>JANUFT010000363.1:0-655000 GCA_037127435.1 Epinephelus malabaricus
AAGTTTAAAATATAAGCTAAAAACAATTTCATTAAAAATAAACAGGTTTAAATACAAGTTAAAAACAAGCTAAAAAAACAAGTTCATTGGAGAAAGTTAAATTAAACACAAATTATGGGAGAGTATAAAAGGGAGAAAACGACACAGAGCATTCAGTTTGGCACAGACCTCTGAGGGAGCAACATCTCCCCAGAGTAGGGATACTTACCTGTAGGATGGCAATGCCTGAAGAAGTCCACATCTGGTACGAAACGTCGCGAGCGCCACCTGCAGAAGAAAAAGAGAAAAACAAAGGTTAACCAACTCAAACGAGGGAGGGAATTAGAAATTAAAAATAATATGAAGCCAAACTAAAAAACCAAAAAAATGGAAAAATGAAAAAACAACAAAAAAATAGAAAAACAAAAACAACAAAAACATAAGCGGAAATTATACTTGATATGAACTTTAATTTAAGGATAAATAATATACAAATTAGAAAACAAATACGTTATTAATTATATACACCGCTAACAAAAACCTAAACTCAGAAGATGGGGATGGGGGAGTGGCCATCCGTAGGGTGGAGAGTGCACCTACAGGAACCACTCAGTGGTTTCCTGTTTCAGTCCCCTAACCTAACCTTGCCAGGGCCTCCTACGGTTTGGTCGCTCTCCCTCCCCCCATTACTAAGCTAAGCTAAGCTACACCAACCCCTTACTCTTACCCTAACCTAACCCCAATTTGGATCTCTAACCCTAACCTACTCCACCCCTAATTGTTTTTTTCAGCCCCATTTGTGGCCTTGACCCTCTACCTGTACCTATCCTAATTTGATTCCCAACCCCAATCTTGACCCCAAACCCTGACCTTAGCCCGCAAATTGACCCAAGAGGTCCCCAGAATGTACCAAATAGGACATTCAGAAAGGTTTCCGTATATAGCCACTGGCTTGGTCCCCCAGTTTAGGCAAAGTACATATACGAGGTACGTCATGTTAAAAATAACAGTCGCCGGTTAAAGGTAAAGGATGGAAGATAAGTAAAGGGAAAGGAAATGAAGAAGGAAAAGGGAAAGGATAGTGGGTTTACTAAATTTATAAATTGATATAAAAGGACAAATTCATAGGGGTATATAATTTATTGGCAAAGGGTTAAAACAAGTTAAACACAACATTGGAACAAACAACTTAAAAACAAACATGTTAAAAAACAGATTAGTTACACAATAAGTTAAAAACAAATAGATTAGTTACATAATAAGTTAAAAACAAACAAGTTAAAAACACAACCAAAGCTAAAAATAAGTTTATTAAAAACAAGTAAGTTACAATACAAGGAAGTTTAAAATATAAGCTAAAAACAATTTCATTAAAAATAAACAGGTTTAAATACAAGTTAAAAACAAGCTAAAAAAACAAGTTCATTGGAGAAAGTTAAATTAAACACAAATTATGGGAGAGTATAAAAGGGAGAAAACGACACAGAGCATTCAGTTTGGCACAGACCTCTGAGGGAGCAACATCTCCCCAGAGTAGGGATACTTACCTGTAGGATGGCAATGCCTGAAGAAGTCCACATCTGGTACGAAACGTCGCGAGCGCCACCTGCAGAAGAAAAAGAGAAAAACAAAGGTTAACCAACTCAAACGAGGGAGGGAATTAGAAATTAAAAATAATATGAAGCCAAACTAAAAAACCAAAAAAATGGAAAAATGAAAAAACAACAAAAAAATAGAAAAACAAAAACAACAAAAACATAAGCGGAAATTATACTTGATATGAACTTTAATTTAAGGATAAATAATATACAAATTAGAAAACAAATACGTTATTAATTATATACACCGCTAACAAAAACCTAAACTCAGAAGATGGGGATGGGGGAGTGGCCATCCGTAGGGTGGAGAGTGCACCTACAGGAACCACTCAGTGGTTTCCTGTTTCAGTCCCCTAACCTAACCTTGCCAGGGCCTCCTACGGTTTGGTCGCTCTCCCTCCCCCCATTACTAAGCTAAGCTAAGCTACACCAACCCCTTACTCTTACCCTAACCTAACCCCAATTTGGATCTCTAACCCTAACCTACTCCACCCCTAATTGTTTTTTTCAGCCCCATTTGTGGCCTTGACCCTCTACCTGTACCTATCCTAATTTGATTCCCAACCCCAATCTTGACCCCAAACCCTGACCTTAGCCCGCAAATTGACCCAAGAGGTCCCCAGAATGTACCAAATAGGACATTCAGAAAGGTTTCCGTATATAGCCACTGGCTTGGTCCCCCAGTTTAGGCAAAGTACATATACGAGGTACGTCATGTTAAAAATAACAGTCGCCGGTTAAAGGTAAAGGATGGAAGATAAGTAAAGGGAAAGGAAATGAAGAAGGAAAAGGGAAAGGATAGTGGGTTTACTAAATTTATAAATTGATATAAAAGGACAAATTCATAGGGGTATATAATTTATTGGCAAAGGGTTAAAACAAGTTAAACACAACATTGGAACAAACAACTTAAAAACAAACATGTTAAAAAACAGATTAGTTACACAATAAGTTAAAAACAAATAGATTAGTTACATAATAAGTTAAAAACAAACAAGTTAAAAACACAACCAAAGCTAAAAATAAGTTTATTAAAAACAAGTAAGTTACAATACAAGGAAGTTTAAAATATAAGCTAAAAACAATTTCATTAAAAATAAACAGGTTTAAATACAAGTTAAAAACAAGCTAAAAAAACAAGTTCATTGGAGAAAGTTAAATTAAACACAAATTATGGGAGAGTATAAAAGGGAGAAAACGACACAGAGCATTCAGTTTGGCACAGACCTCTGAGGGAGCAACATCTCCCCAGAGTAGGGATACTTACCTGTAGGATGGCAATGCCTGAAGAAGTCCACATCTGGTACGAAACGTCGCGAGCGCCACCTGCAGAAGAAAAAGAGAAAAACAAAGGTTAACCAACTCAAACGAGGGAGGGAATTAGAAATTAAAAATAATATGAAGCCAAACTAAAAAACCAAAAAAATGGAAAAATGAAAAAACAACAAAAAAATAGAAAAACAAAAACAACAAAAACATAAGCGGAAATTATACTTGATATGAACTTTAATTTAAGGATAAATAATATACAAATTAGAAAACAAATACGTTATTAATTATATACACCGCTAACAAAAACCTAAACTCAGAAGATGGGGATGGGGGAGTGGCCATCCGTAGGGTGGAGAGTGCACCTACAGGAACCACTCAGTGGTTTCCTGTTTCAGTCCCCTAACCTAACCTTGCCAGGGCCTCCTACGGTTTGGTCGCTCTCCCTCCCCCCATTACTAAGCTAAGCTAAGCTACACCAACCCCTTACTCTTACCCTAACCTAACCCCAATTTGGATCTCTAACCCTAACCTACTCCACCCCTAATTGTTTTTTTCAGCCCCATTTGTGGCCTTGACCCTCTACCTGTACCTATCCTAATTTGATTCCCAACCCCAATCTTGACCCCAAACCCTGACCTTAGCCCGCAAATTGACCCAAGAGGTCCCCAGAATGTACCAAATAGGACATTCAGAAAGGTTTCCGTATATAGCCACTGGCTTGGTCCCCCAGTTTAGGCAAAGTACATATACGAGGTACGTCATGTTAAAAATAACAGTCGCCGGTTAAAGGTAAAGGATGGAAGATAAGTAAAGGGAAAGGAAATGAAGAAGGAAAAGGGAAAGGATAGTGGGTTTACTAAATTTATAAATTGATATAAAAGGACAAATTCATAGGGGTATATAATTTATTGGCAAAGGGTTAAAACAAGTTAAACACAACATTGGAACAAACAACTTAAAAACAAACATGTTAAAAAACAGATTAGTTACACAATAAGTTAAAAACAAATAGATTAGTTACATAATAAGTTAAAAACAAACAAGTTAAAAACACAACCAAAGCTAAAAATAAGTTTATTAAAAACAAGTAAGTTACAATACAAGGAAGTTTAAAATATAAGCTAAAAACAATTTCATTAAAAATAAACAGGTTTAAATACAAGTTAAAAACAAGCTAAAAAAACAAGTTCATTGGAGAAAGTTAAATTAAACACAAATTATGGGAGAGTATAAAAGGGAGAAAACGACACAGAGCATTCAGTTTGGCACAGACCTCTGAGGGAGCAACATCTCCCCAGAGTAGGGATACTTACCTGTAGGATGGCAATGCCTGAAGAAGTCCACATCTGGTACGAAACGTCGCGAGCGCCACCTGCAGAAGAAAAAGAGAAAAACAAAGGTTAACCAACTCAAACGAGGGAGGGAATTAGAAATTAAAAATAATATGAAGCCAAACTAAAAAACCAAAAAAATGGAAAAATGAAAAAACAACAAAAAAATAGAAAAACAAAAACAACAAAAACATAAGCGGAAATTATACTTGATATGAACTTTAATTTAAGGATAAATAATATACAAATTAGAAAACAAATACGTTATTAATTATATACACCGCTAACAAAAACCTAAACTCAGAAGATGGGGATGGGGGAGTGGCCATCCGTAGGGTGGAGAGTGCACCTACAGGAACCACTCAGTGGTTTCCTGTTTCAGTCCCCTAACCTAACCTTGCCAGGGCCTCCTACGGTTTGGTCGCTCTCCCTCCCCCCATTACTAAGCTAAGCTAAGCTACACCAACCCCTTACTCTTACCCTAACCTAACCCCAATTTGGATCTCTAACCCTAACCTACTCCACCCCTAATTGTTTTTTTCAGCCCCATTTGTGGCCTTGACCCTCTACCTGTACCTATCCTAATTTGATTCCCAACCCCAATCTTGACCCCAAACCCTGACCTTAGCCCGCAAATTGACCCAAGAGGTCCCCAGAATGTACCAAATAGGACATTCAGAAAGGTTTCCGTATATAGCCACTGGCTTGGTCCCCCAGTTTAGGCAAAGTACATATACGAGGTACGTCATGTTAAAAATAACAGTCGCCGGTTAAAGGTAAAGGATGGAAGATAAGTAAAGGGAAAGGAAATGAAGAAGGAAAAGGGAAAGGATAGTGGGTTTACTAAATTTATAAATTGATATAAAAGGACAAATTCATAGGGGTATATAATTTATTGGCAAAGGGTTAAAACAAGTTAAACACAACATTGGAACAAACAACTTAAAAACAAACATGTTAAAAAACAGATTAGTTACACAATAAGTTAAAAACAAATAGATTAGTTACATAATAAGTTAAAAACAAACAAGTTAAAAACACAACCAAAGCTAAAAATAAGTTTATTAAAAACAAGTAAGTTACAATACAAGGAAGTTTAAAATATAAGCTAAAAACAATTTCATTAAAAATAAACAGGTTTAAATACAAGTTAAAAACAAGCTAAAAAAACAAGTTCATTGGAGAAAGTTAAATTAAACACAAATTATGGGAGAGTATAAAAGGGAGAAAACGACACAGAGCATTCAGTTTGGCACAGACCTCTGAGGGAGCAACATCTCCCCAGAGTAGGGATACTTACCTGTAGGATGGCAATGCCTGAAGAAGTCCACATCTGGTACGAAACGTCGCGAGCGCCACCTGCAGAAGAAAAAGAGAAAAACAAAGGTTAACCAACTCAAACGAGGGAGGGAATTAGAAATTAAAAATAATATGAAGCCAAACTAAAAAACCAAAAAAATGGAAAAATGAAAAAACAACAAAAAAATAGAAAAACAAAAACAACAAAAACATAAGCGGAAATTATACTTGATATGAACTTTAATTTAAGGATAAATAATATACAAATTAGAAAACAAATACGTTATTAATTATATACACCGCTAACAAAAACCTAAACTCAGAAGATGGGGATGGGGGAGTGGCCATCCGTAGGGTGGAGAGTGCACCTACAGGAACCACTCAGTGGTTTCCTGTTTCAGTCCCCTAACCTAACCTTGCCAGGGCCTCCTACGGTTTGGTCGCTCTCCCTCCCCCCATTACTAAGCTAAGCTAAGCTACACCAACCCCTTACTCTTACCCTAACCTAACCCCAATTTGGATCTCTAACCCTAACCTACTCCACCCCTAATTGTTTTTTTCAGCCCCATTTGTGGCCTTGACCCTCTACCTGTACCTATCCTAATTTGATTCCCAACCCCAATCTTGACCCCAAACCCTGACCTTAGCCCGCAAATTGACCCAAGAGGTCCCCAGAATGTACCAAATAGGACATTCAGAAAGGTTTCCGTATATAGCCACTGGCTTGGTCCCCCAGTTTAGGCAAAGTACATATACGAGGTACGTCATGTTAAAAATAACAGTCGCCGGTTAAAGGTAAAGGATGGAAGATAAGTAAAGGGAAAGGAAATGAAGAAGGAAAAGGGAAAGGATAGTGGGTTTACTAAATTTATAAATTGATATAAAAGGACAAATTCATAGGGGTATATAATTTATTGGCAAAGGGTTAAAACAAGTTAAACACAACATTGGAACAAACAACTTAAAAACAAACATGTTAAAAAACAGATTAGTTACACAATAAGTTAAAAACAAATAGATTAGTTACATAATAAGTTAAAAACAAACAAGTTAAAAACACAACCAAAGCTAAAAATAAGTTTATTAAAAACAAGTAAGTTACAATACAAGGAAGTTTAAAATATAAGCTAAAAACAATTTCATTAAAAATAAACAGGTTTAAATACAAGTTAAAAACAAGCTAAAAAAACAAGTTCATTGGAGAAAGTTAAATTAAACACAAATTATGGGAGAGTATAAAAGGGAGAAAACGACACAGAGCATTCAGTTTGGCACAGACCTCTGAGGGAGCAACATCTCCCCAGAGTAGGGATACTTACCTGTAGGATGGCAATGCCTGAAGAAGTCCACATCTGGTACGAAACGTCGCGAGCGCCACCTGCAGAAGAAAAAGAGAAAAACAAAGGTTAACCAACTCAAACGAGGGAGGGAATTAGAAATTAAAAATAATATGAAGCCAAACTAAAAAACCAAAAAAATGGAAAAATGAAAAAACAACAAAAAAATAGAAAAACAAAAACAACAAAAACATAAGCGGAAATTATACTTGATATGAACTTTAATTTAAGGATAAATAATATACAAATTAGAAAACAAATACGTTATTAATTATATACACCGCTAACAAAAACCTAAACTCAGAAGATGGGGATGGGGGAGTGGCCATCCGTAGGGTGGAGAGTGCACCTACAGGAACCACTCAGTGGTTTCCTGTTTCAGTCCCCTAACCTAACCTTGCCAGGGCCTCCTACGGTTTGGTCGCTCTCCCTCCCCCCATTACTAAGCTAAGCTAAGCTACACCAACCCCTTACTCTTACCCTAACCTAACCCCAATTTGGATCTCTAACCCTAACCTACTCCACCCCTAATTGTTTTTTTCAGCCCCATTTGTGGCCTTGACCCTCTACCTGTACCTATCCTAATTTGATTCCCAACCCCAATCTTGACCCCAAACCCTGACCTTAGCCCGCAAATTGACCCAAGAGGTCCCCAGAATGTACCAAATAGGACATTCAGAAAGGTTTCCGTATATAGCCACTGGCTTGGTCCCCCAGTTTAGGCAAAGTACATATACGAGGTACGTCATGTTAAAAATAACAGTCGCCGGTTAAAGGTAAAGGATGGAAGATAAGTAAAGGGAAAGGAAATGAAGAAGGAAAAGGGAAAGGATAGTGGGTTTACTAAATTTATAAATTGATATAAAAGGACAAATTCATAGGGGTATATAATTTATTGGCAAAGGGTTAAAACAAGTTAAACACAACATTGGAACAAACAACTTAAAAACAAACATGTTAAAAAACAGATTAGTTACACAATAAGTTAAAAACAAATAGATTAGTTACATAATAAGTTAAAAACAAACAAGTTAAAAACACAACCAAAGCTAAAAATAAGTTTATTAAAAACAAGTAAGTTACAATACAAGGAAGTTTAAAATATAAGCTAAAAACAATTTCATTAAAAATAAACAGGTTTAAATACAAGTTAAAAACAAGCTAAAAAAACAAGTTCATTGGAGAAAGTTAAATTAAACACAAATTATGGGAGAGTATAAAAGGGAGAAAACGACACAGAGCATTCAGTTTGGCACAGACCTCTGAGGGAGCAACATCTCCCCAGAGTAGGGATACTTACCTGTAGGATGGCAATGCCTGAAGAAGTCCACATCTGGTACGAAACGTCGCGAGCGCCACCTGCAGAAGAAAAAGAGAAAAACAAAGGTTAACCAACTCAAACGAGGGAGGGAATTAGAAATTAAAAATAATATGAAGCCAAACTAAAAAACCAAAAAAATGGAAAAATGAAAAAACAACAAAAAAATAGAAAAACAAAAACAACAAAAACATAAGCGGAAATTATACTTGATATGAACTTTAATTTAAGGATAAATAATATACAAATTAGAAAACAAATACGTTATTAATTATATACACCGCTAACAAAAACCTAAACTCAGAAGATGGGGATGGGGGAGTGGCCATCCGTAGGGTGGAGAGTGCACCTACAGGAACCACTCAGTGGTTTCCTGTTTCAGTCCCCTAACCTAACCTTGCCAGGGCCTCCTACGGTTTGGTCGCTCTCCCTCCCCCCATTACTAAGCTAAGCTAAGCTACACCAACCCCTTACTCTTACCCTAACCTAACCCCAATTTGGATCTCTAACCCTAACCTACTCCACCCCTAATTGTTTTTTTCAGCCCCATTTGTGGCCTTGACCCTCTACCTGTACCTATCCTAATTTGATTCCCAACCCCAATCTTGACCCCAAACCCTGACCTTAGCCCGCAAATTGACCCAAGAGGTCCCCAGAATGTACCAAATAGGACATTCAGAAAGGTTTCCGTATATAGCCACTGGCTTGGTCCCCCAGTTTAGGCAAAGTACATATACGAGGTACGTCATGTTAAAAATAACAGTCGCCGGTTAAAGGTAAAGGATGGAAGATAAGTAAAGGGAAAGGAAATGAAGAAGGAAAAGGGAAAGGATAGTGGGTTTACTAAATTTATAAATTGATATAAAAGGACAAATTCATAGGGGTATATAATTTATTGGCAAAGGGTTAAAACAAGTTAAACACAACATTGGAACAAACAACTTAAAAACAAACATGTTAAAAAACAGATTAGTTACACAATAAGTTAAAAACAAATAGATTAGTTACATAATAAGTTAAAAACAAACAAGTTAAAAACACAACCAAAGCTAAAAATAAGTTTATTAAAAACAAGTAAGTTACAATACAAGGAAGTTTAAAATATAAGCTAAAAACAATTTCATTAAAAATAAACAGGTTTAAATACAAGTTAAAAACAAGCTAAAAAAACAAGTTCATTGGAGAAAGTTAAATTAAACACAAATTATGGGAGAGTATAAAAGGGAGAAAACGACACAGAGCATTCAGTTTGGCACAGACCTCTGAGGGAGCAACATCTCCCCAGAGTAGGGATACTTACCTGTAGGATGGCAATGCCTGAAGAAGTCCACATCTGGTACGAAACGTCGCGAGCGCCACCTGCAGAAGAAAAAGAGAAAAACAAAGGTTAACCAACTCAAACGAGGGAGGGAATTAGAAATTAAAAATAATATGAAGCCAAACTAAAAAACCAAAAAAATGGAAAAATGAAAAAACAACAAAAAAATAGAAAAACAAAAACAACAAAAACATAAGCGGAAATTATACTTGATATGAACTTTAATTTAAGGATAAATAATATACAAATTAGAAAACAAATACGTTATTAATTATATACACCGCTAACAAAAACCTAAACTCAGAAGATGGGGATGGGGGAGTGGCCATCCGTAGGGTGGAGAGTGCACCTACAGGAACCACTCAGTGGTTTCCTGTTTCAGTCCCCTAACCTAACCTTGCCAGGGCCTCCTACGGTTTGGTCGCTCTCCCTCCCCCCATTACTAAGCTAAGCTAAGCTACACCAACCCCTTACTCTTACCCTAACCTAACCCCAATTTGGATCTCTAACCCTAACCTACTCCACCCCTAATTGTTTTTTTCAGCCCCATTTGTGGCCTTGACCCTCTACCTGTACCTATCCTAATTTGATTCCCAACCCCAATCTTGACCCCAAACCCTGACCTTAGCCCGCAAATTGACCCAAGAGGTCCCCAGAATGTACCAAATAGGACATTCAGAAAGGTTTCCGTATATAGCCACTGGCTTGGTCCCCCAGTTTAGGCAAAGTACATATACGAGGTACGTCATGTTAAAAATAACAGTCGCCGGTTAAAGGTAAAGGATGGAAGATAAGTAAAGGGAAAGGAAATGAAGAAGGAAAAGGGAAAGGATAGTGGGTTTACTAAATTTATAAATTGATATAAAAGGACAAATTCATAGGGGTATATAATTTATTGGCAAAGGGTTAAAACAAGTTAAACACAACATTGGAACAAACAACTTAAAAACAAACATGTTAAAAAACAGATTAGTTACACAATAAGTTAAAAACAAATAGATTAGTTACATAATAAGTTAAAAACAAACAAGTTAAAAACACAACCAAAGCTAAAAATAAGTTTATTAAAAACAAGTAAGTTACAATACAAGGAAGTTTAAAATATAAGCTAAAAACAATTTCATTAAAAATAAACAGGTTTAAATACAAGTTAAAAACAAGCTAAAAAAACAAGTTCATTGGAGAAAGTTAAATTAAACACAAATTATGGGAGAGTATAAAAGGGAGAAAACGACACAGAGCATTCAGTTTGGCACAGACCTCTGAGGGAGCAACATCTCCCCAGAGTAGGGATACTTACCTGTAGGATGGCAATGCCTGAAGAAGTCCACATCTGGTACGAAACGTCGCGAGCGCCACCTGCAGAAGAAAAAGAGAAAAACAAAGGTTAACCAACTCAAACGAGGGAGGGAATTAGAAATTAAAAATAATATGAAGCCAAACTAAAAAACCAAAAAAATGGAAAAATGAAAAAACAACAAAAAAATAGAAAAACAAAAACAACAAAAACATAAGCGGAAATTATACTT
Organism: Epinephelus malabaricus; assembly: GCA_037127435.1. Classification (NCBI taxonomy): domain Eukaryota; kingdom Metazoa; phylum Chordata; class Actinopteri; order Perciformes; family Serranidae; genus Epinephelus; species Epinephelus malabaricus. The sequence continues at coordinate 10,982 of JANUFT010000363.1, forward strand.
GATATGAACTTTAATTTAAGGATAAATAATATACAAATTAGAAAACAAATACGTTATTAATTATATACACCGCTAACAAAAACCTAAACTCAGAAGATGGGGATGGGGGAGTGGCCATCCGTAGGGTGGAGAGTGCACCTACAGGAACCACTCAGTGGTTTCCTGTTTCAGTCCCCTAACCTAACCTTGCCAGGGCCTCCTACGGTTTGGTCGCTCTCCCTCCCCCCATTACTAAGCTAAGCTAAGCTACACCAACCCCTTACTCTTACCCTAACCTAACCCCAATTTGGATCTCTAACCCTAACCTACTCCACCCCTAATTGTTTTTTTCAGCCCCATTTGTGGCCTTGACCCTCTACCTGTACCTATCCTAATTTGATTCCCAACCCCAATCTTGACCCCAAACCCTGACCTTAGCCCGCAAATTGACCCAAGAGGTCCCCAGAATGTACCAAATAGGACATTCAGAAAGGTTTCCGTATATAGCCACTGGCTTGGTCCCCCAGTTTAGGCAAAGTACATATACGAGGTACGTCATGTTAAAAATAACAGTCGCCGGTTAAAGGTAAAGGATGGAAGATAAGTAAAGGGAAAGGAAATGAAGAAGGAAAAGGGAAAGGATAGTGGGTTTACTAAATTTATAAATTGATATAAAAGGACAAATTCATAGGGGTATATAATTTATTGGCAAAGGGTTAAAACAAGTTAAACACAACATTGGAACAAACAACTTAAAAACAAACATGTTAAAAAACAGATTAGTTACACAATAAGTTAAAAACAAATAGATTAGTTACATAATAAGTTAAAAACAAACAAGTTAAAAACACAACCAAAGCTAAAAATAAGTTTATTAAAAACAAGTAAGTTACAATACAAGGAAGTTTAAAATATAAGCTAAAAACAATTTCATTAAAAATAAACAGGTTTAAATACAAGTTAAAAACAAGCTAAAAAAACAAGTTCATTGGAGAAAGTTAAATTAAACACAAATTATGGGAGAGTATAAAAGGGAGAAAACGACACAGAGCATTCAGTTTGGCACAGACCTCTGAGGGAGCAACATCTCCCCAGAGTAGGGATACTTACCTGTAGGATGGCAATGCCTGAAGAAGTCCACATCTGGTACGAAACGTCGCGAGCGCCACCTGCAGAAGAAAAAGAGAAAAACAAAGGTTAACCAACTCAAACGAGGGAGGGAATTAGAAATTAAAAATAATATGAAGCCAAACTAAAAAACCAAAAAAATGGAAAAATGAAAAAACAACAAAAAAATAGAAAAACAAAAACAACAAAAACATAAGCGGAAATTATACTTGATATGAACTTTAATTTAAGGATAAATAATATACAAATTAGAAAACAAATACGTTATTAATTATATACACCGCTAACAAAAACCTAAACTCAGAAGATGGGGATGGGGGAGTGGCCATCCGTAGGGTGGAGAGTGCACCTACAGGAACCACTCAGTGGTTTCCTGTTTCAGTCCCCTAACCTAACCTTGCCAGGGCCTCCTACGGTTTGGTCGCTCTCCCTCCCCCCATTACTAAGCTAAGCTAAGCTACACCAACCCCTTACTCTTACCCTAACCTAACCCCAATTTGGATCTCTAACCCTAACCTACTCCACCCCTAATTGTTTTTTTCAGCCCCATTTGTGGCCTTGACCCTCTACCTGTACCTATCCTAATTTGATTCCCAACCCCAATCTTGACCCCAAACCCTGACCTTAGCCCGCAAATTGACCCAAGAGGTCCCCAGAATGTACCAAATAGGACATTCAGAAAGGTTTCCGTATATAGCCACTGGCTTGGTCCCCCAGTTTAGGCAAAGTACATATACGAGGTACGTCATGTTAAAAATAACAGTCGCCGGTTAAAGGTAAAGGATGGAAGATAAGTAAAGGGAAAGGAAATGAAGAAGGAAAAGGGAAAGGATAGTGGGTTTACTAAATTTATAAATTGATATAAAAGGACAAATTCATAGGGGTATATAATTTATTGGCAAAGGGTTAAAACAAGTTAAACACAACATTGGAACAAACAACTTAAAAACAAACATGTTAAAAAACAGATTAGTTACACAATAAGTTAAAAACAAATAGATTAGTTACATAATAAGTTAAAAACAAACAAGTTAAAAACACAACCAAAGCTAAAAATAAGTTTATTAAAAACAAGTAAGTTACAATACAAGGAAGTTTAAAATATAAGCTAAAAACAATTTCATTAAAAATAAACAGGTTTAAATACAAGTTAAAAACAAGCTAAAAAAACAAGTTCATTGGAGAAAGTTAAATTAAACACAAATTATGGGAGAGTATAAAAGGGAGAAAACGACACAGAGCATTCAGTTTGGCACAGACCTCTGAGGGAGCAACATCTCCCCAGAGTAGGGATACTTACCTGTAGGATGGCAATGCCTGAAGAAGTCCACATCTGGTACGAAACGTCGCGAGCGCCACCTGCAGAAGAAAAAGAGAAAAACAAAGGTTAACCAACTCAAACGAGGGAGGGAATTAGAAATTAAAAATAATATGAAGCCAAACTAAAAAACCAAAAAAATGGAAAAATGAAAAAACAACAAAAAAATAGAAAAACAAAAACAACAAAAACATAAGCGGAAATTATACTTGATATGAACTTTAATTTAAGGATAAATAATATACAAATTAGAAAACAAATACGTTATTAATTATATACACCGCTAACAAAAACCTAAACTCAGAAGATGGGGATGGGGGAGTGGCCATCCGTAGGGTGGAGAGTGCACCTACAGGAACCACTCAGTGGTTTCCTGTTTCAGTCCCCTAACCTAACCTTGCCAGGGCCTCCTACGGTTTGGTCGCTCTCCCTCCCCCCATTACTAAGCTAAGCTAAGCTACACCAACCCCTTACTCTTACCCTAACCTAACCCCAATTTGGATCTCTAACCCTAACCTACTCCACCCCTAATTGTTTTTTTCAGCCCCATTTGTGGCCTTGACCCTCTACCTGTACCTATCCTAATTTGATTCCCAACCCCAATCTTGACCCCAAACCCTGACCTTAGCCCGCAAATTGACCCAAGAGGTCCCCAGAATGTACCAAATAGGACATTCAGAAAGGTTTCCGTATATAGCCACTGGCTTGGTCCCCCAGTTTAGGCAAAGTACATATACGAGGTACGTCATGTTAAAAATAACAGTCGCCGGTTAAAGGTAAAGGATGGAAGATAAGTAAAGGGAAAGGAAATGAAGAAGGAAAAGGGAAAGGATAGTGGGTTTACTAAATTTATAAATTGATATAAAAGGACAAATTCATAGGGGTATATAATTTATTGGCAAAGGGTTAAAACAAGTTAAACACAACATTGGAACAAACAACTTAAAAACAAACATGTTAAAAAACAGATTAGTTACACAATAAGTTAAAAACAAATAGATTAGTTACATAATAAGTTAAAAACAAACAAGTTAAAAACACAACCAAAGCTAAAAATAAGTTTATTAAAAACAAGTAAGTTACAATACAAGGAAGTTTAAAATATAAGCTAAAAACAATTTCATTAAAAATAAACAGGTTTAAATACAAGTTAAAAACAAGCTAAAAAAACAAGTTCATTGGAGAAAGTTAAATTAAACACAAATTATGGGAGAGTATAAAAGGGAGAAAACGACACAGAGCATTCAGTTTGGCACAGACCTCTGAGGGAGCAACATCTCCCCAGAGTAGGGATACTTACCTGTAGGATGGCAATGCCTGAAGAAGTCCACATCTGGTACGAAACGTCGCGAGCGCCACCTGCAGAAGAAAAAGAGAAAAACAAAGGTTAACCAACTCAAACGAGGGAGGGAATTAGAAATTAAAAATAATATGAAGCCAAACTAAAAAACCAAAAAAATGGAAAAATGAAAAAACAACAAAAAAATAGAAAAACAAAAACAACAAAAACATAAGCGGAAATTATACTTGATATGAACTTTAATTTAAGGATAAATAATATACAAATTAGAAAACAAATACGTTATTAATTATATACACCGCTAACAAAAACCTAAACTCAGAAGATGGGGATGGGGGAGTGGCCATCCGTAGGGTGGAGAGTGCACCTACAGGAACCACTCAGTGGTTTCCTGTTTCAGTCCCCTAACCTAACCTTGCCAGGGCCTCCTACGGTTTGGTCGCTCTCCCTCCCCCCATTACTAAGCTAAGCTAAGCTACACCAACCCCTTACTCTTACCCTAACCTAACCCCAATTTGGATCTCTAACCCTAACCTACTCCACCCCTAATTGTTTTTTTCAGCCCCATTTGTGGCCTTGACCCTCTACCTGTACCTATCCTAATTTGATTCCCAACCCCAATCTTGACCCCAAACCCTGACCTTAGCCCGCAAATTGACCCAAGAGGTCCCCAGAATGTACCAAATAGGACATTCAGAAAGGTTTCCGTATATAGCCACTGGCTTGGTCCCCCAGTTTAGGCAAAGTACATATACGAGGTACGTCATGTTAAAAATAACAGTCGCCGGTTAAAGGTAAAGGATGGAAGATAAGTAAAGGGAAAGGAAATGAAGAAGGAAAAGGGAAAGGATAGTGGGTTTACTAAATTTATAAATTGATATAAAAGGACAAATTCATAGGGGTATATAATTTATTGGCAAAGGGTTAAAACAAGTTAAACACAACATTGGAACAAACAACTTAAAAACAAACATGTTAAAAAACAGATTAGTTACACAATAAGTTAAAAACAAATAGATTAGTTACATAATAAGTTAAAAACAAACAAGTTAAAAACACAACCAAAGCTAAAAATAAGTTTATTAAAAACAAGTAAGTTACAATACAAGGAAGTTTAAAATATAAGCTAAAAACAATTTCATTAAAAATAAACAGGTTTAAATACAAGTTAAAAACAAGCTAAAAAAACAAGTTCATTGGAGAAAGTTAAATTAAACACAAATTATGGGAGAGTATAAAAGGGAGAAAACGACACAGAGCATTCAGTTTGGCACAGACCTCTGAGGGAGCAACATCTCCCCAGAGTAGGGATACTTACCTGTAGGATGGCAATGCCTGAAGAAGTCCACATCTGGTACGAAACGTCGCGAGCGCCACCTGCAGAAGAAAAAGAGAAAAACAAAGGTTAACCAACTCAAACGAGGGAGGGAATTAGAAATTAAAAATAATATGAAGCCAAACTAAAAAACCAAAAAAATGGAAAAATGAAAAAACAACAAAAAAATAGAAAAACAAAAACAACAAAAACATAAGCGGAAATTATACTTGATATGAACTTTAATTTAAGGATAAATAATATACAAATTAGAAAACAAATACGTTATTAATTATATACACCGCTAACAAAAACCTAAACTCAGAAGATGGGGATGGGGGAGTGGCCATCCGTAGGGTGGAGAGTGCACCTACAGGAACCACTCAGTGGTTTCCTGTTTCAGTCCCCTAACCTAACCTTGCCAGGGCCTCCTACGGTTTGGTCGCTCTCCCTCCCCCCATTACTAAGCTAAGCTAAGCTACACCAACCCCTTACTCTTACCCTAACCTAACCCCAATTTGGATCTCTAACCCTAACCTACTCCACCCCTAATTGTTTTTTTCAGCCCCATTTGTGGCCTTGACCCTCTACCTGTACCTATCCTAATTTGATTCCCAACCCCAATCTTGACCCCAAACCCTGACCTTAGCCCGCAAATTGACCCAAGAGGTCCCCAGAATGTACCAAATAGGACATTCAGAAAGGTTTCCGTATATAGCCACTGGCTTGGTCCCCCAGTTTAGGCAAAGTACATATACGAGGTACGTCATGTTAAAAATAACAGTCGCCGGTTAAAGGTAAAGGATGGAAGATAAGTAAAGGGAAAGGAAATGAAGAAGGAAAAGGGAAAGGATAGTGGGTTTACTAAATTTATAAATTGATATAAAAGGACAAATTCATAGGGGTATATAATTTATTGGCAAAGGGTTAAAACAAGTTAAACACAACATTGGAACAAACAACTTAAAAACAAACATGTTAAAAAACAGATTAGTTACACAATAAGTTAAAAACAAATAGATTAGTTACATAATAAGTTAAAAACAAACAAGTTAAAAACACAACCAAAGCTAAAAATAAGTTTATTAAAAACAAGTAAGTTACAATACAAGGAAGTTTAAAATATAAGCTAAAAACAATTTCATTAAAAATAAACAGGTTTAAATACAAGTTAAAAACAAGCTAAAAAAACAAGTTCATTGGAGAAAGTTAAATTAAACACAAATTATGGGAGAGTATAAAAGGGAGAAAACGACACAGAGCATTCAGTTTGGCACAGACCTCTGAGGGAGCAACATCTCCCCAGAGTAGGGATACTTACCTGTAGGATGGCAATGCCTGAAGAAGTCCACATCTGGTACGAAACGTCGCGAGCGCCACCTGCAGAAGAAAAAGAGAAAAACAAAGGTTAACCAACTCAAACGAGGGAGGGAATTAGAAATTAAAAATAATATGAAGCCAAACTAAAAAACCAAAAAAATGGAAAAATGAAAAAACAACAAAAAAATAGAAAAACAAAAACAACAAAAACATAAGCGGAAATTATACTTGATATGAACTTTAATTTAAGGATAAATAATATACAAATTAGAAAACAAATACGTTATTAATTATATACACCGCTAACAAAAACCTAAACTCAGAAGATGGGGATGGGGGAGTGGCCATCCGTAGGGTGGAGAGTGCACCTACAGGAACCACTCAGTGGTTTCCTGTTTCAGTCCCCTAACCTAACCTTGCCAGGGCCTCCTACGGTTTGGTCGCTCTCCCTCCCCCCATTACTAAGCTAAGCTAAGCTACACCAACCCCTTACTCTTACCCTAACCTAACCCCAATTTGGATCTCTAACCCTAACCTACTCCACCCCTAATTGTTTTTTTCAGCCCCATTTGTGGCCTTGACCCTCTACCTGTACCTATCCTAATTTGATTCCCAACCCCAATCTTGACCCCAAACCCTGACCTTAGCCCGCAAATTGACCCAAGAGGTCCCCAGAATGTACCAAATAGGACATTCAGAAAGGTTTCCGTATATAGCCACTGGCTTGGTCCCCCAGTTTAGGCAAAGTACATATACGAGGTACGTCATGTTAAAAATAACAGTCGCCGGTTAAAGGTAAAGGATGGAAGATAAGTAAAGGGAAAGGAAATGAAGAAGGAAAAGGGAAAGGATAGTGGGTTTACTAAATTTATAAATTGATATAAAAGGACAAATTCATAGGGGTATATAATTTATTGGCAAAGGGTTAAAACAAGTTAAACACAACATTGGAACAAACAACTTAAAAACAAACATGTTAAAAAACAGATTAGTTACACAATAAGTTAAAAACAAATAGATTAGTTACATAATAAGTTAAAAACAAACAAGTTAAAAACACAACCAAAGCTAAAAATAAGTTTATTAAAAACAAGTAAGTTACAATACAAGGAAGTTTAAAATATAAGCTAAAAACAATTTCATTAAAAATAAACAGGTTTAAATACAAGTTAAAAACAAGCTAAAAAAACAAGTTCATTGGAGAAAGTTAAATTAAACACAAATTATGGGAGAGTATAAAAGGGAGAAAACGACACAGAGCATTCAGTTTGGCACAGACCTCTGAGGGAGCAACATCTCCCCAGAGTAGGGATACTTACCTGTAGGATGGCAATGCCTGAAGAAGTCCACATCTGGTACGAAACGTCGCGAGCGCCACCTGCAGAAGAAAAAGAGAAAAACAAAGGTTAACCAACTCAAACGAGGGAGGGAATTAGAAATTAAAAATAATATGAAGCCAAACTAAAAAACCAAAAAAATGGAAAAATGAAAAAACAACAAAAAAATAGAAAAACAAAAACAACAAAAACATAAGCGGAAATTATACTTGATATGAACTTTAATTTAAGGATAAATAATATACAAATTAGAAAACAAATACGTTATTAATTATATACACCGCTAACAAAAACCTAAACTCAGAAGATGGGGATGGGGGAGTGGCCATCCGTAGGGTGGAGAGTGCACCTACAGGAACCACTCAGTGGTTTCCTGTTTCAGTCCCCTAACCTAACCTTGCCAGGGCCTCCTACGGTTTGGTCGCTCTCCCTCCCCCCATTACTAAGCTAAGCTAAGCTACACCAACCCCTTACTCTTACCCTAACCTAACCCCAATTTGGATCTCTAACCCTAACCTACTCCACCCCTAATTGTTTTTTTCAGCCCCATTTGTGGCCTTGACCCTCTACCTGTACCTATCCTAATTTGATTCCCAACCCCAATCTTGACCCCAAACCCTGACCTTAGCCCGCAAATTGACCCAAGAGGTCCCCAGAATGTACCAAATAGGACATTCAGAAAGGTTTCCGTATATAGCCACTGGCTTGGTCCCCCAGTTTAGGCAAAGTACATATACGAGGTACGTCATGTTAAAAATAACAGTCGCCGGTTAAAGGTAAAGGATGGAAGATAAGTAAAGGGAAAGGAAATGAAGAAGGAAAAGGGAAAGGATAGTGGGTTTACTAAATTTATAAATTGATATAAAAGGACAAATTCATAGGGGTATATAATTTATTGGCAAAGGGTTAAAACAAGTTAAACACAACATTGGAACAAACAACTTAAAAACAAACATGTTAAAAAACAGATTAGTTACACAATAAGTTAAAAACAAATAGATTAGTTACATAATAAGTTAAAAACAAACAAGTTAAAAACACAACCAAAGCTAAAAATAAGTTTATTAAAAACAAGTAAGTTACAATACAAGGAAGTTTAAAATATAAGCTAAAAACAATTTCATTAAAAATAAACAGGTTTAAATACAAGTTAAAAACAAGCTAAAAAAACAAGTTCATTGGAGAAAGTTAAATTAAACACAAATTATGGGAGAGTATAAAAGGGAGAAAACGACACAGAGCATTCAGTTTGGCACAGACCTCTGAGGGAGCAACATCTCCCCAGAGTAGGGATACTTACCTGTAGGATGGCAATGCCTGAAGAAGTCCACATCTGGTACGAAACGTCGCGAGCGCCACCTGCAGAAGAAAAAGAGAAAAACAAAGGTTAACCAACTCAAACGAGGGAGGGAATTAGAAATTAAAAATAATATGAAGCCAAACTAAAAAACCAAAAAAATGGAAAAATGAAAAAACAACAAAAAAATAGAAAAACAAAAACAACAAAAACATAAGCGGAAATTATACTTGATATGAACTTTAATTTAAGGATAAATAATATACAAATTAGAAAACAAATACGTTATTAATTATATACACCGCTAACAAAAACCTAAACTCAGAAGATGGGGATGGGGGAGTGGCCATCCGTAGGGTGGAGAGTGCACCTACAGGAACCACTCAGTGGTTTCCTGTTTCAGTCCCCTAACCTAACCTTGCCAGGGCCTCCTACGGTTTGGTCGCTCTCCCTCCCCCCATTACTAAGCTAAGCTAAGCTACACCAACCCCTTACTCTTACCCTAACCTAACCCCAATTTGGATCTCTAACCCTAACCTACTCCACCCCTAATTGTTTTTTTCAGCCCCATTTGTGGCCTTGACCCTCTACCTGTACCTATCCTAATTTGATTCCCAACCCCAATCTTGACCCCAAACCCTGACCTTAGCCCGCAAATTGACCCAAGAGGTCCCCAGAATGTACCAAATAGGACATTCAGAAAGGTTTCCGTATATAGCCACTGGCTTGGTCCCCCAGTTTAGGCAAAGTACATATACGAGGTACGTCATGTTAAAAATAACAGTCGCCGGTTAAAGGTAAAGGATGGAAGATAAGTAAAGGGAAAGGAAATGAAGAAGGAAAAGGGAAAGGATAGTGGGTTTACTAAATTTATAAATTGATATAAAAGGACAAATTCATAGGGGTATATAATTTATTGGCAAAGGGTTAAAACAAGTTAAACACAACATTGGAACAAACAACTTAAAAACAAACATGTTAAAAAACAGATTAGTTACACAATAAGTTAAAAACAAATAGATTAGTTACATAATAAGTTAAAAACAAACAAGTTAAAAACACAACCAAAGCTAAAAATAAGTTTATTAAAAACAAGTAAGTTACAATACAAGGAAGTTTAAAATATAAGCTAAAAACAATTTCATTAAAAATAAACAGGTTTAAATACAAGTTAAAAACAAGCTAAAAAAACAAGTTCATTGGAGAAAGTTAAATTAAACACAAATTATGGGAGAGTATAAAAGGGAGAAAACGACACAGAGCATTCAGTTTGGCACAGACCTCTGAGGGAGCAACATCTCCCCAGAGTAGGGATACTTACCTGTAGGATGGCAATGCCTGAAGAAGTCCACATCTGGTACGAAACGTCGCGAGCGCCACCTGCAGAAGAAAAAGAGAAAAACAAAGGTTAACCAACTCAAACGAGGGAGGGAATTAGAAATTAAAAATAATATGAAGCCAAACTAAAAAACCAAAAAAATGGAAAAATGAAAAAACAACAAAAAAATAGAAAAACAAAAACAACAAAAACATAAGCGGAAATTATACTTGATATGAACTTTAATTTAAGGATAAATAATATACAAATTAGAAAACAAATACGTTATTAATTATATACACCGCTAACAAAAACCTAAACTCAGAAGATGGGGATGGGGGAGTGGCCATCCGTAGGGTGGAGAGTGCACCTACAGGAACCACTCAGTGGTTTCCTGTTTCAGTCCCCTAACCTAACCTTGCCAGGGCCTCCTACGGTTTGGTCGCTCTCCCTCCCCCCATTACTAAGCTAAGCTAAGCTACACCAACCCCTTACTCTTACCCTAACCTAACCCCAATTTGGATCTCTAACCCTAACCTACTCCACCCCTAATTGTTTTTTTCAGCCCCATTTGTGGCCTTGACCCTCTACCTGTACCTATCCTAATTTGATTCCCAACCCCAATCTTGACCCCAAACCCTGACCTTAGCCCGCAAATTGACCCAAGAGGTCCCCAGAATGTACCAAATAGGACATTCAGAAAGGTTTCCGTATATAGCCACTGGCTTGGTCCCCCAGTTTAGGCAAAGTACATATACGAGGTACGTCATGTTAAAAATAACAGTCGCCGGTTAAAGGTAAAGGATGGAAGATAAGTAAAGGGAAAGGAAATGAAGAAGGAAAAGGGAAAGGATAGTGGGTTTACTAAATTTATAAATTGATATAAAAGGACAAATTCATAGGGGTATATAATTTATTGGCAAAGGGTTAAAACAAGTTAAACACAACATTGGAACAAACAACTTAAAAACAAACATGTTAAAAAACAGATTAGTTACACAATAAGTTAAAAACAAATAGATTAGTTACATAATAAGTTAAAAACAAACAAGTTAAAAACACAACCAAAGCTAAAAATAAGTTTATTAAAAACAAGTAAGTTACAATACAAGGAAGTTTAAAATATAAGCTAAAAACAATTTCATTAAAAATAAACAGGTTTAAATACAAGTTAAAAACAAGCTAAAAAAACAAGTTCATTGGAGAAAGTTAAATTAAACACAAATTATGGGAGAGTATAAAAGGGAGAAAACGACACAGAGCATTCAGTTTGGCACAGACCTCTGAGGGAGCAACATCTCCCCAGAGTAGGGATACTTACCTGTAGGATGGCAATGCCTGAAGAAGTCCACATCTGGTACGAAACGTCGCGAGCGCCACCTGCAGAAGAAAAAGAGAAAAACAAAGGTTAACCAACTCAAACGAGGGAGGGAATTAGAAATTAAAAATAATATGAAGCCAAACTAAAAAACCAAAAAAATGGAAAAATGAAAAAACAACAAAAAAATAGAAAAACAAAAACAACAAAAACATAAGCGGAAATTATACTTGATATGAACTTTAATTTAAGGATAAATAATATACAAATTAGAAAACAAATACGTTATTAATTATATACACCGCTAACAAAAACCTAAACTCAGAAGATGGGGATGGGGGAGTGGCCATCCGTAGGGTGGAGAGTGCACCTACAGGAACCACTCAGTGGTTTCCTGTTTCAGTCCCCTAACCTAACCTTGCCAGGGCCTCCTACGGTTTGGTCGCTCTCCCTCCCCCCATTACTAAGCTAAGCTAAGCTACACCAACCCCTTACTCTTACCCTAACCTAACCCCAATTTGGATCTCTAACCCTAACCTACTCCACCCCTAATTGTTTTTTTCAGCCCCATTTGTGGCCTTGACCCTCTACCTGTACCTATCCTAATTTGATTCCCAACCCCAATCTTGACCCCAAACCCTGACCTTAGCCCGCAAATTGACCCAAGAGGTCCCCAGAATGTACCAAATAGGACATTCAGAAAGGTTTCCGTATATAGCCACTGGCTTGGTCCCCCAGTTTAGGCAAAGTACATATACGAGGTACGTCATGTTAAAAATAACAGTCGCCGGTTAAAGGTAAAGGATGGAAGATAAGTAAAGGGAAAGGAAATGAAGAAGGAAAAGGGAAAGGATAGTGGGTTTACTAAATTTATAAATTGATATAAAAGGACAAATTCATAGGGGTATATAATTTATTGGCAAAGGGTTAAAACAAGTTAAACACAACATTGGAACAAACAACTTAAAAACAAACATGTTAAAAAACAGATTAGTTACACAATAAGTTAAAAACAAATAGATTAGTTACATAATAAGTTAAAAACAAACAAGTTAAAAACACAACCAAAGCTAAAAATAAGTTTATTAAAAACAAGTAAGTTACAATACAAGGAAGTTTAAAATATAAGCTAAAAACAATTTCATTAAAAATAAACAGGTTTAAATACAAGTTAAAAACAAGCTAAAAAAACAAGTTCATTGGAGAAAGTTAAATTAAACACAAATTATGGGAGAGTATAAAAGGGAGAAAACGACACAGAGCATTCAGTTTGGCACAGACCTCTGAGGGAGCAACATCTCCCCAGAGTAGGGATACTTACCTGTAGGATGGCAATGCCTGAAGAAGTCCACATCTGGTACGAAACGTCGCGAGCGCCACCTGCAGAAGAAAAAGAGAAAAACAAAGGTTAACCAACTCAAACGAGGGAGGGAATTAGAAATTAAAAATAATATGAAGCCAAACTAAAAAACCAAAAAAATGGAAAAATGAAAAAACAACAAAAAAATAGAAAAACAAAAACAACAAAAACATAAGCGGAAATTATACTTGATATGAACTTTAATTTAAGGATAAATAATATACAAATTAGAAAACAAATACGTTATTAATTATATACACCGCTAACAAAAACCTAAACTCAGAAGATGGGGATGGGGGAGTGGCCATCCGTAGGGTGGAGAGTGCACCTACAGGAACCACTCAGTGGTTTCCTGTTTCAGTCCCCTAACCTAACCTTGCCAGGGCCTCCTACGGTTTGGTCGCTCTCCCTCCCCCCATTACTAAGCTAAGCTAAGCTACACCAACCCCTTACTCTTACCCTAACCTAACCCCAATTTGGATCTCTAACCCTAACCTACTCCACCCCTAATTGTTTTTTTCAGCCCCATTTGTGGCCTTGACCCTCTACCTGTACCTATCCTAATTTGATTCCCAACCCCAATCTTGACCCCAAACCCTGACCTTAGCCCGCAAATTGACCCAAGAGGTCCCCAGAATGTACCAAATAGGACATTCAGAAAGGTTTCCGTATATAGCCACTGGCTTGGTCCCCCAGTTTAGGCAAAGTACATATACGAGGTACGTCATGTTAAAAATAACAGTCGCCGGTTAAAGGTAAAGGATGGAAGATAAGTAAAGGGAAAGGAAATGAAGAAGGAAAAGGGAAAGGATAGTGGGTTTACTAAATTTATAAATTGATATAAAAGGACAAATTCATAGGGGTATATAATTTATTGGCAAAGGGTTAAAACAAGTTAAACACAACATTGGAACAAACAACTTAAAAACAAACATGTTAAAAAACAGATTAGTTACACAATAAGTTAAAAACAAATAGATTAGTTACATAATAAGTTAAAAACAAACAAGTTAAAAACACAACCAAAGCTAAAAATAAGTTTATTAAAAACAAGTAAGTTACAATACAAGGAAGTTTAAAATATAAGCTAAAAACAATTTCATTAAAAATAAACAGGTTTAAATACAAGTTAAAAACAAGCTAAAAAAACAAGTTCATTGGAGAAAGTTAAATTAAACACAAATTATGGGAGAGTATAAAAGGGAGAAAACGACACAGAGCATTCAGTTTGGCACAGACCTCTGAGGGAGCAACATCTCCCCAGAGTAGGGATACTTACCTGTAGGATGGCAATGCCTGAAGAAGTCCACATCTGGTACGAAACGTCGCGAGCGCCACCTGCAGAAGAAAAAGAGAAAAACAAAGGTTAACCAACTCAAACGAGGGAGGGAATTAGAAATTAAAAATAATATGAAGCCAAACTAAAAAACCAAAAAAATGGAAAAATGAAAAAACAACAAAAAAATAGAAAAACAAAAACAACAAAAACATAAGCGGAAATTATACTTGATATGAACTTTAATTTAAGGATAAATAATATACAAATTAGAAAACAAATACGTTATTAATTATATACACCGCTAACAAAAACCTAAACTCAGAAGATGGGGATGGGGGAGTGGCCATCCGTAGGGTGGAGAGTGCACCTACAGGAACCACTCAGTGGTTTCCTGTTTCAGTCCCCTAACCTAACCTTGCCAGGGCCTCCTACGGTTTGGTCGCTCTCCCTCCCCCCATTACTAAGCTAAGCTAAGCTACACCAACCCCTTACTCTTACCCTAACCTAACCCCAATTTGGATCTCTAACCCTAACCTACTCCACCCCTAATTGTTTTTTTCAGCCCCATTTGTGGCCTTGACCCTCTACCTGTACCTATCCTAATTTGATTCCCAACCCCAATCTTGACCCCAAACCCTGACCTTAGCCCGCAAATTGACCCAAGAGGTCCCCAGAATGTACCAAATAGGACATTCAGAAAGGTTTCCGTATATAGCCACTGGCTTGGTCCCCCAGTTTAGGCAAAGTACATATACGAGGTACGTCATGTTAAAAATAACAGTCGCCGGTTAAAGGTAAAGGATGGAAGATAAGTAAAGGGAAAGGAAATGAAGAAGGAAAAGGGAAAGGATAGTGGGTTTACTAAATTTATAAATTGATATAAAAGGACAAATTCATAGGGGTATATAATTTATTGGCAAAGGGTTAAAACAAGTTAAACACAACATTGGAACAAACAACTTAAAAACAAACATGTTAAAAAACAGATTAGTTACACAATAAGTTAAAAACAAATAGATTAGTTACATAATAAGTTAAAAACAAACAAGTTAAAAACACAACCAAAGCTAAAAATAAGTTTATTAAAAACAAGTAAGTTACAATACAAGGAAGTTTAAAATATAAGCTAAAAACAATTTCATTAAAAATAAACAGGTTTAAATACAAGTTAAAAACAAGCTAAAAAAACAAGTTCATTGGAGAAAGTTAAATTAAACACAAATTATGGGAGAGTATAAAAGGGAGAAAACGACACAGAGCATTCAGTTTGGCACAGACCTCTGAGGGAGCAACATCTCCCCAGAGTAGGGATACTTACCTGTAGGATGGCAATGCCTGAAGAAGTCCACATCTGGTACGAAACGTCGCGAGCGCCACCTGCAGAAGAAAAAGAGAAAAACAAAGGTTAACCAACTCAAACGAGGGAGGGAATTAGAAATTAAAAATAATATGAAGCCAAACTAAAAAACCAAAAAAATGGAAAAATGAAAAAACAACAAAAAAATAGAAAAACAAAAACAACAAAAACATAAGCGGAAATTATACTTGATATGAACTTTAATTTAAGGATAAATAATATACAAATTAGAAAACAAATACGTTATTAATTATATACACCGCTAACAAAAACCTAAACTCAGAAGATGGGGATGGGGGAGTGGCCATCCGTAGGGTGGAGAGTGCACCTACAGGAACCACTCAGTGGTTTCCTGTTTCAGTCCCCTAACCTAACCTTGCCAGGGCCTCCTACGGTTTGGTCGCTCTCCCTCCCCCCATTACTAAGCTAAGCTAAGCTACACCAACCCCTTACTCTTACCCTAACCTAACCCCAATTTGGATCTCTAACCCTAACCTACTCCACCCCTAATTGTTTTTTTCAGCCCCATTTGTGGCCTTGACCCTCTACCTGTACCTATCCTAATTTGATTCCCAACCCCAATCTTGACCCCAAACCCTGACCTTAGCCCGCAAATTGACCCAAGAGGTCCCCAGAATGTACCAAATAGGACATTCAGAAAGGTTTCCGTATATAGCCACTGGCTTGGTCCCCCAGTTTAGGCAAAGTACATATACGAGGTACGTCATGTTAAAAATAACAGTCGCCGGTTAAAGGTAAAGGATGGAAGATAAGTAAAGGGAAAGGAAATGAAGAAGGAAAAGGGAAAGGATAGTGGGTTTACTAAATTTATAAATTGATATAAAAGGACAAATTCATAGGGGTATATAATTTATTGGCAAAGGGTTAAAACAAGTTAAACACAACATTGGAACAAACAACTTAAAAACAAACATGTTAAAAAACAGATTAGTTACACAATAAGTTAAAAACAAATAGATTAGTTACATAATAAGTTAAAAACAAACAAGTTAAAAACACAACCAAAGCTAAAAATAAGTTTATTAAAAACAAGTAAGTTACAATACAAGGAAGTTTAAAATATAAGCTAAAAACAATTTCATTAAAAATAAACAGGTTTAAATACAAGTTAAAAACAAGCTAAAAAAACAAGTTCATTGGAGAAAGTTAAATTAAACACAAATTATGGGAGAGTATAAAAGGGAGAAAACGACACAGAGCATTCAGTTTGGCACAGACCTCTGAGGGAGCAACATCTCCCCAGAGTAGGGATACTTACCTGTAGGATGGCAATGCCTGAAGAAGTCCACATCTGGTACGAAACGTCGCGAGCGCCACCTGCAGAAGAAAAAGAGAAAAACAAAGGTTAACCAACTCAAACGAGGGAGGGAATTAGAAATTAAAAATAATATGAAGCCAAACTAAAAAACCAAAAAAATGGAAAAATGAAAAAACAACAAAAAAATAGAAAAACAAAAACAACAAAAACATAAGCGGAAATTATACTTGATATGAACTTTAATTTAAGGATAAATAATATACAAATTAGAAAACAAATACGTTATTAATTATATACACCGCTAACAAAAACCTAAACTCAGAAGATGGGGATGGGGGAGTGGCCATCCGTAGGGTGGAGAGTGCACCTACAGGAACCACTCAGTGGTTTCCTGTTTCAGTCCCCTAACCTAACCTTGCCAGGGCCTCCTACGGTTTGGTCGCTCTCCCTCCCCCCATTACTAAGCTAAGCTAAGCTACACCAACCCCTTACTCTTACCCTAACCTAACCCCAATTTGGATCTCTAACCCTAACCTACTCCACCCCTAATTGTTTTTTTCAGCCCCATTTGTGGCCTTGACCCTCTACCTGTACCTATCCTAATTTGATTCCCAACCCCAATCTTGACCCCAAACCCTGACCTTAGCCCGCAAATTGACCCAAGAGGTCCCCAGAATGTACCAAATAGGACATTCAGAAAGGTTTCCGTATATAGCCACTGGCTTGGTCCCCCAGTTTAGGCAAAGTACATATACGAGGTACGTCATGTTAAAAATAACAGTCGCCGGTTAAAGGTAAAGGATGGAAGATAAGTAAAGGGAAAGGAAATGAAGAAGGAAAAGGGAAAGGATAGTGGGTTTACTAAATTTATAAATTGATATAAAAGGACAAATTCATAGGGGTATATAATTTATTGGCAAAGGGTTAAAACAAGTTAAACACAACATTGGAACAAACAACTTAAAAACAAACATGTTAAAAAACAGATTAGTTACACAATAAGTTAAAAACAAATAGATTAGTTACATAATAAGTTAAAAACAAACAAGTTAAAAACACAACCAAAGCTAAAAATAAGTTTATTAAAAACAAGTAAGTTACAATACAAGGAAGTTTAAAATATAAGCTAAAAACAATTTCATTAAAAATAAACAGGTTTAAATACAAGTTAAAAACAAGCTAAAAAAACAAGTTCATTGGAGAAAGTTAAATTAAACACAAATTATGGGAGAGTATAAAAGGGAGAAAACGACACAGAGCATTCAGTTTGGCACAGACCTCTGAGGGAGCAACATCTCCCCAGAGTAGGGATACTTACCTGTAGGATGGCAATGCCTGAAGAAGTCCACATCTGGTACGAAACGTCGCGAGCGCCACCTGCAGAAGAAAAAGAGAAAAACAAAGGTTAACCAACTCAAACGAGGGAGGGAATTAGAAATTAAAAATAATATGAAGCCAAACTAAAAAACCAAAAAAATGGAAAAATGAAAAAACAACAAAAAAATAGAAAAACAAAAACAACAAAAACATAAGCGGAAATTATACTTGATATGAACTTTAATTTAAGGATAAATAATATACAAATTAGAAAACAAATACGTTATTAATTATATACACCGCTAACAAAAACCTAAACTCAGAAGATGGGGATGGGGGAGTGGCCATCCGTAGGGTGGAGAGTGCACCTACAGGAACCACTCAGTGGTTTCCTGTTTCAGTCCCCTAACCTAACCTTGCCAGGGCCTCCTACGGTTTGGTCGCTCTCCCTCCCCCCATTACTAAGCTAAGCTAAGCTACACCAACCCCTTACTCTTACCCTAACCTAACCCCAATTTGGATCTCTAACCCTAACCTACTCCACCCCTAATTGTTTTTTTCAGCCCCATTTGTGGCCTTGACCCTCTACCTGTACCTATCCTAATTTGATTCCCAACCCCAATCTTGACCCCAAACCCTGACCTTAGCCCGCAAATTGACCCAAGAGGTCCCCAGAATGTACCAAATAGGACATTCAGAAAGGTTTCCGTATATAGCCACTGGCTTGGTCCCCCAGTTTAGGCAAAGTACATATACGAGGTACGTCATGTTAAAAATAACAGTCGCCGGTTAAAGGTAAAGGATGGAAGATAAGTAAAGGGAAAGGAAATGAAGAAGGAAAAGGGAAAGGATAGTGGGTTTACTAAATTTATAAATTGATATAAAAGGACAAATTCATAGGGGTATATAATTTATTGGCAAAGGGTTAAAACAAGTTAAACACAACATTGGAACAAACAACTTAAAAACAAACATGTTAAAAAACAGATTAGTTACACAATAAGTTAAAAACAAATAGATTAGTTACATAATAAGTTAAAAACAAACAAGTTAAAAACACAACCAAAGCTAAAAATAAGTTTATTAAAAACAAGTAAGTTACAATACAAGGAAGTTTAAAATATAAGCTAAAAACAATTTCATTAAAAATAAACAGGTTTAAATACAAGTTAAAAACAAGCTAAAAAAACAAGTTCATTGGAGAAAGTTAAATTAAACACAAATTATGGGAGAGTATAAAAGGGAGAAAACGACACAGAGCATTCAGTTTGGCACAGACCTCTGAGGGAGCAACATCTCCCCAGAGTAGGGATACTTACCTGTAGGATGGCAATGCCTGAAGAAGTCCACATCTGGTACGAAACGTCGCGAGCGCCACCTGCAGAAGAAAAAGAGAAAAACAAAGGTTAACCAACTCAAACGAGGGAGGGAATTAGAAATTAAAAATAATATGAAGCCAAACTAAAAAACCAAAAAAATGGAAAAATGAAAAAACAACAAAAAAATAGAAAAACAAAAACAACAAAAACATAAGCGGAAATTATACTTGATATGAACTTTAATTTAAGGATAAATAATATACAAATTAGAAAACAAATACGTTATTAATTATATACACCGCTAACAAAAACCTAAACTCAGAAGATGGGGATGGGGGAGTGGCCATCCGTAGGGTGGAGAGTGCACCTACAGGAACCACTCAGTGGTTTCCTGTTTCAGTCCCCTAACCTAACCTTGCCAGGGCCTCCTACGGTTTGGTCGCTCTCCCTCCCCCCATTACTAAGCTAAGCTAAGCTACACCAACCCCTTACTCTTACCCTAACCTAACCCCAATTTGGATCTCTAACCCTAACCTACTCCACCCCTAATTGTTTTTTTCAGCCCCATTTGTGGCCTTGACCCTCTACCTGTACCTATCCTAATTTGATTCCCAACCCCAATCTTGACCCCAAACCCTGACCTTAGCCCGCAAATTGACCCAAGAGGTCCCCAGAATGTACCAAATAGGACATTCAGAAAGGTTTCCGTATATAGCCACTGGCTTGGTCCCCCAGTTTAGGCAAAGTACATATACGAGGTACGTCATGTTAAAAATAACAGTCGCCGGTTAAAGGTAAAGGATGGAAGATAAGTAAAGGGAAAGGAAATGAAGAAGGAAAAGGGAAAGGATAGTGGGTTTACTAAATTTATAAATTGATATAAAAGGACAAATTCATAGGGGTATATAATTTATTGGCAAAGGGTTAAAACAAGTTAAACACAACATTGGAACAAACAACTTAAAAACAAACATGTTAAAAAACAGATTAGTTACACAATAAGTTAAAAACAAATAGATTAGTTACATAATAAGTTAAAAACAAACAAGTTAAAAACACAACCAAAGCTAAAAATAAGTTTATTAAAAACAAGTAAGTTACAATACAAGGAAGTTTAAAATATAAGCTAAAAACAATTTCATTAAAAATAAACAGGTTTAAATACAAGTTAAAAACAAGCTAAAAAAACAAGTTCATTGGAGAAAGTTAAATTAAACACAAATTATGGGAGAGTATAAAAGGGAGAAAACGACACAGAGCATTCAGTTTGGCACAGACCTCTGAGGGAGCAACATCTCCCCAGAGTAGGGATACTTACCTGTAGGATGGCAATGCCTGAAGAAGTCCACATCTGGTACGAAACGTCGCGAGCGCCACCTGCAGAAGAAAAAGAGAAAAACAAAGGTTAACCAACTCAAACGAGGGAGGGAATTAGAAATTAAAAATAATATGAAGCCAAACTAAAAAACCAAAAAAATGGAAAAATGAAAAAACAACAAAAAAATAGAAAAACAAAAACAACAAAAACATAAGCGGAAATTATACTTGATATGAACTTTAATTTAAGGATAAATAATATACAAATTAGAAAACAAATACGTTATTAATTATATACACCGCTAACAAAAACCTAAACTCAGAAGATGGGGATGGGGGAGTGGCCATCCGTAGGGTGGAGAGTGCACCTACAGGAACCACTCAGTGGTTTCCTGTTTCAGTCCCCTAACCTAACCTTGCCAGGGCCTCCTACGGTTTGGTCGCTCTCCCTCCCCCCATTACTAAGCTAAGCTAAGCTACACCAACCCCTTACTCTTACCCTAACC
The DNA here is from genome assembly GCA_037127435.1 of Epinephelus malabaricus. NCBI lineage: Eukaryota > Metazoa > Chordata > Actinopteri > Perciformes > Serranidae > Epinephelus > Epinephelus malabaricus. Next base: position 32,346 of record JANUFT010000363.1, read on the forward strand.
TAACCCCAATTTGGATCTCTAACCCTAACCTACTCCACCCCTAATTGTTTTTTTCAGCCCCATTTGTGGCCTTGACCCTCTACCTGTACCTATCCTAATTTGATTCCCAACCCCAATCTTGACCCCAAACCCTGACCTTAGCCCGCAAATTGACCCAAGAGGTCCCCAGAATGTACCAAATAGGACATTCAGAAAGGTTTCCGTATATAGCCACTGGCTTGGTCCCCCAGTTTAGGCAAAGTACATATACGAGGTACGTCATGTTAAAAATAACAGTCGCCGGTTAAAGGTAAAGGATGGAAGATAAGTAAAGGGAAAGGAAATGAAGAAGGAAAAGGGAAAGGATAGTGGGTTTACTAAATTTATAAATTGATATAAAAGGACAAATTCATAGGGGTATATAATTTATTGGCAAAGGGTTAAAACAAGTTAAACACAACATTGGAACAAACAACTTAAAAACAAACATGTTAAAAAACAGATTAGTTACACAATAAGTTAAAAACAAATAGATTAGTTACATAATAAGTTAAAAACAAACAAGTTAAAAACACAACCAAAGCTAAAAATAAGTTTATTAAAAACAAGTAAGTTACAATACAAGGAAGTTTAAAATATAAGCTAAAAACAATTTCATTAAAAATAAACAGGTTTAAATACAAGTTAAAAACAAGCTAAAAAAACAAGTTCATTGGAGAAAGTTAAATTAAACACAAATTATGGGAGAGTATAAAAGGGAGAAAACGACACAGAGCATTCAGTTTGGCACAGACCTCTGAGGGAGCAACATCTCCCCAGAGTAGGGATACTTACCTGTAGGATGGCAATGCCTGAAGAAGTCCACATCTGGTACGAAACGTCGCGAGCGCCACCTGCAGAAGAAAAAGAGAAAAACAAAGGTTAACCAACTCAAACGAGGGAGGGAATTAGAAATTAAAAATAATATGAAGCCAAACTAAAAAACCAAAAAAATGGAAAAATGAAAAAACAACAAAAAAATAGAAAAACAAAAACAACAAAAACATAAGCGGAAATTATACTTGATATGAACTTTAATTTAAGGATAAATAATATACAAATTAGAAAACAAATACGTTATTAATTATATACACCGCTAACAAAAACCTAAACTCAGAAGATGGGGATGGGGGAGTGGCCATCCGTAGGGTGGAGAGTGCACCTACAGGAACCACTCAGTGGTTTCCTGTTTCAGTCCCCTAACCTAACCTTGCCAGGGCCTCCTACGGTTTGGTCGCTCTCCCTCCCCCCATTACTAAGCTAAGCTAAGCTACACCAACCCCTTACTCTTACCCTAACCTAACCCCAATTTGGATCTCTAACCCTAACCTACTCCACCCCTAATTGTTTTTTTCAGCCCCATTTGTGGCCTTGACCCTCTACCTGTACCTATCCTAATTTGATTCCCAACCCCAATCTTGACCCCAAACCCTGACCTTAGCCCGCAAATTGACCCAAGAGGTCCCCAGAATGTACCAAATAGGACATTCAGAAAGGTTTCCGTATATAGCCACTGGCTTGGTCCCCCAGTTTAGGCAAAGTACATATACGAGGTACGTCATGTTAAAAATAACAGTCGCCGGTTAAAGGTAAAGGATGGAAGATAAGTAAAGGGAAAGGAAATGAAGAAGGAAAAGGGAAAGGATAGTGGGTTTACTAAATTTATAAATTGATATAAAAGGACAAATTCATAGGGGTATATAATTTATTGGCAAAGGGTTAAAACAAGTTAAACACAACATTGGAACAAACAACTTAAAAACAAACATGTTAAAAAACAGATTAGTTACACAATAAGTTAAAAACAAATAGATTAGTTACATAATAAGTTAAAAACAAACAAGTTAAAAACACAACCAAAGCTAAAAATAAGTTTATTAAAAACAAGTAAGTTACAATACAAGGAAGTTTAAAATATAAGCTAAAAACAATTTCATTAAAAATAAACAGGTTTAAATACAAGTTAAAAACAAGCTAAAAAAACAAGTTCATTGGAGAAAGTTAAATTAAACACAAATTATGGGAGAGTATAAAAGGGAGAAAACGACACAGAGCATTCAGTTTGGCACAGACCTCTGAGGGAGCAACATCTCCCCAGAGTAGGGATACTTACCTGTAGGATGGCAATGCCTGAAGAAGTCCACATCTGGTACGAAACGTCGCGAGCGCCACCTGCAGAAGAAAAAGAGAAAAACAAAGGTTAACCAACTCAAACGAGGGAGGGAATTAGAAATTAAAAATAATATGAAGCCAAACTAAAAAACCAAAAAAATGGAAAAATGAAAAAACAACAAAAAAATAGAAAAACAAAAACAACAAAAACATAAGCGGAAATTATACTTGATATGAACTTTAATTTAAGGATAAATAATATACAAATTAGAAAACAAATACGTTATTAATTATATACACCGCTAACAAAAACCTAAACTCAGAAGATGGGGATGGGGGAGTGGCCATCCGTAGGGTGGAGAGTGCACCTACAGGAACCACTCAGTGGTTTCCTGTTTCAGTCCCCTAACCTAACCTTGCCAGGGCCTCCTACGGTTTGGTCGCTCTCCCTCCCCCCATTACTAAGCTAAGCTAAGCTACACCAACCCCTTACTCTTACCCTAACCTAACCCCAATTTGGATCTCTAACCCTAACCTACTCCACCCCTAATTGTTTTTTTCAGCCCCATTTGTGGCCTTGACCCTCTACCTGTACCTATCCTAATTTGATTCCCAACCCCAATCTTGACCCCAAACCCTGACCTTAGCCCGCAAATTGACCCAAGAGGTCCCCAGAATGTACCAAATAGGACATTCAGAAAGGTTTCCGTATATAGCCACTGGCTTGGTCCCCCAGTTTAGGCAAAGTACATATACGAGGTACGTCATGTTAAAAATAACAGTCGCCGGTTAAAGGTAAAGGATGGAAGATAAGTAAAGGGAAAGGAAATGAAGAAGGAAAAGGGAAAGGATAGTGGGTTTACTAAATTTATAAATTGATATAAAAGGACAAATTCATAGGGGTATATAATTTATTGGCAAAGGGTTAAAACAAGTTAAACACAACATTGGAACAAACAACTTAAAAACAAACATGTTAAAAAACAGATTAGTTACACAATAAGTTAAAAACAAATAGATTAGTTACATAATAAGTTAAAAACAAACAAGTTAAAAACACAACCAAAGCTAAAAATAAGTTTATTAAAAACAAGTAAGTTACAATACAAGGAAGTTTAAAATATAAGCTAAAAACAATTTCATTAAAAATAAACAGGTTTAAATACAAGTTAAAAACAAGCTAAAAAAACAAGTTCATTGGAGAAAGTTAAATTAAACACAAATTATGGGAGAGTATAAAAGGGAGAAAACGACACAGAGCATTCAGTTTGGCACAGACCTCTGAGGGAGCAACATCTCCCCAGAGTAGGGATACTTACCTGTAGGATGGCAATGCCTGAAGAAGTCCACATCTGGTACGAAACGTCGCGAGCGCCACCTGCAGAAGAAAAAGAGAAAAACAAAGGTTAACCAACTCAAACGAGGGAGGGAATTAGAAATTAAAAATAATATGAAGCCAAACTAAAAAACCAAAAAAATGGAAAAATGAAAAAACAACAAAAAAATAGAAAAACAAAAACAACAAAAACATAAGCGGAAATTATACTTGATATGAACTTTAATTTAAGGATAAATAATATACAAATTAGAAAACAAATACGTTATTAATTATATACACCGCTAACAAAAACCTAAACTCAGAAGATGGGGATGGGGGAGTGGCCATCCGTAGGGTGGAGAGTGCACCTACAGGAACCACTCAGTGGTTTCCTGTTTCAGTCCCCTAACCTAACCTTGCCAGGGCCTCCTACGGTTTGGTCGCTCTCCCTCCCCCCATTACTAAGCTAAGCTAAGCTACACCAACCCCTTACTCTTACCCTAACCTAACCCCAATTTGGATCTCTAACCCTAACCTACTCCACCCCTAATTGTTTTTTTCAGCCCCATTTGTGGCCTTGACCCTCTACCTGTACCTATCCTAATTTGATTCCCAACCCCAATCTTGACCCCAAACCCTGACCTTAGCCCGCAAATTGACCCAAGAGGTCCCCAGAATGTACCAAATAGGACATTCAGAAAGGTTTCCGTATATAGCCACTGGCTTGGTCCCCCAGTTTAGGCAAAGTACATATACGAGGTACGTCATGTTAAAAATAACAGTCGCCGGTTAAAGGTAAAGGATGGAAGATAAGTAAAGGGAAAGGAAATGAAGAAGGAAAAGGGAAAGGATAGTGGGTTTACTAAATTTATAAATTGATATAAAAGGACAAATTCATAGGGGTATATAATTTATTGGCAAAGGGTTAAAACAAGTTAAACACAACATTGGAACAAACAACTTAAAAACAAACATGTTAAAAAACAGATTAGTTACACAATAAGTTAAAAACAAATAGATTAGTTACATAATAAGTTAAAAACAAACAAGTTAAAAACACAACCAAAGCTAAAAATAAGTTTATTAAAAACAAGTAAGTTACAATACAAGGAAGTTTAAAATATAAGCTAAAAACAATTTCATTAAAAATAAACAGGTTTAAATACAAGTTAAAAACAAGCTAAAAAAACAAGTTCATTGGAGAAAGTTAAATTAAACACAAATTATGGGAGAGTATAAAAGGGAGAAAACGACACAGAGCATTCAGTTTGGCACAGACCTCTGAGGGAGCAACATCTCCCCAGAGTAGGGATACTTACCTGTAGGATGGCAATGCCTGAAGAAGTCCACATCTGGTACGAAACGTCGCGAGCGCCACCTGCAGAAGAAAAAGAGAAAAACAAAGGTTAACCAACTCAAACGAGGGAGGGAATTAGAAATTAAAAATAATATGAAGCCAAACTAAAAAACCAAAAAAATGGAAAAATGAAAAAACAACAAAAAAATAGAAAAACAAAAACAACAAAAACATAAGCGGAAATTATACTTGATATGAACTTTAATTTAAGGATAAATAATATACAAATTAGAAAACAAATACGTTATTAATTATATACACCGCTAACAAAAACCTAAACTCAGAAGATGGGGATGGGGGAGTGGCCATCCGTAGGGTGGAGAGTGCACCTACAGGAACCACTCAGTGGTTTCCTGTTTCAGTCCCCTAACCTAACCTTGCCAGGGCCTCCTACGGTTTGGTCGCTCTCCCTCCCCCCATTACTAAGCTAAGCTAAGCTACACCAACCCCTTACTCTTACCCTAACCTAACCCCAATTTGGATCTCTAACCCTAACCTACTCCACCCCTAATTGTTTTTTTCAGCCCCATTTGTGGCCTTGACCCTCTACCTGTACCTATCCTAATTTGATTCCCAACCCCAATCTTGACCCCAAACCCTGACCTTAGCCCGCAAATTGACCCAAGAGGTCCCCAGAATGTACCAAATAGGACATTCAGAAAGGTTTCCGTATATAGCCACTGGCTTGGTCCCCCAGTTTAGGCAAAGTACATATACGAGGTACGTCATGTTAAAAATAACAGTCGCCGGTTAAAGGTAAAGGATGGAAGATAAGTAAAGGGAAAGGAAATGAAGAAGGAAAAGGGAAAGGATAGTGGGTTTACTAAATTTATAAATTGATATAAAAGGACAAATTCATAGGGGTATATAATTTATTGGCAAAGGGTTAAAACAAGTTAAACACAACATTGGAACAAACAACTTAAAAACAAACATGTTAAAAAACAGATTAGTTACACAATAAGTTAAAAACAAATAGATTAGTTACATAATAAGTTAAAAACAAACAAGTTAAAAACACAACCAAAGCTAAAAATAAGTTTATTAAAAACAAGTAAGTTACAATACAAGGAAGTTTAAAATATAAGCTAAAAACAATTTCATTAAAAATAAACAGGTTTAAATACAAGTTAAAAACAAGCTAAAAAAACAAGTTCATTGGAGAAAGTTAAATTAAACACAAATTATGGGAGAGTATAAAAGGGAGAAAACGACACAGAGCATTCAGTTTGGCACAGACCTCTGAGGGAGCAACATCTCCCCAGAGTAGGGATACTTACCTGTAGGATGGCAATGCCTGAAGAAGTCCACATCTGGTACGAAACGTCGCGAGCGCCACCTGCAGAAGAAAAAGAGAAAAACAAAGGTTAACCAACTCAAACGAGGGAGGGAATTAGAAATTAAAAATAATATGAAGCCAAACTAAAAAACCAAAAAAATGGAAAAATGAAAAAACAACAAAAAAATAGAAAAACAAAAACAACAAAAACATAAGCGGAAATTATACTTGATATGAACTTTAATTTAAGGATAAATAATATACAAATTAGAAAACAAATACGTTATTAATTATATACACCGCTAACAAAAACCTAAACTCAGAAGATGGGGATGGGGGAGTGGCCATCCGTAGGGTGGAGAGTGCACCTACAGGAACCACTCAGTGGTTTCCTGTTTCAGTCCCCTAACCTAACCTTGCCAGGGCCTCCTACGGTTTGGTCGCTCTCCCTCCCCCCATTACTAAGCTAAGCTAAGCTACACCAACCCCTTACTCTTACCCTAACCTAACCCCAATTTGGATCTCTAACCCTAACCTACTCCACCCCTAATTGTTTTTTTCAGCCCCATTTGTGGCCTTGACCCTCTACCTGTACCTATCCTAATTTGATTCCCAACCCCAATCTTGACCCCAAACCCTGACCTTAGCCCGCAAATTGACCCAAGAGGTCCCCAGAATGTACCAAATAGGACATTCAGAAAGGTTTCCGTATATAGCCACTGGCTTGGTCCCCCAGTTTAGGCAAAGTACATATACGAGGTACGTCATGTTAAAAATAACAGTCGCCGGTTAAAGGTAAAGGATGGAAGATAAGTAAAGGGAAAGGAAATGAAGAAGGAAAAGGGAAAGGATAGTGGGTTTACTAAATTTATAAATTGATATAAAAGGACAAATTCATAGGGGTATATAATTTATTGGCAAAGGGTTAAAACAAGTTAAACACAACATTGGAACAAACAACTTAAAAACAAACATGTTAAAAAACAGATTAGTTACACAATAAGTTAAAAACAAATAGATTAGTTACATAATAAGTTAAAAACAAACAAGTTAAAAACACAACCAAAGCTAAAAATAAGTTTATTAAAAACAAGTAAGTTACAATACAAGGAAGTTTAAAATATAAGCTAAAAACAATTTCATTAAAAATAAACAGGTTTAAATACAAGTTAAAAACAAGCTAAAAAAACAAGTTCATTGGAGAAAGTTAAATTAAACACAAATTATGGGAGAGTATAAAAGGGAGAAAACGACACAGAGCATTCAGTTTGGCACAGACCTCTGAGGGAGCAACATCTCCCCAGAGTAGGGATACTTACCTGTAGGATGGCAATGCCTGAAGAAGTCCACATCTGGTACGAAACGTCGCGAGCGCCACCTGCAGAAGAAAAAGAGAAAAACAAAGGTTAACCAACTCAAACGAGGGAGGGAATTAGAAATTAAAAATAATATGAAGCCAAACTAAAAAACCAAAAAAATGGAAAAATGAAAAAACAACAAAAAAATAGAAAAACAAAAACAACAAAAACATAAGCGGAAATTATACTTGATATGAACTTTAATTTAAGGATAAATAATATACAAATTAGAAAACAAATACGTTATTAATTATATACACCGCTAACAAAAACCTAAACTCAGAAGATGGGGATGGGGGAGTGGCCATCCGTAGGGTGGAGAGTGCACCTACAGGAACCACTCAGTGGTTTCCTGTTTCAGTCCCCTAACCTAACCTTGCCAGGGCCTCCTACGGTTTGGTCGCTCTCCCTCCCCCCATTACTAAGCTAAGCTAAGCTACACCAACCCCTTACTCTTACCCTAACCTAACCCCAATTTGGATCTCTAACCCTAACCTACTCCACCCCTAATTGTTTTTTTCAGCCCCATTTGTGGCCTTGACCCTCTACCTGTACCTATCCTAATTTGATTCCCAACCCCAATCTTGACCCCAAACCCTGACCTTAGCCCGCAAATTGACCCAAGAGGTCCCCAGAATGTACCAAATAGGACATTCAGAAAGGTTTCCGTATATAGCCACTGGCTTGGTCCCCCAGTTTAGGCAAAGTACATATACGAGGTACGTCATGTTAAAAATAACAGTCGCCGGTTAAAGGTAAAGGATGGAAGATAAGTAAAGGGAAAGGAAATGAAGAAGGAAAAGGGAAAGGATAGTGGGTTTACTAAATTTATAAATTGATATAAAAGGACAAATTCATAGGGGTATATAATTTATTGGCAAAGGGTTAAAACAAGTTAAACACAACATTGGAACAAACAACTTAAAAACAAACATGTTAAAAAACAGATTAGTTACACAATAAGTTAAAAACAAATAGATTAGTTACATAATAAGTTAAAAACAAACAAGTTAAAAACACAACCAAAGCTAAAAATAAGTTTATTAAAAACAAGTAAGTTACAATACAAGGAAGTTTAAAATATAAGCTAAAAACAATTTCATTAAAAATAAACAGGTTTAAATACAAGTTAAAAACAAGCTAAAAAAACAAGTTCATTGGAGAAAGTTAAATTAAACACAAATTATGGGAGAGTATAAAAGGGAGAAAACGACACAGAGCATTCAGTTTGGCACAGACCTCTGAGGGAGCAACATCTCCCCAGAGTAGGGATACTTACCTGTAGGATGGCAATGCCTGAAGAAGTCCACATCTGGTACGAAACGTCGCGAGCGCCACCTGCAGAAGAAAAAGAGAAAAACAAAGGTTAACCAACTCAAACGAGGGAGGGAATTAGAAATTAAAAATAATATGAAGCCAAACTAAAAAACCAAAAAAATGGAAAAATGAAAAAACAACAAAAAAATAGAAAAACAAAAACAACAAAAACATAAGCGGAAATTATACTTGATATGAACTTTAATTTAAGGATAAATAATATACAAATTAGAAAACAAATACGTTATTAATTATATACACCGCTAACAAAAACCTAAACTCAGAAGATGGGGATGGGGGAGTGGCCATCCGTAGGGTGGAGAGTGCACCTACAGGAACCACTCAGTGGTTTCCTGTTTCAGTCCCCTAACCTAACCTTGCCAGGGCCTCCTACGGTTTGGTCGCTCTCCCTCCCCCCATTACTAAGCTAAGCTAAGCTACACCAACCCCTTACTCTTACCCTAACCTAACCCCAATTTGGATCTCTAACCCTAACCTACTCCACCCCTAATTGTTTTTTTCAGCCCCATTTGTGGCCTTGACCCTCTACCTGTACCTATCCTAATTTGATTCCCAACCCCAATCTTGACCCCAAACCCTGACCTTAGCCCGCAAATTGACCCAAGAGGTCCCCAGAATGTACCAAATAGGACATTCAGAAAGGTTTCCGTATATAGCCACTGGCTTGGTCCCCCAGTTTAGGCAAAGTACATATACGAGGTACGTCATGTTAAAAATAACAGTCGCCGGTTAAAGGTAAAGGATGGAAGATAAGTAAAGGGAAAGGAAATGAAGAAGGAAAAGGGAAAGGATAGTGGGTTTACTAAATTTATAAATTGATATAAAAGGACAAATTCATAGGGGTATATAATTTATTGGCAAAGGGTTAAAACAAGTTAAACACAACATTGGAACAAACAACTTAAAAACAAACATGTTAAAAAACAGATTAGTTACACAATAAGTTAAAAACAAATAGATTAGTTACATAATAAGTTAAAAACAAACAAGTTAAAAACACAACCAAAGCTAAAAATAAGTTTATTAAAAACAAGTAAGTTACAATACAAGGAAGTTTAAAATATAAGCTAAAAACAATTTCATTAAAAATAAACAGGTTTAAATACAAGTTAAAAACAAGCTAAAAAAACAAGTTCATTGGAGAAAGTTAAATTAAACACAAATTATGGGAGAGTATAAAAGGGAGAAAACGACACAGAGCATTCAGTTTGGCACAGACCTCTGAGGGAGCAACATCTCCCCAGAGTAGGGATACTTACCTGTAGGATGGCAATGCCTGAAGAAGTCCACATCTGGTACGAAACGTCGCGAGCGCCACCTGCAGAAGAAAAAGAGAAAAACAAAGGTTAACCAACTCAAACGAGGGAGGGAATTAGAAATTAAAAATAATATGAAGCCAAACTAAAAAACCAAAAAAATGGAAAAATGAAAAAACAACAAAAAAATAGAAAAACAAAAACAACAAAAACATAAGCGGAAATTATACTTGATATGAACTTTAATTTAAGGATAAATAATATACAAATTAGAAAACAAATACGTTATTAATTATATACACCGCTAACAAAAACCTAAACTCAGAAGATGGGGATGGGGGAGTGGCCATCCGTAGGGTGGAGAGTGCACCTACAGGAACCACTCAGTGGTTTCCTGTTTCAGTCCCCTAACCTAACCTTGCCAGGGCCTCCTACGGTTTGGTCGCTCTCCCTCCCCCCATTACTAAGCTAAGCTAAGCTACACCAACCCCTTACTCTTACCCTAACCTAACCCCAATTTGGATCTCTAACCCTAACCTACTCCACCCCTAATTGTTTTTTTCAGCCCCATTTGTGGCCTTGACCCTCTACCTGTACCTATCCTAATTTGATTCCCAACCCCAATCTTGACCCCAAACCCTGACCTTAGCCCGCAAATTGACCCAAGAGGTCCCCAGAATGTACCAAATAGGACATTCAGAAAGGTTTCCGTATATAGCCACTGGCTTGGTCCCCCAGTTTAGGCAAAGTACATATACGAGGTACGTCATGTTAAAAATAACAGTCGCCGGTTAAAGGTAAAGGATGGAAGATAAGTAAAGGGAAAGGAAATGAAGAAGGAAAAGGGAAAGGATAGTGGGTTTACTAAATTTATAAATTGATATAAAAGGACAAATTCATAGGGGTATATAATTTATTGGCAAAGGGTTAAAACAAGTTAAACACAACATTGGAACAAACAACTTAAAAACAAACATGTTAAAAAACAGATTAGTTACACAATAAGTTAAAAACAAATAGATTAGTTACATAATAAGTTAAAAACAAACAAGTTAAAAACACAACCAAAGCTAAAAATAAGTTTATTAAAAACAAGTAAGTTACAATACAAGGAAGTTTAAAATATAAGCTAAAAACAATTTCATTAAAAATAAACAGGTTTAAATACAAGTTAAAAACAAGCTAAAAAAACAAGTTCATTGGAGAAAGTTAAATTAAACACAAATTATGGGAGAGTATAAAAGGGAGAAAACGACACAGAGCATTCAGTTTGGCACAGACCTCTGAGGGAGCAACATCTCCCCAGAGTAGGGATACTTACCTGTAGGATGGCAATGCCTGAAGAAGTCCACATCTGGTACGAAACGTCGCGAGCGCCACCTGCAGAAGAAAAAGAGAAAAACAAAGGTTAACCAACTCAAACGAGGGAGGGAATTAGAAATTAAAAATAATATGAAGCCAAACTAAAAAACCAAAAAAATGGAAAAATGAAAAAACAACAAAAAAATAGAAAAACAAAAACAACAAAAACATAAGCGGAAATTATACTTGATATGAACTTTAATTTAAGGATAAATAATATACAAATTAGAAAACAAATACGTTATTAATTATATACACCGCTAACAAAAACCTAAACTCAGAAGATGGGGATGGGGGAGTGGCCATCCGTAGGGTGGAGAGTGCACCTACAGGAACCACTCAGTGGTTTCCTGTTTCAGTCCCCTAACCTAACCTTGCCAGGGCCTCCTACGGTTTGGTCGCTCTCCCTCCCCCCATTACTAAGCTAAGCTAAGCTACACCAACCCCTTACTCTTACCCTAACCTAACCCCAATTTGGATCTCTAACCCTAACCTACTCCACCCCTAATTGTTTTTTTCAGCCCCATTTGTGGCCTTGACCCTCTACCTGTACCTATCCTAATTTGATTCCCAACCCCAATCTTGACCCCAAACCCTGACCTTAGCCCGCAAATTGACCCAAGAGGTCCCCAGAATGTACCAAATAGGACATTCAGAAAGGTTTCCGTATATAGCCACTGGCTTGGTCCCCCAGTTTAGGCAAAGTACATATACGAGGTACGTCATGTTAAAAATAACAGTCGCCGGTTAAAGGTAAAGGATGGAAGATAAGTAAAGGGAAAGGAAATGAAGAAGGAAAAGGGAAAGGATAGTGGGTTTACTAAATTTATAAATTGATATAAAAGGACAAATTCATAGGGGTATATAATTTATTGGCAAAGGGTTAAAACAAGTTAAACACAACATTGGAACAAACAACTTAAAAACAAACATGTTAAAAAACAGATTAGTTACACAATAAGTTAAAAACAAATAGATTAGTTACATAATAAGTTAAAAACAAACAAGTTAAAAACACAACCAAAGCTAAAAATAAGTTTATTAAAAACAAGTAAGTTACAATACAAGGAAGTTTAAAATATAAGCTAAAAACAATTTCATTAAAAATAAACAGGTTTAAATACAAGTTAAAAACAAGCTAAAAAAACAAGTTCATTGGAGAAAGTTAAATTAAACACAAATTATGGGAGAGTATAAAAGGGAGAAAACGACACAGAGCATTCAGTTTGGCACAGACCTCTGAGGGAGCAACATCTCCCCAGAGTAGGGATACTTACCTGTAGGATGGCAATGCCTGAAGAAGTCCACATCTGGTACGAAACGTCGCGAGCGCCACCTGCAGAAGAAAAAGAGAAAAACAAAGGTTAACCAACTCAAACGAGGGAGGGAATTAGAAATTAAAAATAATATGAAGCCAAACTAAAAAACCAAAAAAATGGAAAAATGAAAAAACAACAAAAAAATAGAAAAACAAAAACAACAAAAACATAAGCGGAAATTATACTTGATATGAACTTTAATTTAAGGATAAATAATATACAAATTAGAAAACAAATACGTTATTAATTATATACACCGCTAACAAAAACCTAAACTCAGAAGATGGGGATGGGGGAGTGGCCATCCGTAGGGTGGAGAGTGCACCTACAGGAACCACTCAGTGGTTTCCTGTTTCAGTCCCCTAACCTAACCTTGCCAGGGCCTCCTACGGTTTGGTCGCTCTCCCTCCCCCCATTACTAAGCTAAGCTAAGCTACACCAACCCCTTACTCTTACCCTAACCTAACCCCAATTTGGATCTCTAACCCTAACCTACTCCACCCCTAATTGTTTTTTTCAGCCCCATTTGTGGCCTTGACCCTCTACCTGTACCTATCCTAATTTGATTCCCAACCCCAATCTTGACCCCAAACCCTGACCTTAGCCCGCAAATTGACCCAAGAGGTCCCCAGAATGTACCAAATAGGACATTCAGAAAGGTTTCCGTATATAGCCACTGGCTTGGTCCCCCAGTTTAGGCAAAGTACATATACGAGGTACGTCATGTTAAAAATAACAGTCGCCGGTTAAAGGTAAAGGATGGAAGATAAGTAAAGGGAAAGGAAATGAAGAAGGAAAAGGGAAAGGATAGTGGGTTTACTAAATTTATAAATTGATATAAAAGGACAAATTCATAGGGGTATATAATTTATTGGCAAAGGGTTAAAACAAGTTAAACACAACATTGGAACAAACAACTTAAAAACAAACATGTTAAAAAACAGATTAGTTACACAATAAGTTAAAAACAAATAGATTAGTTACATAATAAGTTAAAAACAAACAAGTTAAAAACACAACCAAAGCTAAAAATAAGTTTATTAAAAACAAGTAAGTTACAATACAAGGAAGTTTAAAATATAAGCTAAAAACAATTTCATTAAAAATAAACAGGTTTAAATACAAGTTAAAAACAAGCTAAAAAAACAAGTTCATTGGAGAAAGTTAAATTAAACACAAATTATGGGAGAGTATAAAAGGGAGAAAACGACACAGAGCATTCAGTTTGGCACAGACCTCTGAGGGAGCAACATCTCCCCAGAGTAGGGATACTTACCTGTAGGATGGCAATGCCTGAAGAAGTCCACATCTGGTACGAAACGTCGCGAGCGCCACCTGCAGAAGAAAAAGAGAAAAACAAAGGTTAACCAACTCAAACGAGGGAGGGAATTAGAAATTAAAAATAATATGAAGCCAAACTAAAAAACCAAAAAAATGGAAAAATGAAAAAACAACAAAAAAATAGAAAAACAAAAACAACAAAAACATAAGCGGAAATTATACTTGATATGAACTTTAATTTAAGGATAAATAATATACAAATTAGAAAACAAATACGTTATTAATTATATACACCGCTAACAAAAACCTAAACTCAGAAGATGGGGATGGGGGAGTGGCCATCCGTAGGGTGGAGAGTGCACCTACAGGAACCACTCAGTGGTTTCCTGTTTCAGTCCCCTAACCTAACCCTAACCCCCTAACCCGCAAATTGACCCAAGAGGTCCCCGAATGAGCCAAATAGGTCATTCAAATTAGTTTTCCGTATATAGCCGCTGGCATGGTCCCCCAGTTTAGGCAAAATAGATATACGAGGTACATCATGTTAAATATAACAGTCGCCGGTTAAAGGTAAAGGATGGAAGATGAGTCATGGGAAAGGAAGAGAAAAAGGAAAAGGGAAAGGATAGCAGGGTTACTAAATTCATTAATTAACACAAGAATACAAATTCATAGGGGTATATATAATTTATTGGCAAGGGTTAAAAACAAGTTAAATACAACACACAAATAAATTAAAAACAAACAAGTTAAAAAACAAATTAGTTCTATAATAAGTTAAAAAACAAATTAGTTAAAAAACAAATGAGCTAAAATACAAATAAGTTAAAAAAGAAAGTTAAAAAAATAAATAAGTTCATTGGAAATACACATAAGTTTAAAAACAAGCTAAAAACAAGTAATTTCATTGGAGAACATCAAATCTAACATACATTAAGGGAGAGTATAAAAGGGAGAAAACAACAAAGTACATTCAGTTTGGCACAGACCTCTGAGGGAGCAACATCTCCCCAGAGCATACTTACCTGTAGGATGGCTATGCCTGAAGAAGTCCAACACATGGCACGAAACGTCGCGAGCGCCACCTGCAGAAGAAAAAGAAAACAAAGGTTAACCAAATTAAAGGGAGGGAAATTAGAACAAAATAAAAACTAAATAAGCCAAACATAAAAAATAAAAAAACCAAAAAAATGGAAAAATAAAAACAACCAAAAATAAGCAAAATAATACTTGATATAAATTTTAATTTAAGATAAATAATACTAAACTATAAAACAATTACGTTATTAAATAAATACACCGCTAAACAAAACCTAAGTTAAGAAGATGGGGATGGGGGAGTGGCCATCCGTAGGATGGACAGTGCACCTACAGGAACCACTCTATGGTTTACTGTTTCAGTCCCCTAACCTAACCCTAACCCCCCTAACCCACTTCAGACTCACATACAGAATAGTCGATGCTAACTTGCCATATTTCGGCCAAAACTTGCCCAAATGTGTTTCAACAAAGGTGGGCCACGTGTGCTTCCTTGCATGCGGGCCACTTCAGTTTCACATACGGAATAGTCGCTGCTAACTTGCCATATTTCGGCCAAAACTGGCCCAAATGTGTTTCAACAAAGGTGGGCCACGTGTGTTTCCTTAAATGCGGGCCACTTCAGGCTCACATACGGAATAGTCGATGCTAACTTGCTGTATTTCGGCCAAAACTGGCCCAAATGTTTTTCAACAAAGGTGGGCCACGTGTGCTTCCTTGCATGCGGGCCACTTTAAGCTCACATACGGAATAGTCGATGCTAACTTGCCGTATTTCGGCCAAAACTGGCCCAAATGTTTTTCAACAAAGGTGGGCCACGTGTGCTTCCTTGCATGCGGGCCACTTTAGGCTCACATACGGAATAGTCGATGCTAACTTGCCATATTTCGGCCAAAACTGGCCCAAATGTGTTTCAACAAAGGTGGGCCACGTGTGCTTCCTTACATGCGGGCCACTTCAGGTTCACATCTGTTTTGTTCGGGCCAGAAGAATGCCTACAGTGCCGGATCGTTGCCAGAAGTGGCCCACATCCGTCTGCTATCTGGGTATCCCCATTTACAGAGGTCAGTGTGCCTGAGGAGGCTCAAAACGAGCGGAACGTTGCGCCAAGGCTGACCTTTACTAAGTCCAGTGGGACTAATTTTTTGAACCCCCACCACTTTTGAGTGGTGGTCACTTAAGGGGGGCAGCATGGTCGGAACAAGTCCGGAAGCGATGGCCCGTGCACTTCCTCTCTCCTTTTAGGAGAGGGGTTCCGTCCCCCATCCCTAACTATGTTGTCGTTGCTCAACATAGGGAGAGACTCTGCGTATATCCCTTCTTTCCTAACCCTTGCACCTAAATCAAATTTTTGACTCCCCCATTCCAGGGGACGGGACTTTCAGTCACCTACTCCTAACCCTTAAAAAAACAACACATGAATGAAAACATACAAAACGAAACAATCAAAGTTTGACTCTGAAACATTTTTCTGACAAACAGGCTGTATAATTAAAATTTTATTTTATTTTTGGTAACATGGCAACAACTACAATAACGAATCACAACGTGAAGAAGTGTTTCACTAACATGCACTTTGACACAAACATCGTAATCCAGCATAGCATCCTGCATTTTAACTTTAATTTATTCACTGGAACAAGAACTGAATAACTAAACTCACAAGTCCGTCAAACACATCTGACCTGCTGCTATTCACACCTGCTGTCTTACTTTAAAAAGGTAGAAGGTGCCTTCAAGTACATCACATAAAATCCAAGCTTCAGTTCAATGTGTGGAAACATGGAAGGTGAATTGTGGGAAATTTCTTCTTGTGTTTTTGATTCATTCTATCCTTGTCTTCACTTACTTATGATGTTTTATTTTTTTTTTACACAACAAAATCAAAACTAAAACATATAAGGACTAACGCACCATCATCATGTGACTGAAAAACAAATAAGTACCTTTGGTTCCAACCACACATCTGGAAACTGATTATTTATTATAACAACCTAATCACTGCAGCTCCAGTTTCATAAGAGGTAAAACACAAAAGAATATGATGGCAGATCCTGATGAAAGACTTACATACATACATACATACATACATACATTCATTCATTCATTCATTCATTCATTCATTCATTCATTCATCCATCCATCCATCCATCCATCCATCCATCAAACCATCCATCCTTTAACAGTCTCACAAAGGGAGTCAGGAGTATTTCCCAACATGCATGCATGCACGATACTCTAGAACATGTGACTACAGCATGAAAACATTTTTGTGAACTCTGTGTATCCACAGCTGGATAACAGGGTCAGTAATGTCGTTACTTACATTGACATCCTTAAGACAGTATTATTACTTTGTTAGTTATTTATTTTTTTTTTTTTACTATCATTTTATAAAGGTATCATTTTCATTATACAAACTTAGAACTTTATGAACGTATTATTCTATCATGTCTGTAAATCGTGTCATAGACCCATATGAGGCACAGAAATGTACTGGTTCAATATTCACTGGATGAAAGGATGTTGCCCATTCAGAGCTGACTGACCTCCCGCTACAAACACAAAGTGATGTCACTGTCCGCTCAGAACCTCATTCACATTTCACATGTTTTGGCTGAAAATTTCTCACCAGCTGAATAAATGTCCTTTAAAATAAATTCCAGTCCTGAGGTAGTGTGTGTGTGTGTGTGTGTGTTTGTTTGTCTGTTTGTTTGTTTGTTTGCGTGTGCGTGTGTGTGTTAGCATCATTTCTTTATCTTCTTCTGCCGATCCAAAAACTTCTGTCTCCTTTCAACTGGAACCTCATCCAGACTGATCCCATGATTACTGGCCCTGAGACAGACAGACAGACAGACAGACAGACAGAAGGACAAGTTAAAAACAGAGTCATAATTTTATTTAAGTCTAAAAGTAAAATTTAAAAAATTATGCTTTGCAAATACGTGTGTGTGTGTGTGTTGGTTGGTTGGTTTGTTTGTTTGTTTGTTTGTTTGTTTGTTTGTTTGTTTGTTTGTTGTTACCCTCCAGTCAGGTCTGGAGGAACAGGAAGAGGTTTATCGAAACCATCTCGTCCTGTCAGCCAGTACGTGTCCATCGTTCCCTTCACCTGGAGGTCAGTCACAACAAATACATCATCACACACCAGACTACAAACATGTGAACATCTCTGTCACAGTACAGTCCTGAACCTGATCTGTCTCAGGTTAAACAGTATAACTGTAACAAAGTTAGTTTGAGAGGCAGTCAGTTTTAAATCCAGCAGCTTATGACGTGTTGATCCAACGTTGAGTCCTGACTTTAATATTTTTAAACAAACAAAATTTCTTCTTGATATGGGTTAGGGTTAGGGTACATCATTTCATCATATCATTACGTCATTACTCCTGAAAACATCACCCCTGTACATTTGCACCTAAATCAGTCTATTCTTTTTTTTAACGTTAACACACATCGGTCATAACTGACGTCAAGTTGTCAAAACTCTTCACACGTTTAGTGTAATAAAGTCTATGTGGACCTAACTGTGACTACCTTTCCAAAATCCACAAACTTGTTCACACCCTGCCACCAGCGTCCACTCTTTATCTGCAGCACATTTTTTAAACATTAATACTCATATACATTAAACACAGGATGAAGTTAAACACATCAACATTTATGGAATATAGAAAGTGAAATTAACTATGAATCATTTTAAATGCAGCTGATTGAAGTGTGAGCTGAAAACCTGTCCAGGTGTCCTAATTTTGTCTCATTAGCAAACTAAGGATGACTGCCAACAAGATTTTAACTTGATCAAGACCGATAAGTTGTGGCTGGGAGAGGGACAATTCATGAAGGACAGCCAAGAGGAAACCCAAGAAACAAGATCCACAGTTATTATGTAGGGAACTGTCGTCTCTCTTTGACAGAGGTCAGTTAGTTACAGTGCAGCCACATTCAGCCGCTGCATCAACAGAACTTGTACTCTGGTACATCATCACACGTGTTTGTCCATCGGTGATAACTCAACTACATCTTACACCCTTGAACCCTGACTCAACTACATCTTACACCCCTGAACCCTGACTCAACTACATGATACACCCTGACCCTAACGATACATCATTTATCTAATAAAATATGTTTACATTTTTTCATGTATCAGTGATTAAAAACGAACATCCACAGACCGTCCTGATGAAGTCAGCTCAACAATCTGGTTCGGTCTCTGTATCAGTACGAACTCTCTTTCAACCCGCCTGATATCCAAAAACTAAAGTCCAATCAGGGCCAATCAGGGATCACCACCATAGCTGACAACGTCAGCAGCCAATCAGGGACTGTGTTGTAGCTGATGATGTAATATTCAGGCCATATCAACAAGCACTAATCCTAATTTTAACAGAGTAAACACAACAAGAAGTGATGTTACGGCAGACATAGTCAATAACAACAAGTAAACAACAACAGCAACAACAACAACAACAATAGTTTGACCTCACTGAGTTTCTCACAGGGAGAGATGTCACCGTTCTTCTGAACAGATTTGGGAAAAGCTTGATTTATTGATGGGCTCTGATGGTGATGAAGAAGATGTTAATGATGTTTTGTTAGTCTGATTGGCTGAAGGAGTCTGTCTGTCAAGGTGAATAATACCGCCCACTGCAAGTGTTTCTACGAGCAGGGAGTCCAGACGGACACAGGGAGCAAAACAGGATGTTGAGCTCACGTCGTCAAGACAGTTGTTCCAGGCTAGGACACAAAGGATGGCTCCCATCAGAGGGATGGACAGAATATTTTCAGGTGCAAGGGAAACTATCGTTATTGACTTGGTTATTTGTAACCATAAAACTGTGGATATCACCTTTGGTCATGTAAACACAGTCAGCACAATAACACTGCAGCGTTCACAAAAAAATGTGACATCAATGTGTCCAGGTAAGACCTCTGTTCAAACACAAAAAGGATACATGATGTGAAGAGTTGGAGATGGACCCAGACAAACTGCACATACATTCATCTTTGTGGATGAAGCTTGAGATTGAACCTGACATTAAACTTCACAGGACAGATACTGTGATTGGACAAAGGGAGACTGTGGATGTCCAAGGTCAAAGACTAGCTAACGTCACACTGGGCCTCATCTACGAACAAGTGCATACAAATGTTCTCAGTCGGCACATAAAATACGTGCATACGCAAAATCACCATGACATTCATGACACGTGCACACCAGCTGATTTTCTTTTTACTGCCATGCATACATTGGTAAATCAGAATCATTTTAAACTGACAGATGTCTACCATTCTATTTGCCATCAACACAAAGCCACATCCCCTTTCGCTATTCCAGGTGTGTGATGGAGAAATACATATTAAAGTCCTTACACTGCAGAGTTGGACCGTCAGTCAGAAACAGCTGATCAAATATTCTTTTCTCTTTCTTTAAACATGTCATTCTCTGATTAGCTCTGTCCTGAAGGACTGAAACATCTTCTAACGGGGTCACGTATGACGTCTGAACTCCTGCTAGGACATAAATCTGACTCTTTTATACACCCTGTTAATAATAATCATGTCATGGCAGTAAAAACAGTGGGAGGAGCTATATTACAGGCAGATCCAATAAAAACAATGTAAACGGTTTCATGTCAAAATGAACATTGTAAAATAAGCTGGACTGGGACACTCAAGTTTTAGAGTTTAACAATTTAATTCTGACAATAATTCATGAAGATACAAGAGCATTATATTAACCTGATAGTTTTATATATTGTTGTCTCTTGAAGCCTTTTTATTGGACATAGCTTTAATATGTTCATTAAAAAGTTTTGAATTTTCTGAGACAGCCAGGCCTTCATCATTTCTGAGGCAAATCTAAAGGTGTTCGCAGAGCAGAAACAAATTCAAGAAAATATTGATGAATCCCAGATTTCTACTAAAAGGTACGGTTTAAGAGCCAATCTGTTTGTGAATGAGGCCCAGAGTGCAGCGCTGCCCATTGGTCCCTACAACACAGAGAGGCTCATTTCTGTTCTGGTTAACCTGCATCATCTACTTGTGCCAACGGAGGAAAGAAGTCGAGGGGCAAGAAACTCCCCTACCTTCGATGCTGTGTGAGATAATGTGTCATCCCACAACTCTGCTGCAGTCGCAGACTGGTTTGCTGCACTTCCCCGGGAGAAAGGGCGTGCACAAGGCCGGGCTAAAGTTGCCCGAGCGGCAGCCCATTTGCCCTCTTTGGCTGAGCTGACACTCTGGAGGAAAAAAAAAAAAGTTTTATTTTTGCTGTTGTGGTTCCATAAATAAAACCTGGTGAGACCGTCCTAATGACGTCAGCTCAACATTCTGGTTCCCTCTCTGTATCAGTATAAAACTTGCTGTCACCCCGCCTCATGTCCAGGAACTAAAATCCAATCATGGCCAATCAGGGATCAACACCATAGCTGACAATATCAGCAGCCAATCAGGGACTGTGTTGTAGCTGATGATGTAATATTTAGGCCGCATCTTGCAGAACAGTAACGCCATTTCCTCATGCCTTTCAGTCTGGAGCACATCAAAGCACTGAGACTGCACTTGTAAAAGTTTTACATGACATTCATCTCAGCACTGATGCATCAAAGATTTCAGTTCTGGTATTACTGGACCTCAATGCTGCATTCGACACAGTTGACCATAATATACTACTACTCGACAGACTAGAAAACTTTGTGGGACTTTCTGGCACTGTGCTAAATTGGTTTAAATCTTATTTACAATACAGGGATTTCTTTGTGTCACTTGGCAATTATGAATCTGTGCGAACGAAAATTACATGTGGAGTTCCTCAAGGCTCCATTCTTGGGCCTCTTCTGTTCAACATCTATATGCTCCCTCTTGCTCAGATTATGGAATATCATAACATCTCCTACCATACTTATGCAAATGACACACAACTTTACACAACAGTGTCACCAGATGACTACAGTCCCCTACATCTCCTAAATAACTGCATTGACGAAATCAATACGTGGATGTGCCAGAATTTTCTACAACTAAACACAGACAAAACTGAGATAGTTGTTTTTGGCCCCAAATAACAAAGATCAATAGTCAGTGCTCACCTTGACGCCATGACACTAAAACCTACGAATCAAGCCAGAAATCTTAGTGTAGTTCTGGACTCAGACCTAAATTTCAATAGTCACATTAAGACAATGACTAAATCAGCCTACTACCACCTTAAAAACATAGCAAGAATAAAAGAATTTCTGTCTAAACAAGATACAGAAAAACATGTTCATGCTTTCATTTTCAACAGGCTGGACTATTGTAACGGTGTCTTCACAGGCCTGAGTAAAAAATCAATCAGACAACTACAGCTCGTCCAGAACGCTGCTGCCAGAGTCCTCACCAACACCAAGAGAGTGGAGCACATTACACCAGTACTTAAATCAGTGCACTGGCTTCCTGTGTGTCAAAGGATAGACTTTAAAATCTTGTTACTTGTCTTTAAAGCACTAAATGGTCTCGGGCCTAAATACATCTTTGATATACTTGTATGTTATGAAGCACCCAGACCCCTCAGATCATCTGGAACAGGTTTACTTAGTGTTCCCAGGATCAAAACCAAACAAGGC
Organism: Epinephelus malabaricus; assembly: GCA_037127435.1. Lineage (NCBI taxonomy): Eukaryota > Metazoa > Chordata > Actinopteri > Perciformes > Serranidae > Epinephelus > Epinephelus malabaricus. Next base: position 54,989 of record JANUFT010000363.1, read on the forward strand.
AAAGCAGCCTTTAGTTTCTATGCTCCCCGCCTGTGGAACAAAACTTTATGCAACTTAAAACATTACTGTTTACTGCAGCTTACCAGTGAACTACATATGTAACTTATTGTTAGGATAATCTGTAGCTATTGTTTTTATATTTGTCTGCTGTTGCTTTTGCTTTATGTTTGCTTTTGTTTTTAATGATCTCAAACACAATTTTATTGTTCCTTTAGTGTTTTATTTTAATGTATTTCTCTTGTAAAGCACATTGAATTGCCTTGTGTATGAATGGTGCTGTATAAATAAAATTGCCTTGCCTTGCCTTGAAGCAACAAGCGCTAATCCTAACGGTAGCAGACTAAACACAGCAATAAGTGATGTTACTGCAGACATAGAGTCAATAACAACAAGTACACAGGTTTGACCTCACTGAGTTTCTCACAGGAACAGACATTGTCACCATTATTCTGGCAGGATTTGGGAAAAGCTCGATTTATTGACAGGCTCCGTTGGTGATGAAGAAGATGTTCCCAGAACAAATCCAGTGTTCACTGTTGTTTCACCACTGATGACGCTAATGACGGACCAAATATGAGCAGTCTCAAAATTGGGGATCACCACCGTGCAGAACAGTATCCACAACGCTTCAGACATGTTTTGTTGCTCTAATTGGCTGAAGGAGATTGTCAAGGCAAGTACTCCGGCCCACTGACAGTGTCTGTGGTGGAATCCAGACTGATACAGTATGTCATCAGATGGTCTCACCAGGCAGCATAAATACAAGCAGCACCCCATACATGCTTAAATTAGACCAAATTAAATCTCCACATCATCCAGACTTTTATTGTTTTTGATCGCCATGCCTCCACGGGACACAGAGATGGAGCCACCCAGAGCCAGAAAAGAACACCTGCTGAAAAGTGATGCCCTGTGTGCGGCCTGTCATGTGACACTGTAACCTCCAGACTTGGTACTGTCGTTGTCGTTGAGGGCTCTGGTGCCGTCATTCTCTCTAAGATGTGGCAATAATTGATGATGAATGGCTCAACTAATGGGATGCTCTACAAATAAACGCCTCCACAAATACTTTGATACGATGTTCAGCTTGTCACTCTTTCATCACGTCGTGCCATATCTATGCTTGCTAGCTAGCTGGCTAACTTCTAGGCAGCAAGCTACATGAAGGTGAGAGCCAGCAGATACATTAAGAGCTGAGGGATGCTTCCCTCAGCTGGTAAAGGGAGAACAGAGATGGAATCAGATGACCAGCAGCTGAAACATTATGATAGAAACATCATGTCAAATGACTGTACAATTAATAAAAGATCTAATGTATAGGATTCAGAGATCTTTGACAGAAATTAAATAAACTAAGCACAAAAACTAATAAAATGTGTGTTTGGTAGATTATTTCTTTGTTGTAACGAAGCTTCTTGACAATAAATCTTATGCCGTTGGAAAGCCTGTTTATTTCCCTTTAAAATGGTGACACATTTGTAAGGAATGTGCATTTGTGGTATGAGCAGCAGAGCTGAGTATGTGGGTTGCGCCCATGAAAAATTTGCCAAATCTTCCCAACCAATGCCAAACGCCTTTTTTTTTCTTTTTGCAAATGTCATTACATTTTGTGCTTAGTTTATAATGTTAATACACCTGAAAACATGGTTAGTGTTTTATTTACCATAGTTTATGTCTAAACAGGGAGCAGGTCCTTTTCTACAAAGATCGCCATGTTGCACTGTATGTTTCTACAGCAGAAAAGAAGGGACAAACAAACACTGACTCTAGATAGACATTCATGCTTTTGTGTTGGCCACTATAGTTCTCCTACATACTTGTCACATGGAGAAGTTTCAGCTGGTTGTAATCTGCAGTCTCACTACTAGATGACACTAAATCCTACACACCAGACCTTTGATTAGAAGTCAGCCCATTTTCTCAGAAGTATGTTTGCTTAGTTTGTAGGTCTGCTAATAACGAAATTAAATATGAAGATTTGATTAAATGATACACATTTTAATTTTTATATCTGTGCATATAGGGAATGAGTTTAGTTTTTAACATGATGTCAATCAAAGTGCTGCTGTGCTAAAGGCTCAGACAGCATCAGACAGCCTGGTGTTCAAATCAAACACTTCTATGAGAGCTACACTGAAATATGTCAGAGAATATGAAGAGGCCAGAGAACATTGTGTGATTGTTCTGTATTCAAAAACATATTTTAACACACAACAGCAGTCTAGTTCGTGGAATACACCAACAGTTATCGTGTCACTGGAAATTAAGGAGAGCACAACATTTGCATAATTTAGTCGTTCTTTCAATAATTTAATCAGGTGTAAACACCTATAAGAGCATATAAAAAAAAGCCTGAGCTTTAAAACACTTGATGTTACTGCAGAGTAAAAGGTGCATTCTCAAAATGCCTTTGTGCTCCACTGTCTCTCAGGTTAACTCATATCACAGCAGTGCCTGGACAGTGTGACGTGTGTGGTTGTGCTGCTGCTGTGGTCCTGCCAGATGCCTCCTGCTGCTGCTGCCATCATTAGTCATTAGTCATACTTCTACAGTTATTATACACACATGATTATTGTCACACATGTATCCTGCCAGATATTAATATGTTATTAATTATGATATTATTACTTTCATTAATGTTGTTGTAAGCTACTGTCATTACCGTCTGTCCTGCATCTCTCTCTCTCTCTCTCGCTCTCTCTCTCTCTCTCTCTTAACTCATATCACAGCAGTGCCTGGACAGTGTGACGTGTGGTTGTGCTGCTGCTGCTGCTGTGGTCCTGCCAGATGCCTCCTGCTGCTGCTGTTATCATGAGTCATAGTTCTACTGTTAATATACACATATGATTATTGTCACATATGTATACAATCAGACATTTATATATACTTTCGACATATTACCATAATAACCAGAATTATAATTATAATATTATTATATCATTATTTTCATTAATGTTGTTGTAAGTTACTGTCATTACTGTCTGTCCTGCATCGCTCTCTCTCTCTCTCTCTCTCTCTTTCTGTCTCATTGTGTCATACAGTTTACCATTGATTTATTATGTTGATCTGTTCTGTACGACATCTATTGCACGTCTGTCCGTCCTGGAAGAGGGATCCCTCCTCAGTTGCTCTTCCTGAGGTTTCTACCGTTTTTTCCCCGTTAAAGGGTTTTTTTGGGGAGTTTTTCTTGATCAGCTGTGAGGGTCATAAGGACAGAGGGATGTCGTATGCTGTAAAGCCCTGTGAGGCAAATTGTGATTTGTGATATTGGGCTTTATAAATAAAATTTAATTGAATTGAAAATGGGCGGCACGGTGGTGTGGTGGTTAGCACTCTCGCCTCACAACAAGACGGTTGCCGGTTCGATCCTGGGCGTGGGAGCCCTTCTGTGCGGAGTTTGCATGTTCTCCCCATGTCAGTGTGGGTTCTCTCCGGGCACTCCGGCTTCCTCCCACAGTCCAATGACATGCAGATTGGCGACTAGGTTAATTGATAACTCTAAATTGTCCGTAGGTGTGAATGGTTGTTTGTCTCTATGTGTCAGCCCTGCGATAGTCTGGCGACCTGTCCAGGGTGTACCCTGCCTCTCGCCTGATGTTAGCCCCCCCCCGCGACCCTCAAGAGGCTGAAGTGGTTAGAAGATGAATGAATGAATTGAAAATATATTTATAATAATATAATATAATAATATAAAAATAATATTTTGGACACAGATTTAAGGTTAAATCCGGGGTGGGCTGTTTAATTTTGGCTTTGTTGGGCAAAACTCCCAAACTAACCTCTGATTATAGAGATAACTGGACGTCCACTCGTCCTCCTGTCTTCAGGACACTTTGCCCAATCACAGGACATTTCAGAGAGGCCGTGTTCCTATTGGCTGTTCTACAGATGGAGATGAGCGTGTCTGATTCAGTGGAGGAGAAAGTTTCTGTTCCTGCAGTGACAACAACTGTTTACACTTCAGAGCAACTCAGGACGGACTGATCAGACACAGAGTCTGACAACGAACCAACAATAACACCAGTCAGTGTCAGTACAGAGTTTTAGAAATGGAGAGAAAATGTTGCCAACAGTTCAGCTTTGTGCTAACCTGAGCTAAAGCCTCGCCTCACCGTAGCCAATGTTAGCAACAGCCTCAAATCACAGTGTGTCCTCCACTTCACTCCCCGCTGTGACAGACCACCTCACCAAGACTAAGACCAAGAGCTGCAGCAGCCTGAATCTAACCTGATCAAACCCTTTCAGGAGTTGTTGTTTTTATTTTTCACATATAATTTAAATGTGCACAGACTTAGGAAACATAAAACATATTGAAGCAAACTGCTGCAGCTCAGACTCATCCTTGTGACATTAAGTGATGTGTTGAATGTGACATTTTTGGATGATTTATGTGGAACATAATTTAAAGATAAACGGTTTCTGTCATCCTCTCTGTTGTTGTCCATCATTATTAATGAGTCAAGGTTTTCAGAGTGAGAAGTGATATCACTGTTTTGGTCCAATCATCTGAGATGTGTTGGAAGAGTTTCGGTAGTTTGACTGCGTTTTGAAGGAGACATTCACTATTCGGATCAGATGCATGTTGGTGTGCAGACTGTGTGAAGAGTTTTGAAAAAAGTGGCTTCAGTATTGACCGATGCTTGATCTGTGATAATGTTGATTTGAAGTGATTGATGGATCAGTAATTTTGGTCTCTTGTTGAACACTTCAGTTGGATCTTGTTAAACAACACGTCAGTTCTTCAGTTCAGACTATGAAATGTTTTTAGGCTCAGTTTCAGGACATCAGAAATCTGAGTCATGAAATGTAGAAATTAAATTCAGTAATATTGTTGTTAAAATGTTCCCTAATGTTTCCTGCTGACACCATGAAGTGATATTCTACATATCTGAAGCTAAATGTCTGAGCAGGTGAGTATACCTGTGCCTTTCTGGTGTCTATATGGTATCCCGCCTTGAGACTGGTCAGGACCTTCACTGTGCTCAGACTGATGTGGATCCTGTAGGCTGGAGACCACAAACACCACAACAAGAGAAACACTTAGCTCAGATCAGAATATTTCCTGCACAATCTCTATTAATAAATCTCTGATGTTAGTGTTTTCTACATACGCAGTCCGGTGGCTTCCATGTGTGAGGCCGTTGTCACTGTGTCTCCAAACAGACAGTACCTGGGCATGGTGAGACCAACCACACCTGCTACCACTGCACCTGAAGACACAGGTTCACTCATGTGTTTCGTCATCAACTTTAACCCAGGTAAGCTTGTTTTTTTTAACACAGCTCTTATCACGTAGAAAAAAGTTTTATTTACCATGACAACAACCAAAATGACTGATCACCTGAGAGTTTCTGACTCCTCAGAGTTTACTGACCACACAGAACATGGGGTCAGTGCACAAACTGTTTATGTTTAGTAGTTTGGTTATGAAGTTCCACAAGGTTCTGAACCCGGACCAGTTCGGTTCACTTTATTTATTATTTACTTCCTTTAGGTAACATCATTAGAAAACCCTCTGTAAACTTCCATTTTTATGCAGATGAAACACAGTTAAATCCATCAATCTTAAGAAACAGGTCAGTTAACTAAACTTTAGGACATAAAACTTTGTCTACAGATATAGTTTCTCTGAATGACCTCTGACCAATGACACAACCCTAAGGACCCTTGCAGTAAAACTTGATCAGATAAAACAAACTTCACAAACTGAGTTCTTCCATCTGTGCAATATAACAAAAATAGTCCTGCCTCAGAGAAACTGCTCGGAAAATCTGTCCTCTCTGGACCGGGTCATGACAAGTCTTTAAAAACTCTCCAGCTGATCCAGAACACCGTGGTACTGGCTCCCTGTAAAATTCTTCTCCTCACTTACAGAGCTCTAAATGTTCCGTCATATCTTAGAGAGCTCATAGTGCCCTATCATCCCACCAGAACACTGCGCTCTGAGAATACAGGGTTACTGTGGGTCCTAAAGAGGAGCCAGAGCCTTCAGCTATCAGGCTCCTCTTCTGTGAGCTGGCAGAAAGGCTGGAGGACTGAACTGTAGAAACATGACGATGACCAGCAGAGTTTTTCACATATGAAAAAGTGATCAAATGTGTGTGTGTGTCTGTGTGTGTGTCTGTGTGTGTACCTGTGTGCAATCCGATGCGTATTTTGACTTTGATCTCAGGCATATGTCTGATCTTAAAAGCTGCTATCGAGTGCAGGATATCCAGAGACATGTTGGCCACTTCACCTGCGTGTCGATTCCCATTTCTGTTGGGAATACCTGAAGCCACCATGTAGGCGTCACCAATCGTTTCTACCTGCAAATACCACACACAAAAACACCTTACAGCAGTTTGATGGGTACATTTATTAAAAATATATTGATCAGACATGTTTACTGATGCTCAATAACTCCTCATCAACAAGATCTTTTTTAAAAGATAAAGCGAGCATTTAGACGTCAATTGATTGAAACGCTTTGACTCCACAAAGCTGTCTTGAGTCTCCAGGTGTTTAAGTAGAGATCACTGTGACACACCTGGACAAACAAAGGTGGGTAAATCTATTTTTGTTAACTTTTAGCCTATTTAACATTTAAACTACGGAGAGTTTCAATAAAACTCAGATTTAGTCTGAACGAAGGTTCAAACAGAGGGAGAAGAAGAGGAGTTTATTAATTCGATCTGTGGACAAACCAACAGTGGTGAGAGAAACGTTAAAGGTTCCTACCTTGTAAACATCATGTGTGGCAATGATGGCATCAAACATGGTGTAGAGGTCATTCAGCAGGTCGACCACCTGCACACACACAGTGTCAGGGTTAGTGATGTAAACAGGGTGAGGGGTCAGGGTCAGTAAGTCCTTAAAAACTCTCCAGCTAATTCAGAATGCAGCAGCACGTGTACTAACAGGAACTAAGAAACGAGATCATATTTCTCCTGTTTTAGCTTCTCTGCACTGGCTCCCTGTAAAATCCAGAATTGAATTTAAAATCCTACTGTTAACTTATAAAGCTCTAAATGGTCAAGCTCCGTCATATCTTAGAGAGCTCATAGTGCCATATTATCCCACCAGAACACTGCGCTCTGAGAACGCAGGGTTATCGTGGTCCCTAAAGTCTCCAAAAGTAGTTCAGGAGCCAGAGCCTTCAGCTATCAGGCTCTTCTCCTGTGGAATCATCTTCCTGTTACGGTCCGGGAGGCAGACACCGTCTCCACATTTAAGACTAGACTTAAGACTTTGCTCTTTGATAAAGCTTATAGTTAGGGCTGGCTCAGGCTTGCCCTGTACCAGCCCCTAGTTAGGCTGACTTCGGCCTAGTCTGCCGGAGGACCCCCCTATAATACACCGGGCACCTTCTCTCCGTCTCTCTCTCTCTCTCTCGCTCTCGTATTCTATTACTGCATCTTGCTAACTCGGCCGTACTGCATATCACTAACTCGGCTTCTTCTCCGGAGCCTTTGTGCTCCACTGTCTCTCAGGTTAACTCATATCACAGCGGTGCCTGGATAGTGTGACGTGTGTGGTTGTGCTGCTGCCGTGGTCCTGCCAGATGCCTCCTGCTGCTGCTGCCATCATTAGTCAAACTTCTACTGTTATTATACACATATGACTATTGTCACATATGTACACTATCAGACATTAATATATACTTTCAACATATTGTACCACAGTAGCCAGAACTATAACTATAATATTATTACTTTCATTAATGTTGTTGTAAGCTACTGTCATTACCGTTTGTCTCTCTCTCTCTGTCTCTCTATGTCTCGGTCTCTCTCTCTGTCTCATTGTGTCATACAGATTACTGTTAATTTATCATGTTGATCTGTTCTGTACGACATCTATTGCACGTCTGTCCGTCCTGGAAGAGGGATCCCTCCTCAGTTGCTCTTCCTGAGGTTTCTACCGTTTTTTTTTCCCCGTTAAAGGGTTTTTTGGGGAGTTTTTCCTGATCAGCTGTGAGGGTCATAAGGACAGAGGGATGTCATATGCTGTAAAGCCCTGTGAGGCAAATTGTGATTTGTGATATTGGGTTTTATAAATAAAATTGATTGACTGATCGATTGATTGATTGATAAACATGGTCAGGGTCAGTGATGTTAACAGGGTCAGTGTCAGGGCTAGCTGGGTTTTCAACAGTTTGTACCTCAATGGGTTCACTGAGAGCTGAGATGGTTGTAAATCCAACGATGTCACTAAAGTAAAGCGTGCAGTCTGAATAATGTTCAGGTTGGACTGGCTTCCCTTTCTTCAGAGCCTGAGCCACAGACCTGAAACACACACGTTTATTACGATTTAAAACAAACTTCCATCCTTCGTAAGTTCCTGAGCCTTCTGTTATGTTAAATAAAGCTGCTGGTTTCATGTTGTTTGCTGTTCTCTTTACAGACATGCCTTTTAATCCTCCATTTGTCTCCATGTTGTCTTCAGTGTCAGCTGAATGAATGTGAGCAGCTGCTGTTTGGATCAGCAGACAACAATCAACTGAACAAAACTGAGACACATGATGATTCTTTATGGACGTTTATTCTGAATGGACATCAGAGGTAATGAGACGTCACTAAATTATGTCAACATGTTTCTTCATAGAAGTAGTAAGTAAATGAATAGATGTATGTGAGTGCTGAAGAAGAGGAGGGGGAAGAGTCTTCACTTTAGTGTCTCTGCCTCCACTTAAACTCTCTCTTGTCTTTGTCCTGCTGAATGTCCATGTCCTTTACAAACCATAATATCACCACTGTTGCAACATTCTGACTGCTCAGTTAAAGTTTAAATGTGTCTTACTTTGGCAGGAGTTGTCCAACTAGCTTCTCTGTCTTGTTTCTCTCAACCTCCAGTTCGTCTGTTCGTTCTCTGATCAGATCCTCCAGGTTCGAACTGTACTGCTCCAACATTCGCAACATGGAGTCGATGATGTTTGCTCTCTTTCCTCTGTTAATGCCACGAAACTGCAAACACAAAGGACAAACCAGATCATAAAAAGTTTGAAGGGCTAGGACGTTCCCTGATTGAGAAAGAGTCAAACATACAGAGACAGTTCAGGACATGAGCCAGCAGGTGGCAGCAGTGCAGCTCGTCTTACCTGTTTAAAAATGTCATCAAAGCTCGGCCTCTTAATCGGATCTTCATTCCAACATTCATTCATCAGACTGAGACACTCAGCAGGAGCTTCATCCACTGAAACCAGAGGTCTACAGAGAGGAGGAGGCTGCTTCAGACGCTCTACAATCTCTGAGAGACAGACAGACAGACAGACAGACAGACAGACAGACAGGTGGTTAGACAGGTTGTCTACAGAGAGGAGAAGGCTGCTTCAGACACTCCACAATCTCTGAGAGACAGACAGACAGGTGGTTAGACAGGTAGTCTACAGAGAGGAGGAGGCTGCTTCAGATGCTCCACGATCTATGACAGACAGACAGAAAGATGGACATCCTGTCTCACCGTGGGCAGGCATGTCCATCATGGCATACGGCAGGGTTCGTGAGATCACTTCCTGTATGATGATGGAGAAACTGAAGACGTCTCCAGCAAAAGAACCTCCTCGGACTGGATTCCTCAAGAGCTCTGGAGCTGTCCACAGCAGCTCTGATAAACAGACAGGTAGAGAGAGAGAGACAGACGGGTAGAGACAGACAGGTGGAGACAGACAGGTAGAGACAGAGACAGACGGGAAGTCAGTGCATCTTTATAACCTTTGACCTTGTTATTGTTCCTCGTGGTTCATAGAAACATTTCAGTAGTAGAAACTGAAAAAACCTTCAGCCTCACATTTCACTGTTAGAATGATGACGACAGAAAACTGATTGGTCAGAAGACTCGGAGCAATTTGGCGGTTCAGCTATAACAGTGTTGGATTTTTTTTTAATGTGTCTCAGTTCACTGAACTGAAGCGAACATTATAAAAAAAAATGTTGAGCTGTGGAAACGGCCACTTGTCTGTTGGACAGAATATCTGAGTGAAACACTTCCTGGTCGCAGACATGTTAGAGGAACACCAAATTTACTCTGTGTTTCTGGTTTTGCTTTGCTGTTGTAGTATCTGACATGCCACATGTTATGTGATGACCGGGGTCTTATATGATCAGTTAGGGGCCCAGGTCAAGATTTTATGATTTTTAAGTAAGATGAAAGGTTGGGTTCCATCTAGATTGTCTCTCTGTCACTTGTCACATTTTGTCTCAAAGTTCATCAAAAGAACCGACCTATATATGCAGGGTAAATTCAGCCATTATTCAGAGCAGTTCACATTGGCTGAGAACCTCTCCAAGCATCCTGGATGCTTGATAGATGCTGTACTTCTTGTAATAAACCTTTTCTTTATGCAAGCAAGACGGTGTCATCGGAGTCTCCTTCATTACCTTCACATCATCGCTATTTAATAAACAACATTGTTAAGTTTGATCACATTTATAGAAGAAGGTCATGAGCAGCATCTTCTTGAACCTTTCATCTTTTGAATGAGACGAGTGAGATTGTACTGAAGGAGCAAACGGGTCCTGATGAGAGACAGACAGATTATGTGTTGAACGTGTTAAAAAGACAATGAGCACAGATACTGGGTCACTTCCTGTCATCAGGTCAGATCACATTCTCACCTGAAATGAACCACATTTTTGGGCAGACCAGTTTGGTTGTTTGGTTCACACCAGAATTTAAACAAACGTTGACACCAACTCAAACCAAGTGGACCACACGACAAAACGCTCCACTGTTCAGGTGAAATGGACCCAAAAGCTCAGGGACAGAACACCCATAAAGACCCTCGTAGACTTTATCATTGACAGCCTTTTGTTTAGTTATTCTTGGTTTAATTCCATCTAATTTATGAGTGTAGATTAAATGTCTCTGCTCTGAACATGGTCTGGCAAATTTCTGTCTGCACATGGACTCTGCTGCAAGACTTTAAGTTGAACTCACTGGTTCCTCTGGGACATTTCAAAGCTCTGCATGTGGTCGCCTATATGCTGATGTTAGGGTGTATTTTATCTGGTTGTGTTGGTCATTGCTCCTATGGTTCATTTAGAACAGATATTAACATAAGTTTTAGTTTTTCTTTGAACTGATCTCTTTTTGTTTTAGAGCTGCATGTTGATTTTTAACTTTTGTTCTGTGTTGTAACTCCTACTGCTGTCTGTCTTGGTCAGGGCACTCTTGAAAAGAAGACTTGAATGTGGAGGTTTTTCTGGTGAAATGAAAGTTAAATAAATTTAAAAAAAAAAATACCTTGTGGGTCCTCTGGGAGGCTGAGGTTCTGGGAGTGAAGGATCATGGGAAGTCCGTAGTCTGTGATTTTTAGGACAAAGCGCCCGTCAACTAAACAGTTTGTGGACTTTAGTCGACCATGACTCAAACCTCGTAGATGAAGATACTTCATCCCCTGAAAGAGAAAACTGTGTTTGTTATCATTCAATAAAGATTTGAATCAGAGAGTAAAAAGTGTCACAGAAATTAAGCATCATACAAACACAGAGCTTCTGTTTAAAGGCTGGATGATAAATACCTTATTCAGATGGTTTTACAAAACTTCAGCTGTATGAAGAGGGGCCTCCGCAATGCCAGAGCAAACTATTACTCAGCTTTAATAGAGGAAAATAAGAACAACCCCAGGTTTCTTTTCAGCACTGTAGCCAGGCTGACTGAGAGTCAAAGCTCGATTGAGCCTTGTATTCCTTTAGCCCTTAGCAGTAATGATTTTATGAGCTTTTTTAATGACAAAATTCTAACTATTAGAGGCAAAATTCATGACCTCCTGTCCCCAGATAGTATCTATCTAACCTCAACCACAGCTATAAGACCTAATATATATTTAGATTGCTTATTGTTCTTGGCCCCAAACAACTCACAGACACTGTATCTGATGACATAGTTTCTCTAGATGGCATTGCTCTGGCCTCTAGCACTACCGTAAGAAACCTCGGAGTAACATTTCATCAAGATTTGTCTTTTGATTCTCATTTAAAACAAACCTCATGAACTGCATTTTTTCATCTGCGTAATATTGTGAAAATTAGGCCTATCCTGACCCGAAAAGATGCAGAAAAATTGGTCCACGCTGTTGTTACCTCAAGGCCGGATTACTGTAACTCTCTATTATCAGGTAGCTCTAGTAAGTCCTTAAAAACTCTCCAGCTAATTCAGAATGCAGCAGCACGTGTACTAACAGGAACTAAGAAACGAGATCATATTTCTCCTGTTTTAGCTTCTCTGCACTGGCTCCCTGTAAAATCCAGAATTGAATTTAAATCCTACTGTTAACTTATAAAGCTCTAAATGGTCAATCTCCATCATATCTTAGAAAGCTCATAGTGCCTTATTATCCCACCAGAACACTGCGCTCTGAGAATGCAGGGTTACTCGTGGTCCCTAAAGTCTCCAAAAGTAGTTCAGGAGCCAGAGCCTTCAGCTATCAGGCTCTTCTCCTGTGGAATCATCTTCCTGTTACGGTCCGGGAGGCAGACACCGTCTCCACATTTAAGACTAGACTTAAGACTTTCCTCTTTGATAAAGCTTATAGTTAGGGCTGGCTCAGGCTTGCCTTGAACCAGCCCATAGTTAGGCTTACTTAGGCCTAGTCTGCCGGGGAACCTCCTATAATACACCGGGCTCCTTCTCTCTCTCTCTCTCTCTCTCTCTCTCTTGCTCTCTCTCTCTCTCTCATATGTCCTGTTAATACATCTCGCTAACTCGGCCATACTGCATATCACTAACTCGGCTTCTTCTCCGGAGACTTTGTGCTCCACTGTCTCTCAGATTAACTCATATCACAGCGGTGCCTGGACAGTGTGACATGTGTGGTTGTGCTGCTGCTGCTGTGGTCCTGCCAGATGCCTCCTGCTGCTGCTGTTATCATGAGTCATAGTTCTACTGTTAATATACACATATGATTATTGTCACATATGTATACAATCAGACATTTATATATACTTTCGACATATTACCACAATAACCAGAATTATAATTATAATATTATTATATCATTATTTTCATTAATGTTGTTGTAAGCTACTGTCATTACTGTCTGTCCTGCATCTCTCTCTCTCTCTCTCTCTCTCTCTCTCTCTCTCTCTCTCTCTCTTTCTGTCTCATTGTGTCATACGGATTACTGTTAATTTATCATGTTGATTTGTTCTGTACGACATCTATTGCACGTCTGTCCGTCCTGGAAGAGGGATCCCTCCTCAGTTGCTCTTCCTGAGGTTTCTACCGGTTTTTTCCCCATTAAAGGGTTTTTTTGGGGAGTTTTTCCTGATCAGCTGTGAGGGTCTTAAGGACAGAGGGATGTTGTATGCTGTAAAGCCCTGTGAGGCAAATTGTGATTTGTGATATTGGGTTTTATAAATAAAATTTAATTGATTGATTGATTGATATTCTCAAAGAGCCCCGCAGACTGAATCTCAGTCACCTTCAGACTTCACAGAGTGAGACAGGAAGTTCCTGTGTGATCGGAGGATTAAAGGATCAGCAGAGAAATCAGAGTCAGACCACACAAAGCCTTGACACCCAGAAACACCAAACAGGACGCTCAGAAACACCAACACATACCAGCAGGTTTCAGCAGGACATCTCATTACTATCATCATGACTATTGTTAGGGGAAGTTTTACAAGTATTTGTTGTGGTAGTTTCTCAGCAGCACCTTGATGAGGTCCATGAGCAAGGACGACTTGAACATCCAGTCCAGCCTCATGTCACTGTCGGCCAGCAGGTCAGCCAGACTTCCTCGAGGACAGTGTTCAACCACCAGAGCAAAGATCCCTGAGTCCAGAAACAAACCCACGTACAGGTTCATGTTCTCATGTCGCATGTCCCTCAGCTGGACAGAGGAGGGACACAGGAGGGACAGAAAATATAGTGTTACAATTTTATCAGTTTAATGTAAACATATTGATCTACATCCTGACAGAAGATAATTCAGCACTGATAAAATGTCTTATCTCCCTTAACTGAAGACAAATACACTGTAACAAAATAATGTGTACGAATACAAACATGTACAAACATGTACTACAAAACATGTTTATCAGCTGCTCCTACTGTTCATCATACCTGACTGAACAAACTCTGGGTGTTTTGATTGACAGCTGTTATTGTCTTTTCAACAGGAATCTTCTTCAGCCAAACCCAGTCGCCCTGATAACAGAACAACCAATCAGAGCACAGGCAGGAAGTCAGTCAGACAGACAGACAGGTGCAGGTACAGGTGCAGGTACAAGTACAGGTACAGGTACAGGTACAGGTGCAGGTAAGCAGACAGGTAAAGGTGTACCTCCAGTATTCCAATGTTGGAGCTCTCAGGTGTCGTCAGGATGTAACTTCGAGCAATCGAGCGGAACGGAGTTTTGATTTCCAGAAGACTCCTCATGATCGACTCATCATTCAGTTTCTACAAAAACAACAACAACCAAAGAAAAACATCATCAGCAGTTCATCCTTGAACACTTCGTACTGTACTGTACTTTTAGAGGGAACTTTAGTGAAGTAAACAGTTTCTAACCTTCCTGCTGACTTGAGTGTCAATGAAGACGATGTCATCCAGAGTCAAAATGAGTTTGGTCATGTTTGCTGTTCTCTTGTACTTCCTGTGCACACAGATTATTATTATTAGTAGTAGTAGCAGTGGCAGTTGTGAAATTAGCAGTGGTAGTGCTATTAGATAAACTCCTCCAAGAATCACCATCTTAATGTGATGGGGGTGTTGTGTGTCCCTGTGACTCTTGAGCTGAGATGCCTGGGGCAGTATCTCCTGGAAGGATCACCTCGAAAATGGCAACTCAAACCCCCTTCTGGAACATAATTTGGGAGAGGAGCCCACCGGTGACTGTTTGGTGGCCGGGCCCTAACTGATGGGGTTCAACAGGGCACAGTCTGAAAGAACGACATGAGGCCGCTGTCCTGCGGGCCCACCACTCGCAGGAACAGGCACTGTGGTCAAATGTAGTGTAAGCAGGGTGGTAGGCAAAGGTAGGAAATGGACTGCACTAGTATAGCACCTTTCTAGTCTTCTGAGTCAAGGCGCTTTTACACTACATGTCACGTTCACCCATTTACACACTGGTGGCTAAGGTTACCATAATGATGCCACCTGCTACTCAATAACCATTCACATGCACTCACACACCGATGGCCATCAGGAGAAATCCAGGGTTCAGTATCTTCCCCACTGATACTCAGACGTACAGACCAAAGGAGCCGGGGATCAAAATGCTGATCTTCTGATTAGTGGACAACCTGTCCTGAGACACAGCCGCCCCAACCTAGGGATGTTGAACGTCTCTGGTCTGGGAAGGAATCCGAGGTGGTGCAGGAGGTGGAGCAGTACCATCTAGATGAAGTTGGGCTCACCTCCACAGATAGCACTGGTTGTTGAACTAAGCTCCAGAAGAGGGGCTAGCCTCAATCAATCAATCTCAATCAAACAATCAAACAATCATTCAATCAAGTTGATCACCGAGAGTGAGAGGTGGTGGGCAGTTGGTGGGATACTCATGAGCCCCCACCTGAGCTGCACTGTGTTTGACTTCTCCACGGGGAACAAGAGGGTCTCTCCATGCAACTGCAAGTTGCTGATGAGGTCTCTGACTCTGGATTGTGCTTATGGACCAAACAGTAGCCCAGAGTACTCAGCCTTGATCGAGTCTCTGGGTGGTGTCCTGGAAAGGATACCGACTGGAGACTCTGCAGTTCAGTTCAGTTCAGTTCAGTTCTTTATTGTCCCTCAAGGGGAAATTTAGTTTGCAGTGCAATTCAACATACAAGGGACAATCAAGACAATGTCAACAACAATCACAACCACAACAACCATGAATAAAATAGATCAGATCAAGCTGTCCATAGAAAAAATAAATCTATAAGGGAATAAGACCATATGGAGTGCTTATAGACAGTGCAGGCAAATTGAGTCCATCAAGACTCAGTGCAAATTAAGAACATTTATTGCACTTGGAATAAAAGAAAATTTAAACCTATTGCTTCTAACCTTGGGGAGCTTGTAACGCCGGCCAGAAGGAAGAAGAAAAAATTCTCCTAAAAGTAGGTAGTCAGTGCTGGCCAAGATTGACTGTGCCTTCCTATAGACTTGTCGGTTGTAGATATCTGACAGAGAAAGCTGCTGTGTGCCAATTACCTTGCTGGCTACCTTGACAATGTCAGAAAGGTGTTTTTTGTTCTGCACAGTGAGGTGTCCATACCAGCCAATAATACAGAACGTTAAAACAGACTCAATAAAAGATTTGTAAAATAAAACCATCAGTGTCTTGTCCACATTAAAAGTGTTCAGTCTGCGCAGAAAATAAAGTCTCTGCAGACCCTTTTTGCAGATTGCAGACGTGTTGAAGTTTTTATCAATGACTGTGCCCAGGTGTTTATAGTGCTCTACTGTCTCTACTTGTGAGCCCTTAATGATGGTTGGGAGGGTAGAGGGAGAGTTTCTCCTAAAATCAATGGCCATGTCTTTAGTTTTTACGACAATTAGCTTCAGAAAGTGGTTGTCGCACCACTCTACAAGGTCTTCCACGACTGGACCATGATCGACATCTCCTTCCTGGAGCAGGCTGATGAGGACTGTATCGTCCGCGAATTTCAGAAGATGCCTGTCCTTGTATTTGCTCTTGCAATCATTTGTATAAAGAATATACAATAAAGGAGACAGGACACACCCCTGTGGTGAGCCTGTGGATGACAGCCACTTCTGGGAAAAGGCATCATTAGCCCTTACCACCTGCGGCCTACATGTTAAAAAATCTAGCACCCATTTCACCAGTCCAGCATCAAGATTAAAATCTGACAATAATTTATTGATTAAAATATGTGGCTGGATTGTATTAAAAGCTGAAGAGAAATCTAGAAATAAAAGCCTAGCATGTGTTCTTGTACCCTCAAGATGCTTGTACAGGTAATTGAACAGAGTGATGGTTGCATCATCTACCCCTCTGCTGGCCCGATAAGCAAATTGCATCGGGTCAAGCTGGCTCTGAACCCTTTCAATAAGAATTTGTTTGACCAGCCGCTCAAAAGTCTTCATCACTATTTAACTCAAGGCTACAGGCCTTAGATCATTAAGCACCTTCGGAGACTTGATTTTAGCCACAGGGACTACAATAGACTCCTTCCATGGCATTGGGACCTTATGCTGGGAGAGTGACAAATTAAAAAGATCAGAAAGGCCCAGGGCTCTTTCTGACATTACATTTGGAGAGCATGTGTTTAACAGAAATGGCGCTGATCGTAAGCCGGGGGTTGACAGTAATGTCATTTAAGGAATCAAATATATCACAGTGATCTTTAGTAAAATCATGTTCATCATTAAAACGTAAGTAAAAATCATTCAGAGCATTTGCAATTCTGAATTCTGAATTTGAGTCAAAACCATCTATTGTGACTGACCCAGAATTCTTCTTCTTATCTTGGCCTGTCATGGCCTTCATACCATCCCATACAGCCCTCAGGTCGTTACTGTGAAACTTCCCCTCTATTTTACTTTTATATTGTAGTTTTGCCCTCTTAATTTCATATCTAACTTCTTTTTTAGCTTCAATCTTATCCTTGCTGTCACCATGGAGAAAAGCATTATGTTTCCTATGCAATGCATCCTTTACTGCTTTGTTCAACCAGGGTTTATTATTCGGAAACACCTTGACCTGTTTAGTAGGGATGATTAAGTTTTTCAAATGGAGAGTATAGGATGATATCACCTCAGTCATTTCATCAAGAGTTGAAGAAGAGTGCTTGAAAACGTCCCATTCTGTGCACTTGAAGGCTCCCCTTAGTTCCTCAATAGCATCCTCAGTCCACATCTCCACCTCTTTAGTGGCAGTTTTCCCTCTCTTAAGAAGTGGCTTGTAGGTTGGGATGAGGAGGATAATGTTATGGTCAGAAGAGCCAAGAAGGGGCAGAGCTATGGACTTGTAGGCGCCCTTTACTGTACCATAGCATAAGTCAATAGTTTTGTCAAGTCTGGTAGGGCAAGAGACATACTGATAAAAAGTGTTCATTGATTTCAGAGTACAGTGATTAAAATCACCAAGGACAAAGCAAGGAGCATCCGGAGAGAGGGACTGGAACTTTTGTGTAACCTTTTGTATGGCTGTTAGAGCATTTTTTTTGCGTTTGCTTTGGGATGTATGTATGCAACAGTGAGAAATATTTGGGGAAATTCACGGGGGAGGTAATGGGGCCGCAGGGACACAGACAACAGCTCTATGTCTTCAGTACACACAGTCTCTCTGACAGTCATGTTCTTGCACCACCGCTGATTGACGTAGAGGCAGACCCCGCCCCCTTGGGATTTCCCTGTGACAACAGCATCCCTGTCAAGCCTCACCGGCACTCCAAAACCGGTGAGAGTTAGGTCGGTGTTCAGATCCTCAGGAGTAAGCCATGTTTCTGTAAAAGCCATGACACATGCGTTCCTAAATTTCTCCAGATGAGTGACGCTGGCTTGGATCTCGTCCATCTTATTCCTTATGGACTGAGCGTTGCAGAGTAACATCGAGGGGAGGGGTATGCGGCCAAGTGTCAGCCGCTTCAGTCTCTGCCTGACACCACTCTGTCTTCCGCGTTTCCGCACTTTGTATGTTTTTTCTCCCCATGTACTCCTATTAAAGTTCTCAGGTTGGCAGAAGATCTCCGCAAGTGAATGATCTCCCGTGGCCAAGTCCGAACGGGTATGTGACTGCTGTTGATCCCTCAGATTCAGTAAAAATCCCCGAGAGTACTGAATCCTGCCTGTGTGCGGGTGGCATGGTTCAACCAGACTCTGAGCCACAACAAACAAAGTCCATGAGACAATCAAGAGTGACAGCTCCATTTAAAATTAAGTTAAGTGATCAATCAATGAACAAGGATAGATCCTACCCAGCTTATTGGTTATTCACAAACGGCACTCAGTAACACTCAAACTTTCAACATCCAGACAGACTGCAACTGCATGTCGCTACTCGTGCAGCGCCAAGCCAGACCACAAATGGAGCAAATCAGGCTGCAGTTCTGCTGGGGGACTCTGACGCTCACATGAGCAATGATGGAGAAACCTGAAAGGAGGTGATTGGGGGGGAAAGCCTGCCTGATCTGCATCCTGGGGGAGGTTTGAGAGATTAATCCAAGTGGGCCCTGTTTAAAACCCCCATTGTTCGGGCAGCTGCTGGCCGGAAGGGGTCCGGTTTGGCGACCTCAGATATCAGGGGACATCATCTGCTCTTTGTAGATGATGTGGTTCTGTTGCAGCTGAGTGTGAAGCTGTCAGGATGAGAGTCAGCTCCTTCAAATCTGAGGCCATGGTTTGATTCTGGAAAGCAGCGGATAGCTCACACTAATACGTCATGGTCCAATCCATCTCCATCCCAACCCTCACCTGTGGTCATGAGCTCTGGGTTGTGACTGAAAGAATGAGATCACAGATACAAGCATCTGAGATGAGTTTCCTCTCGAGAGTGTCTCAGCCTTAGAGATACGGGGAGGAGTCAGACATCTGGAGGGAGCTCGGAGTAGAGCCGCTGCTCCTTCATGTTGAGGTGGTTCAATATCTGATCAGGATCCTCCTGATCCAGCTGGTAGGAGGCCCCGGCCCCTGGTCTGGGGACGCTCGGGATCCTCCAGGAGGACGGAGCTGGTCAGAGGGATGTCTAGAATACCTTGGTTAGCCTGCAGCCCCACCCCCAATGTATAGAACAGGAAACAGAATGGACTGTGTGTGTGTGTGTGTGTGTGTGTGTGTGTGTGTGTGTGTGTGTGTGTGTGTGTGTTCACCTGATCAGGTAGATGAAAGCTCCAATCACAGCGCAGAGCAACAGGAAGACAAAGAACATCGTCACCGTGTCCAAACCTGAAAAAAAAAATAAAGTAATAAAAGACGTGTCACTTCCTGCTGATCAGTGACACTAACCTACACTCATCATGGTGGACAGTAGGGTGGCGCTCAACAGAGCTCAGACCTTCAGACACCATGGACAGATACAGCTGATAGAATTCATTATATGCTACACAAATTTCCTACCCTCCCCATAGGTCAGTGAACACACCTCCCCTGCAGGCCTCCTCTGGACTGAACCAACAGAAGCTGGCGGTGGGGGGTTTTCCTCCGGGGAAGAAGAAGGAGCGACCCATCGGCCTCAGACCTCCAACTGTCCCATCGGTGTGTGTCGGAGCAAGCGAGTGCGTTGGTACAAGTCGGTCGCCATCGCTGTCCAACACCACATACCTGGCCTCTAGGCCACGCCCCTCTTTACCTCCGTATAACACCTGAGATAAAAAAAGAGAGAAATCAGGAGCTGACAATGTGTTCATCTGTAAATTCAGCTGTCATTAAAAAGAACATGTGAACGAAGGATTGTACCCGGGAATGTGCTTGGTCCACACATCTGAATGTAACGCAGAGCACTGATGTACATTCACCCGACAGAGAAGCCGCTCATCGAGTCAGCTGTCACTGTCGGTCTGTTTATCACTTCACTGATAAACTGTTTGTTTGCTGTTGTGTTGTCTCTGTGTCTCTGGGAGAGTTCGTACCTTCAATCATCAACACAAACTCCTGTTTTCACATCTATTTCATAACCAGACCAAATGTCCAAATGAGTCGCTGTTCTTCAGCAGTGACGGACGTTACCTTGTGTTAATCACTCTGTATGAACTCTCGCCACCACGCTGAGACTTCCTGTCATTACCTCTCTGTTGTCATGTACGAAAAGAGTCCACATCACATGAATTTAATTAAAGACTAATACATATAATCAATAGTTTTTATTAAAGCTGGTGTTATGACCCTCAGCAGCACCCTTACTGGACACACACGCTGGGTGCAAAAACAATAATAATGATAAATAAATAAAGATATTCAAAATGAAGACCAAAGTATTCATGTAAAAGGTCAGAGAAAATTATTTTATAAATTTCCTCCACACAGAATTCAAACTACAAAGGACTTAATATTTTAACATTAGCACTACACTGTTCACTGTTTAATCCTGAGGAGCATCAGGCTGTGAAAGATAGAATGTAGACCTGAATGGTGAAACAGACTTTAACACAATCATCTCAAAACAGTTAGAGTAAAGCAGGAACAGTTGTCTCCGTCTTACAAATAAAGCAAAACATTGTCATGATACAGCCAAAGATACAGTTTGTGTGAATAATTACAGCTCATTAAAGGGGCATATTCTTATTATATTAATATTTTTAACTTCAAGTTTAAGATCCCTAAAAGAACCTGAAATAAATGCAAACACTCGAAGAGATTAAAATCTTTGTGTCCGCCACTCTCGACACATCAATCCCTGATGTGACATCATGTTTTAATGAACAGAAATCCCGTCGGCGCTCCATGTGGTTTCGCATGACCTTTTCTAAAGTGCGAGCTCGTAGCTCTGCAACAATCTGAACGTCAGAGTAAAACACAGAGGGTTGTGTTACCCTCCTCACATTCATTATAAATTAAGCGATTATATTGAGTGAGATTATATTTGTTAAGTGTCAAAATGTTTCTGACCTGATTGAAACCCTGGAAATCAAATCCTCCATTTGATTGGACGAGCTGTTCGCCTGTCACCCAGTGCCCGCCCCCTGCCTGACGACGCTCCTCCACCGCCTTAGCAACGAAGTACACCATGTTGAAGATGGTCCCAAAGACAGGAGACACCTGCAGACAGAGGTCAGGGCACCATGAATCCCATGTGTCCAGTTTTCATTGATTAAGGACAAGAAGTGTGTTACATCTGCTATGTATGTGCTCTGTGTTTGTTATTTATTTGTTGTTATTTACCTCAGTAGCAGCCACGGCAGAGCGGATCTCTCGGTTGAGTTGAGCCTGGCGAAAAGCTTCGTAGAAATTCTGATCGGACGCCATGGTAATGGTCAGAACGGCACTGTAGGCGTGACGAAGCTTCGTGCTGTTGGTCAGCTGAGGGAATACTGTTTCCTGATTGGACAGAGGAAAGAACCAGGAAATTTAAAAAAAAACATCTTCAAATGAACATTATTCTGAAAAAGGACTTCCTGTTTAAGGTCTGAACCTTTTGAGGATTAACAATTATTTTGAAACGTTTAATTCAGAAAACTTAATGATCAAATCAAACGGCTTCAGTGATGTAAAAAGAACAACAATAAAATTAATAATAATAATATTTGTAAATCCAGTTGTTTGTAAAATGTCTATAAATGTAAAATATGGAACAAAAGTTGTTTTAATTCATTTTCAGTGATTAAAGTTTTCTGTTAAAGTTGTTGATCAATATATCAGGTATTAAATTGATTCGTTACCTGATAAGGCATGGCATACAGCAGGGCGTCGTATGGAATAAACACGTAGCCATCGGAAACCATCCCCAGGTCCAGAGCAGCCAATAGGAGCTCTCTCTGATCCTCTCCACCAATCAGGACGGAGCTCATGCACATTATGACCACTGGAAGGTTTAAAGGAAACTCAGAGTTTATCAGTTTTTAACATGTCAGACGCAAATGATAAGAGTGTCATCAATTCTGATCTTGTTCTGTAGTCAGAAACATTTCAACCTCCTGATGATGTCACAGCATTTTTTTTTTTGACATGTCGTTGAAACTCTATGACACAACCCATCAGATTCAGATCTGACCTTTGACCTTGTCGGCCTCTCTGATCACGTTGAGTGCCTCCCGAGGTCCACCTTTGTTCTTTGTTTCCATGGTAACCACTGGACCGACCGGCAGGCCCAGAGCTCTGAGCGCTGAAGCCACTTCCTGTGCAGTGCTCTCCCATAGGTCCGACGGAGCTGATGACCAAACAGGACATTTGTGAAACATTAAAGTGATGACAGTTTTTATAAATCTATGAAAATTTTTTTGTTAGTTTGACTTCACTGTGATCATGTGATCATGTGATTTATGTGTCTGAACGATGAGTGGATGAAATAATCTGTAAATCTACTGTCAGCTTTATGCAGCCCAGAGAATATTCAAACTGATAAACTTTATTGTTCTTCGTTAATGAACGCAGCGACACACTGACACACATTGTGACATGTTCCAACAGCCTGGCTTCGTAGTGATAGAGTGCAGGTACCAGACTGACCTGCCTGCAGTCCACACCTGTCTCCCTCTGAACATGTGTGGGACATGATGAAGCGTCATGGGACTGTTAAGACACTGAAGTCGAATAAACTTCAACAGCTCATTTCATCAGTTCCCAAACACTGACTGAGGTGATGATGTCACACAGTGACAGGATCATGCTCCTGTCCCAACTTTATTAAAACCTGCTGCAGACTTAGAACATAAGTTTATCAGTTTGAATATGAAACGTCTCTGGGCTGTGTTCAGGTGAATGTGGGTAAATGAGAATTTACAAATCATTGTGTCTGTTTTTTTATTGAAGTTTTAAACTGTTGTCAATCAGTCTAAAAGTTTTAAAACACAGTTTTATTTTCTGCAACAAGATAAAAAAAAAAGATGCTGATGAGCTGGAGAATAATGAGCTTAAGTGACAACGATTACAAATCAATGCGTTATTAAAAAGGAGACACATCGACAGGTGTGCTGTCTTTAAATCTCAAACACTGTCAACCTGCCGGGACCTGCCAGGCTAAATCTGGCACATTTACATGAATTAAGTCGTCATGTTCATTAATGTGCTCTGTCCCCTTCTAAATAAATCAACATAGATAAACATAAATGAGTCATTAATTAAAAAAAAACCAAAAACATTTCTGCTTTCTGAAAAACTGAAACTGAAAACATCTTCAGTCCAGTAAAACAGGAAACGTTTATCTGAGATTAAGATAAAGTTTCATCTATTCTTTTACATGAGACTCTGAGGAAGAGGCCACGCCCCTAATGACAGGCCACGCCCTAGCTGTGACATCACACACTCACCTGAGATGACAGCGACGTGTGCCCAGCGGAAGAACCTGAGCACAGTGAACAAGACTCTGCTGGGCTGAGTGATGGGCGGCAGGTTTGGCCAGTCAGCATCCAGACAGCCTGGAGAGGCAAGCCCTGCCTCCCAGTGCTGAGCCAATAAGGAGGCAGCATGACACAGGGCGGGGTTAAAGGGCCCAATGTAGGCGTGGCCATAACCCTCCATGTCCCCGAGTTCTATGAGCGCTGAAATAAAACCAGAGAAGAAACGAGACGTAAACAAGTCATTGGAACTAATTGGTTTATTATAATGTGTTATTATTATTTATTTACAATCATTATTATTATTATCATCATCATTATCATTATGATGTCATCACTTAGGTCTTCTCAGCTGATTGGTTAACAAACCTTTAGAGGTGGAGCAGTCTTCCTCCAACAATTTGACGTCATACCAGTAACCTCTGCTCAGACCACTGTCGCTCCGTAACCGTAACAACGCCAGGTTAGCCGCCGCTGACGGCATCGCCCGGGAGAACATGGGGTCACATGACCACGGTCCAATCAGAGCCAGCTTAAAGGTTGCTGTCCATACGTGAGTAATGCATAGCAACCACAGACATGTCCCAAGCAACCGTGTGGGAAGCTGCATTGTGGTGACCTGCAGGAAACAAAGAAAAGACACTGAGCTGCGTTCAGCTCAGACGAGTGAACGCACGTGGGTCGGTTTAGGAAAACAGGAAGTGACCAGTGTCTCCTGGGTGGAAGTCCATCCACCTCCTCTCCTCCCGCCCTGCAGGGACGGTCCAGCTCCGGAAGTTATGTTGTAGTCCAGCAACATTTCACACACACACACACACACACACACACACACACACACACGCACACACACTGTTTTTGTGTCCACGCTCACAGAGGACACTGTCTTTGTCTCTACACTCAGAGGACACTGTCTTTGTGTCCACACTCACAGAGGACACTGTTTTTCTCTCTACACTCAGAGGACACTGTCTTTGTCTCTACACTCAGAGGACACTGTCTTTGTGTCCACACTCACAGAGGACACTGTTTTTCTCTCTACACTCAGAGGACACTGTCTTTGTCTCTACACTCAGAGGACACTGTCTTTGTGTCCACACTCACAGAGGACACTGTTTTTCTCTCTACACTCAGAGGACACTGTCTTTGTCTCTACACTCAGAAGACACTGTCTTTGTGTCCACACTCACAGAGGACACTGTCTTTGTCTCTACACTCAGAGGACACTGTCTTTGTCTCTACACTCACAGAGGACACTGTCTTTGTGTCTACACTCAGAGGACACTGTCTTTGTCTCTTCACTCAGAGGACACTGTCATTTTCTCTACACACAGAGGACACTATCATTTTCTCTACACACAGAGGACACTGCCTTTACTCTGACCACAGCGGGCTTGTAATCCACACTGATGCCAGCGTTCAGTAGAGATGGGTTGTGACTGTTTTGTCTTTAACCTGACCAGATGACGTCAGACATTTGATGCGGAGCCTCTACCCACCACAGCTAAAGCTCCACCTGCATCATGTATCATATTTGTCCTCCAAAGGACAGACATTAATAAGGACACATCTCTGAGGTATGTGCTTTGAAGCAAATGGTTAGCTTCCCTGATTTGGTGATGCTTCTGTCGCTGACGAGCTGCATGAATTTTTATCATCATTACAACCTGATCCTGAAACACAAGGTTACACAGTAACGTCAGTGACACATGTTGACACAGCGGCGCAGTGCTGCGTTGACGCAGTGATGCAGTAATGTGGTAATGCAGTGACACATGTTGACACAGTGATACATGTTGACACAGTGGTGCAGTGATGCATTGACGCAGTGATGCAGTAATGCGGTGACGCAGTGACGCAGTAATGTGGTGACGCAGCGACACATGTTGACGCAGTGATACGTGTTGACACAGTAGTGCAGTGATGCATTGATGCATTGATGCAGTGATGCGGTAATGCGATGACGCAGTAATGTGGTGACGCAGTGACATATGTTGACACAGTGGCACAGTGATGCAGTGACATATGTTGACGCAGTGACCAAGGATGCAGTGACATGTTGAAGCAGTGACGCAGTGACACTTTTTGACACGTTGACGCAGTGACACATGTTGAAGCGGTGGCGCAGTGACACATGTTGAAGCAGTGACACATCTTGACACATCTTGAAGCAGTGACACAGGTTGACACACCTTGACGCAGTGACACATCTTGACGCAGTGACACAGGTTGAAGCAGCGACGCAGTGGCACATGTTGATGCAGTGACACATGTTGAAGCAGTGACGCAGTGAGACATTTTGACACATCTTGAAGCAGTGACACATGTTGATGCAGTGACGCAGTGACACACGTTGACACAGTGACACATGTTGACACATGTTGTGACGTCCCTCCCACTGTCTTGGAGAATGTTCCAGTCAGCCTCATCAGGCAGTTGGCTGACATGGGAGGGTCGTTACCTTGCTTCGGCTCACCTGGGCTTCCAGGCTATAAAAGCCGCCTCGTGTTCACTCACTCTCTCCCTTCCTTCAGCTGACATCCACCGGGCATCATTGCTTTTTGGTTTGCACCTTCACCACCTCCACAACACACCTGACACACCCATGCATGACTTTCATAACTGACTTTGCTGACCTACACACTCCAAGGATTATTTCAGTTAATTTTAGTAAATTCTGCTTGTTCTTATGTGGACTTCCTAATTGTCACATTCACTGAGCCAGTTTGTGAGACATGTTGACACATGTTGATGCAGTGACACATGCTGACACATACTGACACAGTGGTGCAGTAATGCAGTGACGCAGTAATGTGGTGACGCAGTGACACATGTTGAAGCAGTGACACAGTGACATGTTGACGCAGTAAAAAATGTTGACGCAGTGACACATTTTGCATCAGTGACATATTGGCGCAGTGACGCACTGAAGCAGTGAGGTAGTGCCACATGTTGACACATGTTGACACAGTGACACATGTTGACGCAGAGACACATGTTGATGCAGTGACACAGTGATGCAGTGACATGACTCAGAGACACAGTGACACATGTTGACACATGTTGACGCAGTGACTTGGTGACGTGGTGACACAGTGACACATGTTGAAGCAGTGGGGCAGTGACACATGTTGACACATGTTGACATATGTTGACATATGTTGACACAGTGACTTGGTGACGCGGTGACACAGTGACACAGTAACACATGTTGAAGCAGTGGGGCAGTGACATATGTTATGAAGGGACGCACATGTTGACACCTGTTGACACCTGTTGATGCAGTGATGCAGTGACAAGTTGACACATGTTGACGCAGTGACGCAATGACACAGTGACACGTTGACACAGTGATGGAATGGTGCAGTGATGCTGAGTAGCAGTAATGGATGACACATGATGCAGTGACACATGTTGACACATGTTGATGCAGTGACACTACTGACACATTGATGCAGTGACACATGTTGATGCAGTGACACTATTGACACATTGATGCAGTGACACATGTTGATGCAGTGACACAGTGACACATTTACGCAGTGATCGTCAGCTCTGAAAATCAAATATAAATATATGACTTTATTATTTAGTTTGTTCAGTGAAAAAAAAGTTGGAAATTATTTTCAATTGTTTATCAGAAACTTTGTTGTGTTTTTTTATTAGTAAACATCTGCTTATCTAAAAACTCATATCATCATTACGATATTCAACAATGTTACCATTTATTGTCTTCACATTGTGCAGCCTGACAGCGTACACCATGTACCCCATGTACCCTGTGTACACTGTGTAGGCTTTGTACCCCTGTACTTTATGTATCTCATGTACCCCACGTATGCCGTGTAACCTGTGTACCCAGTGTACACCATGTACACCCTGTATCCCGTGTACCCCATCTACCCCACGTGCTCTGTGTACACCATGTGTCGTGTGTCACATGATACTCGTGACAGTTTAAATTAAAGGAACACATTTCTCATGCTGCCATGTTTATGAACACACAAAAACAACAGCCAAAACAACGCAGACTCAAAACTTTAAACCAAAACATCAGATTTAATTTACCAGGCCTGGAAAATAGTTTCTATCATTTCACAACCTTTCCAAGAATTTCAGGATCATGGGAAGTGTTTAACTCATGAACTGCACATTTTCTCTCAAAGCACGTCACGCCTCAGACACCGTTCACACGTTCACCTGTTCACACATTCCTGTTTCTACCTGTCTGTCCGTCTCTACCTGTCCCTACCTGCCTGTCCGTCTGTTCGTCTCTACCTGTTTCTACTTGTCTCTACCTGTCTGTCTGTCTGTTTGAGACAGTTTGTTGTTTCTCGTCTTGCTCTCAGACTCTGACTGATGACACAGATCGAACCCAGCTGACTGCGGTGACCTCTGACCTCTAAATCTTCACATGTTAATGCCGACTGACCCCATTAGCTAATGCTAAAGAGCGCTAAGAATGCTAATTATAGCAACAATGCTAACGCTCTTAACACAAGCTGAGAGGGAGAAAGAGGACATGTCATCACCACCCGTAGGACCAACGTCCACCTTAACATCACCTGGTGACATCATCCAGCCATTACCTGGTGACAATCAGGACAGGACAGAGGGATGTCGTATGCTGTAAAGCCCTGTGAGGCAAATTGTGAATTGTGATATTGGGCTTTATAAATAAAATTGATTGATTGATTGAATCAGCTGTCACAGCAGAGGTCTTACTGACATCATCATCAACACACCTGTACCTGACCATACTGTGACATCATAATCATCAACATACCAGGGCCCTATTTCAGAGATCAGGCTCAACTAACTCTGATCCTGATCTCTGAGCTGAGAAACTCTGAGTTTTCAGTTCCAGAGCCACTGATTTCATCCGAAACTGAATCAGAGATGTGAAGACATGAAAAATCAATGTGCTCCATCAGCTGATCAGAGTGAGGTGTGATGGGAACAGCCTGCAGAGCGTGTTCATATGGCATGTGATGTCATGTGATGAGGTCATGTGTCTAATATACAGAAACATGTTTATATCTTAACAGTGTTCATATATTTGAATATAATTTATTCAGCTGTAATGTGATGGAGCCCAAACACACTGGGCACAAACTCAACATCAAACACACAGATATTAAACAAACTGGAACTGATCCTGACGTCATGACGACGTGGACACCAGGCTGATGGAGCTATTATGGGATGTTGAGTCCCATCAGTGAGCCAGTTCCATCTTTGAATATATGAGATGTCTTGATCAATGACCTCATCATGTGTCCAGGTAGATTCATTAACACTGACACACCTGCAGCTCTGTGAAATTCCTCTGTGATGATCTGCTCTGATTTAAAAACAGCTCCAAGTCTTTTCAGAGCCAGAGACACTTTTCTTACGGCCTGACAAACCGTTGTCTCTGCTCCGATGATGATGATGATGATGATGTGTAATATGTGATATATGTGGGTGGAACAGGTTGTTAGATAAATGATAGAGTGTGAGATCAAACAGAACCATAAGACGTCCATAAGTACTCCACAGAACACACATCACCCAACAAAAGATGAATAGAATGGGCTTTAGTCAATCTGACACATGCACTCAGTGTACTCAGAACACTGCAGACACCTACTTTCATGCACTCTGGTTATGTTCACCCGTCCAGCACTTCTGGTCAACAGTCACTCAAAAACTCTCCTCCATTTTGGACTGCAGGATCCCATTATCTCCCAACCTGTGCTTAATTGGTGACCTGATGACAATTGACCTCCCAAACAGCCACTGCAACTCTCTTCTTGTAGCTCTCGCCATTGCCAAGAAAACAATCCTAGTCAACTGGAAAGATAAACAGACCCTCAACATCAACCATTGGCTGAATCTCCTTGTAGAACATATTTTGCTGGAGAAAATATCTGCTGGCCACAGAAACCAATTAACATACTTCACAGAAAAATGGTCACCATTTATTCACTCACTAAACGTGTCTGTATAGTGCCACTCTGCCTGTGAGCATATGCCACCTGTACATATAAATATTACTACTCAAGAAAGACTGTTGTGTAATATGTAACGTGTTTCTGTTAATGATGTAACCCCTAATCCCTCTATCTCTCTCACCACAATACACCACAGCGGTTCATCAGAACTCAAGGTCTTAAGCATGTGTTAGGTGCACCTTTTTCCCCTTGAATCCGGGCCAGCTCCCTGGCTCTGTGGGGGATTGCGGGGCCGGGCGGTTTCCCCTGTGGGCGGGTGCGTCTGGGCTGCTCGCCCTGTGTGCCTGGGGGGGGCGGGGTCTCCTCGTGCTCCCTGGGCCTGGGGCGGCGTGGCCGGTCCCCCTGGGGGGCTGTTTCCGCCCCTGGTGGTGCGGGGTGGGTGGGCTCCTCCCTCGCTCCGCTCCTGCCCTTCCCCCTCCCTCCTCCCTCCCCTCTCTCCCCGTCCCTCCCTGCTCCTCTCTCCCGGCCTCGGGTGGGCCTGGGGTCCTCCCCTGGGTTGGGGGGCTTGGCGTGGGGGCTGGGTGCTGCCCGCGGGGGGTGTTCTGGTGCTGCACAGTGTGGGCCTGCCCGTTGGTGTGCGGCCGCCGGTAGGGGGCGGGTCGGATGGGCTGGGGGTCCGGCTTTGGGTCTGTGGCGGTCTGGGGGGGTACTGGCGGGGTTGCGGGTTGGTCTGTGCTCCTGCGCATCAGGGTTCGGGGGGGCTGGGTGGGGCCTGTGCACCCTGGTGGCGCGCCTTGTCCTTCTGCTGGTGGTCGATTTGCTGCGGGCGGTGTGGCCCAGGTCGGGACCACTGCGGGGGCCTGACGCTGCAGTTGCCAGGGGGGCGGGGTTGGGTGGGGGCCCGTTGGGTTTCCTTGGGGCCCGCCTGGCCCGCTGTCCATGGGCGCTGGGGGCCTCGCGGCGCCGGGGTCTGGTTGGCGCCACCTCCTAGCCCCTCCCATCCATCCCTCCAGCCCTCGGGCCGGGCCTACACTGGCCTGGCCTCCTAAACCACATTTAGTTCACTCACCACACATTGCACAGTTTTAATGCACCACATACACTCACTCTTCGAGGTGCAGACCACGGATGGATTGGGGGGCTTCATGATGGGGCAGGCTATGGGACAGTGGTGTCCGGTAGCCCTCCATGCTGCCCCCCGGCCCATCCTTATCTGTTCTCCAATTTTAAAGCACCACATACACCTACATCTTGGGGGACAGATGGGAACAGGTTCCAGGTGCCTTATGGCTGCACGGGCTGCAGGACAGCAGTGTGCTGTAGCCATCAGCCTTGCCCCCACCTGTCTCCTATGTCCCTCAATTTTAATGCACCACATCACACTTATGGGCACTCACATTCACATTCACGGTGTAGGGTTAATGTTTCTCCGTCAGGGATCGGAGAATCATAGTAAGGGGGGGGTGGTGGTTTTACACACACTGTAGATACGCATGTCGTGGCTAGTGGGGCCCGGCCCTCCTGGGCTGAGGGTTGGAGCCAGGGAGCCCATTTACATCATGGTGGTTTGGCTGGGTTCCTGGTGTCTGGGGGGTCCCGTGGCCCTGTGGCGGATGGGCCGGGTGGCACCCTGGGGGCTCTGTGGGTTCCTGCCAGGGTTCTGCCTCCTGACCGGCTGTGGTTTATGGGCCCTCTGCTAGGGGGTCCTGATGGGGGATTGACTGCTCGTGGCGGTCCGCTCTCTCCTGTGTGTTGGTGGGGGCCCGTCCTGGGGGGTTCGGGCGGGTTCGGCCCTCCTGCCCCGCCTGTCCGCCCTGGGTCCTTGGGCCTGCGGGGTGTCCTGCGGCCTCTGTGGCTCCCTGGTCTTGGGGTCTGGGCGCTCCTGCGGTCTTGGGGTGCCATACCGCCCCCCTTCCCCCGCAGGGCTGGCCCTGGACCCTGGTGATGGTTTTCATAAACACATTGGGAGGGTTCAAATACACGCATGCATGTTCGATACTTCAGCTCCGTGACGCATCGCAAAGAACCGATGGGATCACTCCAAAGGGGCCCACTTGCTTCTCAAACCTACCACACCGCGCTGGCAACTCTTCTCTGCAATCGGTCTTTCCCCCTCCACCAAGACTCTTACATTTTTGGTGTTCAGTATAGACTTCTCTTTTGTTTTTGTTTTTCAGTACAGTATAGTAGACATGTATATGTTTATTTTTGATAATCTGCATGGAGCACAACCACCTCAAGCCCACAATACATCAGCTACACTGCCTGTTTCTCCCGTTTTTTTTTCTCGTTTGTTTGTTTATTTGTTTGTTTTTCCTCCTTCTTCTCCGCATGCACTGTCACTATATAACTCAGGACTTAAGCACCTGCCCCGTCCCCCTTGCTTGTTTCCTTATTTTCCCCCTGACACACTTTGGTGTATCACGGCCCTCTCTGACTCATATTAGGAAGTTTTTCCAATAAAGGCTGTTAGGCTGGTCTCCAGGGAGGGTGGGTGACGGTCACAACCACGCATTATGGGTATAAAATACTTGACTGCAAGATTAACAGTGCATCAGTCTTCACAAGAAGCTTACAGCCTTTAGTGGCGCTAAGCTATGAAGACCAATGCAGACAAGTAGAGAAAAAAAAAAAAAAAAAAAGATAATGACTCCCTGGCTACCGCGTTTATCTCATTATTAGACTCCATTGGCTTCAGTCAGGGTGTACATGAACCCACTCACTGTTTTAACCATACCCTCAATCTAGTTCTGACGTATGGAATTGAAATTGATAACCTAACAGTCTTTCCACAGAATCCCTCACTATCGGATCATTATCTGATTACTTTTGATTTCTTTTTACTCAATTACACGCCACTCAGCAACAGTTACTATACTAGATGTTTATCAGATAGTGCTGTCGCAAAATTTAAGGAAAAGATTACTCCGTCGTTAAATGCAATACCAAGTCCCTCAGTAACAGAGGTTTCCTGTACTGACTTTGATCATTTTGTCGATAGCGCCGTAGGCTCGCTGCAAACAACACTTGACTCTGTAGCTCCTCTTAAAAAGAAGTTAAAAAAGTAAAGAAAGTTTGCTCCTTGGTATAACTCTCAAACCCGTAAGTTAAAACAAATATCGCGAAAATTTGAAAGGAATTGGCGATTAACCAAACTGGAAGAATCTCGTTTAATCTGGGCAGACAGTCTCAAAACTTATAAGAGGGGCCTCCGCAATGCCAGAGCAAACTATTACTCAGCATTAATAGAAGACAATAAGAACAACCCCAGGTTTCTTTTCAGCACTGTAGCCAGGCTGACTGAGAGTCAAAGCTCTATTGAGCCTTGTATTCCTTTAGCCCTTAGCAGTAATGATTTTATGAGCTTTTTTAATGACAAAATTCTAACTATTAGAGGCAAAATTCATGACCTCCTGTTCTCAGATAGTACATATCTAACCTCAAATACAACTGTAAGACCTAATATATATTTAGATTGCTTCTCCCCAATTTCTCTTCAAGAATTGACCGCAGTGATTTCTTCATCTAAATCATCAACGTGTCTCTTAGACCCCATCCCAACTAGGCTACTTAAGGAGGTCTTACCTTTAGTAACACTCATATATTAGATATGATCAATATATCCTTATTAACAGGCTATGTACCACAGTCTTTTAAGGTAGCTGTAATTAAACCTCTACCAAAAAAGCCCACCCTGGATCCAGAGGTGTTAGCCAACTATAGACCAATATCTAATCTTCCCTTTATGTCAAAGATCCTTGAGAAAGTAGTCACAGACCAGCTGTGTGATTTTCTCGATGATAATAATTTATTTGAGCAATTTCAGTCAGGATTTGGAGGGCATCATAGCACTGAGACAGCACTAGTTAAAATTACAAATGACCTTCTGATTGCTTCAGACAAAGGATTTGTCTCTGTACTTGTTTTATTAGATCTTAGTGCGGCGTTTGACACAATTGACCATCAAATTCTACTGCAGAGATCAGTAAATTCACTTAATTGGCCTAAAAGGTTCTGCACTAAGCTGGTTTAAATCTTATTTATCTGATCGTTTTCAGTTTGTTCACGTTCATAATGAATCATTCTTACGTACCAAAGTTTGTTTTGGAGTTCCGGAAGGTTCTGTGCTCGGACCAATCCTATTTACTCTATATATGCTTCCTTTAGGTAACATCATTAGAAATCACTCTGTAAATGTCCATTGTTATGTGGGTGATACACAGTTGTATCGATGAAGCCAGAAGAAAGTAATCAATTAACTAAACTCCATAACTGCCTTAAAGACATAAAAACCTGAATGAGCACCAATTTCCTGATGTTAAATTCAGACAAAACTGAAATTATTGTTCTTGGCCCCAAACAACTCAAAGACTCTTCATCACATAGTTTGTTTTATGACATAGTTTCTCTAGATGGCATTGCTCTGGCCTCTAGCAGTACTGTAAGAAACCTTGGAGTAATATTTGATCAAGATTTGTTTTTTAATTCTCATTTAAAACAAACCTCACGGACTGCATTTTTTCATCTGTGTAATATTGCGAAAATTAGGCCTATCCTGACCCGAAAAGATGCAGAAAAATTGGTCCACGCTTTTGTTACCTCAAGGCTGGATTACTGTAACTCTCTATTATCAGGCAGCTCTAGTAAGTCCTTAAAAACTCTCCAGCTAATTCAGAATGCAGCAGCACGTGTACTAACAGGAACTAAGAAACGAGATCATATTTCTCCTGTTTTAGCTTTTCTGCACTGGCTCCCTGTAAAATCCAGAATTGAATTTAAAATCCTACTGTTAACTTATAAAGCTGTAAATGGTCAAGCTCCGTCATATCTTAGTGAGCTCATAGTGCCATATTATCCCACCAGAACACGGCGCTCTGAGAACGCAGGGTTACTCGTGGTCCCTAAAGTCTCCAAAAGTAGATCAGGAGCCAGAGCCTTCAGCTATCAGGCTCCTCTCCTGTGGAATCATCTTCCTGTTACGGTCCGGGAGGCAGACACCGTCTCCACATTTAAGACTAGACTTAAGACTTTCCTCATTGATAAAGCTTATAGTTAGGGCTGGCTCAGGATTGCCCTGTACCAGCCCCTAGTTAGGCTGACTTCGGCCTAGTCTGCCGGAGGACCCCCTATAATACACCGGGCACCTTCTCTCCTTCTCTCCCTCTCTCTCGTATTCTATTACTGCATCTTGCTAACTCGGCCATTCTGGATGTCAATAACTCGACTTCTTCTCCGGAGCCTTTGTGCTCCACTGTCTCTCAGATTAGCTCATATCGCAGCGGTGCCTGGACAGCGTGACGTGTGTGGTTGTGCTGCTGCCGTGGTCCTGCCAGATGCCTCCTGCTGCTGCTGCCATCATTAGTCATTAGTCATACTTCTACTGTTATTCTTTCAACATATTGTACCACAGTAGCCAGAACTATAATATTATTACTTTGAATAATATTGTTGTAAGCTACTGTCATTACCTGCATCTCTCTCTCTCTCTCTCTCTTTCTGTCTCATTGTGTCATACGTATTACTGTTAATTTATTATGCTGATCTGTTCTGTACTACATCTATTGCACGTCTGTCCGTCCTGGAAGAGGGATCCCTCCTCAGTTGCTCTTCCTGAGCTTTCTACCATTTTTTTTCCCCGTCAAAGGGTTTTTTTGGGGAGTTTTTCCTGATCAGCTGTGAGGGTCATAAGGACAGAGGGATGTCGTATGCTGTAAAGCCCTGTGAGGCAAATTGTGATTTGTGATATTGGGCTTTATAAATAAAATTGATTGATTGATTGATTGATTGAAACGTAAGTGAACGGGCAACCTATAACCGAAAATATCTCGCCAGCTCTAGATAAAGCCCAGCTGGACACTAACGTTACTCCAGGTGGAGGTGTGTCGTCTTCGGTCACATCTAGACCTTGAAAATAAGGCTGCAACCGGTCCCATTCCTTGCAACAGAGGCATTCCTCTTCTGTGGGCACTGGGGCACAGCATTCACAGGTACACCACCAATCTCCAGAGCTACGCAGCCTTGCAGCAGCCATTCCTCCTCTACCTGTTGCGCCTTTCTCTCTTTCCTCCTCCGTTCTTCAATTTCACAAACCTCTTCGTCAGTGTATTCTGGGTCAAATAAATAAGGGCGGCCATCAAACTCTGCAAAATCAAATTCCTCCTCCACAAAGTTGAAGTCTG
Source organism: Epinephelus malabaricus (assembly GCA_037127435.1). NCBI lineage: Eukaryota > Metazoa > Chordata > Actinopteri > Perciformes > Serranidae > Epinephelus > Epinephelus malabaricus. The sequence continues at coordinate 90,960 of JANUFT010000363.1, forward strand.
GCAAAAAGTCAGCTATTATTCTATAAATCTTTCATAAAATAAATGAATGAACTTTTCAGGCTACTGTCCGGTTCTGCCTTCCAGCTGTTGTTGCTTGTTCAGGCACGCTATGAGATCGCTGCTTGTTCCCGCGATATTTCGGCTGCGCTTTGGAAGGCAGAGCTAGAGGGATAAACAAACATGGCAGCACACCGGTAAGGTAAGACAACACGTTTACATGTCGTTTTCTATATGTTCTCTGACATTTATCCTAACGATATGAGGCGGTCTTTGTGGAAAAAAAGCTTGTTTAGTGGACTTACTTTGCACTTGAAGGTTGCCCGTTCACTCACGTTTTAACAGGTCTGATGCTACGGCTGTATCTAGGTTAACGGCTAACATGCTAACTATTATTTTTATGTCACTAGTCACTTGAAACAAATTTAGGACGATAGGAGACGGGTTGAAATAAACCGAAATTTCCCTTTAACTGTAACATCATCTGCATCACCTGTAACATCACCTGCATCACCTGTAACAATGACGTGATTTTGTTGTTTTGTTGTGTTTTTGTTGTCAGATAAAAAGGCATCAATTAGATTTCATCATCAAACTGTCTGAAGGTGAAATCAGAGATGAGGAGGCTCACCTGACACCTGTAATCCAATCACATTAACCCCCCACACACACACGCACACACACACACACACACACACACACACACACACACACACCACTGAAAGCTTTAAATTCGATTTGTCAGAGCAGACCTGCAGCGCTCTGATTGGCTGGTTAGAAACCAGGTCAAAAATCTCTTCCTCATTCTGTCACTTTGAGTTTCATCATCTCACCTCAGTGGACGTCATCTTCAATGTTAACAATTAAACCACTATCCACCAGTTTAACATTTAAACCACTGTCCAACAGTTAAACATTTAAACCACTGCCCAACAGTTTAAGATTAAAACCACTATCCAGTAGTTTAACATTAAAACCACTGACCAACAGTTGAACATTTAAACCACTGTTCAACATGTTAACATTTAAACCACTGTCCAACAGTTTAACATTTAAACAACTGTCCAGCACTTTCACATTTAAACCACTGTCCAACAGTTCAACAATTAAACCACTGTTCAACATGTTAACATTTAAATCACTGTCCAACAGTTAAACATTTACACCACTGTCCAACAGTTTAACATTTAAACAACTGTCCAGCAGTTTAACATTTAAACTACTGCCCAAAAGTTTAATATTAAAACCACTATCCAATAGTTTAACATTAAAACCACTGTCCAACAGCTGAACATTTAAACCACTGTTCAACATGTTAACATTTAAACCACTATCAAACAGGTTACCATATAAACTACTGTCCAAAATTTTAAATGTTCAACATGTCAACATTTAAACCACTATCAAACAGTTTAACATTTAAACTACTGTCCAACAGTTTAACATTTTAACCACAGTTCGGTGTATGGTTCAGTTTTGTATTCTACATTCTATCCGTAATAACCAACTGTGACATTTAAACTACAGTTCAACACTGAAACACATTAGCAGATGAAGAAAATGACTGAAACAAACTGAGACAGCTGATGCATCAAACCACACACACATTAACACACACAAACACACATTAGCATACATAAACACACATTAACACACATATTGTTTACCTGTGTGTCACAGATTCATCTGTACAAACTCGATCAGTCACTTTGACTCAATAAAAGATAAAAATGTTGAAACTGCTGCAGTGCTGCAGAAAGTGCTGATGTCAGGTTGAACTCCAGAGACACACACACACACACACACACACACACACACACACACACACACACACCTCAGAGGCTTTACGTTAATCTTGTTTAGCGTTCAGGAAGACGTTTGGATTCAGTTTAGACTCTGTAATGAGAGGATGACTTACTCTGTGTGTGTGTGTGTGTGTGTGTGTGTGTGTGTGTGTGATGGTCCAACCTCATTTCCTGTTGAATTTCTCTGAGGTCACTTCCTCTGACTAAATGTTGTTTCATGACTGATAACATCATCAACCTCACTCTGATGTCACAGTTGAAGAGAGTCTACCTGAGGACAGGTGACCATCATCTGTTGATGACTTAAATAAAATAAAATAATAAAACAAATTAATTCTTCATCAGATTCAAACTAGTGACCTGGACACAAACACACACAAACACACACTTTTATAAACTGTATTTGCAACATCGTCTGTTTTTAAAGAGACTCACCTGAAGAGTGTTTGAGGTCACATGACAGGTAGTGACACAGAGCTGCAGTGAGATGGACAGTTCCCAACAGGAAGTCAGAGAGACATTCATTTCCTGTCAGATCAGGTCTGGTGTCGATCCGCTTACTTGAAACTGGTGTGTCAGATGCACCTGCTCAGAGAGACTTCACATCAGATCTGAGAACAAACATCACAGTTACACATTTAATATGGTTGTTGTTGTTGTTGCTGACTGACAGATGATGAAACCTCACATTACTGCTCATGTCCAGATACTGAGGACACACATGTTCATAAACAGGAACATGACTCAAAGACTGTAAAGTTCTAAAAAATAAACTATACTATACACCTTAACAAACACCTTTATGTATAACATAACATTTAACATAAAGTATCACACAATAAACTATAATGACAATATGTCACAACAAGTTTAACAGACCATAATATTTAAGACATAATAAATTAGACAACGCTCTATAGCAGATAAATTATTAAACTATATCATTTCATATAATTATAGGATGAATCTTTTCTCATCACGTTGACATATTTATTCATTTATTTATTTCAGTTTAACAGTGAAACTCATCTGAACCTTCAGACAAAACTTCCTTTTAAAAACTAAACACTTAAATCTTAAAATTTTCAACTGAAAACTTTCAGTTTTTATTTTTCATGTGTTTCACTTGTAACTCCGTGAGGACGCCGACATCCTCGCTCCCTTCCTCCTCTGTTAAATGGTATCTCCCAGGCGCACTACGTCATCAAACCATGTGATGTTTGGTATTGCCGGATTCAGGAAGCTCTCGACTTTTCAAAAATAACATCGTTTTTCCTTTCTTTACTATGGATTTCGCACCAGGGCAGCCTAAACACACAAAGTCCAAAATCACGATTAGTGATGACAAATCATGTCATGCCGTTTTTCAACAGGAAAAGTTACTCGCGATCTTATGTGGAGCTGTTAGCGGGGACTTAGCTGTTTTATAAAAGGTAAGAGTCTCACTCCTACCACTATTTTTTGGCTGAGATACACCGTCTAGAAAGTGGGATCATTACTTTCATGTTTCATATGGCTTTATTTGGTGATATTTTATGGTGTTTCTGTGTCATAAACAACATCAGCTATCATAATCACACCTGATTTCAATAAGGTACAATGTTTGAAGCTGGCTGAGTGTTGTTTGATCACTGATAGGACTGTTTTGAAGCAGAGTGACCCACTTGTCATTTGGAGCTCCGCCTGGATCTTTTCATGGTAAAAACACTGTAGAATGGTCATACTTTGAGCAGTCTTCTTCAAATTTGAAACAAGTGTTCATTGATAGTGTGCCTACAGCCCCACAGACCACTGTTTACGTCACATGCTGAGCTACACATTTTGTTACTTGCTCACGCCCCCCATTGCCCCGAAAAAGGCACATTCTGTGTAAACAAAAGTAGGTAGGCGGCATTTTGCTGCACTCCCCGATTTTGTTTTTATACTGCCAATGCTGAAAAAACCCTTCAGTGTTTCAGTCTTTCAGTGTTTCAATATTTCAGTGTTTTGGAGTGAAATTGGATGACCTGGAGGCAGAAATATCTGGTTGTAGATGTTTTGCCTGAGATGTTTGTGTCCACCTTGTGTTTGTGTGTATGTGTGATTATGCTGCTGCCTGTCTTGGCCAGGACACTCTCGTAAAAGAGATTTTTAATCTGGCCATTCTGCATGTCACTAACTCGACTTCTTCTCCGGCGCCTTTGTGCTCCACTGTCTCTCAGATTAACTCATATCACAGCGGTGCCTGGACAGCGTGACGTGTGTGGTTGTGCTGCTGCCGTGGTCCTGCCAGATGCCTCCTGCTGCTGCTGCCATCATTAGTCATTAGTCATACTTCTACTGTTATTATACATTATTGTCACACATGTATACTATCAGATATTAATACATACTTTCAACATATTGTACCACAGTAGCCAGAACTATAACTATAATATTATTACTTTCATTAATGTTGTTGTGAGCTACTGTCATTACCTGCATCTCTCTCTCTCTCTCTCTCTCTCTCTCTCTCTCTGTCTCATTGTGTCATATGGATTACTGTTAATTTATCATGTTGATCTGTTCTGTACGACATCTATTGCACGTCTGTCCGTCCTGGAAGAGGGATCCCTCCTCAGTTGCTCTTCCTGAGGTTTCTACCGTTTTTTCCCCGTTAAAGGGTTTTGTTAGGGGAGTTTTTGTTATGGTCCTGTTTTTTGTCATTTTCTGTGAAAGCATGTTTCTGATATCTCTCTCCCTCTGTCTGCAGGGGGTGTGCCGGGAGGCGGGGCGATCACTGGGAGCAGGGCTTCCAGCACACCTGCAGCTTGTTTCTGCCTAATCAGCCAGCTACTTAACCCACTCTCTCTTTGTCTCCTGTGCCAGATTGTTTCCCTATGCTTGTGTCCCCCGCTCGGGCTCTCAGTGATCTCCTGCCTGTCGCCACGTGTAGTCCTCGGCGTCTACCTCGTGCTTTGTTGAGCGTTTTTCAGTTGTTACTTCGTTTTTGAGCATGTTTCCTCGTGACGTTCTTTTGTGAACTTTTGGCAATAAAACATTTTGTGTTAACTCTGCTACTGGGTCCAGGTTCCTTGACTGGCACGTAACAGTTTTTCCTGATCAGCTGTGAGGGTCCTAAGGACAGAGGGATGTCGTATGCTGTAAAGCCCTGTGAGGCAAATTGTGATTTGTGATATTGGGCTTTATAAATAAAATTGATTGACTGATTGATTGATTGATTGATTAATCTCAGTGAGTCTTTTCCTGGTTAAATAAAGGTTAAATAAAATAAAAGAACTTTGTGTTTCAATCTTTCAGTATTTCAGTCTTTCAGTGCTTCAGTGTTTCATGTGTTGGTGTGTCGTTTGTTGTGTGTTGGTGTGTATGTGTTGAGCGGCTGTGGGTTCTGGGCTGAGCCTGATCTGTTAATCCTGATCTGGATTAGGTCCATCCTCAGAGATCACATCTTCCAGCTGGTCTGCAGCCAGGAATAGAGGCAGGATTAGAGCCGCAATGACCTGCATGGAATGGCCTGGAATAGTCTGGAATAGCCTGGAACACTGGGGCAGGTGATGTTATTGCCAGCTGGGTCAAACTGCTGCACTGCTGGAAATGTACTGAGTCACACTGAGGACAAGTTTTATTTACTGTCCTCAGTAAAGACCTGGAGCCTGGACACAGTCTCTGGGCTCATGGAGGGAACAGTGACACTCTGACCTCAGATCTGTCCCACTGATGACATCATTATTTCACAGACTAAAGCCCTCCTTCTGTGTGTACGCCTCCTTCTGTGTGTACTGTGTGTATGCCTCCTTCTGTGGGTATGCAACATTTATAAATGAGGACTGTGGTGTCGGCAGCCACCAGAGGGCAGCACTGCAGAAAGTTTATAAGAGTATATATATTACATATTTTTTATTTATTTGAAAGGGACAGTACACATTAATGAACATCAGTATGTGAGTACACGTGTAAATGTGTCGGAGTTAGCAAGCCTGCTAATTTACATCCGTAGTCCCTTGGCAGGTAATAGACATACAGACACATAGGAGGTAGACGAGAAAAAAAGAAGGAGTAATAATAATAACAGTACACAAGGAGTTCACATTAAAATACCCATTCATACATAGACATAAAGTGCAGTGTGGATTCTATAAAGTGCCAGTTGTTAAAGTGCAAGTGCATGATAGTTAAATAGATCCACATGTGGTGGCCCACTCCTGCCGCTTAGAGTGGACCAAGACATCGGATACTTAGCAGCAGATGAAAAGTCCCATTCACAATTTAGGTACACAAAGATAATACATCACAGTGCAGTATAGTGCAGTGCATGCATACATACGTATATGTAGGCATGCACTGCACAACAACAACAACAACAAAGACAGTGCAAAGCATGGCGGACAGTCACAGAGCACGGCACATACGTATATGTATCGCGCTCTGTGAGAGGTCCGCCTAGCCATGATTACAGTGTTGGTTTGTTTTGAGCCAGTTTTTGAGGTGGGTCTTAAAGGTGCTATAGGTAGGGCATTCTCTTATTGTACATGGTATGTTGTTCCAGATGTTACTGCCCTTAACCAACATAACAGATTGTCCAAAAGTCGTGTGTCTGTAAGGTACTTCGCAATCTCCCCTGGAATAGGCTCTGGTGGTTCTGCCACTGCTAACTTTAAGTTTTATATATTCTTTTAATGGAGGAGGTGCAAGTCCATTCAGTGCTTTGTAAATAATACAGGCGTACTTGAGAACTTTAAAATTTTCAAAACTCAAGAGGTTGTACTTCTCAAGGATATGGCAGTGGTGGTGAGAGATTGGTTTTCTGTCAAGGATTTTTAGGGCCCTTTTATATAATGATTCTATTGGTTTAATTGTAGTTGTTCCAGTGAGAGACCAGTTTGTAAAACAATATTCAATGTGGGAAAAAATCATAGCATGCATAAACATTCTGGCCGCGTTAACTGTCAGCGATGGCCTAATCTGCTTGAAGTTAAGTAGATTGAATTTGATTGTTTTTGAAATCTTTTTAACATGATTTTTAAAAGAGAGAGTAGGATCAAGAACAACACCAAGGTACTGGAATTCTTTTACTAACTCAAGTTCCTCTCCTCTCAGGAATACATTTGATTGTGTGACCTTCACTGGCTGTTTGGAAAACATCATACAAACAGTTTTTTTGGTATTTAAAAGGAGACATGAATTCGTGAGCCAATTCTGGATATCGGACAACGCTGACGTGAGGATGAAGCCGGCTTCTTGGGTATTTTTTGCAGATGTGAGAATTACAGCATCATCCGCGTACATCTGTATGTGAATGTTTTTGCATACTAACGGTAAATCGTTGATGTAAAGCGAAAATAACATTGGACCAAGCATGGAGCCTTGTGGGACCCCCACTGGACACTCCAGGTATGGTGATTTGACTCCGTTGACCTTGACACACTGTGTTCTGCTTAATAGATAAGATTTCATCCACTTGATGGCTTGTTCCGAGAAGTTATAGTGGGTAAGTTTGGTTAAGAGAATATTGTGGTCAACGGTGTCAAATGCCTTTTTCAAATCTAAAAACACAGCACCAACACAGAAACAACACAGTGATGGCCAACTCTGTTGAGTGGTGGGCACGGAAACCAAATTGCATGGGATGCAAGGGGGTATAGCCCTTGTTCAAATGCTCAGTTAATAATGTTACTACCCATTTTTCTAATATTTTAGAAACAATTGGTAGAATGGTGATTGGTCTGTAGTTATTTTTGTCAGTTATATCTCCAGATTTAAAAATTGGATTAACCACACCTATTTTCCAAGCAGTTGGGACAACAGAAAGCTTGATTGACTGATTTATCAGATGTGTAATCGGTGGTATCAGAGCGTCCTTGTGTGCTTTTAAGAAGTTGGTGTCAAGATCATAGATATCCTTGGCTTTAGAGCTGTTGAGGGATCCAATATTGGCTACTTCAGTTTCAGATATCTCCTTTATCTTGAAGATGGGTTGTGTGTGGTTGATAGGAGTATAGTCGTAGTCAGGTGGATTGAACAATTGCGATATCTCATGTACATAATTAATAAAATAGTTGTTTAACTCAGTAGCAAGGATAACAGGATTTTTCACCAACTTGTTGTTAATATTAAGTTCCAGCTCTTTGTTGTCTTTTTTGGTCTGTTTGCCAGTTAGTTTATTAATATTATGCCAAATTTTTTTACCATTCCCTTTCGCACTTTCAATGATAGTCATGAAGAAATCAGCTTTAGCCTTACGTAATGTCTGAGTCACCTTATTTCTTGCTGATGTGAATTTTTGTCTGTCTATAGTCAGACCCGATTTCAATGCCGATTTAAGAAGGTAGTCCCTAACTTTCATTAGTTGTAAGCAGTCTGAATTTAGCCAAGGAAGGTTGGGTTTTTTTTTTCTTTGGCTCCCTTTTCTGGAGAAAGTCCCCATAACTGTTTTAATTTTTGTTAAAAAACACTCACTGTTGTAATTTATATCATCGGAGGAGAAGATGTCATTCCAATCAAGTTCCTTTAATGCCGTTTCTAGATTCTGCTGTTGGCTCTTTGGGATTACATTGTGTGGCATAGTATCAGATCTAGTTTTAAATGAGTTTGAGAAACGCTGTTTAGTGAGTTTTCTTGTGAAAAAAATTGCATTGTGGTCTGATAATCCTGTCAGAAAATTATGGGTATGGGTGATTCTTTCGGGTCTGTTTGTAAATAATAGATCAATTCTGGTTTGTGACCGGTTGGTGACTCTTGTAGGTTTGTCTATTAATTGAGTAAGGCTGAAGTGATCTGCAATGGATTTCAAGTTTTTCCTATCCTTATTGTCGTCCCAGTTTATGTTAAAATCACCGATTAAAATGATCTCATTTTTTTGGTCACATAGGTTAAGAAGTGCTTTAAGTTGTTCATAAAAGACAGATCACAGTTAAGGACATGTTCACAGAGAGTGAGATATTAACTCCAACACATTCTAATTTGATAGTGTTCGGCCACTCTAAGCTATTGCATTTCAGGTGGCTTTTCACATACAGGAGGACCCCCCCACCTTTTCCCTGAACTCTGTCCCTCCTGAAAACGTTGTAACCAGGCATTGTAATAACTGCTTCAGGTGAAGAATGTGACAGCCATGTTTCTGACAAGCCCAAAAAATCGATATTGGAATTAAGCATTAAGTGCTCCAGTTGTTCTCTTTTGGGGGTCAAGCTCCTTACATTTAAGTGACCTCCAAGTAGTCCCTTTCTTTTATATTGTGGATCCCATATTATCTTTGCCTGATTTAATGTTTGGAATAATTTAAAGGACCGATATTTTTTCATTACTGGGTTTCTATGAAGAGCTTTACACTTACCTCCGCTGTTCTTAGCTTGAGGGGTGACCTGCCCTAATGAGTGTGTCAGACCTGTACTAGTCTGTGCATCAATTGAGTGCAATGAGTCCAGCTGCAGGACCTTTCGCCGTTGCCTCAGGACCGTTGGTTGGACCGGTGTTGTAGTGGCGCCTGAGGGCAACAGGTCGATGTGTTCGTCCAGCTGCTGGGCATGAGGCCGTAGGCGCTGATCCGCTGGAGGGGCCGCCGCCGTCGCCGCCGCAGCATTGCTGCCCGGGAGCACCAGGTTGGGGATAGCATCCAGCTGCTGGGCATGAAGCCATAGGCACGGACCCGCTGGAAGGCCCGCCGCCGCCGCGTTGCTGCCCGGGAGCACCAGGTTGGGGATAGCATCCAGCTGCTGGGCAGGAAGCCGTAGGCACGGACCCGCTGGAGGGCCCGCCGCTGCTGCTGTGCTGTTGCTCGAGAGAAACAGGTTGGTATGTAGCGGCCAGATTGTCGGCTGAGGTGGCCATGTTGGATGCGGTGAGAGCTGTCACAGCATTGGAGGTGGAGGCCAGGTTAGCTGCGGTATGGCAGTTAGCTGTGTTGGTAGCCACGTTCGCTGTTGCGTTGCTAAATTGGTAGTATCGAGGCTGTGTGTGTTCATAGATAGCGGTCCAGGGTTCGTTTCAATGTCACCAGCCAAAAGCAGGATAACTGTGAGGTGGATGAGTCCCAAGAGACGTCTGGGAGTGTTTGTTTGTTCGTGATGTGTTTGTGGCCCGGTTCGGCCTTTGTCCATGAGTCGAGAAAGCAAGAGGTGCTGGCTCCCTTTAGCTGCGCGGTAGACTTGTTCACAGTTTTTTGTCATAAACCAGGGACGTACCGTACAGAGAAGCAGATATAGGATCACGAACCCAGTTAAGCAGCACTTTGGTGGTGAAATTGGAGGTTTCTCGACGGCTTTGGTTGGTTTTTGAGGCGAGCATGCAGTACCTGCCTGACTGCGTGCAAGCCTGACGGCAGCCATCTTTGTTTTCCATCAAAAAAAAAATGCTGGTATATACTGGTTATACTGGTTTATACAGGTTTATACTGGTTCATACAGGTATAAACTGGTTTATACAGGTATATACTGGTTATACAGGTATATACAGGTTATACTGGTTTAAACAGGTATATACTTGTTATACTGATTTATACTGGTTTATACAGGTATATATAGGTATATGTTTAGCTGCATGTCATCATTTAATTGCTGGCTGTCCAGGTGGTGCCCAGCAAACAATGTGGGTTTCGTTAATAATTGGCAAACTTTCTGTGGAAAACCTGGTATTAGGAGAGACGGCATTCATCCCACTTTGGATGGAGCTGCTCTCATTTCTAGGAACCTGGCAAATTTTATTAGTAATTTAAATCCCTGACAACCCAGAGTTGAGATCAAGACTCATAGTCGCAGTCCTATTTGCTTCTCTGAGCTTCTAGTGCAGTCATCCAGCCATAGTTTCCATAGTTTTATACAAACAGTGTATGTCCCCTGACTACCTAAATTATTTAAATCTAAAATTAAACAAAGAGGAGTTGTGCATAACCTCATAAAAATTAAAACCTCTTCTGTGACAGAAAGACATCATTATTATTATTATTATTATTATTATTGTAGGCGATTTTAACATTCATGTCGACGTTGATAATGACTCCCTGGCTACCGCGTTTATCTCATTATTAGACTCCATTGGCTTCAGTCAGGGTGTACATGAACCCAATCATTGTTTTAACCATACCCTCGATCTAGTTCTGACGTATGGAATTGAAATTGATAACCTGACAGTCTTTCCACAGAATCCCTCGCTATCGGATCATTATCTGATTACTTCTGATTTCTTTTTACTCGATTACACGCCACTCAGCAACAGTTACTATACTAGATGTTTATCAGATAGTGCTGTCGCAAAATTTAAGGAAATGATTCCTTAAATTTAATACCAAGTCCTTCAGTAACAGAGGTTTCCCGTGCCGACTTTAACCTCTCCCGAATTTATCATCTTCTCGATAGCACCGTACGCTCGCTGGGAACAACACTCAACTCCGTAGCACCTCTTAAAAAGAAGTTAACAAAGCAAAGAAAGGCCCGATCCCAATTCCTATCTTAACCCTCAATCTTAAGTCTCAAAAATCTGCGCTCCCGCGAAGTGCTAGTGCTGTCCCGATTCTCAGAGTGTTGAGTTGAGGGTCAAGAATAAGGGCTGTATGGCCCTCACTTTTAAGATTTTCCAGGACCACCCTTGGCAATAAATGCTATCCCAGAATCCTTTGCGTATCATCAGCCGAGCTCAGCCGAACCCAGCCGAGTACAGACGATTCAGTCAATGCAAGATGGCGGCGACAAGAGTAAGGAAGCAGAGTTATCAATGTGAGTATTTTCCTCGTTAATAGTTGTTTTAAAATTATGATAACCATTGCATTATCTTAGTTTGACGTCATTTTATGGACTTTAGACCTCTTTGTAGCGTAACACACATATTTTTGGTCACGGGCAACGGCTTGCCTGCCCTGCCGCACGTAACCCCGGTTCTCTGATAACCGAGTATGCTGTCATTCAGTAACAAAAAGTCATTTTTCTCAGTGATAATGTAGTTGTTAAGTTGTTTTAATATACGTGAAATGTTTGCATAGACATTTTTGTAAGGTGACCCGACGGTGTCATCTCCTGTAGCCGTAGAGTCTGCAGCTGGTAACGTTACAGTTGCAGGTTAACGTTAGTGATCATATTATCTGGTGACTTTCCGCTAAATAAGTTACGTCGGTTGTTGTGGTACAGGTTATTTGGTTGAATATCAACTTATAACCCAAAGAGTGACACGTTAACGTGGATGAAATTCACCAGATAACACCTGTGTGACCGTGTAAACAGCCTCACCAGTTCTGCTGGATGTTGACTACAGTATTCATTGTGATAATACTTGCACTACTACATGAAACTAAACTAAAAAGTTAACGAATATCTGACAGGTAGCCCAAAAAAATAAAAAATAAAAGAAAGTAATGTTATCTCTGTTCCATTTCAGGGCCACCAGACAAACCATGAGCCCTGATTCATTTCAGGGCTACCAATGAAGACAAGTTTACAAAAAGCAAGCAGGCTCCAAAAAACCTATGGGAGTGAGTAATGTGTAACTTGTGAACTGTTCATATTCATAATATAATTCTCGGTCACAACAGCAACTGTTCCCCTAATGATCAAGCATTCTGTTTCAATATGAAATCAGCACAGCTGCAGACGGCATTGTCGAAGATTGTTGTTTGGTAACTGTACATTTGTTTTGGAGCGGCACCTATACTGTCACTTTTTGGAAAGATTTTGTCGAGTATATTCGTTGCAACATTTATGCTCTATTTTCACTACTGTACAAAGATGTGCTGTTTGGATTTTATGATGTCAGCATTTCAAAACAAAAACAATCCAATATCAATCTATCTATTATCTTAGCGAAATTCCATATTCATAAGAGTAAATTTTGTAACAGAAAACCCTTGTTCAAAATTTTTATGAATGAAATGCAGCAATACTTAGAAACCATTCAGCACTCCACAAACTCCAAAGCTATAAAGACTCTGAAAATATGTAAACAATTTAATTGTTTGAGCTGCTGAACTTTTTTATTTATTTATTTGTCTATTTCTTTTTCCTTTCTCTTAACCCTGGCATATTTGTTCTGTTCATGCCTGTCACTGCTTGTTTTGTACAAGAATTGAAATAAAGTGTTGGAAAAAAAAACAACTCGTCACTTCTTTTTATCGACAACTACTGATGACATATATTTCTTCTTCTTTGAACTGACAGACTGGACAGAGTTTTGGCTTATTGCTGCCCCCGACAGTCTTAAGACGCATTTGCCTTTGAGGGGTGTCCCATTTTAAAGTCTCAAGATAGCCCTTAACACTTGGTTTTGAGGGCTAGTGAGATTGAGGGTTGAGTTTGAAAATTAAGATTGAGAGTTAAGATAGGAATTGGGATTAGGCCATAGTTCGCTCCTTGGTATAACTCTGAAACCCGTAAATTAAAACAAATATCATGAAAATTTGAAAGGAACTGGCGATTAACCAAACTGGAAGAATCTCGTTTAATCTGGGCAGACAGTCTCAAAACATGTAAGAGGGGCCTCCGCAATGCCCAAGCAAACTATTACTCAGCATTAATAGAAGACAATAAGAACAACCCCAGGTTTCTTTTCAGCACTGTAGCCAGGCTGACTGAGAGTCAAAGCTCTATTGAGCCTTGTATTCCTTTAGCCCTTAGCAGTAATGATTTTATGAGCTTTTTTAATGACAAAATTCTAACTATTAGAGGCAAAATTCATGACCTCCTGTCCTCAGATAGTACATATCTAACCTCAAACACAGCTGTAAGACCTAATATATATTTAGATTGCTTCTCTCCAATTTCTCTTCAAGAATTGACCGCAGTGATTTCTTCATCTAAATCATCAACGTGTCTCTTAGACCCCATCCCAACTAGGCTACTTAAGGAGGTCTTTCCTGTAGTTAACACTCATATATTAGATATGATCAATATATCCTTATTAACAGGCTATGTACCACAGTCTTTTAAGGTAGCTGTAATTAAACCTCTACTAAAAAAGCCCATCCTGGATCCAGAGGTGTTAGCCAACTATAGACCAATATCTAATCTTCCCTTTATGTCAAAGATCCTTGAGAAAGTAGTCGCAGACCAGCTGTGTGATTTTCTCCATGATACTAATTTATTTGAGCAATTTCAGTCAGGATTTAGAGTGCATCATAGCACTGAGACAGCTCTAGTTAAAATTACAAATGACCTTCTGATTGCTTCAGACAAAGGACTCGTCTCTGTATTTGTTTTATTAGATCTTAGTGCAGCGTTTGACACTATTGACCATCAAATTCTACTGCAGAGACTGGATCACTTAATTGGCCTAAAAGGTTCTGCACTGAGCTGGTTTAAATCTTATTTATCTGATCGTTTTCAGTTTGTTCACGTTCATAATGAATCATCCTTACGTACTAAAGTTTGTTTTGGAGTTCCGCAAGGTTCTGTGCTCGGACCAATCCTATTTACTCTATATATGCTTCCTTTAGGTAACATCATTAGAAATCACTCTGTAAATGTCCATTGTTATGCGGATGATACACAGTTGTATCGATGAAGCCAGAAGAAAGTAATCAATTAACTAAACTTAATAACTGCCTTAAAGACATAAAAACCTGGATGAGCACCAATTTCCTGAAGTTAAATTCAGACAAAACTGAAATTATTGTTCTTGGCTCGTGCTCCACTGTCTCTCAGATTAACTCATATCACAGCAGTGCCTGGACAGCGTGACGTGTGTGGTTGTGCTGCTGCCGTGGTCCTGCCAGATGCCTCCTGCTGCTGCTGCCATCATTAGTCATTAGTCATACTTCTACTGTTATTATACACATATGACTATTGTCACACATGTATACTGTCAGATATTAATACATACTTTCAACATATTGTACCACAGTAGCCAGAACTATAATATTATTACTTTGAATAATATTGTTGTAAGCTACTGTCATTACCTGCATCTCTCTCTCTCTCTCTCTCTCTCTCTCTTTCTGTCTCATTGTGTCATATGGATTACTGTTAATTTATTATGCTGATCTGTTCTGTACGACATCTATTGCACGTCTGTCCGTCCTGGAAGAGGGATCCCTCCTCAGTTGCTCTTCCTGAGGTTTCTACCGTTTTTTTTCCCCGTCAAAGGGTTTTTTTGGGGAGTTTTTCCTGATCAGCTGTGAGGGTCATAAGGACAGAGGGATGTCGTATGCTGTAAAGCCCTGTGAGGCAAATTGTGATTTGTGATATTGGGCTTTATAAATAAAATTGTTTGATTGATTGATTGATTGATTGATTGAAACGTAAGTGAACGGGCAACCTATAACCGAAAATATCTCGCCAGCTCTAGATAAAGCCCAGCTGGACACTAACGTTACTCCAGGTGGAGGTGTGTCGTCCTCGGTCACATCTAGACCTTGAAAATAAGGCTGCAACCCGTCCCATTCCTTGCAACAGATTAATATATACTTTCAACATATTGTACCACAGTAGCCAGAACTATAACTATAATATTATTACTTTCATTAATATTGTTGTAAGCTACTGTCATTACCGTCTGTCCTGCATCTCTTTTTCTCTGTCTCATTGTGTCATGCGGATTACTGTTAATTTATCATGTTGATCTGTTCTGTACGACATCTATTGCACGTCTGTCCGTCCTGGAAGAGGGATCCCTCCTCAGTTGCTCTTCTTGAGGTTTCTACCGTTTTTTCCCCGTTAAAGGGTTTTTTGGGGAGTTTTTCCTGATCAGCTGTGAGGGTCATAAGGACAGAGGGATGTCGTATGCTGTAAAGCCCTGTGAGGCAAATTGTGATTTGTGATATTGGGCTTTATAAATAAAATTGATTGATTGATACTGGTTATACTGGTTTATACAGGTATATACAGATATAAAATGGTTATACAGGTTTATACTGATATATACTGGTATATACTGGTTTATACAGGTTATACTGGCTATACTGGTTTATACAGGTATATACTGGTTCATACAGGTATATACTGGTTATACTGATTTATATACTGGTTTTTCCCATTTATACAGGTATATACTGGTTATACTGGTTTATACTGGTATATTCTGGTTTATATAGGTATATACTGGTTTATACAGGTATGTACAGGTACATACTGGTTATATTGGTTTATACAGGTATATACTGGTTATACTGGTTAATATAGGTACTGGTTTATACTTGTATATCGGGTTATACTGGGCAGCAGTAGCTCAGACCACAGGGACTTGGGCTGGGAACCGGAGGGTCGCCTGTTCAAGTCCCCGTCCAGACTGAAAATATGGAGCGGTGCCAGTTCACCTCCTGGGCACTGCCGAGGTGCCCTTGAGCAAGGCACCGACCCGCCCAACCGCTCAGAGCGCCTGTCATGGGCACCCTCACTCTGACATCTCTCCACTTAGTGCATGTATAAGTCCTGTTTGTGAATGTGTGTGTTCGGACCTGTGTGTTAATGACAACAGAGTGAAAAAAAATTGAATTTCCACTCAGGGATTAATAAAGTACATAAAATTAAAAAAAAATTAAATACTGGTTTAAACAGGTATATACTGGTTATACTGGTTTATACTCGTATATACCGGTTATACTGGTTTATACAAGTATATACTGGTATATACTGGTTATACTGGTTTATACTGAACAGGTTGGATTTAAATAAAACGATCTGATCACTAATCAATCGATGTTTGAAACAATAAAGCAAACAACTTCAGTCCAGTTCAGTTTATTGGTCCATGATCAAAAACACACACACACACACACACACACACACACACACACACACACACACAAAAAAAACCCTCCCATGGCCATTGACAGAGCAGAGTGTAACCATGGTGATCTGCATCCTGACAGGAGATAATGTTTGTCTTCAGAGGGAGATCTTTGTGTTTCTGAAACTCGAGTTGTCCCTGAAACATACACAGAGGAAAACTGTTAACATGAAGGTCAATTTCTGGTTCTACAGGTCCTCACATGATAAAGGTTCCTCACAGATCATGGTTCTGACATGATAAAGGTTCCTCATAGATCATGGTTCTGACAGGATAAAAGTTCCTCAAAGATCATGGTTCTGACATGATAAGAGTTCCTCAGATCATGGTTCTGACATGATAAAGGTCCCCGACCGATCATGGTTCTAACATGATAAAGGTTCCTCATAGATCATGGTTGTGACATGGTTAAGGTTCCTGACAGATCATGGTTCTGAGATGATTAAGGTTCCTCACAGACCATGGTTCTGACATGATTAAAGTTCCTCACAGATCATGGTTCTGACATGATTAAAGTTCCTCAGATCATGGTTCTAACATGATAAAGGTTCCTTAGATCATGGTTCTGACAGGATAAAGGTTCCTCACAGATCATGGTTCTGACATGATAAAGGTTCCTCATAGATCATGGTTGTGACATGGTTAAGGTTCCTGACAGATCATGGTTCTGAGATGATTAAGGTTCCTCACAGATCATGGTCCTGACATGATTAAGGTTCCTCACAGATCATGGTCCTGACATGATTAAAGTTCCTCAGATCATGGTTCTGACAGGATAAAGGTTCCTCACAGAACATGGTTCTGGCATGATTTAAGTTCCTCAGACCATGGTTCTGACATGATTAAAGTTCCTCACAGATCATGGTTCTGACATGATTAAAGTTCCTCAGATCATGGTTCTGACATGATTAAAGTTCCTCACAGATCATGGTTCTGACATGATTAAAGTTCCTCAGATCATGGTTCTGACAGGATAAAGGTTCCTCACAGAACATGGTTCTGACATGATTTAAGTTCCTCAGATCATGGTTCTGACGTGCTAAAGGTTCCTCACAGATCATGGTTCTGACATGTTACAGGTTCCTTCAAGATCATGGTTCTGAAGGGATAAAGGTAGTCGTATTAACAGTAGTAGCAGTAGTAGTTGTAGTAGTAGTAGTAGTAACAGCAGTAGTAGCAATAGTAGTGGTAGCAGCAGTAGCAGCAGCAGTAAGAGTAGCAATGCTATGGAAAGCCCTTTGAGCATTAATTAGATATCCTTGATATCAAACAAAAGTGTCCTCAATTAGTTCAGTCTTTGACAGCATTAGTTGGACATTTTGTTGAACTAGTTCGCCATTTTGCCGTACTAGTTGAACAAAACCTCGTACTAGTTACGCTTTTCCAGCAACTAGTGACAGTTTTAGTTTGGACAAAAGCCGTACTAGTTGAGCCGGTTAACTAGTTAACTAGGAAAGCTCAAAATGCTTACTAGATACACTAGCAAGAGCCAAAATATCCAGTTGTACTACTAGTAGGAGCCAAAATGTTAACTAGTTACACCAGTTAAGAGCCAAAATGGTTACTAGTTATACTAGAAGCACATTCTGGACCTTACTAGTACTACTGGTAAGAGCCAAAATGCCCACTAGTAACACTAGCTGCGCTAAATGCTGTTTGCTTACTATCCATGCAGAATAAAGCATGAATTAATAATTAGCAGTAGTAGTAGGAGTAGCAGCAGTAGCAGCAGTGGCAGCAGCAGTAGCAGTAACAGTAGTAGTAGCAGTAGTATCAGCAGTAGCAGTAGTAGCAGTAGCAGTGGCAGCAGCTGTAGCAGTAACAGTAGTAGCAGTAGTAGCAGCAGTAGCAGTACTTAGCAGTAATAGTAGCAGTAGCAGTACTTAGCAGTAACAGTAGTAGTAGCAGTAGTAGCAGCAGTAGTAGCAGCAGTAGCAGTACTTAGCAGTAATAGTAGCAGTAGCAGTACTTAGCAGTAACAGTAGCAGTAACAGTAGTATCAGCAGTAGCAGTAGTAGCAGTAGCAGTGGCAGCAGCTGTAGCAGTAACAGTAGTAGCAGTAGTAGCAGCAGTAGCAGTACTTAGCAGTAATAGTAGCAGTAGCAGTACTTAGCAGTAACAGTAGTAGTAGCAGTAGTAGCAGCAGTAGTAGCAGTAGCAGTAGTAGTAGTAGTAGCAGTAGTAGTAGTAGCAGTGGTAGTAACAGTAGCAGTAGTAACAGTAGTCGTAGCAGTAGTAGTAGCAGTGGTAGTAGCAGTAGCAGTAGTAGCAGTAGCAGCAGTAGCAATAGTAGCAGTGGTAGCAGCAGTAGTAGTTGCAGTGGTAGTAACATTAGCAGTAACAGTAGTAACAGTAGTCATAGCAGTAGCAGTAGTAGTACCAGTATGAGTAACAGTAGTCATAGCAGTAGTAGCGATATTAATAACAGTAGTCGTAGCAGTAGTAGTAGTAGCAGTATTAGTAACAGTAGTCGTAGCAGTAGCAGTAGTAGTAGCAGTAGCAGCAGTAGTAGCAGTATTAGTAACAGTAGTCGTAGCAGTAGTAGCAGTAGTAGCAGTAGTAGTACTAGTAGCGGTATTAGTATCAGTAGTCGTAGTAGTAGTAGTAGCGGTATTAGTATCAGTAGTCGTAGCAATAGTAGCGGTATTAGTAACAGTAGTCGTAGCAGTAGTAGCAGTAGTAGTAGCAGTATTAGTAACAGTAGTTGTAGCAGTTGTAGTACCTGAGACTGTCATTGTGGGTCTTGTACTCCATGATGGTGTTGGCTGGAAGGTTCAGGACTCGTCTTAAAGTGTCTCTGATTCTGGACGTTGTCATTTGGTCATTGGACGTTTTGTTCCAGATGGACAAGATGTCTTCCTGATATGGAGACAGGTAGAGACAGACAGGTAGAGTTAGACAGGTAGAGAAAGACAGGAAGGGACAGACAGGTAGAGATGGACAGGAAGGGACTCACAGGTGGAGACACACAGGAAGGGACAGACAGGTTCTCAGAGTATGTCAGTTTGTATTCCTGAACCAGTTCCTGGACAGACCTTCACAGTGGGTGTTTCTCAAAGTCAAGGAGGTTTCAGTTACTGTGATCATATTATCACTCTCTAATGTTGTTGGACAGTTTGAACAAATCTATCAGTATTGTCAGAGTCACGTGACCTTTAGGGAGAAAAATATTTCTGGATCGTATTTAAGAGTAAGTGGAGTAATGAAGTAAACACAACAGCTAAGAAGGTTCTAAATGATCATTAACAGTATGAACACAGACTCACTGTCATTTCACAGTGATCCATATTTTCTGTGTCACCACACACTTAGTGCTCCATCTCTGCTGTGAATGATTCATTTAAAACTTTTATGTTTTATCTAAATCACGTTATTTAATAAATGTAATTATGTGACAGCGGACACATTGGAAAGTGTAAATGATAAGGTTTCTGTCTGATAAAACCTGGTGGAGACATGAATCCAAATAAATGACATATTAATCTAAATCCTGCTGAGCTCCACTGGCGCAGGTTTCATTGAAGAGGCCCCACCCTCACTTCCAGCAAATCGTGTGCAAAGCATTGTGGGGATTTTAAACCTGCAGAGGATCCACAGATGCATCCTTGGAATTTCTCTGAGAGAAGGACTCAGTCCTTCGTGAAACTCAGAAGGATCCTTGACATTGGAACAGTCCTTCCGTGGGTATATGACGTAGCATCCTCCAAATTCGGCCGTTTAAGGATCCTTCCTTGACTTTGAGAAACACCCAGTAACTCATAAATCCAATGCAGCAGACTGTCAGTGCGGTCGTACTGCAGTAGTTCTGTGGTCTTTCTGCATTATTACAGCAGTAGTTATGCAGTACCACATCAGTAGTTCTGCAATACCACTGCAATATTACAGCAGTAGCTCTGCAGTGGTTCTACTGCAGTAATAGTACAGAAGTAACAGAAGTACCTGAAAGCGTATAGAGACCACAGCTCCACAGATCTCCTCTCCCACCATGAACTGTTCTCCCAACATGGCCAGTATGATGTTCTCCCAAAACCGACTGGCCAAACCTTTACGAAGACGAATGATCCACTTCCCCCCACTGCGGTTAGAGTCATCCTGGGGTGGTGGTGGTGGTGGTGGGGGGGGCAAGGACAGGACAAGTGATTACGATGTCAATACGACTTCAGAGCATAAACAAATCAACAGCATCAACAGTATCAGTATCAATAGTATAACTACAGTATGACTACAGTATAGCAACAGTATATCAAAAGTATAAGTACAGTATATCAAAACTATAACTATTGGGGCGTCGGTGGATTAGTGGGAGAGCAGGCGCCCCATGTACAAGGTTGTTGCCGCAGCGGCTAGGGTTCGACTCCATCCTGTGGCCCTTTCCTGCATGTCACTCCCCCTCTCTGTCCCCCCTTCACGCTTATCTGTCCTATCAATTCCAGGCTTAAAAATGCCCAAAAAAA
This sequence comes from Epinephelus malabaricus, assembly GCA_037127435.1. Lineage (NCBI taxonomy): Eukaryota > Metazoa > Chordata > Actinopteri > Perciformes > Serranidae > Epinephelus > Epinephelus malabaricus. Next base: position 111,898 of record JANUFT010000363.1, read on the forward strand.
TCTTAAAAAAAAATATATATTTAACTACTGTATATCAACAGTAAATCTACAGTACAGGGTGGTGTTACAGTGTAACTACAGTACAGTACAGGGTGCTGTTACAGTGTAACTACAGTACAGGGTGGTGTTACAGTGTAACTACAGTACAGTACAGGGTGCTGTTACAGTGTAACTACAGTACAGGGTGGTGTTACAGTGTAACTACAGTACACTACAGGTGGTGGTGTTACACCCTGTATTATGGTTATAACCACAGTACAGGGTGCTGTTACAGTGTAACCACAGTACAGGGTGGTGTTACAGTGTAACTACAGTACAGTACAGGGTGGTGTTACTGTGTAACTACAGTACAGTACAGGGTGGTGCTACAGTGTAACCACAGTACAGGGTGCTGTTACAGTGTAACCACAGTACAGTACAGGGTGGTGTTACAGTGTAACTACAGTACAGTACAGGGTGGTGTTACTGTGTAACTACAGTACAGTACAGGATGGTGTTACAGTGTAACCACAGTACAGGGTGGTGTTACAGTGTAACCACAGTACAGGATGGTGTTACAGTGTAACCACAGTACAGGGTGGTGTTACAGTGTAACCACAGTACAGTACAGGGTGCTGTTGCAGTGTAACTAAAGTACAGGGTGGTGTTACCTCCCACATGGGTTTGATTCCTTCCTTGAACAGGTGGAAGTCACTGTGTCCGCTCAGATCACCTGGTCTCACCAGGTGACTGTAGAACCTCCAGAACTGCTCCACCTGAACACGCCCACGCGTGCGCACACACACACACACACACACACACACACACACAAACACACAGCTGATGAAGGTGGTGATGATGATGATCAGACACTGAAGATATGATGTCACCTGCACCTAAAGACACCTGTGTGTGTGTGTGTGTGTGTGTGTGTGTGTGTGTGTGTACCGATGCCACTGAGCCGATCTGTCGGATGTTTTGTTCGTAGCTCTGAGAACTTGCAGGACGACTTGGAGTTCTTCTGCTGTACCAGAAGGTGTAGTTATATTGGAGGGGGTGTTCACCTACACCTGGACACACCGCCTGCACACAGACAGGCACAGACAGACAGGCGCAGACAGGTACAGACAGACAGATACAGACAAGGACAGAAAGGTACAGATAGGTACAGATAGACAGGTACAGACAGGTACACACAGACAGAGACAGACAGGTACACACAGGTACAGACAGGTACACACAGACAGGTACAGACAGGTACACACAGGTACAAGTACAGACAAAGGAGATGGAGTCAGTTGATCACAGTCCGTCAGTAGTTAACTGAATGAATGAATGAATGAATGAATGAATTCATTAATGTGTGATGTCACTGACCCAGTTTCTGCTGTCATAATGAAACGTCATTTTTCACAGGTTTAAACACAAACATGTCTGACAACCCTGATAGTGTAAAAACAGAGACTGTCTCCCATCTGTGTCTTAGAGCAGAGCTCCACCCTGTCCTCTACAGCTCCGCCACCGTCTCCACACTGTCCTCTACAGCTCCGTCAGTCTTCACCCTGTTCTCTACAGCTCTGTCACCGTCTCCACCCTGTCTTCTACAGCTCCATCATAGTCTCTATCTCTCAGTCTGTTAGAGGTGGGGAAACATCATCACAGCAGTGATATTAAACATGGTGATACAGTCTCTATTCAGACACCATGGATTTATCTTCCATTAAAAATTATTAATATTACATAAACACATTTTAATCCAACTTTTGGTCCTGAACAATAAAATCAGCTGTTTATCAGAGGTTTGTTTCCTGCTGAGGTCAGCAGAGGTCTGAGTCAGCGCCATCAGGCAGGAAGCTCATCAGAACAAAGATGGAGGCAGTGGAGACAGAAATAAGAAATGTCTCACATTCTCCAAACTAGAGCGGGACATTATCTGACAGAGGACAGAAGACCACTGTCTCACTTTCTCCAAACTAGAGCGGGACATTATCTGACAGAGGACAGGAGACCACTGTCTCACTTTCTCCAAACTAGAGCGGGACATTATCTGACAGAGGACTCCAAACTAGAGTGGGACATTATCTGACAGAGGACAGGAGACCACTGTCTCACTTTCTCCAAACTAGAGCGGGACATTATCTGACAGAGGACTCCAAACTAGAGCGGGACATTATCTGACAGAGGACAGGAGACCACTGTCTCACTTTCTCCAAACTGGAGTGGGACATTATCTGACAGAGAACTCCAAACTAGAGCGGGACATTATCTGACAGAGGACAGGAGACCACTGCAGTGTTTCCCATACATTCATTTATCTGTGGCGGTGCACCACGTATAAATTATCTCCGCCACATATAGATTTTTCTGCTTTTGGCACAACCTGTTCGACCTCGCTTATAAACACATTATAATGGGACTCGCTGTCTGTGAATGTAGCTTGTCGTTACAATTCCAGTGCAATAGGTGGCGGTATGCATCGTAAAGACGTACTTAACACACCTGGTCCACCAGAAGAAGAAGAAGAAGAAGTAGAAGCAGACGTAGTAGCAGAACGGATCCAAAGACGAAGGTAAGACCTCTCGGTACAAATATGTGGGCAAACAAGTCCAAAAGTGGTCCGAACAACTCTAACTCATCATGTTATATTAGCCTGTGTCTGTATTAACATAGCTGGAAGCTCAACATGTGCAGAGACATTAATTCACGCTGTTAGTAGTGTTAACTGCAGCGCAAATCCCGTAGCAGCTCGGCCCCGTTAATCAATTACAGCGGCTGCACCGGCAACAGGAGCGGCACGGCAACCACCGTCTGTCGCGCGACAACTCTCTATTTCACGCGGCTCTTCTATTTTTGTCGCGCTACGCTCCCCTACGCGACCCTCCAGCAGATAAAAACTACACGAAATAGTGTGCTAAACGAGCACAATGTGTTTTTAAATGAACAAACCATTATCAGAGGTGATATGTGATGATTTTTTTTCATGCATTTACCCATGTTCATCCGTGACATTGTGTAAATGTCCGTGGCGGACATTTGAAAACGAGTAGATGACAAACAGTACAATAAACTTGTAGTTAACTCAAATATATGTAATAACTAGAGCGGGACATTATCTGACAGAGAACTCCAAACTAGAGCGGGACCACTGTCTCACATTCTCCAAACTAGAGCAGGACATTATCTGACAGAGAACTCCAAACTAGAGCGGGACATTATCTGACAGACGACTCCAAAATAGAGCGGGACATTATCTGACAGAGAACTCCAAACTAGAGCGGGACCACTGTCTCACATTCTCCAAACTAGAGCGGGACATTATCTGACAGACGACTCCAAACTAGAGCGGGACATTATCTGACAGAGGACAGGAAAACACTGTCCCACGTTCTCCAAACTAGAGCGGGACATTATCTGACAGACGACTCCAAAATAGAGCGGGACATTATCTGACAGAGGACTCCAAACTAGAGCGGGACCACTGTCTCACGTTCTCCAAACTAGAATTTTTTTCCGTCTTTAATGTGGCCAAATGAACAGAAACACACGTGTTTCAGCTACACAGCCGCCAGTGCTGCTGGTGTCATATATGACGTCACACACAGTGGATAAATGGTCAGATCTGGCTGATCAATACGAATATTCACCACTTAGATTTTTTTCTGTGATGAAGTTTTAAAGTTTGAACGACACTCAGCAGGACGTTCAGTGAGACCACCGCATTCATGTAACGTTTAAAACAAGTAATGGCGCTAACGACGAATGTGCAACTTTTTTTCATCGTATGAAGACTCTGTGATCCCTGTGATCTCTGCGTTGCGTCTGTCTGTACCCCAGAGTTATGTGACCGTGACAGAGCGCGCACTCTGCATCAAAGTCTGGAGACCAAAATGTCCCTGAAGTTCACAGCACAGCACGCCGGCTAAAAATAAAATCAATGACTGACCTGAAGAGATCTGACTCAACTGGAGACACGAGTCTCCAACTGAAGACACAAGTCTCCGACTGACGAGTCTCCGACTGACGAGTCTCCGACTGACAAGTCGCTAACTGACAAGTCTCCGACTGACGAGTCTCTGACTGACGACACGAGTCTCCGACTTTCAGGGTGCAGCTCTAGTTTGGACTTTGAAGCTGTCTGATGAGACGGACCCTACTGGACAAAACATCCACTCGTCCTGTACAAATGGACGAGACCTGATGTCAAGTCCTGCAGACAGACAGATAGTCAGACAGAGGGACAGACAGAGAGACGGATAGACAGACAGACAGAGAGACGGAGAGACAGACAGACAGAGGGACAGACAGAGAGACTGAGAGAAAGACGAAGAGACAGACAGATAGATGGATGGATGGACAGACAGACAGACAGACAGAGGGACAGACAGAGAGACAGACAGACAGACAGACAGAGGGACAGACAGAGAAACAGACAGACGGACAGAAAGAGGGACAGATGGAGAGACAGAGGGACAGACAGACAGACAGACAGACAGACAGAGGGACGGACAGGAAGTCTCACCTTGCGTCGGTTATTATTGTTGTTATTGTTGGTACCGTCACTATTGTCATGGTGACAGACTGTCTCTTGGTGGTCCTCCACCTCTTCTGGACTGAAACAAAAACAGGAAGTGTCTGTGAGGTCATCAGCTGATCAATCTGTCTCCTCTGTTGTCTCTGTTTCTTGTTAATAAAGTTATGAAGGTGGAACAGGTGAGAGCAGCAGCACCTGGACAAGGTGATGCCATCTCCTGGTGGACAGGTAAACAAGTTTCTCACAAGCCACAATGATAACAAATTAGTCGGTCTTTACGTGACACGTCAACATGTCAGCGCTGACCTCTGTGTAATAATACTGCCGGTGCTTTATAAACTACAGATATAAACACTACTGTCAGTACGTTATAAACTACAGGTATAAACACTACTGTCAGTACTTTATAAACTACAGGTATGAACAGTACTGTCAGTACTTAATAAAACTACAGGTATAAACACTACTGTCAGTACTTTATAATCTACAGGTACAAACACTACTGTCAGTACTTTATAATCTACAGGTACAAACACTACTGTCAGTACTTTATAAAACTGCAGGCACAAACACTACTGTCAGTACTTTATAATCTACAGGTACAAACACTACTGTCAGTACTTTATAATCTACAGGTACAAACACTACTGTCAGTACTTTATAAAACTGCAGGCACAAACACTACTGTCAGTACTTTATAAACTACAGGTATAAACACTACTGTCAGTACTTTATAATCTACAGGTACAAACACTACTGTCAGTACTTTATAAAACTGCAGGCACAAACACTACTGTCAGTACTTTATAAAACTACAGGTATAAACACTACTGTCAGTACTTTATAATCTACAGGTACAAACACTACTGTCAGTACTTTATAAAACTGCAGGCACAAACACTACTGTCAGTACTTTATAAAACTGCAGGCACAAACACTACTGTCAGTACTTTATAAAACTACAGGTATAAACACTACTGTCAGTACTTTATAATCTACAGGTACAAACACTACTGTCAGTACTTTATAAAACTGCAGGCACAAACACTACTGTCAGTACTTTATAAACTACAGGTATAAACACTACTGTCAGTACTTTATAAAACTGCAGGCACAAACACTACTGTCAGTACTTTATAAACTACAGGTATAAACACTACTGTCAGTACTTTATAATCTACAGGTACAAACACTACTGTCAGTACTTAATAAAACTGCAGGCACAAACACTACTGTCAGTACTTTATAATCTACAGGTACAAACACTACTGTCAGTACTTTATAATCTACAGGTACAAACACTACTGTCAGTACTTTATAAAACTGCAGGCACAAACACTACTGTCAGTACTTTATAAACTACAGGTATGAACAGTACTTTATAAACTGCAGGTATAAACACTACTGTCAGTACTTTATAAACTACAGGTACAAACACTACTGTCAGTACTTTATAAAACTGCAGGCACAAACACTACTGTCAGTACTTTATAAAACTACAGGTATAAACACTACTGTCAGTACTTTTATAATCTACAGGTACAAACACTACTGTCAGTACTTTATAAAACTGCAGGCACAAACACTACTGTCAGTACTTTATAAAACTACAGGTATAAACACTACTGTCAGTACTTTTATAATCTACAGGTACAAACACTACTGTCAGTACTTTATAAAACTGCAGGCACAAACACTACTGTCAGTACTTTATAAAACTACAGGTATAAACACTACTGTCAGTACTTTTATAATCTACAGGTACAAACACTACTGTCAGTACTTTATAAAACTGCAGGCACAAACACTACTGTCAGTACTTTATAAAACTACAGGTATAAACACTACTGTCAGTACTTTATAATCTACAGGTACAAACACTACTGTCAGTACTTAATAAAACTGCAGGCACAAACACTACTGTCAGTACTTTATAATCTACAGGTACAAACACTACTGTCAGTACTTTATAAAACTGCAGGCACAAACACTACTGTCAGTACTTTATAAAACTGCAGGTACAAACACTACTGTCAGTACTTTATAAACTACAGGTATGAACAGTACTTTATAAACTGCAGGTATAAACACTACTGTCAGTACTTTATAAACTACAGGTACAAACACTACTGTCAGTACTTTATAAAACTGCAGGCACAAACACTACTGTCAGTACTTTATAAAACTACAGGTATAAACACTACTGTCAGTACTTTTATAATCTACAGGTACAAACACTACTGTCAGTACTTTATAAAACTGCAGGCACAAACACTACTGTCAGTACTTTATAAAACTACAGGTATAAACACTACTGTCAGTACTTTATAATCTACAGGTACAAACACTACTGTCAGTACTTAATAAAACTGCAGGCACAAACACTACTGTCAGTACTTTATAATCTACAGGTACAAACACTACTGTCAGTACTTTATAAAACTGCAGGCACAAACACTACTGTCAGTACTTTATAATCTACAGGTACAAACACTACTGTCAGTACTTTATAAACTACAGGTATAAACACTACTGTCAGTACTTTATAATCTACAGGTACAAACACTACTGTCAGTACTTTATAATCTACAGGTACAAACACTACTGTCAGTACTTTATAATCTACAGGTACAAACACTACTGTCAGTACTTAATAAAACTGCAGGCACAAACACTACTGTCAGTACTTTATAAAACTACAGGTATGAACAGTACTTTATAAACTGCAGGTATAAACACTACTGTCAGTACTTTATAAACTACAGGTACAAACACTACTGTCAGTACTTTATAAAACTGCAGGCACAAACACTACTGTCAGTACTTTATAAAACTACAGGTATAAACACTACTGTCAGTACTTTATAAAACTACAGGTATAAACACTACAGGTATAAACACTACTGTCAGTACTTTATAAAACTACAGGTATAAACACTACTGTCAGTACTTTTATAATCTACAGGTACAAACACTACTGTCAGTACTTTATAAAACTGCAGGCACAAACACTACTGTCAGTACTTTATAAAACTACAGGTATAAACACTACTGTCAGTACTTTATAATCTACAGGTACAAACACTACTGTCAGTACTTAATAAAACTGCAGGCACAAACACTACTGTCAGTACTTTATAAAACTGCAGGCACAAACACTACTGTCAGTACTTTATAAAACTGCAGGCACAAACACTACTGTCAGTACTTTATAATCTACAGGTACAAACACTACTGTCAGTACTTTATAAACTACAGGTATAAACACTACTGTCAGTACTTTATAATCTACAGGTACAAACACTACTGTCAGTACTTTATAATCTACAGGTACAAACACTACTGTCAGTACTTAATAAAACTGCAGGCACAAACACTACTGTCAGTACTTTATAAAACTACAGGTATAAACACTACTGTCAGTACTTTATAATCTACAGGTACAAACACTACTGTCAGTACTTTATAAAACTGCAGGCACAAACACTACTGTCAGTACTTTATAAACTACAGGTATAAACACTACTGTCAGTACTTTATAAAACTGCAGGCACAAACACTACTGTCAGTACTTTATAAACTACAGGTATAAACACTACTGTCAGTACTTTATAATCTACAGGTACAAACACTACTGTCAGTACTTAATAAAACTGCAGGCACAAACACTACTGTCAGTACTTTATAATCTACAGGTACAAACACTACTGTCAGTACTTTATAAAACTGCAGGCACAAACACTACTGTCAGTACTTTATAAACTACAGGTATGAACAGTACTTTATAAACTGCAGGTATAAACACTACTGTCAGTACTTTATAAACTACAGGTACAAACACTACTGTCAGTACTTTATAAAACTGCAGGCACAAACACTACTGTCAGTACTTTATAAAACTACAGGTATAAACACTACTGTCAGTACTTTTATAATCTACAGGTACAAACACTACTGTCAGTACTTTATAAAACTGCAGGCACAAACACTACTGTCAGTACTTTATAAAACTACAGGTATAAACACTACTGTCAGTACTTTATAATCTACAGGTACAAACACTACTGTCAGTACTTAATAAAACTGCAGGCACAAACACTACTGTCAGTACTTTATAATCTACAGGTACAAACACTACTGTCAGTACTTTATAAAACTGCAGGCACAAACACTACTGTCAGTACTTTATAATCTACAGGTACAAACACTACTGTCAGTACTTTATAAACTACAGGTATAAACACTACTGTCAGTACTTTATAATCTACAGGTACAAACACTACTGTCAGTACTTTATAATCTACAGGTACAAACACTACTGTCAGTACTTAATAAAACTGCAGGCACAAACACTACTGTCAGTACTTTATAAAACTACAGGTATGAACAGTACTTTATAAACTGCAGGTATAAACACTACTGTCAGTACTTTATAAACTACAGGTACAAACACTACTGTCAGTACTTTATAAAACTGCAGGCACAAACACTACTGTCAGTACTTTATAAAACTACAGGTATAAACACTACTGTCAGTACTTTATAAAACTACAGGTATAAACACTACAGGTATAAACACTACTGTCAGTACTTTATAAAACTACAGGTATAAACACTACTGTCAGTACTTTTATAATCTACAGGTACAAACACTACTGTCAGTACTTAATAAAACTGCAGGCACAAACACTACTGTCAGTACTTTATAAAACTGCAGGCACAAACACTACTGTCAGTACTTTATAAAACTGCAGGTACAAACACTACTGTCAGTACTTTATAAACTACAGGTATGAACAGTACTTTATAAACTGCAGGTATAAACACTACTGTCAGTACTTTATAAACTACAGGTACAAACACTACTGTCAGTACTTTATAAAACTGCAGGCACAAACACTACTGTCAGTACTTTATAAAACTACAGGTATAAACACTACTGTCAGTACTTTTATAATCTACAGGTACAAACACTACTGTCAGTACTTTATAAAACTGCAGGCACAAACACTACTGTCAGTACTTTATAAAACTACAGGTATAAACACTACTGTCAGTACTTTATAATCTACAGGTACAAACACTACTGTCAGTACTTAATAAAACTGCAGGCACAAACACTACTGTCAGTACTTTATAATCTACAGGTACAAACACTACTGTCAGTACTTTATAAAACTGCAGGCACAAACACTACTGTCAGTACTTTATAAAACTGCAGGCACAAACACTACTGTCAGTACTTTATAATCTACAGGTACAAACACTACTGTCAGTACTTTATAAACTACAGGTATAAACACTACTGTCAGTACTTTATAATCTACAGGTACAAACACTACTGTCAGTACTTTATAATCTACAGGTACAAACACTACTGTCAGTACTTAATAAAACTGCAGGCACAAACACTACTGTCAGTACTTTATAAAACTACAGGTATGAACAGTACTTTATAAACTGCAGGTATAAACACTACTGTCAGTACTTTATAAACTACAGGTACAAACACTACTGTCAGTACTTTATAAAACTGCAGGCACAAACACTACTGTCAGTACTTTATAAAACTACAGGTATAAACACTACTGTCAGTACTTTATAAAACTACAGGTATAAACACTACAGGTATAAACACTACTGTCAGTACTTTATAAAACTACAGGTATAAACACTACTGTCAGTACTTTTATAATCTACAGGTACAAACACTACTGTCAGTACTTTATAAAACTGCAGGCACAAACACTACTGTCAGTACTTTATAAAACTACAGGTACAAACACTACTGTCAGTACTTTATAAAGCTGCAGGCACAAACACTACTGTCAGTACTTTATAATCTACAGGTACAAACACTACTGTCAGTACTTTATAAACTGCAGGTATAAACACTACTGTCAGTACTTTATAATCTACAGGTACAAACACTACTGTCAGTACTTTATAATCTACAGGTACAAACACTACTGTCAGTACTTAATAAAACTGCAGGCACAAACACTACTGTCAGTACTTTATAATCTACAGGTACAAACACTACTGTCAGTACTTCATAAAACTGCAGGCACAAACACTACTGTCAGTACTTTATAAAACTACAGGTATGAACACTACTGTCAGTACTTTATAAACTACAGGTATAAACACTACTGTCAGTACTTTATAATCTACAGGTACAAACACTATTGTCAGTACTTTATAAACTACAGGTATGAACACTACTGTCAGTACTTTATAATCTACAGGTACAAACACTACTGTCAGTACTTTATAAACTACAGGTATGAACACTACTGTCAGTACTTTATAAACTACAGGTATAAACACTACTGTCAGTACTTTATAATCTACAGGTACAAACACTACTGTCAGTACTTTATAATCTACAGGTACAAACACTACTGTCAGTACTTAATAAAACTGCAGGCACAAACACTACTGTCAGTACTTTATAATCTACAGGTACAAACACTACTGTCAGTACTTCATAAAACTGCAGGCACAAACACTACTGTCAGTACTTTATAAAACTACAGGTATGAACACTACTGTCAGTACTTTATAAACTACAGGTATAAACACTACTGTCAGTACTTTATAATCTACAGGTACAAACACTACTGTCAGTACTTAATAAAACTGCAGGCACAAACACTACTGTCAGTACTTTATAATCTACAGGTACAAACACTACTGTCAGTACTTCATAAAACTGCAGGCACAAACACTACTGTCAGTACTTTATAAAACTACAGGTATGAACACTACTGTCAGTACTTTATAAACTACAGGTATAAACACTACTGTCAGTACTTTATAATCTACAGGTACAAACACTATTGTCAGTACTTTATAAACTACAGGTATGAACACTACTGTCAGTACTTTATAATCTACAGGTACAAACACTACTGTCAGCACTTTATAAACTACAGGTATGAACACTACTGTCAGTACTTTATAAACTACAGGTATAAACACTACTGTCAGTACTTTATAATCTACAGGTATGAACAGTACTGTCAGTAGTTTATAATATACAGGTATAAACACTACTGTCAGTAGTTTATAAAACTACAGGTATGAACAGTACTGTCAGCAGTTTATAATCTACAGGTATGAACAGTACTGTCAGCTCTGTGTATTGATACTGCCAGTACTTTATAAACAAACCTGATGCTAACTGTTAGCCGTTAGCTGTGACAGAGTGACGGCGAGTGGTGCCGGATATGTTCTGGGTATTTATCGGTAGAATTGTGTCTCTTACCGCTGCAGCTGGTTCATGTCTCCTCCCTCTGTGTCTCCTCTCTTTAATGTCTCTTAGTTACTTATTATTTTTATTTGATTGTAGTTTATTCCGCGTGTCTTCCCTCGTGCAGCAGCGGCTGTGCTGCCAATGGCTCCTCTCTTCGCGCATGTGCAGCAACAGCAGCGGATGGGAGGCGAGAAGGGACAATTCTCTTTCGCGTTTTGTTTCCTTCTCTATAGACTGAACCAGATACTCTTACGAGAGTACTCTTACTTACAGTTGTATCCGAGTATTTTACGTTTTTAAAATTTGTAGCTGCAGTGAACAGAAATTTGTCTGTCTGTCTGTCTCTCTGTCTGTCCCTCTTTCTGTCTGTCTGTCCCTCTCTCTGTCTGTCTGTCAGTCTTTCTGTCCCTCTCTCTGTCTGTCTGTCTGTCTGTCTGTCTGTCTGTCACTCTTTCTGTCCCTCTCTTAGAATCAGAATTAGAATCAGAAATACTTTATTGATTCCCAAGGGGAAATTATTTGTGCTACAGGTGCTCCTTGCAAGAGTGGAAAGATAAGTGAAAACATAAGAAATTTAACAAGAGTATTTACAAATATATAGTTCAAATACACAGGATTATTAACAAAAAATAAAAGTAAACATATATGTACATATACATATACATATATATATGTATATATTGTAACCTAAACAAGATTATTTGCACAATATATATAGTATAAATAGATAATACACTGAATATATACAGCCAAGGTGAAATGGGGTTATTGCACAGGTTACATTAAATTATTGCACATGTTGACAGTGGGTGAAATAGTCTCAGGGCCACTCAGAGGGAGGAGTTGTACAGTTTGATGTGTGTCTCTCTCTGTCTGTCTCTCCATCTGTCCCTCTTTCTGTCTGTCTGTCTATCTCTCTGTCTCTCTGTCTGTCTCTCCATCTCTCTGTCTGTCTTTCCATCTCTCTGTCTGTCTGTCTGTCTGTCTCTCCATCTCTGTCTGTCTGTCTGTCCCTGTCTCTCTCTCTCTGTCTGTCACTCTTTCTGTCCCTCTGTCTGTCTGTCTGTCTGTCTGTGTGTCTCTCCATCTCTCTGTCCGTCTGTCTGTCCCTCTTTCTGTCTGTCTTTCTGTCTCTCTGTCTGTCCCTCTTTCTGTCTGTCCCTCTGTCTGTCTGTCTCTCCATCTGTCTGTCTGTCCCTCTGCCTGTCTGCCTGTCCTCTGCCCAGAGCCGGCCCAAGGCATAAGCAAACTAAGCACCTGCTTAGGGCCCTGTGACCACTAGGGGGCCCCAAGAGCAATGAACTTAAAAAAAGAAAAAAAAAGAAAAAAGTAATTAATTATTTTATTATTTTTATTTATTATTATATGATGATTCATATATTATCAAACAAAAAGACAATATTATGTTAACAGAGTGTAGTTTCTTACTGCCTCTTTGCTCTAAATGTCAGAGCTCCTAGTAAGGTGTACATCCTGCTGTGCAGTGCGCACTACGCATCCAAGGAGCTAGGAGCAGGTGGAAGGCCTAATAATGTCGCAACAAAGGACATACCCTTCAGGGACAGAAGGAAGAAAGAGGAAGAAAAAAGAGGAAGAGGAGAAAAACAACAAGATAAAGGTATGTTTGCATGTCTTGGTAATGTAACGTTTGGTGTCAAGGAGATTTTGAAAGGTTTCCTCAAATTAGGAAAGTCCCTAATTATTGTTAATATTTTGTTCCAACTATGTTAGCCTATAATAGCAAATTAGCTAGCTAACGTTAGTTCAAAACTAGAGAAATGTTAGAGAATTCTCAGTGTAGATATATATGTATGTATGTATATATATATATATATATATATATATATATATATATATATATGTATATAGCCTATACACATATATTCTGGGCCGCTTTTTGGCATGAAAACAATGTTTTTGATCACAGCGTTTGATAGCAAATGTTTAATAACAACTAACATTAATTACAGACGCGGTGACATTTGCTAGCAATATGTTTTTGCATTAATGAATTAACTTAGTTAACTTATAGTTTGAGATATGCTGTTTGCTGCAGAGCATAGTAGTTTATGTGAGTGAATAAACATATTCCTTTTACATCAACTCCCTGTTATGCTAATGAGTTATATGAACCTTCCCCAGGAGCACTGTTAAAGTATTTTGGAGGAGGCACTGACTCAGCCCAGGGGCAGTCCACCTCCTCAGGCTCAGCTCAGGTGCAGTCCACCTCCTCAGGCTCAGCCCAGAGGCAGTCCACCTCCTCAGGCTCAGCTCAGGTGCAGTCCACCTCCTCAGGTTCAGCCAAGGCTAATGAATCAGGTGAGGGAAAAATTGCCACCATATATATTTAATTTCTAGTCAAATTATCTCATTAAGATATACTAATATAAGATATAATCATATGACAAGGGACATGTTTTTCATTTTGGGTCCATCTCCATCCTCTGCTCTGTGCCCACTGTCCCCTCTGTGTCTGCTGCAACCTCAGCTCTACCTGGTAAGTTAACAACAAAACAGCCTTTGTAATTGCTCAGTGTACTGCAGAACATTCTGAGATGAATAATTTTTAATATAAGACATAATCATATAAAAAAGGGACATGTTTTTAGACAAATGCATATTATTTAAAAACTTCTCAAGCAATTTTCAGTTGTTCCACTGGCAGATTGTTTTCTTACTACAAGCTATAGCTGTACTATTTTACTTAGAAAATAAGCAGCATAATTTTCAAGTGTAATATGACATCTAACATGACTTACTTTTGTTGTTGTTTTTCATCTTTGGTCCATCTCCATCCTTTTCTCCATCCACTGTGCACACTGTCCCCTCTGTGTTGCAGTTTATTTAAAACAAAAATAATAAAGCAGATTGTATTTACAGTAAATGACTGGTTTATTTTGTAACTTTTAGTTGGCCTAGATGACATTTGGTATCCCACTTAGTACTTTATCACTTTGAATACTAAGTGTAAACCCCAGGCTGCTCTTGTAGCTGAATTTGCTACCATTTCAGATTAAAACCCATAGATGGGTAAAACATGCCAGGCTGCTCTTTAAGGTTTTATGTATTGATTCTCTGTGTGGCCAGTAGGGGGGGCTGCTGACTTTGCCAAATATTAATTGAAAGCTTTTCCAGCAAGTTTGCAAATCTGTTGTCTGCTTCCATGGCCTTAATCACTGTGGATTACAGTCTAACTACAACAAAAAGTTCTCACATTTAGTTTTACAAGTGATGACAGAGTAGAACATGAAATAACTTACAGTAGGTGTGTGAATGATCAATAATCAGTATTATTGGCAATAAGAGAGGGCCCCAAAATTAGATTTTGCTTAGGGCCCCATGTAGGTTTGGCCCGGCCCTGACTGCGACATGTAACAGTAAATCACTGGACAGAGTTACACAGCTGCAGATCAATGTAAATACAAAATAGCTTGTGAGTTCCTGGTGTGTGCTGCGTTGCCTGGCAACAGACTGGGGGAACTGTTTTTTTGTTTTTCGCAGAGCTACATAACATACTTAAATAATTTATTTCATCACCTTTTGTTAACATTTCCTTACTCAGCATTGCTGTTTAAGCTGTTGTTGAACTGTTGTATAAAAGCACAGCCGTGGCGATATACAGTACAACGTCACGACCTCGAGTGTGATATTGCTTAAATACAAGGCAATTTTAGGTTTGCTTTCATCTTACCTATGTGTCCTTACCATGCCAAGGAGTACCGGACAGTACTCATTGTGCTCCCATGACCTTTACCTACTTTCAGTCTCAAATGTCCATACTGAGCTTGGGAAAAAGGCATTTGCTTATTCTGCCCCCACTGCATGGAACAATCTGCAAAATATCTTAAAACTGGACTGCCTAGTTTCTCTAAATGAGTTTAAATCTAAACTTAAGGACTTAGAGGCAGCTTCAAGCTGTCAGTGCTCTTAATTCTGTGCAATGAACTAGTTTTTAAAATTGTTACTAATTTACTATTTTTACTGTATGTAATTTTATGATGTTGTCCTTTTTATGTTGTCTGTAACTGTGTTTATTTCATGCTGCTGCCTGTCTTGGCCAGGTCTCCCTTGAAAAAAAGGTTTTTAATCTCAATGGGACCTCCTGGTTAAATTTAAAAAACATATATAACATATACCTACAACATATTGTACCACAATAGCCGTAATTGTAACTATAATATTATTACTTTCATTAATGTTTTTGTAAGCTACTGTCATTACCGTCTGTCCTGCATCTCTCTCTGTCTCTCTGTCTCTGTCTGTCTCTCTCTCTGTCTCTGTCTTTGTCTCTCTCTGTCTCTCTCTTTCTGTCTCATTGTGTCATACGGATTATTGTTAATTTATCATGTTGATCTGTTCTGTACGACATCTATTGCACGTCTGTCCGTCCTGGAAGAGGGATCCCTCCTCAGTTGCTCTTCCTGAGGTTTCTACCGTTTTTTTTCCCCGTTAAAGGGTTTTTTGGGGAGTTTTTCCTGATCAGCTGTGAGGGTCCAAAGGACAGAGGGATGTTGTATGCTGTAAAGCCCTGTGAGGCAAATTGTGATTTGTGATATTGGGCTTTATAAATAAAATTGATTGATTTCTTGATGGATTGCTAACAGCGGCTGTTCTTCACTGAGTTAGCTGCTAACTGCTAACAGCTGCTGTTCTTCTTCTTTGAGTTAGCTGCTAACTGCTAACAGCTGCTGTTCTTCTTCTTTGAGTGAGCTGCTAACTGCTAACAGCTGCTGTTCTTCTTTGAGTTAGCTGCTAACTGCTAACAGCTGCTGTTCTTTTTTGAGTTAGCTGCTAACTGCTGCTGTTCTTCTTTGACTTAGCTGCTAACTGCTAACAGCTGCTGTTCTTCTTTGAGTTAGCTGCTGACTGCTAACTGCTGCTGTTCTTCTTTGAGTTAGCTTACTGCTAACAGCTGATGTTCTTCTTCGAGTTAGCTGCTAACTGCTGCTGTTCCTCTTTGGGTTAGCTACTAACTGCTAACAGCTGCTGTTTACATCACCCACAGTGGGTCGCACAGAGAACACTTTGTCAATACCTCACGCCTGTCCTGTCCATGTTCGTCCTGCTGTCTGTCCCTTTGTCTTGGCGCTGTTACTACCCTATGATTAAAGGTGAGACAACTCTGTCCCTCAATCTGTGTCGGACCTTTTACACAGAACGGCGACACAGAACAGTGAAGTGTTGGACTGACCTTGGAGACAGAGACTGATATTCTGATGTCAGCGTGCAACAGATCTGGGTTGAGCGTCGGTGGGCGGAGCTTCTGTAAATGTCTCCTGAGACTGTTGACACCTGTTTGTCACACAGGAAGGTGAAATATGGAGAGAAGAAAGCTGGGACTGAAAGCTGTGTCACAGCCCCACCTGGTGGACGTCAGAGGAAGTGCACACAAACCAAACACAGCACACCTGTCAGGCTTTTATTTTGAAATCTAGTGATAATCCATGATGACACTGACAGTCACAGATAAGTGTGTGTGATGTCACACAGCACACTCCGCCCCTCCAGGTGACCTGTTGTAAAGTTCAGTTTAAAAACAAATCTGGGCGTGGAGGCTGTATGAGCCCTCTGATTGGCCGACCCTGCAGTATGTGGGCATCAGCTTTGTAGCGTCTTCCAACCATTGTCTTTTATATTTAATTTCATATAAGTTTTTCCTGGAGATGATGGAGAATCAGACAGGATCAATAGTTATCACAGAACAATACTCAACATAAAGAAAAACATCAGCCGTCATCACTGTTCAATAACCTACATCAGTCAATCAATCAATCAATCAATCAATCACATGAAAAAAAAAAAAACACATCACGTCTGCTCAGATCCACATATTCAGTCACTATGGTAACCGGCACAGTCATGTGTGGGCAGGGCTTAGCCTGACCTCTGACCTGAGCAGAAACAAACACAAACCTTCACATTAAAAACGGGAGTCATGGCTCTTTAACCCGTTTGAGTGGGGCCCCGTCCCCTGGTAGCTGTCAGCCACCGGAACAGGAGAGGCGGGGCTTCCACTGATGCTACGCACGCTAACTAAACTACCCACAATTCATTGTTCCAGTGCAACAGCTCAGCTAACTAATAACTATGGGTTAGAGTGCAACAGCTCAGCTAACAGGCTAACACGCTAACATCTAGCCTAGCATGGTTCATTAGACACAGTGCACCTGATCAAGCTAATGGCTAATGAGCAGCTGATTGGTTCAGATTGTCGTTTGATCCCTGATAAAACTTGATATGTTATTCAGTAAAAATCAGTTCAGAGCTCAAAACTTTGATATTAAAAAATGTTCAGATCTCTGGAGCTAACGTCGGAATGCTGTCTGTCAGCAGCTGTGGGCGGGGCCTCTTATTACTGACAATTATCAGCTAGCTGCAGTCTGCAGAGGAAATATCAGCAACATGAGTTTTATTACTCCGAGCGGAGAGATGATAAAGTGTAACTAACAGCTGCTGTTCTTCTTCTCTGAGTTAGCTGCTAACTGCTAACAGCTGCTGTTCTTCTGTGAGTTCACTGCAAACTGCTAGCAGCTGCTGTCCTACTTCTGTGAGTTAGCTGCTAACTGCTAACAGCTGCTGTTCTTCTTCTTTGTGTTAGCTGCTAACTGCTAACAGCTGCTGTTCTTCACTGAGTTAGCCCCTAACTGCTAACAGAGGCTGTTCTTCTTCTTTGAGTTAGCTGCTAACTGCTAACAGCTTTTGTTATTCTTCTTTGAGTTAGCCACTAACTGCTAAAAGCTGCTGTTCTTCTTCTCTGATTTAGCTGCTAACTGCTAAAAGCTAACTGCAAACAATGCCTGAGAATTTCACAACATCACATAAAAAAATTTACAGGTAAAACTTGTAAAATTTCAAATATCATGCAGGAATTTAACAACGAAAACTGATGGAAATGTCACAAGAAAAAAATCTAAAGATTTCAAGAACAAATCTGAAAATCAAAATATTTTAGGATACAAAAGTTGTAATATCTTAAAATAAAGTTTTAATATTTTTAGTCATAAAATTTGAAAAATCAAATTTCAATATTTCCATAAGAAAAGTCATTACATTTGAAGAAAGTCTGAATTTTTAAAGAGCAATAAAGTTCGTAACATTTCAGAGAGAAACTTTGACAACAGGCTAATGTGACGTCATCATGTTGGTTTTAACGTATCGTTTAATGATGGAACATGACCCTGATAAAAACTCGCTGTGTTCACACACGTGCTTTTACACTCCAACAGAAACCTGATTGGTTAGTTTGGTCTTGTCTCAGCACCATGACTCCACCCACAGCTGCTCAGCTCCGCCTTCCTATTGGTCCGTACTCCTGATTGTCATAATCAAAGCATTAATTGGTGATTGGAGGTTTTATTGCTTTCACAGTGACCTCAGTGTTCACTTTGCTGGTTTCAGTAAAGCTGGTTTCATTCAAATTAGCTGCGTCTTAATAAAGTTTGATTCAAATCAATGCTACGCTAATAAAGTTTTTTTTTTTCTGTGTTCAGAGCAGCTAACAGAGCTAACAGGCTGACTGTAGCACCCACTGGAAGACGTTTACGACATCATTATCATCGTCATCATCATCATGTTTTCCCATGCCTTTGGCATCCTCAGCCACCTCTCTGACCTGTGACCCTGAGATTCATGTTGCTATGACAACCATCCAACCGACATGATGTCGTGATACTTAAACTACAACAATCAAACACCTTCATCTGCCCCATCATCCTCATCCTCACAGTAGTGCAGTAAAGACACATTGTGTGTGTGTGTGTGTGTGTGTGTGTGTGTGTGTTTGTGTGTGTTACAGTTTATATACAGTTTGGGTGTCTAGATATATCAGAGTATGTTGGATGTGTCTGATGGTGTGTGTGTGTGTGTGTGTGTGTGTGTGTTATATAAATATATGCGTTATATATAAATAAGTGTATATATATCAGTGTTCGCTGGACATGTGTCTGATGGTGTGTGTTATATAAATATGTGTGTTATGTATAAATGAGTGTATATATACACATGTATATATATGTGTGTGTGTGTGTGTGTATATATATATATACATATGTATATACATATCAGTGTTCGTTGGGCATGTGTCTGATGGTGTGGAAGATCCAGTCCATCTTGGTGCTCCAGCCTCCATGATGAGCGTCGTTCATCTGTTTGGTGAAATACTCCAACGCCTCCTGCTGGCTTTTCTCTGAGAGATAGAGACAGGTGGACAGACAGACAGACAGAGACAGAAGAAGATGAGACATTATCTTTGAGAGTCAGAGGATTTCTGCTGAAGTCGTCAAATGTGGAGGTGAAGCTTTGTGTGGACGTTTGTCCAAAATTTGAGAAAACTCCCTCAAGATGTTCGTGAGATAATGTGATAACCAGAATCTGATAGATGGGGTCACAGTGACCTTTGACCTCTGACCATCAAAATCTTATCAGTTTATCTTACGACTGTGTAATTCAACTGGACGTTTGAGCCAAATTTGAGGAAAATGACGTGTTTTTGAGACATTGTGTTCACATTGGTCTCATTCTCGTGAAAATGATATCTTAAGACAGTATGACAGAGTTCTTCAAATCTGGCACAAACGTCCACATGCACTCAACAGTGAACTGATTCCATTTTGATGGTTAAAGATAACTGTGTAGCACACAGCCTGAAAAACAGCAGGCTGCCCCTTTTTTTCTGTGCAGAGGAGGATGTGGTGAGTGTCTGTGACAGCAGAGGAGTGGGTGTGATGGTAAATGTGGGGTATGGTTAAAACAGAGCAACAGATAACGATTACTGACTGCATACACCTGTGACGTGTGAGAAGAAGACAACAGGTTCGTTCGAGATGAGCTAGTCCTGTGCAGATTCGATCACCGGCGATCGGTGCACAATGCATGCCGGTTAGTTTTGTGTCTGACTTCATCCCGACTTGCTCTGACGTATTACAAAAGTGGATAATGATAAAACTGCGAGAATGAGGCGGCTGCAGTTTTAAGAGCCAGGCGCTGCAGCTGCTCTCCACCGACTGCACCGCCTGGCTCTCACCTGATCTAACAGCTGATTGGTTCAGATGTCGACTCAACAAGATGACGTTTTAGATAAACTACTCATTTTTGTTGAATTTTAGAGATTAAGACTGTATTGTCTGACCTGAAGGTTTATTCTGTGAATAGAAAACATGTTGTGTGACTGATGGTGAAAACAAATTGATATATGGGTCTGATCACTTTTTTAATGAACTGACATCATTCCAGACAGGATGTGAGTGTGTTTGTGACTTCCTGTACGGACTGAAGGCTGCTGGAAACTGTCGGGAAACTGTCCGACTTCACTGCGGCTTTTTGTCACCGCCCCCCGCTGCGGCCGCCTGCTCTCGTCTACTTTCCAGGCGAGGCGCAGTTCATCTCGAATGAGCCTAACGCCAGCGTGGAGGAGAGTGGCATGAGCAGAGGAGTTTTTGAGCCACAAACAGCATTTTCGGTACACAAGTCATTCTCTTTTTGATGGATCATTACAAGCTCCTTGAGGTGAGTTCTCCCTTCTTAGAAGATCTTGGAGAATGACAGTGTGACCATGAAGGATTGTTGATTGTGACTGTTGTTATAGTGACCATCATCAACCCTCTGTGTTCTTCTCCCATACGAGTGTAAAAGCACTCGTTTGTTACGTTTAATGCTTTTAAACTTTTAATCTATGTAAAGGAACTTTACATGTGTAATAACAGACTTACTTTCTGTCCAGAGCGACGTTCAGCAGTTACGAGCCCTCACGTGTTTTTAGAATCCATCGAGGAGAGAAGTAATCCATCAGGGAAACACTTCAGAAACATTATAAAGTGATAGTTGTACATTTTATCCACTTATTTCTTGAATACCTAAATAATTATTTAAAGTTTTGGAAGCGGCGTTTGTTAGACGGTTGCAGCCATGTTGATTCTCTCGTCCAATCACAAATTGTGTTATTAGATGGTGAAATGCATGTAAACAGCTGAACCAATGACCGTTGCGAAATAGCGGAGGCGATCCTCAGAGAGTAAATAATGACCAACATAGTTATCTGTAGTTTACCGAACTAACTAAAAAGATTAGTTTTTAGCTCAATTATTATATTATATTAATTTTGATGTGTTTATCTAAAACCCGCGATCCGAACCTGGGAATTTTTTTTTTTTTTTTTAAAACCCACCCGCAAATCAGCTGTTTTCGCGGGTACCCGTCGGGTACCCCCAGTGCAGGACTCTGATTCACAGTTGTTACCGGCCAGCCCTTCGCTTTAAGATGGTGGCCGTGTGGGTGTGACGTAGTAGATGTTGTAGGAAGTAAAGCGGCGTATAGCGTGTACAGACGGGAATGCCTTGTGAAAACAGTACTGTTCATGCTACGGGGTGGTTGCAGTCTGTTTACAGTCTGTTTACAGTGTTTAGATAGGCTCCAGTTACAGCATAGTCTCTGTGAGAAGGCCCTGCGTTATGTTATGTTATGTTTTCCTGCTGTAGAGGAGAAATAAATGTGCTTCTGCACGGACGTCAGTTGTGCATCCTCATTCTTCAAGCAGAGTTGGTCCGGACTCCTAGAGCTAGTTACCAGCAACGAGCCAGGTTGTAAAGACAATCTAAAGATATAGCCCCCCCCCCCCCCCCCCCCCAAAAAAAAAAAGTTTTTAAGTTTTTCGTGTTCTAATTTTTCATAACCGTTTATGATCTCATACACATGTAAACGTGTAGGAAGAAGCAGGTGAGGAAGAAGAGGCAGGTGAGGTATGAGGTAGGTGAAGAGGAAGAGGCAGGTGAGGAGGATGAGGCAGGTGAGGAAAAAGAAGCAGGTGAGGAGGATGAGGCAGGTGAGGGGATGAGGCAGGTGAGGAAGAAGAAGCAGGTGAGGAGGATGAGGCAGATGAGGAGGAAGAAGCAGGTGAGGAGGATGAGGCAGATGAGGAGGAAGAAGCAGATGAGGAGGAAGAAATAGGTGAGGAGGATGAGGCAGATGAGGAGGAAGAAGCAGGTGAGGAGGATGAGGCAGATGAGGAGAAGCAGGTTAGGAGGATGAGGCAGGTGAGGACGAAGGACAGGTGAGGGAATGAGGCAGGTGAGGAGGAAGAGACAGGTGAGGAAGAAGGACAGGTGAGGAGGATGAGGCAGATTAGGAGGAAGAAGCAGATGAGGAGGATGAGGCAGATGAGGAGGAAGAAATAGGTGAGGAAGAAGAAGCAGATGAGGAGGATGAGGCAAGTGAGGAGGATGAGGCAGGTGAGGAGGATGAGGCAGGTGAGGAGAAAGAAGAAGGTGAGAAGGATGAGGCAGATGAGGAAGGAGCAGGTGAGGAGGAAGAGACAGGTGAGGTATGAGGTAAGTGAAGAGGAAGAGGCAGGTGAGGTGGATGAGGCAGGTGAGGAAAAAGAAGCAGTTGAGGAGGATGAGGCAGGTGAGGAGGAAGAGACAGGTGAGGAGGAAGGACAGGTGAGGAGGAAGAGGCAGGTGAGGGGGATGAGGCAGGTGAGGAGGAAGATCGGGCATCTTCTCTCCTCTCTCTCTTTCTCTCGTATCCTATTACTGCATCTTGCTAACTCAGCCATTCTGGATGTCACTAACTCGGCTTCTTCTCCGGAGCCTTTGTGCTCCACTGTCTCTCAGATTAACTCATATCACAGCGGTGCCTGGACAGCGTGACGTGTGTGGTTGTGCTGCTGCCGTGGTCCTGCCAGATGCCTCCTGCTGCTGCTGCCATCATTAGTCATTAGTCATACTTCTACTGTTATTATACACATATGACTATTGTCACACATGTATACTGTCAGATATTAATACATACTTTCAACATATTGTACCACAGTAGCCAGAACTATAACTATAATATTATTACTTTCATTAATGTTGTTGTAAGCTACTGTCATTACCTGCATCTCTCTCTCTCTCTCTCTCTCTCTCTCTCTCTGTCTCTGTCTCATTGTGTCATATAGATTACTGTTAATTTATTATGCTGATCTGTTCTGTACGACATCTATTGCACGTCTGTCCGTCCTGGAAGAGGGATCCCTCCTCAGTTGCTCTTCCTGAGGTTTCTACCGTTTTTTCCCCGTTAAAGGGTTTTTTTGGGGAGTTTTTCCTGATCAGCTGTGAGGGTCATAAGGACAGAGGGATGTCGTATGCTGTAAAGCCCTGTGAGGCAAATTGTGATTTGTGATATTGGGCTTTATAAATAAAATTGAATTGAATTGAATTGAAATGACATGAATAGTTGATATGAAAACAGATGAAGACATGAACTAGTGTCTCACACACTTGGAGAACTCTGAAGACGAAGTCTGATGTGATGAGTTCTGTGTTTGGAGAAGCTCCGTCCCCCACTGACTCTGTGTCACGACAGGACGGAGTTCATTAACAAGTAAGGTGTTTTTTTTAAAGGTGTATTAACTGTTTTTGGTCCCTATCAGACACTGTATCAAGTTCCATTCTTCATTTATCAGGGCTGACACCAGGTCAGTAAACAATGTGATGTTTTTTGGTGGGCGGGGCTTAGCTGAGGCAAAAGAGTTCTCCACAGACATTAGCTAGCGCTAGCTAACATTAACGGTTATCAAGTTTTAGACAATGGAGATGATGAGAGTGGTGCGTTCAGAAACACTCATTCTGAGTGTCTGAAAGTACCGTTTGGTTATCCAGAGCGCCGCACTGTCAGGGTGTCAATCTCTGCCTCTGTCTCCACCTGTCCGTCTCAATCTCTGTCTCTGTCTCCACCTGTCTCCGGCCATGTGTCTTACCCAGTGCCAGGGTCTTCCTCAGGTAGGCGATGTCATCAAAGCTCTGCAGTTCGGGCATGCCGCAGCCCAGCAGGAGGGAGAAGAGGTTGATGAAGAGGCTGGCGTGCTGCCGGATGGCCAGGTAGGCTTTATAACACATCTCCTGGAACCTGACACACAGATGGGTAAATAGACAGTGAGACTGGCACAGGTGGAGACAGGAGGACCAGCACTGAGACAGGTGAGGTGCAGGTGAGACCTCTCGAACTCTTTGGTCTTGGTGGACTCCTGGACTCCTTTACTGATTACGATGAGGAAGTCCTGAGTGAGAACGAATGGCACTCGCTCCCTCTTGTACCCAAACTTCTTCTTCTTGTGATCCAGGAAGTGGCCGAAGTCGATGTGGAACAGCTGGAGGAGGAGGAGGAGGAGGAGGAGGAGGAGGAAGAGTTAGGGGGTTTGGAGTTTGGACACTTCCAGGATGTGTGGACAACCGCCAGCTCACCTGTCCGTTCTCCTTCACCATGATGTTGGAGTTGTGTCTATCTCCGATTCCCAGGATGAATGTCGCCACACAATAACCTGCACACGACCTGGTGAAGAGGTCGATGGCCCGGTCGTACCTGAGACACACACAGGAAGACAGGTGAGATCAGTGGTTAAACTGCTTCCTGTGGGGGCGGTGAGGACAGACATGTAGGGATGGAAAATAAAAGAGCCGTCACAGCCACGGTGTTTCCATTCAGACGGTATGGAGTTTATTTGCTAACATTTCTATCGTCACTTTATTCTGTTCTGTCTTCACGTTCTGGATTTTTACCTTTACCTTTATCGTTGTTTATCATTTATCGTTATTTATCACTGTTTATCACTGTTTATCATTTATTGTTGTTTATCACACCCATCAGTGTTCATTTCATCGAAGAAAACTCTAATTAAAAAAAATACGTCAACAGCGTTTACTTCCAGAACGAAGACGAGACGATGACAAGCTGAAAACAGATCTTGATGATAAAAACTGATGACGTGTGTGTTAGTCAGCTGAGGACTGTTGGACATTTAAAATAAGACAAGAGGAGGATTGGACGGATGGAGAAATGTTTCTAAGAGTGCAGAGTAGAATCAAAGTTCCCCGTCTGATACCACCTGTCCCCTGGACACCTGAAAGTTCAGAGAGCTGTCGTCGACTGAAACTGTGAATCTAACGAGCATTTTCATGTGAAGACAGAATCTGAAACAGCTGCCAACATCAACACTGGTTCTGACACACCAAAACAAATCTGTTGTAGGTTCAATCCTCCTGGTGATAAACCTGATTCTGTCTCTGACTGACAGCACCGCCTCAACAAACTTTGTACACCTGAACCAAATTCATACGTCACACGTTTAGATGTTCCCCACAAGACTTTTAAAAACTCGATTACTGAATCCATACGTCCAGTTTGTCTTATTGTAATCAGATCTGTTCATAGACTGACACATTGTGGTAAGCGTGTTGTGTCATTTCCGGTGTTTCTGTGACAGTATCTCTGTGGTGCTCTAGTGAACTCTACCAGCTTGTTTTCTGTTTTTCCTCACTTAAGTTGCTTTAACATCTACTTCAAGTCTTAACCCACACTAGCTCTGTTTAAGCGCTTATAGTAATAATAATCTGTAATAAGTGAACTTTATTTGCTGCGTTGGAGGCGAGGCTCAGTGAATTGGAAATGCTGCTCCGCACCATGGAAAATCATTCAGTAGCAGCAGTAGTTAGCCAGCCCCCTGTAGCTGGTGCTGAGCCACATAGCATAGCCTCTGCTAGCGGTCCCCCAGTAACCCCCGTGCAGCCGGGAGGCTGGGTAACTGTTCATGAGAGGCGTAGTTCCAAGCCGAAGCCCACGGCTCACCACCAGCCTGTTCACGTTTCCAACCACTTTTCCCCACTCAGCGACACACCCGCTGAGGATAAAACTCTGGTTATTGGCAGCTCTATTCTGAGAAACGTGAAGTTAGCAACACCAGCGGCCATAGTCAAATGTATCCCTGGGGCCAGAGCGGGCGACATTGAATCAAATTTAAAACTGCTGGCTAAAGCTAAACGTAGATTTAGTAAGATCGTTATTCACGTCGGCGGCAATGACACCCGGTTACGCCAATCGGAGGTCACTAAAATTAATACTGCCTCGGTGTGTGAATATGCAAAAACGATGTCGGACTCCGTAGTTTTCTCTGGACCCCTCCCAAATCTGACCAGTGATGACAGGTTTAGCCGCATGTCATCATTTAATCGCTGGCTGTCCATGTGGTGTCCAGCAAACGATGTGGGTTTTGTTAATAATTGGCAAACTTTCTGGGGAAAACCTGGTCTTAATAGGAAAGACGGCATTCAACCCACTTTGGATGGAGCTGCTCTCATTTCTAGGAACCTGGCAAACTTTATTAGTAATTTAAATCCCTGACAACCCAGAGTTGAGACCAGGACTCAGAGACGCAGTCCTATACGCCTCTCTGAGCTTCTAGTTCAGTTACCCAGCCATAGTTTTCATACGTTTTATACAAACGGTGTCTGTCCCCCGACCACCTAAATTATTTAAATCTAAAATTAAACAAAGAGGAGTTGTGCATAACAGCCTCATAAAAATTAAAACCTCTTCTGTGACAGAAAGACAAAACAGGAGAATTAAATGCGGACTGTTAAATATCAGGTCTCTATCGTCTAAAGCAGTGTTAGTAAATGAATTAATATCAGATAATCATATTGATTTACTCAGTCTCACAGAAACCTGGCTGTGTCCAGATGAATATGTTAGTCTTAATGAGTCCACTCCTCCCAGTCATAATAATACTCACATTCCTCGAGGCAGCGGCCGAGGAGGGGGAGTTGCAGCCATTTTTAACTCTAGTCTGTTAATCAGCCCTAAACCTAAACTAGACTATAATTCATTTGAAAGCCTCGTTCTTAGTCTTTTACATCCGACCTGGAAAACCTCGCAGCCACTTTTATTTGTTATAGTGTACCATGCTCCTGGCCCGTATTCTGAATTTGTATCTGAATTCTCAGAGTTTTTATCCAGTTTAGTTCTTAAATCAGATAAAGTTATTATTGTAGGCGATTTTAACATTCATGTCGACGTTGATAATGACTCCCTGGCTACCCGTTAACCGTAACCCGCTCACTGCAGCAAGCTACAGTGCCCACCTGCCTAAAAACTGCCACCATAATCCCCGTGCCCAAAACCTCTGCAGTCACAGGGTTGAATGACTACCAGCCTGTGGCCCTGACGCCGGTGATCATGAAATGCATGGAGAGACTGGTGTTGCAGCATATCAAGGCCCACATCCCACCTGGCCTTGACCAACATCAGTTCGTCTACAGGTCCAATAGATCCACAGACGACGCCATCTCCATCGCCCTCCACACCGCCCTCAGCCACCTGGAAAACCCCAACACATACATCAGGATGCTGTTTGTTGACTTCAGCTCAGCATTCAATTCCATCAGCCCCAGCCGACTGATCAACAAACTGCAGACACTGCAGCTCCGAACCCCCCTCTGTCTGTGGATCAGGGACTTTAAGACGAACAGATCTCAGCACGTCAGGATGGGCATCTCCACATCCTCCACCATTGTCCTCAACACGGGTGTTCCTCAGGGTTGCGTCCTGAGCCCAGTCCTGTACACGCTGTACACCCATGATTGTACCGCCATGCACAGCTCCAACACCCTTATCAAATTTGCTGATGACACGACCATTATGGGACTGATCAGCAACAATGATGAGGCGCCATACAGAGAGGAGGTCCAGACGCTGGCGGCCTGGTGCAGTGACAACCACCTCAACCTCAACACCAGGAAAACAAAAGAAATCATCATTGATTTCCGGAAGTCAAGGACCGCACCACACTCAGGCCTGAGCATCAATGGAGGGGAGGTGGAGCGTGTCACAGACTTCAGGTTCCTCGGACTGCACATCTCGGAGGACCTGGGCTGGACTGTGAACACCACCCACATCATCAAAAAAGCCCAGCAGCGTCTCTTTTTTTTGAGAATGCTGAAGAGGAACAATCTCCCTCCGCCCCTGCTGAGGAACTTCTGCTGCACAATAGAGAGTGTCCTGACATATGGATGCACTGTGTGGTACGCCAGCTGCACCACAGCAGAGAAGAAACGGCTGCAGCAGGTCATCAAGACGGCTCAGTGGATTGTTGGCTCCCCACTCCCACGCCTGGATGAGATCTGCTCGAGCCGTCTTCTGAGACAGGCCACAAAGATCAGAAATGACACCACCCACCCACGACACTCCCTGTTCACCACCCTCCCCTCTGGCAGACTCAGAGTCATGCGGGCCCGCACAAACAGATTCCAACACAGCTTTTTCCCCATGGCTGTGAAGAGATTGCTGCAAGGACAGTAACTGGACCACTTGCTCCCCTGCACTACACACTTTATATATGTTTATTGATTGTGTAAGGGATAATGTATAATGAGCCGGTGAATACTGGGAAAATAACTTCCGACAGGGGAATAGGTTTCATTTTCATTCCCCTGAAGGGAGTCCTGGATCCAGAGGTGTTAGCCAACTATAGACCAATATCTAATCTTCCCTTTATGTCAAAGATCCTTGAGAAAGTAGTCGCAGACCAGCTGTGTGATTTTCTCCATGATAGTAATTTATTTGAGGAATTTCAGTCAGGATTTAGAGTGCATCATAGCACTGAGACAGCACTAGTTAAAATTACAAATGACCTTCTGATTGCTTCAGACAAAGGACTCGTCTCTGTACGTGTTTTATTAGATCTTAGTGCGGCGTTTGACACTATTGATCATCAAATTCTACTGCAGAGACTGGTAATGGTAAATAGACCTGCATTTGTATAGCGCCTTTCTAGTCATCTAGTGACCACTCAAAGCGCTTTTTACACTACGAGTCACGTTCACCCATTCACACACACATTCATACACTGGTGGCCGAGGCTACCATACAAGGTGCCACCTGCTACTCAGTTTTCACACACTCACACACCGATGGAACAGCTATCGGGAGCAATTTGGGGTTCAGTATCTTGCTCAAGGATGCTTCGACATGCAGCCTGGAGGAGCCCGGGATAGAACCGCTGATCTTTCGATTGGTGGACGACCCGCTCTACCTCTTAGCCACAGCCGACCCACACTGGAACACTTAATTGGCCTAAAAGGTTCTGCACTAAGCTGGTTTAAATCTTATTTATCTGATCATTTTCAGTTTGTTCACGTTCATAATGAATCATCCTTACGTACTAAAGTATGTTTTGGAGTTCCGCAAGGTTCTGTGCTTGGACCAATCCCATTTACTCTATATATGCTTCCTTTAGGTAACATCATTAGAAATCACAATGTAAATTTCCATTGTTATGTGGATGATACACAGTTTTATTACACGGCTCTATTAAATGCTGTATTCTGAATGGTCAGTAGCGGCATTCTGCGGTCTGATATTACTGTGCAATGACCGCTGCTAGTAGCAACGGTCATTACACACAGTTGCTATGTAGCCCAGCGTTGCTAGGGATGCTGCCCTGCAACACTGCAGCTGTCAAACAACTTCCGAGGGAAAAAACAAACAGAAGTGGCTGATTTTAACGGATGCCGCTGAAGAAAAAGAATACCTACGGACTTTCTCTGCGAAAAACAAAAGAAGACGGATTTGAATACACACTCGGCAGTCATGCTTAATGACATTTTACGCGAGTTTTATGCCTCGGTTCAGTCCACTAAGCCTGG
Organism: Epinephelus malabaricus; assembly: GCA_037127435.1. NCBI lineage: Eukaryota > Metazoa > Chordata > Actinopteri > Perciformes > Serranidae > Epinephelus > Epinephelus malabaricus. The sequence continues at coordinate 142,118 of JANUFT010000363.1, forward strand.
GTGAGTACAAAACTTTCACCAAAAGTTGTCGAATCCGGTCGGTTTTAATGCACTTCGCAGAGGCAGACAACATTATTTATTTAACTGATAATTAGCCGTGTAATAAGCGGGATAATGTATAATGAGCCGGTGAATACTGGGAAAATAACTCCCTTCAGGGGAATGAAACCTATTCCCCTGTCGGGAGTTATTTTCCCAGTATTCACCGGCTCATTATACATTATCCCTTACGTATTTATCTATGAAGCCAGAAGAAAGTAATCAAGTAACTAAACTTCATAATTGCCTTAAAGACATAAAAACCTGGATGAGCACCAATTTCCTGATGTTAAATTCAGACAAAACTGAAGTTATTGTTCTTGGCCCCACACAACTCAGAGACTCTTTATCTGATGACATAGTTTCTTTAGATGGCATTGCTCTGGCCTCTAGCACTACCGTAAGAAACCTCGGAGTAACATTTGATCAAGATTTGTCCTTTAATTCTCATTTAAAACAACCCTCGGGGGTTCCGGTAATGGCGGCTTGCTGAGAGGACGTGCACGCTTCGGCTCCGCTATCTTTCTGTAAAATTCTGGACAATACTCGTTATATGAGACACTGAACGACGTCTTAGGACAGCTGTGATGCCTCTCTCGCAAAGGAAAAACACTAAAAACGACAGCAAGCCGACTCAGTCGAAGTTATCCAACTTCACTTCTAAGCTGAGCCCTGAAGCTAACCATGACGTTAGCGAGGCTAATTCAAGCACATGCAAGGCAATGGAGGAGGAAAATAGCGAGCCGACTGAGAAGACAATGGGCTCAGACGCAATACTGGCTGCAATTGCAAATTTGAAATCTGATTTTTCCTCCAAACTTGATGGTATTTTGTCAGCAATAGAGAATGTGAAGAAAGATGTTAATGAGTGTGCCAAACGGGTCGGTGAGGCGGAGGTCCGGGTATCTGCAGCAGAGGACAGCATCAGCAGTCTGCAGGTGAGCGTTCAGGCCCTTGAAAATAAAAAAAAGGATCTCGAGGAAAAAGTGCTGGATTTGGAGGCCAGATCGCGATAATCTAACTTGAGACTGGTTAATCTACCCGAAGGCGCGGAGGGAGAGGACGCGTGCGCCTTCTTGGAAAACTGGCTGCCGGAGGCTCTGAACTTGGCACCGTTATGCACCGCTCTGATACTGGAGAGAGCGCATCGGGTCGGCCAGAAGAGTACATCAAACACCGCTGCACCAAGGACTCTTATCATGCAGTTCTTAAATTACAAGGATAAAGCGACCGTGATAAGACACGCCAGGGCAAAGAGACAGATACTATTCAAGAACCACCAGGTGAGATTGTACGAGGACCTCACAACCGGCGTACACAAAAAACAAAGAGAGTTTGATGCCGTGAGACAGCAGCTTAGAGCCATGGGGATCCGATACGGCATGATTCCTCCCTCACGGCTGCTGGTGACACACAACGGGCAGTCTCGCATTTTTAACCAGCCAGCTGAAGCAGAGAACTTTGTAAGGACTCTGAGAGCAGAAAGTAGACCTGGGTAAGATAATGTAGTCACCCTCACATTGTAGTGTATTGATATGGGTGGATATTCACTGAGCCTTAAGTTAAGTAACTAAAAAAAAAAAGAGGGTAAATAATTTGCTTATTAGATTTGACATATGCTGGCACAGAGGCTCACAGCCAATATTAATACTGTAGCCTAATTTTCTGAACGTATATAATAACGAGTTTTCTGTTTTTTATAGCGGGGTGGGCTAAGAGGAAACGTGTTCAGGCACAGTCGGTTGATCCTCACCTTTGTGTGGAACAGCCTTTAGTTGTTAGATAGGTACCAATATATATAGGGTGAGGGAGGTGGGTAACAAAGTTCAAAGTTTTAAGTTAAAGGGGGTATATTGTTCAGTGTTCATTATTATGGATGTAGTTTTTAACGTCCAGGTGTTTTTTGTTTTGTGTTTCTCTGTCTTTAAATTATTTGAATGTACTGAGAAGCCCATGCAATGTTATACATTATGTCTGGTGGATTAAGAATTAAAATGTCTTCTTGGAACTGCAGAGGACTACAGAAACTGAAAAAGGTCAAACAGGTAATGGCTAGGGTGAAATCTATACACCCTGATATCATGCTACTTCAGGAAATCCACCTGTTATCTAGTCAAGAGGCGAAGATTAGGAGGAGGTGGCAGGGAAGTATATATTCAGCACCCTTTACTTCTCAGGCAAGAGGGGTTATGATTTTGATTCATAAATCCATACCATTTCATGTGACAAGGGTTATTAAAGACAAGACTGGGAGGTATATTATTCTACAGGGCACACTTATTATGGAAAACATAAACCTGATAAATATATATGCTCCAAACATTGATGATCAAAAGTTTTTTCACAATCTCTTTCTTACAATTTCATCTCTGGCTGGTAGCTATATTATAGCAGGGGATTTTAACTGCACATTGAACCCAGAATTGGATAGAAGCTCAGGTATCGATAACTCTCATACTAAAAGTAGACAAACTATTCAACATTTTATGGAGGAACTTAATCTGGCAGATATTTGGAGGGATATGAATCCCAAGGGTTTAAAATACTCCTGTTACTCAAATATACATAAATCATACTCACGTATCGATTACTTTTTAGTTTCTGCCAATTTGAGACACAAAATAAAGGACTGTCACTATGATAGCATCTTAATATCTGACCATGCACCAAGCTCATTAATATATGAAGATTTAAGACTAAGGAGAGACCCCCCTAGGTGGAGATTTAAACAAAAATGGCTCCTAGACTCAGAATTTATATCTTTCATAGATAACCAAATTAATATCTTTTTTGAAACCAATAAAGATGAAACACCATCCTCTTCAAGGTGGGAAGCCTTTAAGGCCTACATAAGAGGTCAGATAATTAGCTTTACAAGTTATAAGGCAAAACAAACTTATCAGAAAACAAAAAAGTTGGAAGCAGAGATTGAACTGCTTGAGGGGGAATACTATCAAACGTTATGTCCAAACATCCATCGAAAACTTCTGCTACTAAGAACACAGTATAACGAACTTTCTGCCTCTAAAGCAGCCTCACATCTTTTGCGTCTTAAGCAGGCATTTTATGATCAGGGGGAAAATGGACAGATTATTGTTGACCCTCTAGAAATCAATGAAACTTTTAAGGTCTTTTTTGAAAAATTATACAGCTCAGACATAACGCATATGGGACAAGAGCAAAATCTCTTCTCAGATACTCTCCAAATACCTAACATTTCCGGATTAATAAGTGTAGATCTTGGGGCAGCTATAACTAAGGAGGAAATATCTATAGCAACAGATCATTTGAAAACAAAACCCCAGGCCCAGATGGGCTGCCGACAGAAATTTATAAAAAATTTAAAGATAAATTGATGTCCCCTCTTTTCGACATGTTCTCGGATTCATTTGAAAAGGGAATCCTCCCTGTTTCATTAAGAGGAGCTCTGATAACTTTACTGCCCAAACCTGGTAAACCTTGCAACAAATGTGAAAACCTAAGACCAATTACCCTTCTTAATGTGGATTTAAAGATACTTTGCAAAATCTTGGCTCAAAGGCTGGAAAGAATTTTACCAAACATAATTGCTTGCGACCAGAATGGGTTTATTGTAGGTAGACAGGGATTTCATAATGTAAGACGAGTGCTGGATATTCTTCATAATCAGGAAGAAAAACAAGATACTGCTTTGCTATCATTGGATGCCGAAAAGGCCTTTGATAGAGTTGAGTGGCCCTATTTATTTGAAATATTAAAAAGATTTGGCTGTGGGGATAATTTCTGTCGGTGGGTTAAACTTTTATATAATGAACCGTATGCTGAAATAGTAACAAATGGAGTTATATGTAAATCATTTAAAATCAAACGGGGATGTAGGCAGGGGTGCCCTTTGTCCCCCTTATTATTTATTCTAGCAACTGAACCGTTTGCCATTGCGGTGCGGTCTCATAAAAACATAACTGGTTTGTCAGTAGGCCAACAGGAACACAGAATTGCTTTGTTTGCTGATGACGTCATCCTCTTTGAAAAACTGAAAAATTCTATTCCAGCCTTGTTAGATCTAATAAACATATTTGGAAGGATATCGGGATATAAAGTAAAGAAAGACAAATCTTCATTATTGTTACTTAACTCGGAATAAAGGAATAATGCCGGAAACTCTTTCCCATTCAAAGCGGTAGACTGTTTTACATATTTGGGGATTAGGATAGTACCATGTATAAGAGACATTGTTGGGGTTAATTACACCCCCATGATAGACTCAATTACTTCCTCTATAGATAAATGGAACTCCTTGCCCTTATCGCTTGTAGCAAGAATTAATGTTCTTAAATTAAATATAATGCCCAAACTTCTGTATTTGTTTCAGAACATCCCATTGCCACCTCCTATTAATTTATTCCCACTCCTAAAGAAAAATTTTTGTGGAATAATAGACGACCGAGGCTACGTTTATCACTCTTGTACCTACCGTATGATCGAGGAGGCCTCAGGTGCCCCAATCCACTTTGGTATTATTGGGCAGCTCAGCTGAGGACTATGATGCATTATTTTACAGATAAGTCCCTCCCACCTTGGATGAATATTGAAAACTGCTCAGTCCCTCTCCCTCACCCTCAGTACATATACTCAGCAAAAGTCAAAATTCTGAAAAAAAAGACAAAAAATCCTACAGTCAGAAATATGATTATAATTTGGTATCAGGTTAAGAAGTATTTAGGTGAATCCTTCTCTCTGTCACGCTTCAGCCCGATATGGGGTAACCAATTTTTCCCTCCAGGCAGAGCAGACCCTGATTTTAGGAAGTGGGCTGAAAAAGGTTTGAAGACAATAGGGGATCTCATGGGATCAGATGGTGGGATTTTGATGTCATTTGAGGAGTTGATTGCCAGGTATGACATTCCAAACAAACATCAATTTAAACATCTACAGGTGAGAAACTTTATTAGATCATCTCAAAACCAGTGTTTGTCGAGCCCCCTGTTGTCCACTTTGGAAACGGAAATGAAAAAAGATTGCTTTGGAAAGGGAATTATCTCCAAACTATATAACCTGTTAGCAGAGGGTTCCTCTGAGTCTTCTTTACGGAAACTTAACGCCTGGAGGGAAGATTTACAGGAGGACTTGCCCTCCGAGGACTGGGAAAAAGCGTGTGCTGAAGCACAAACACAAACTACCAATACTCACCTCAAAGTACTGCAATATAATTGACTAGTGAGGACATATGTGACGCCAGAAAAGCTTAATAAGTATAATGATGCCATCCCAGACCTGTGTTTCAGGTGTGGAGAGGAGAAGGGGACGTTCTTCCACTGTATCTGGGAATGCAATAAAGTCCAACAGTTCTGGTGGGAGATTAAACAAGCTTTAGAGACTATACTAGGTATAAAATTAGTTCTTGATCCTAAACTATTTATTCTAGGTTCATATCCTGATAGACATCATATGTCTAGAAAAATAATCACTGCCCTGGATTTATGTTTACTGCTTGCAAAAAGAGTCATGGCACTCTCATGGAGGAGTACCAGTAAACCAAAATTCATTAACTGGATTAAGGAAATATCCACAACTTTACCTATGGAGGAGATTACTTACATCATAAAGGGAAACTTTCACTATTTCAAAACATTTGGGGTCCTTTTATGGAATATATGGAGAATGTGGATTTAAGTAATGTGGGGAATGAAGCTGATGAGGCGTAGCTATCGGTAGTCCTTTGCAGTGTCCTAAAATAATTTCTTTTCTTTTGATACTTGATTTCTTTATTCTGTGTGAATTGTACATCTGAGTTTGTATTTTTGAACCATGCACAATAGTGAAATAATTTAGGCTAACTCTTGATAATATAGAGAAACCTTTGTTGTTCTGGTTGTTGTTGCTTTTTTATACTTATACTTTCACCTAAGTGTTGCTCTATGTTATCTCATAACCTGACTTGCAAAGAAGGACGATTTGAATGCTGGACAATAATTTAGCTGCTCCTGATGTCCCCTTTGATGTGACAGCACCCTTATCTCTGTATATTTGTGTACTTTGGAAGCATTTTGAAAACTCAATAAAGATAATGTTGGGAAAAAAAACAAACGTCACGGACTGCATTTTTTCATCTGCGTAATATTGCGAAAATTAGGCCTATCCTGACCCGAAAAGATGCAGAAAAATTGGTCCACACTTTTGTTACCTCAAGGCTGGATTACTGTAACTCTCTATTATCAGGTAGCTCTAGTAAGTCCTTAAAAACTCTCCAGCTAATTCAGAATGCAGCAGCACGTGTACTAACAGGAACTAAGAAACGAGATCATATTTCTCCTGTTTTAGCTTCTCTGCACTGGCTCCCTGTAAAATCCAGAACTGAATTTAAAATCCTACTGTTAACTTATAAAGCTCTAAATGGTCAGGCTCCGTCATATCTTAGTGAGCTCATAGTCCCATATTATCCCACCAGAACTCTGCGCTCTGAGAACGCAGGGTTACTCGTGGTCCCTAAAGTCTCCAAAAGTAGATCAGGAGCCAGAGCCTTCAGCTATCAGGCTCCTCTCCTGTGGAATCATCTTCCTGTTACGGTCCGGGAGGCAGACACCGTCTCCACATTTAAGACTAGACTTAAGACTTTCCTCTTTGATAAAGCTTATAGTTAGGGCTGGCTCAGGCTTGCCTTGTACCAGCCCCTAGTTAGGCTGACTTAAGCCTAGTCTGCCGGAGGACCCCCTTATAATACACCGGGCACCTTCTCTCCTTCTCTCTCTCTCTCTCTCTCTCTCTCTCTCTCTCTGGTATTCTATTACTGCATCTTGCTAACTCAGCTTCTTCTCCGGAGCCTTTGTGCTCCACTGTCTCTCAGGTTAACTCATATCACAGCGGTGCCTGGATAGTGTGACGTGTGTGGTTGTGCTGCTGCCGTGGTCCTGCCAGATGCCTCCTGCTGCTGCTGCCATCATTAGTCATTAGTCATACTTCTACTGTTATTATACACATATGATTATTGTCACATATGTATACTATCAGATATTAATATATACTTTCAACATATTGTACCACAGTAGCCAGAACTATAATTATAATATTATTACTTTCATTAATGTTGTTGTAAGCTACTGTCATTACCGTCTGTCCTGCATCTCTCTCTCTCTCTCTCTCTCTCTCTCTCTCTGTCTGTCTCTCTCTCTCTCTCTCTCTCTCTCTCTCTCTCTGTCTCATTGTGTCATATGGATTACTGTTAATTTATTATGTTGATCTGTTCTGTACGACATCTATTGCACGTCTGTCCGTCCTGGAAGAGGGATCCCTCCTCAGTTGTTCTTCCTGAGGTTTCTACCGTTTTTTCCCCGTTAAAGGGTTTTTGAGGAGTTTTTCCTGATCAGCTGTGAGGGTCATAAGGACAGAGGGATGTCGTATGCTGTAAAGCCCTGTGAGGCAAATTGTGATTTGCGATATTGGGCTTTATAAATAAAATTGAATTGAATTGATTTCAGTGGACAAACAGACAGACACTTGGACAGACAGTTGAACAGTTGTATTGTTTGACACTGACCCCTCTCTGCGGTTCTTGTCTTTAGTCCAGTGGGGCAGGGTGTTGAAGTTGACAGGTATTCAGACATTTGGACAGACAGTTGGACTGACAGACAGTTGGACAGAAGGACACAGACCCCTCTTCTTGGTTGCTGTCTTTGACCCAGTGGTGCAGGGTGTTGGAGTTGACAGGTATTCAGACAGTTGCACAGTTGGATAGTTGGACAGATAGACAGTTGGACAGACAGACAGTTGGACAGTGGGACACTGACCCCTCTCCGCGGTTCTTGTCTTTGATCCAGTGGTGCAGGGTGTTTGAGTTGAACTGCAGCGCCCCCTTCAGGCCTCCTTTACACTGAATCTGCATGATGGTGAAACTGTTCTTCACCACCTCGATCAGACCCACACAGTCCCCGATGGACAGGCAGCCATAAGGCAGCATTCTGACACACACACACACACACACACACACACACACACACACACAGGTTAGACAGCTGCATGATGATGTCACAGAGGTCACTGATGATGTCACAGGTTCTCACCGAAGGTCCAGGCCCTGGTTCTGCCAGATGTTCTCCATGATCTTGATGATCTGCAGTGTCAGCATGTCCTGACGCAGGTCTGCGACACACACACAGGTCACACACTACATTACCCACAATCCCCAAGCACAGCGCTCATGTTAACATGGTTAGCAGTGTGCATCGAAACCAGTGTAGTTGTTAGCACTGAGATAGCTACCGTCTCCATTCTTAAAGATGATCTCGTTGTTGGTGAAGAGCAGCTCGGACATGATGTCGGGATTCTCCCAGTTCAACCACAGGGGGCGCTTCGCCGACGACATGATGCGACACTCCTCCAGCCTGAACACACACACTCTAATTTAGTATAGTTGTTTGGTCAGTCAGTCGGTCGGTCAGACGGTTGGTCGGTCGGTAGGTTGGTCAGTTGTTCGGTCGGTCATTGGTCAGTCGATCAGTCAGTTGATCAGTCGGTCACTCGGTCGGTCAGTTGGTTGATCAGTCCATCAGTTGGTCTGTCAATCAGTCGGTCACTTGATCGGTCAGTCAGTTTATCAGTTGGCTTGTGGTCGGTTGATCAATCTGTCGCTCGGTCGCTCGGTCGATTGATTAGTCGGTAGGTTGGTTGGTCGGTCAGTCAGTCGGTTGATCAGTCAGTAGGTCGATCGGTCGTTGGTCAGTCGATCAGTCAGCTGATCGGTTGGTCAGTCGGTTGATCAGTCGGTCAATCGGTCGGTCGGTCTGTCGATCAGTCGGTTGGTCGATCAATCGGTCGGTTGGTTGATCAGTCAGTCGGTTGGTCTGTCGATCAGTCGGTCACTTGGTCGGTCAGTCGGTTTATCAGTCGGTCGGTTTATCAGTCGGTCGGTTGGTCAGTCGATCAATCGATCGCTCGGTCTGTCTGTTGATCAGTCGGTCGGTCGGTCGGTTGATTAGTCAGTCAGTTGGACAGTCAGTCAGTCGGTTTATCAGTCGGTCGATCAATCGGTCGCTCGGTCAGTCTGTTGGTCGGTTGATCAGTCGGTAGGTTGGTCAGTCGGTCAATCGGTTGGTCAGTCGGTTGATCAGTTGGTAGGTTGGTCAGTTGGTTGATCGGTCGTTGGTCAGTCTATCAGTCAGTTGATCAGTCAGTCGGCCAGTCGGTTTATCAGTCGGTTTATCAGTCGGTCGGTTGGTTAGTCGATCTATCGGTTGCTCAATCGGTCAGTCGGTCTGTCTGTTGATCAGTCGGTCAGTTGAACAATCAGTCGGTTGGTTGATCAGTCCGTCGGTTGGTCTGTTGATCAACTGCTCCGTCAGTCGGTGGGTTGAAGTGGTACCTGAGGTTTCCCAGCTGATGAACAGGGTTCAGCGGAGAGACAAATCCTTGAAGAGCCTCCATGTAATCAGGACGAGACATGTGTTCAACCAGGAACTTCATCTGAGTCTGACAACCAATCACAGCACAGACACATCAGATTAACCAATCACAGCACAGACACATCCGATCAACCAGTCACAGACATAGTTTAAATGTTTCTTACTTTCTGTGTTTCATCCTTCTTCTCTTGTTTCAGTGTGTCGGTCAGATTCACCAGTTTGTCCATGGCCTCCACCTGCAGACACACACACACACACACACACACACACACAGGTTTGTTATTGGCTGCAGTATCACTTCGACCGACTGGGGGGCAGCAGCTTCCCATCAATGAACAGATTTACAGTGACATCACCTGTCTGCTCAGATAGTTCAGGTCTCACCTGTCTGTCCAGGTGTTTCAGGTCTCACCTGTCTGTTCAGGTGTTTCAGGTCTCACCTGTCTGTTCAGGTGTTTCCGGTCTCACCTGTCTGTTCAGATGTTTCAGGTCTCACCTGTGTGTTCAGGTGTTTCAGGTCTCACCTGTCTGTTCAGGTGTTTCAGGTACATGCCACAGGCTCTGCAGAAAGCCTCCAGCAGCAGGCCGAAGCGGCGGGACACGGTCTTGTTGTGCATCTCTGACCTGAGAACAGACTTCCTGTTAGTGTGAACGCGTCACAGACTAGTTAATGACTCGTTAACATCAACACAAACTCTGTGCGCCAGCTACTGCTCACTTGAGATGCCAGAAGAAGAAGTGTCCTATCCTCTGATTGGTTAGAGCCTTCTTGATCAGGAAACGTGCCAGTGGATTGTCCAGGTACATCTCATACTTCAACACCTGAAACCACATCATGTGATTCTTCATTAAACTTTATCAGCACAACATGATGTAACAGTGATCAGTGAGGACAGGTGGTGAGGACAGGTGGTGAGGACACATGGTGAGAACATGTGGTGAGGACACGTGGTGAGGACACGTGGTGAGGACATTTAGATTCAGATTCAGATTCAGACAACTTTATTTATCCCGCAAGGGGCAATTCATTTGTAGCTTTCCCAGTGTACATTCATGCATACATCAGACAACAACATCATCATTGTCAATGAAACATATTAAGAGCATGGGACAGAGAAGAAGCTACGGTAAAAGCAATAAATTAAACAATAAATAAAACAACCTAAAAATTTCCTCTAAGAGTCATTTAAAACGGGTGCGGTCTGTGTTCAGCAGCTTAATAGCAGAAGGAACATGTGATAAGGACAGGTGGTGAGAACAGGTGGTGAGCGCACATGGTGAGGACAGGTGGTGAGAACAGGTGGTGAGCACACATGGTGAATACAGGTGGTGAGGACAGGTGGTGAGGACATGTGGTAACAGGTGGTGAGGACAGGTGGTGAGCACACATGGTGAGGACAGGTGGTGAGAACAGGTGGTAACAGGTGGTGAGCACACATGGTGAGGACAGGTGGTGAGAACAGGTGGTGAGCACACAAGGTGAGGACAGGTGGTGGGAACAGGTGGTGAGAACAGGTGGTGGGAACAGGTGGTGAGAACAGGTGGTGGTAAGGACAGGTGGTGGGAACAGGTGGTGGGAACAGGTGGTGAGAATAGGTGGTGAGAACAGGTGGTGAGGACATGTGGTAACAGGTGGTGAGCACACATGGTGAGGACAGGTGGTGGGAACAGGTGGTGAGAACAGGTGGTGGGAACAGGTGGTGAGAACAGGTGGTGGTAAGGACAGGTGGTGCGAACAGGTGGTGGGAACAGGTGGTGAGAATAGGTGGTGAGAACAGGTGGTGGAAACAGGTGGTGGGAACAGGTGGTGAGAACAGGTGGTGGTAAGGACAGGTGGTGGGAACAGGTGGTGAGAACAGGTGGTGAAAACAGGTGGTGAGAACAGGTGGTGGGAACAGGTGGTGAGAACAGGTGGTGAGGACAGGTGGTGAGGACAGGTGGTGAGAATGGGTGGTGGGAACAGGTGGTAAGAACAGGTGGCGAGAACAGGTGGCAAGAACAGGTGGTGACAACAGGTGGTGGGAACAGGTGGTAAGAACAGGTGGTGAGAACAGGTGGTGGGAACAGGTCTTAAGAACAGGTGGTGGGAACAGGTGGTGAGAACAGGTGGTGAGGACAGGTGGTGAGGACAGGTGGTAAGAACAGGTGGTGAGAACAGGCAGTGAGAACACAAGGTGAGGACAGTCTGTAAGGACAGGCAGTGAGGACACATGGTGAGGACATGTGGTGAGAATTGACCAATCAACAGTTAATATTTAAAATAATCAATAAGGATAATTTGTTCTAGTTACTGTGTTCATCACATGATTGTTACATGTTCGTCACATGAACGGCGGGGGTTTGTCGAGTAACGTGAGGTGATGCCATGCTGTAATGGTTGATGGTTGGAAATATTTCCCTTCGAGAGCTGAGTCAAGACAACGACTATGTCGGGTGATATTGAGAACTCAGAGTCCAGGAACTAAAACCTGTGTGTAGTGGCAGCAGGAAGTGTAGCAGCAGGTGAGACAGAAGGTGTAGCAGGAGGTGTAACAGGAAGTGTAACAGAGGGTGTAACAGGAGGTGGAACAGGAAGTGTAGCAGAAGGTGAGACAGAAGGTGTAACAGAAGGTGTAGTAGGAGATGTAGCGGGAGGTGTAACAGAAGGTATAAGAGGAGGTGTAGCAGGAGCCGAACAGCAGGAGGTGTAGCTGGAGGTGAGACAGAAGACACATCTGGGCCAGTCAGACCACTTGTCCCTGCTTACGATACCAGCATACAGCCCCCTCAGTAAAACTGCTCTTATCACATCCAAAACTGTTCAGGCCTGGCCGGAATGTGCCTCCCAACAACTGCTGGACTGCTTTGAAACAACAAACTGGGATGTTTTCAAGCATCAGAACCTGGAGCAGTACACCTCAGCTGTTTTGGGGTACATCAAGTTCTGCACCGACAACGTCACTGTGGATAAGAACATCCAGATCTATCCAAACAGGAAGCCATGGATGAACGGGAAGGTGCAGAAACTGCTCAAAGAAAGAAACATCGCCTTCAGGTCTGGTGATGGGGCACTGTACAACACCACCAGAGCCAACCTGGGGAGGGGCATCAGTCAGGCTGCCGTCCCTCCCTGTCTGAAGTCCTCCATCATTGTTCCCCTCCCCAAGAAGAACATCATCAGTGGTTTAAATGACTATCGGCCAGTAGCCCCTACACCGTTTGCTATGAAATACTTATGAAAGCTTGTCCGTGCCCACATCACCTCTAGTCCCCCCCCCCAGGCTCGACCCCCACCAGTTTGCCTACAGAGCAAATAGGTCCACAGAAGACGCCATCCCCACAGCTCACCACTCTGCTCTTTCCCAACTGGAGCAGCAGGGGAGCTACGATCGGTTGCTCTTCGTGGACTTAGGCTCTGCTTTTAATACCATCCTACCTGGCAGACTGGTGCCCAAACTGTCAAACCGGGAATACCACACTCCAGACCGCCCCCAGAGGGTAAGAGTAGGTGCCCACCTCTCCTCAGCCATCAGCCTCAGCACAGGCTCTCCACAGGGCTGTGTGCTGAGTCCACTATTCTCCACCCTATACACATATAACTGTACCCCCACACAGGCCAGCAACTGCATCATAAAGTTCACTGATGACACCACCGTGGTGGGGCTCATCTCGGGAGGGGGGGGGGATTAGTCAGCGTATTGGGATGAGGTGAAGCGGCTGTCGGTGTGGTGCACAGAAAACAACCTGATCCTAAACACTACCAAGACAAAAGAGATGGTGGTAGACTTTGGGAGGGCAAAAAAGAATGTCATTCAACCACTGTTCATCGGAGGAGACAGTGTGGAGAGGGTCTTTGACTTCCGGTTCCTGGGAGTACATCTGGAGCAAGAAGGCCCAGCAGAGACTGCATTTCCTGCAGGTTCTCAGGAACAACCACCGGACCCAAAACCTGCTGGTGTCCTTCTACCACTGTTCCATAGAGAGCATTTTGACATACTGTCTGTGCATGTGGTTTAGCAGCTATACTGCAGCAGACAGGAAAGCACTCCAAAGACTTATAAACACAGCTCAAAAAATCACAGGTTGTCCTCTGGCATCCCTCGAGGAACTGTTCAAGGCCCGCTGTCAAAGGTGAGCACAGAACATACTCCGGGACCCCTCCCACCCTGGACACTCCCTGTTCAAAGTGCTGCCCTCAGGCAGACGTTTCAGGACACTGAAGGCAAAAACAAACAGGCTAAGCAACAGCTTCTTTGCCAGAGACATCACTGAAGTAATGAAAATGTGGGTTGTGTGCGCCATAGACTGAGTTCTCCTCTGAGTGTCACTATTTATTTATTGTTTTTATTGTGCTTTTTTATTATTATTGTATTTTTGCATATTCTCGTACTTGTACTCGTCGTCCTCCGCTTATCTGGGTTGTGGGGGCAGCAGCCTAAGCAAAGAAGCCCAGACAGTCAGCCCAGCCACTTCCGTCAGCTCTTCCGCGGGAACCCCGAGGCGTTCCCAGGCCAGCCGGGTGATGTAATCCCTCCAGTGTGTCCTGGGGCGGCCCGAAGGTCTCAGTTGGACATGCCCGAAACAGTGGGCAATCCACCCTTTTCCGGCTGAGCACCATGGCCTCAGACTTGGAAGAACTGATTCTCATCCCAGCCGCTAAACACTTGGCTGTTAACCATCCCAGCAAGAGCTGGAGGTCACTGTTCGATGGAGCTAGGAGGACCACGTCATCTGTAAAAAACAGGGACGGGATCCTCCCGTCACCGAACCTGACACCCTCCACCACTCAGCTGCGCCTAGAAATTCTGTCTATGAAAGTTATGATCAGAACTGGTGACAAGGGGCAGCCCTGGCCTAGTCCAACCCTCACCGGGAACAGGTCCGACTTACTGCCGGCCACGCGAACCAGACTCACGCTTCATCCGTACAGGAACTGGATGGCCCTTAGCAAGGGGCCACCAACCCCTTACTCCCGTAGCACAACCCCCCAGGATGCCCCTGGGGACATGATTGTAAGCCTTCTCCAAATCCACAAAACACATGTGGACTAGTTGGGCCAACTCCCATGCCCCCTCCAGCACCCTGGCGAGGGTAAAGAGCTGGTCCACGGTTCCGCGTCTGGGATGAAAACCACATTGCTCCTCCTCAATCTGAGGTTCAACTATCGACCGGATCCTCTTCTCCAGCACCCTGGAGTAGACCCTACCGAGTAGGTTGAGGAGTGTGATCCCCCTGTAGTTGGAACACACCCTCTGGTCCCCTTTCTTGAAAATGGGGACCACCACCCTGGTCTGCCACTCCAGAGGCACTGCCCCCGATGTCCACACAATGTTGCAGAGGCGTGTCAGCCAGGACAGCCCTACAACATCCAGAGCCTTGAGATATCCAGGGCGAATCTCATCTACCCCCAGGGCCCCGCCGCCGCGCAGTTCCTTCACTACCTCAGCAACTTCTGCCCCAGAAGTCACCAAACTCCTCCCACGCCCAAGTTGTTGCCTCCGCGACTGCCGCTGCTGCGCTCTGCTTGGCCCGCCGGTACACGTCAGCTGGTTCCGGAGACCCACAAACCAACCCTGCCCTGTAGGCCTCCTTCTTCAGCCTGACGGCTCCCCTCACCTCTGGTGTCCACCAGCGGCCTTGCGGCCACAGCTCACAACCGCCACCTCGACAGTGGAAGAGCGGAACAAGGCCCATTTGGACTCAATGTCCCCCTCTGCCCTCAGGATGCAGTCGAAGCTCTCCCGGAGGTGGGAGTTGAAGATCATCTGGACAGGTTCTTCCACCAGCCGTTCCCAGCAGACCCTCACTGTTCGTTTGGGCCTGCCAGGTCTGCGCGGCGTCCTCCCCTGCCATCTGATCCAACCAGGTGGTGATCAGTTGACAGCTCTGCTCCTCTCTTCACCCGAGTGCCCAGAACATATGGCCGCAGGTCAAATGATACGACTACAAAGTCAATCACTGATCTGCGACCTAGGCTGTCCTGGTGCCACGTGCACCAATGGACATCCTTATGTTTGAACATGGTGTTAGTTATGGCCAAACTGCGACCCGCACAGAAGTCCAATAACTGAACACCACTTGGGTTCAGATCGGGCAGGCCGTTCCTCCCAGTCACGCCCCTCCAGGTCCTGCTGTCATTGCCCACGTGAGCATTGAAGTCCCCCAGCAGAACAATGGAGTCCCCAGTTGGGGCACTGTCCAGCACCCGTCCCAGGGACTCCAAAAAGGGCGGGTACTCTGAACTGTTGTTCGGCTCATAAGCGCAGACAACAGTCAGGACCCGTTCCCCCGACCCGAAGGCGCAGGGAAGCAACCCTTTCGTCTACCAGGGTGAACCCCAATGTACAGGCAGGGAGTCTGGGGGCTATCAGAAAGCCCACCCCGGCCCTCCGCCTCTCACCCGGAGCAACTCCAGCAAACGAGAGAGTTCAACCCCTCTCAAGGACTTGGGTTCCAGAGCCGGAACTATGTGTTGAGGCGAGGCCGACTATATCTAGCCGGTAGCACTCAACCTCTTCCACAAGCTCCGGCTCCTTCCCTGCCAGAGAGGTGACATTCCATGTCCCAAGAGCCAACTTCTGTAGCCGAGGATCGGACCGCCAATGCCCCCGCCTTGGTCTGCTTAGGGTTGGGTACCGTTCATAATTGAACCGATACGGTACCGGTATCTGGAATTCGGTACCGGTACCAAACAGTACCTTATTTCGGTACTTTTTAACCCCATGGGCCCTAGGCCTTTTTGGGCTATTTTTACTGCCTTTATTTTCAAGCTCATATCACAGTCATTATAAAGGCTACATACACATGCTATATCTTGTTTTTTTCAGGACAATCAGGGCTAACCAGATTTGCCATCATTTCATGTCCTTCTATGTGCCTGTATTTTATATTAATTTTTATATCAATGAAAAAAAATATCTGTGTGCCTAAATTCTTACATTTTTACATGTATCTCACCATAGCAAGTTGGAAGATGACATATTCTGCCATATATGAAGAGGGGAGACTCTCTGGAATCTGGCATTATAAGAACCATGATGGTGAGACATTCTGTCACTTCACAGTTGTCCAAAACATGTGGTTTGTGCCAGGCGGACATGATTGCCAGTATTTTTTCATTATTGCAAGAAATTCCATTGACTCATTCACAAGACAAAAATGTGATTTATCTGAAAGAAACATGCAATATTTACATCTAAGATCATAGAAAAATAGTCAACCAAGTGCAATTATGTCCTCAACTAAAATTTGTTTTTCAGTTTCAGTTATATATTGGGGAGACATTTTGGGCATTGGTGGGGGGGCACATGTCCCCCTCAATGTATATGGTGACTACGGCCCTGTCAGCATGCATTAGGCTGCAGTTGTCTGGGTGCGCAAAGGTGAAGTGGCTGGTCTTGTCATACAAAGTTTGATGGAGTGTCAACTGGACAATATGGAGATATTCGCATCTTGAAAGCCGGACTACAAATGTGGATAGACAGGGAGAAACACACGCAAGCCTAAGACGTGGTAAGATACGATATTCCTCACTATATGAAGTGACTGATAACAAGATCTGTATAATGGATTGTAAAGAAATTCGTCAAGTTTTTATTTTGTAGACAATTTATCTGTAAAACAATGCGCAGACAAAAGTTAACGTGTGTGATGGGATGACAGCACAATGATGTGTGTGGTCCTGCGCTTTCATGTGATATGCGTGGCATTTCAGTGCGAGCCTGCGTTTGCGAGTAATCCATCCAAGAGTAATGTGTGTGCAAAGCTGTATGAAAGCTCTGTTATACATCATTTTATTGTAATTTTTTGCTGTGAAAACATTGGATTACTGACAAGTGCTTGGCCTTGTCGGAAAGCTACAATTCTGCTGTTTCCGCTGATATGCGTGGCTGCTCGCTATGACGCACGGTCGCGGACAAAATCCACAGAGAAGAATGGGTGTGAATTTGGATGCACTATGCGTCGTTCGGGCCCATAGTCTAAACTTCTCAGTTTCAACATTTTATTGAAAACATTTAGGAACAGTGCTGCACGTTAACTTTTGTCTGCACATTGTTTTTGTCGCCATTGTTGCTGAGTCTGAGGTGTGAGTCATGCGCTCTTGCTCCGCCTCCGCCTCAGGTACCAAAATTTGGCACCGTTTCATTTTAAGTGAAACGGTACTCGGTAGTACCAACGTGAATCGGTACCAAGTACAAAAAGTACCAAGTTTCGGTACCCAACCCTAGGTCTGCTGCCCAATCCACATAGCACCGATCCCTTCTGGATCCCTCTGCGGGTGGTGGGCCTGCAGGGGGACGAGCCCATGTAGCCGGTTCGGGCTGGGCCCGGCCAGACCCCATGGGCAAAGGGCCGGCCACCAGGCGCTTGCCCATGGGCCCCAACCCCAGGCCTGGCTCCAGGGCGGGGCCCTGGTAACCCTCCGGACCGGGTACACATGTCCTTGCTTTTGTCCATCAAGAAGGGTCTTTTGAACCATTCTTCGTCTGACCCTTCGCCCAGAACCAATCTGCCATGGGAAACCCTACCAGGGGCAAAATGCCCCGACAGCATAGCTCCTACGGTCATTAGGGCACTCAAACTTTTTGCATATATTTTTTTTGTAATATATTCTGGGACACTTGAAAGTTTGCACTTTAAATTTTGTTGTACGAAGTATTGCACAATGACAAGCTATTCTATTCTATTCTAGAAGGTGTAACAGGAGGTGTAACAGAAGGTATAACAGGAGATGTAACAGAAGGTGTAACAGAAAGTATAACGGGGGTAACAGGAGGTGTAGCAAGAGTTGTAACAGCAGGAGGAGGAGGTGAAGTAGCAGGTGTCAAAGGAGGTATAACAGAGGGTATAACGGGGTGTAACAGGAGGTGTAGTGGCAGGTGGAACAGGAGGTAAGACAGAAAGTGTAACAGAAGGTATAACATGAGGTGTAACAGGAGGTGTAACAGAATTATAACAGGAAGTGTAACAAGAAGTGTAACGGGGTGTAGCAGAAGATTTAACAGGAGATGTAGCAGCAGGTGTAACGGGAGGTGTAGCAAGAGGTGCAACAGAATTATAACATGATGTGTGAAAAGGGGGGTGTAACAGAAGGTATAACAGGAGGTGTAACAGAATGTTTAACGGGAGGTGTAACGGGGTGTAACAGAAGGTGTAACAGAAGATGTAACAGAAGATGTAATAGGGGGTGTAGAGGGAGGTGTAGCAGCAGGTGTAGGGGGAGGAGTAGCAGGAGGTGTTACAGGAGGTGTAACAGCAGGTGTAACAGGAGATGTCACAGAAGGTGTAACAGAAAGTATAACGGGGGTAACAGGAGGTGTAGCAAGAGTTGTAACAGCAGGAGGAGGAGGTGAAGTAGCAGGTGTCAAAGGAGGTGTAACAGAGGGTATAACGGGGTGTAACAGGAGGTGTAACAGAATTATAACAGGAAGTGTAACAAGAAGTGTAACGGGGTGTAGCAGAAGATTTAACAGGAGGTGTAACAGGAGATGTAGCAGCAGGTGTAACGGGAGGTGTAGCAAGAGGTGCATCAGAATTATAACATGATGTGTGAAAAGGGGGGTGTAACAGAAGGTATAACAGGAGGTGTAACAGAATGTTTAACAGGAGGTGTAACGGGGTGTAACAGAAGGTGTAACAGAAGATGTAATAGGGGGTGTAGAAGGAGGTGTAGCAGCAGGTGTAACAGGAGGTGTGACAGGAGGCGTAGCAACAGGTTTAACAGCAGGTGTAACAGGAGCTGTAGCAGCAGGTCTAACAGCATGTGTAACAAGAGGTGTAGCAGGAGGTATAACAGCAAGTGTAACAGCAGGTATAACAGGAGGTGTAGCAGGAGGTGTAGCAGGAGGTATAGCAGCAGGTGTAACAGAAGATGTAGCTGGAGGTGTAGCAGCAGGTGTAACAGAAGGTGTAGCTGGAGGTGGAGCAGCAGGTGTAACAGAAGGTGTAGCTGGAGGTGGAGCAGCAGTAGACTGACCTGTACCAGCTGCAGCAGGTACTGTGACAGCTTGTCGTCGGTCAGATTCTGAACCAGGCAGCGCAGAGCGAATTCTCTGACCATCGGATCAGGAAAGTTACAGTCCAACAACTCCAGAGCTGATTCAGGCTCCATCAGAGGCCACTCCTTCAACAGGCAGTACATCTGAGGAGGGGCAGTAGGAGGAGCAAGAGCAGGAGGAGCAGGAGCAGGAGGAGGAGGAGTAGCAGGAGGAGGAGGAGCAGAAGGAGCAGGAGGACAAAGACAGGTAACTGATGAGACAAACTGAGACACAGTGAGACACCATCCTGACCAAAGAGTGTTTTGTACCTGGGACACTTCGTCTCTTGAGTTCCATTTGACGGACAGAAGCAGCTTAGGAAGAGACTCAGGGATGTTTACACAGTAATGTCTGCAGAGAGAGAGACAGGGACACACAGAGACACAGACAGAGACAATAAGACAGACAGGGACAAAGACGGACACAGTTAAAGACAGGTAGAGACACAGAGACAGGTGTAGACAGGAAGGAAGACACAAAGTCACAGACAGGTAGAGAAAGTCAAAGGGAAAGACAAAGGTAGAGTGAGCTAGATAAAAGCCCTGCCCCTCACTAGCGTCTCCAGAGGAAGCCCCGCCCTCACCTGTGTCTCCAGAGGAAGCCCCGCCCTCACTTGTTTCTCCAGAGGAAGCCCCGCCCTCACCTGTGTCTCCAGAGGAAGTCCTTCTCCTGCTCTGAGAGCTCGTACAGAGGATCTTTGGAGCAGAGACAACGAAGCTGTTCTGCATCACCTGCTGATACACTGCTGTCACAGGCCAGACGACTGCTCTGAGATACAGAAACAGGGACGGACAGTGAGGGACAGGGAGAGAAAGGGATGGACAGAGAGAGATGGAGAGACATGGAGTGGACAGGGAGAGAAAGGGATGGACAGAGAGAAATGGAGAGACATCGAGGGACAGAGGGACAGACATGTAGAGACAGGGACACAGGGAGAGGGACATAGTTGTATATATGTACATGTTACCAGTCCTTGGCAGTAGTTGTGTACATGTTTATGTTACCTGTCCTCTGCAGTAGTTGTATATATGTTTATGTTATCTGTCCTTGGCAGTAGTTGTGTACATGTTTATGTTACCTGTCCTCTGCAGTAGTTGTATATATGTTTATGTTACCTGTCCTCTGCAGTGGTTGTATATATGTTTATGTTACCTGTCCTTGGCAGTAGTTGTGTGTATGTTTATGTTACCTGTCCTTGGCAGTAGTTGTGTGTATGTTTATGTTACCAGTCCTCGGCAGTAGTTGTATATATGTTTATGTTACCAGTCCTTGGCAGTAGTTGTATATATGTTTATGTTACCAGTCCTTTGCAGTAGTTGTATATATGTTTCTGTTACCTGTCCTCTGCAGTAGTTGTATATATGTTTATGTTACCAGTCCTTGGCAGTAGTTGTATATATGTTTATGTTACCTGTCCTCTGCAGTAGTTGTGTATATGTTTATGTTACCTGTCCTCTGCAGTAGTTGTATATATGTTTATGTTACCTGTCCTCTGCAGTAGTTGTATATATGTTTATGTTACCTGTCCTTGGCAGTAGCTGTATATATATTCATGTTAGCTGTCCTTTGCAGTAGTTGTATATATGTTTATGTTACCTGTCCTTGGCAGTAGTTGTGTGTATGTTTATGTTACCTGTCCTTGGCAGTAGCTGTATATATGTTTATGTTACCTGTCCTTGGCAGTAGTTGTGTGTATGTTTATGTTACCTGTCCTTGGCAGTAGCTGTATATATGTTTATGTTACCTGTCCTTGGCAGTAGTTGTATATATGTTTATGTTACCAGTCCTTGGCAGTAGCTGTATATATATTCATGTTAGCTGTCCCTTGCAGTAGTTGTATATATGTTTATGTTACCTGTCCTTGGCAGTAGTTGTGTACATGTTTAGGTTACCTGTCCTTGGCAGTAGCTGTATATATGTTTATGTTACCTGTCCTTGGCAGTAGTTGTGTGTATGTTTATGTTACCTGTCCTTGGCAGTAGCTGTATATATGTTTATGTTACCTGTCCTTGGCAGTAGTTGTATATATGTTTATGTTACCTGTCCTTGGCAGTAGTTGTGTGTATGTTTATGTTACCAGTCCTCGGCAGTAGTTGTATATATGTTTATGTTACCAGTCCTTGGCAGTAGTTGTATATATGTTTATGTTACCTGTCCTTGGCAGTAATTGTATATATGTTTATGTTACCTGTCCTCTGCAGTAGTTGTATATATGTTTATGTTACCTGTCCTCTGCAGTAGTTGTATATATGTTTATGTTACCTGTCCTTGGCAGTAGCTGTATATATATTCATGTTAGCTGTCCTTTGCAGTAGTTGTATATATGTTTATGTTACCTGTCCTTGGCAGTAGTTGTGTATATGTTTATGTTACCTGTCCTTGGCAGTAGCTGTATATATGTTCATGTTAGCTGTCCTTGGCAGTAGCTGTATATATGTTCATTTTAGCTGTCCTCTGCAGTAGTTGTGTATATGTTTATATTACCTGTCCTTGGCAGTAGCTGTATATATGTTCATGTTAGCTGTCCTTGGCAGTAGCTGTATATATGTTCATTTTAGCTGTCCTCTGCAGTAGTTGTGTATATGTTTATGTTACCTGTCCTTGGCAGTAGTTGTATATATGTTTCTGTTACCTGTCCTCTGCAGTAGTTGTATATATGTTTCTGTTACCTGTCCTTGGCAGTAGTTGTATATATGTTTATGTTAACTGTCCTCTGCAGTAGTTGTGTATATGTTTATGTTACCTGTCCTTACCAGTCCTTGGCAGTAGTTGTAGCCCAGCTCTCGGCTGATGGTCCAGTTGGCGTGTTCTTCTATCTGCTGCTCATCTGGAAACACGACAGTCTGATTGAACCAGGAGAACTCCAGCTCCACACAAGGCGTCTCCTACAGAAGACAATCAATCAATCAATCAGCTGAATTAATTATATGTCCTCACTGTGATGGACAGGTGGAGAGACAGATCAACAGAGGTGTTGTGTACCTTGTTCGGATTTGAACCGGCGACTCCGATAGGATTCAGGAGGTCCTCGAGCCCATGAGGGACTGGCCAAAGACTGAGAGCCACTTTACCAGAAACCAGAACGTCTGTGTAGTCAAAGAGGTTGACGTTCCCCCAGGCCAGAGGACAGTGCTCCTGAAGGACAGAGAGACGGACGGACGGACAGACAGAGGTTAATTCAGCCATTCCTTCATTAATTCTTTTGTTTACTCATGTGTCCCTGTCTCCTTCCGGTCTCACCTCCTTGGCTCCTTTCCTTCCCTTCACAGAGCAGATAGACAGACAGAGTCTGGCTGAGCGAGGGAGGTCAGCCAGGTAGATGTCATACGCCAACCACTCGTTCCACCTGGAAATAAGGAGAGACAGGTGAGACGGACAGGTGAGACAGAAAGAGGAAAAGAGAGGCGGTAAAAGGTGTGTATACAGTGAGTGCGTGTTACCTTGGGTTGGAGCAGGGGACTCTCTGAGTGTTGACGTTGTCACAGAGCGGCTCTCCACCGTGATAGATACCTGTTCTCACATAGATCTATAAACAAACACACAAATATTTCAACCTTTATACACTGTGACTCACTGATGTCAAACTGATGTCAGGTCTGTACATTAGGGACAGTCCAAGGGGACAGGAGGACAGACGACACAACCACAGAGACACAAAACAATCCCAGAGAGATACAAAACAACCACAGAGACACAAAACAACCATTTTTTTCCGGTTCCGGTAGCATGCCGTGACACGCTTGGCTGCTTCTCTCCTTGTCCCGCACTATTTAATTATTTAATTTCTGCCTGATGGAGTTTTGTTGAACAATCTTTTAGGCCTACTCTGGGACACTATTTTATTTCCACAGAATACTATAGATTGGTAACGTTTTTCTCCTAATCTTAAACGCTGATTTTCTGTTTGGAAAGAATGAGAAGCGAGGCCACCTGATTGCTTTCACCTGTTCTCCGTAACGAGCATCACCTGTTTGACATGGCTCAAGGTACGCGTGGAAGTAAAACATTTACTGCCGAGATGGCCTCTACAATGAGAGAAATAATTTGAGAGGAGATTATTACTGCTTTGGACACAAAGTTTCAACCAGTAAATCAATGCTTGGAAGAGCTCAAGACCCAGCTGGCTCTCTGCAACAAAAAAAATTACCAGCTTGGAGCAGGCTGCTGTTGATACTGATATCCGAATCTCTGAGCTGGAACAGGACAATTTTGAGATAAGGGAAGAATGCAAGCACCCAAGACAGAAGGTCGACCAACTTGAGAATCACAGCCGAAAATTTAACATAAGAATTTTTGGCCTTCCTGGAGGTGCTCAGTCTGGTAACCCTACTACTTTTACAACTAAAGTTTTATATGAACTGTTCGGGGAAGAGTCCATTGGGCCCGCTCCGCTGATCAGTATAGCGCACCGCAGTGGACCTGCCAGGAAGGACTCCCGATGCATGATCGCAAGGCTGTACAGCCTTGGTCAAAAGGAAGATTATTCGTCTGGCAGCAGAATCCCGTACTTTAATTCATAACGGGAGAAGGATCAGCATTTACCCAGATCTCAGAGCTGAAACCATGAAGCAGAGAGCAACCTTCAATCAAGTCAGATCAGAGCTGCGGAAGCTTAATTTGAGATCTGGATTTATTCACCCTGCCACTCTCATCTTGACCTTCTGTGATGTGACAATTTTTCCACTGTGAAGGCTGCGCAAGACTTCTTCACTCAACACATACGTCGTGGAGATGAGGGTGGCGCTCCTTCCACTAATGGCTGATTGATTTATTGTTTCATTTTTTCATTCATTCATTCAAAGCTCTAAATGGTCAAGCTCCGTCATATCGCCATATTATCCCACCAGAACACTGCACTCTGAGAACGCAGGGTTACTCGTGGTCCCTAAAGTCTCCAAAAGTAGATCAGGAGCCAGAGCCTTCAGCTATCAGGCTCCTCTCCTGTGGAATCATCTTCCTGTTACGGTCCGGGAGGCAGACACCGTCTCCACATTTAAGACTAGACTTAAGACTTTCCTCTTTGATAAAGCTTATAGTTAGGGCTGGCTCAGGCTTGCCCTGTACCAGCCCCTAGTTAGGCTGACTTCGGCCTAGTCTGCCGGAGGACCCCCCTATAATACACCGGGCACCTTCTCTCCTTCTCTCTCGTATTCTATTACTGCATCTTGCTAACTCGGCCATTCTGCATGTCACTAACTCGGCTTCTTCTCCGGAGCCTTTGTGCTCCACTGTCTCTCAGATTAACTCATATCACAGCGGTGCCTGGACAGCGTGACGTGTGTGGTTGTGCTGCTGCCGTGGTCCTGTCAGATGCCTCCTGCTGCTGCTGCCATCATTAGTCATTAGTCATACTTCTACTGTTATTATACACATATGACTATTGTCACACAAGTATACTGTCAGATATTAATACATACTTTCAACATATTGTACCACAGTAGCCAGAACTATAACTATAATATTATTACTTTCATTAATGTTGTTGTAAGCTACTGTCATTACCTGCATCTCTCTCTCTCTCTCTCTCTCTCTCTCTCTCTCTCTCTCTCTTTCTGTCTCATTGTGTCATACGGATTACTGTTAATTTATTATGCTGATCTGTTCTGTACGACATCTATTGCACGTCTGTCCGTCCTGGAAGAGGGATCCCTCCTCAGTTGCTCTTCCTGAGGTTTCTACCGTTTTTTTTCCCCGTTAAAGGGTTTTTTGGGGAGTTTTTCCTGATCAGCTGTGAGGGTCTTAAGGACAGAGGGATGTCGTATGCTGTAAAGCCCTGTGAGGCAAATTGTGATTTGTGATATTGGGCTTTATAAATAAAATCGATTGATTGATTCATTCATTCATGCATGCATACATGGGCCCACATTGACTTTCTACAATCAGCTCCCATGACGTAATGGCCGCACAAGTTTTTGTTTTGTTTTGTGTTTTTTTTTGTCCCCTTCTTTTTTTTCTGTGCATAAACTATGGCGATAATACGGACGATGCTTCTTCCACTAAGGGCTGATCGACCATGCGACCTATTAAAATCAGGTACTGTCTCGATTAACCCACAGTTGGATAATCCTGCAATAAGGGTCATGACTTATTTAAACTACAGGACAATATATTTATTATCTTCTTGTTTTGTTTGTAGGTTTAACAATTGGCTTACTTTGTTGTATGAGTTATGATATTACCATCGGGTTATGTGTCCTGGATGATAACGATGATAGCAATATTGCGTCGTGCACATGGGCGTGTATATGTGTGCGCACACGTGTGTGTGTGTGTGTGTGTGTGTGTGTGTGTGTGTGTGTGTGTGTCTATGTGTGTATGAGTGTGTGTATGTGTATATGATTTTTTTCTCCTCCTGTCTTTTCATTAGACTATGCTGCATTTCTTCATTTAGTACTTTATTCAGGACATATTAGATTTGAGAATGGTGAGGTACTTGGCTGCTATATGCTAACATTGAGGGGCGGCATGTTTTAACAACGGGAAATGAAGTAGTCTATAAATTTAGGAAATTATATAAAATAGATTTATTGGGGCATAAAGAGGCCCTAGTCTATTTGATTCATCTTATTCATGACCTATGTTTGTGACATATATTTCTGAAGCCCATTAATGTTGTACTGATGGCTGACCAGTGCACTGCATCCTTAAAGGACCTATAGGAGATTGGCTGCTATTTGGAGCTATGCTGCATCCCTGTGCTATCTATGCAGAGCCGGGAGGATTTACTGGGAGGGATGCCAACCACTGTTTCTATTTTACTTGCTCCTATTTTTTGGAAGGGATATATTTGGTGTTGATTAAGGGGTTTTATTTTCTATGGACCTTCTTTTTTTGTTTTTTTCCATTATATCAGCTTCTTAATAAAAAAGAACTGAACATTATATTTATACTCTATTTTTTTAAAATCAGAATGGCCTCACTAGCTATTCTTTCATGGAAACTTAAAGGTCTTAACTCTCCTATTAAACGGGCTAGCTGTGTTGACATTTTATCAAGAAATAAAGTTGAGATTGCCATGTTACAAGAAACTCATTTAATTAAAAAAGATATATATAGATTGGAAAATCATCGTTATAAAGTATCTGCTTTCTCTTCAGCTCTAAGTAAAACTAAGGGAGTTGCTATTATTATTGATAATAAACTTAAAATTTCTATTACAGATAAAGACAGTGATCAGGATGGCAGAATCACTTTTCTCAAATGTATTTTTAACGGTATAAAAATAGCTTTAGTCAGTGTGTATGCACCCAACTGTTACAGACAAAAAATTTTCCAGTACGGATAACTAATATACTGATGGGTTTATCTGACTTTCAATTGTTTATTGGGACCGATATGAATGCTGTGGTGGACCATATCTATAAGAAATCTAAGACAGTTAATTATAATTTTAGGTCCTCAAATGCATTAAGACATGTAATATCAGACTTTAAGGCGAGCATATAATCCAGACATCAAAGAATTTACTTTTTATTCTAACAGACATCAGTCTTTCTCTCGGATCGATTTTATTTTGATATCTTCATCATTATTTTCTTTTGTTAAAAAAATTGAAATTCGACCCATTTGTTTATCAGATCATCATGCCTATTACTGTCAACTCCAGTTATCTCAGTTCAAACAAAAAGCCAGTAGATGGCGCTTTAATTGTACTTTACTGGATAATCAAGCATTCTGTGAACAATTTCAAAATGAACTAAGTTATTTCATAATGATAAACAAAAACTCAGTTGATGATTTCCGTGTATTTTGGGATGCCATTAAAGGCTTTGGAAGAAATAATACTACTGCATTTGCTTCAGGTCTTAATAAATTACATTTGAAGAAAATATCTGAATTAGAAAATCTGTTATCTGTCCTGGAGCTTTCACAACAAAGAAACTACTCTCAAAATGTGGCCCCCACTCTTGCTAAGGTTAAGACTGAATTAAATATTGTGATTAGGAAAAGAGCTTAATTTACCATCCATAGAGCTCGAGTTAATCATTATTTTCATGGCAATCGACCGAGCCAGAATCTGGCCAACAAATAGCGACCATTTAGCGAATATTGCATCTATCATATCAGAAGATGGTGATTCGTTTACTGATCCAAGTTTAATTAATCTCAGATTTGCTCATTTTAACAATAAACTATATATATCAGAGGGTGAGCCTTCTTCTGTAGAGATTGATATATTTTTAAAAGGGCTTAAACTCCCTGTCTTATCGGCAGCCGAATCAAGTTCACTGGGTGATCCATTATCTCTACAGGAGCTTAGAACATCTTCAGAAACCATGAATAAAGGCAGATCACTTGGCTGGGACGGCATTCCTCCCGAATTTTATTTGAAATTTTGGGATCAATTTGGTCCATTATTACTGGAGATGTTTAATACAGCCATTTCTAAAGGTTCATTTGGGAGAGATGTAAACATGTCTTTAATCTCACTTTTGCTGAAAAAAGGCAAAGACTCAAATCATTGCTCTAATTGGTGCCCACTATTATTGATAAATACTGATGTTAAATTATTTTACAAAATTTTATCTCGTCACCTTGAATTCTTTCTACCTAAATTGATTCACCCAGACCAAAGTAAGTTTTGTGAAGAAAAGACTTTCTTCAGATTACTTACGCTGTCTTTTTCATATTATCAATTTTTCTCCAGATGCAAAGGCCTCTTCATCAGTTTTTTCCATGACGCTGAAAAGGCTATTGATTGCCTAGAGTGGTCTTATCTCTAGTCCATCTTAAAATACATGGGACTGGGTGAAAGATTTATAAACATGATTAAAATATCATTTGCTAATCCATCTGCTAGTGTTATAACAGGTAACATGTGCTCTCCTTCTTTTTTTTACACGTGGGAATAGGTAGGGAGATCCAATCTGTCCTATCTTATTTATTTTATCCATGGAACCATTAGCTCAAACTATTTGTCAGTCTAAACATATCAAACCAATTACTGTTAATTCTACTGATCATCATATTTCTCTTTATGCTGATGACATACTGCTATATCTAGAGGACACTTCTCATTCTCAAATCTTCTTGATATTTTTAATACTTTTAGTTCAATTTCAAGTTATAAAATAAATTGGTCTAAATCATCTTTAATGTATCTTAACTCTTTCAGTGCCAGTCATTTCAGAAAGTGGTAAGTGACTTGTGCCAGTGTTTCAGGTCATTTTGTGTAAAATTCCAAGACCCACAGAATATTTCATACGATGACTCTGAAAACACTGAATACCTCATTTGAAAGAAGAGACCCTCTACTTCATCAAGGAGAAAAAAAATGTTTGCACCTTGCTCCATTCTTGATTTATCTTAAGTTGAGTAGAGGCTGGTTACACTCAAAAGACTGCTTTTTTTTCTAGAAAGCTGAGAAAAATGCATTTTTGTGAAGGAGAGTCTCTCAAGCAAAAAAGTGATTTAACTGTTTTACTTTTGGCTTCAATGACATATCAGACATCTAAAAATTTCATTCAAATGTTATTTTATTGCAAATAAAAATAAATACAACTAAAATACAACACAATACAACAAGAAGAGCTCAACTAAATGTTAAGTTAAGACATTTTTGGGCTTCCAGTGATCAGTCTTGGCTGCATAAACAAAAACAAATACACGAATAAAAGATAATAAACAATCAAAATAAATAAAAACAGTTCATTTTGCATAACTGGCTTTGCTGTGGTACAAGGTGTTACATTCCCCAACATGTAAGAGGACGTTACAGGCTTTGCAGTAGTATCTTCTCTCACTCCGGTGCCCCTTCCTAATGCAAACCCTGCATCTCCTAGCTGGTTGCTTCTTCTTGAGGGTGGGTGGGTACTGGACAAGCTCATGGCCTGAAAATTTAGCATCCAGTCTGCTCTGAGGATCGGTCATGTATGGGGCCCTAGGTGTACTCTGCCATGCATCCTCTCCTGCATCCTCTCCTGCTGCCCCTCCTGCATCCTCTCCTGCATCCTCACCTGCTTCCCTTCCTCCTTCCTCACCCCCAGAACGTGCCAGGCTGGTCCATGACTTAACAACACTTAAAATAAATGAGAGAAAAGTGCTGCAGTCTTCCTCAGCGTTCTTAGCTTTGTAAATGATGAAAGCGTTGAACAAACGTATCTCAAAAAGATAAGTAACAAATTTCTTGGTCCACTTGACTGACTTCCTAATGAATGGATAATACACAAGGTTCTGGTCCAATTTATCAACCCCATTCATACACCTGTTGTATGCAACAATGCAGGCTGGCTTCTGCTGTGGAACTTTTTTTTGGCCTCTCTCCCATACCTCCACCCTTTCCATTTTGTTCTGGTGGAGACTTGTGACCATTTTGATAATTTTTTTGTCCCGCCATGCCACAACCATCACTCTCTCATTGTGGCAGACAATGGTTTCCCCAATTCCCAGGTCCGAATTAGAAATGTCCCGAATAACTGGTGGTTCCCCCGTTTTTTCTAAGTGTCCCACAAACATGAGTGTCCAAATCAAGCAGTCGCTCACACAATGCTACACTGTTGTAAAAGTTATCCATGTATAACTTATAGCCATGACCTGCTAGACGATCAAGAAGGGAAACAACTGTGTCTCCCAGTGCCGCTGGTTCTCCACAATAGGGCTTCATGTTGAAGCAGTACCCAGTCCTTGAATCACACAGGATGTATGATTTTATGCCATATTTTACTGGTTTTTGTGGATTGTAGACTCTGAAGGCTAGGCGCCCACGCCATAGAAGCATGCCCTCATCGATGCAAATGTTTGAATGGGGTTGATAAAGCTCTTGAAATTTGGAGACCACATAGGATAGGACTGGGCGGACCTTGTGCAGCCTGTCAGTACCGTCAAATGACTCGTTATTACTAAAGTGGAGAAATCTCCAGATGAGCTGAAACCTGTTGCGTGACATGGACCTGTTGAAGTAGGGTGTGGCTAATATTTCATCAGTACACCAGTACATCTTGAGGCTAGACTTACGGATGACACCAGTAAGGAAATAAAGCCCAAGGAAAGTTTTCAGCTCTGGCACTGTAACAGGTTTCCAAGCATGCATTCTGGATTGTGGTATACTTTCACTGACCGTTCTGAGGCACTGCTCTGCATACTGGTTAGTCTGTTCAACAATGTCCTGGAGCAGCTCATCAGATAAGAAGAGCTCCACAAAGTCAACAGGCTGATCAGAATCAAGAGCAGCAGCACCATTGATGGGTCCAGGAGTGGCAGTGAATGGGACGTTGTTTAGCTCCCAGTCCGTGTCGTACCATTCTGGATCTGGTGCTGGACGGCTTCCACGGGACCCACCACTTCGCCCACGCACCCTGCTGCTTGCGTGTCCCCTGCTGCTTGCCTGCCCCCTACTTGTGTCTCTTTCCAGTGTTCTGCCTGTAAATTATAGAAATATACAATTACCATAAAATAATAATTGCCAACAGAGGTATTGCAGAACTAGATGTGGACTGGTCCTCTCTCAACAGTGCTTCTGAAATCACAGGAACACATGTTGGTTTCATTTAGTAAATTTGGCTGAATAATCAATGGATTACTAACTTTAACTTACCTCTTGTATTTTGGGACGGAGAACAAGATCTGCTCCGCTCGCTTGGCAACCATTCCTCTGAGTCCTGGACTGAAAGGTCCCTGTCTGAAGTGTCGTCTCTGTCCTCCACAACTTGACGCACGGCTGCCTTTGATCTGCAGCTCCGGCGCACCGGAGAGATATGTTGCTCTTCAGCCTCTCTGCTGGACGCAGCAAGTGAATCACTGTGGCGATCTCTCGGTTCTTCGCCGTCGTCGTCACTTACTTCTGTGTCGGTTTCACACAGCAACCGATTTCTCACACAGAAATTTAACGTTTCCTCCAGTGTGCCCTGGCGAAACTGGCTCCTCAACTCTAACTTCTTTCGCTTCGGCATTTTCCCCTCACTAACTTTCCCTCAACGTCAATCTACCTCCTGCCTCCTCCCATCATTTGTCCCATGCTCTGTCCGTCGTTTTTTCTTTAAAAAATCTCAAGTTAAACGTTTTCTCCCTCCGTGCCGATTGATCACTCCCGTCTCTGCTGTCTCCACAGCCTGCTTTGATCTACCCGATCAAAGCATCTCTTTAGTACCACGAATCCCAGAAGCCCCAAAATGACTCACAGGTTGCGCGAGAGCGCCCCTTTTACCAGCCGCCGAAAACTGCATTTGACGTATATATACGTCAATGGCACTCAAGCGTTTTATTTTGATTGACGTATATATACGTCAATGGCACTCAAAGAGTTAAGACCCCTCCCAAATGTACTCCCACTCATCAGATCCCTGTTGTATCTCACTTCAAATATTTAGGCATAGATATATTCCCTTAAATTGAAAAAATTGTAAACATGAATTATAGTAAAATTCCTAAATCAATCATAGATGACCTAAACAGATGGTGTAATATTCCTGTTTCTCTGTCAGGAAGAATCTCTGTCATTAAAATTAATATATTGCCTCCAATTAATTTTTGTAGTTCTATGATTCCTATTTCTCCTCTCGGTGATTATTGAGCGAAGCTACATAAAAATGTTTCAAAATTCATCTGGAAAGGTAAACAAGCTCATGTCAAACTCTCAACTTTGCAGAATAGCAAACAAGCTGGTGGACTTGCTGTTGCAAATTTTAAATTGTATTCTTATGCCTTTTCAATTTGCCCTTTATAAAGCTGGTTTGATCCTAACACTAATGTCCCCTGGATAGGGATTGAAAAAAATATTGTTGCATCTATTCACCTGCAAGACCTTCTTATTACAGATATTTCTTTAAAGCACTGTAAATTAAGTTTTGGGCCAATAATTTCTCATGCAGTGTCAACTTGGCGTAAATATGAAAAGCTACATAACTGGGACATTAAGTGGCACATGTGGCTCATAATCCCTCATTACGTAAGGGTGGTTCCTGTTTTCTATCTTACCAGTGGTCCAACCCAGGCTTACATACTTTAGGGGATGTCATGGATACTAATGGTCTCAGACCCTTTTTTCCAGATCTGAAAGATTATTATAATTTGCCTGGCTCCTCTTTCTTTTTACACTTACAACTTCACTGAGCTATGTGGGCCTATGGCGTTCCCTGGTCTCAACCACCCAATCATCCTTTATTTATTTTTATTTTATTTTTCCTAAAAGATACGTTTCCATAATATATAAAGATTTGTTAAAAAGAACAGCATCTTCACCATCTGCCATTCAAGCTTGGAATTTTGATCTTGACACACAACATCATATAAACTGGGACAAAGTCTGGGGAAATATTTTATGGCATCCCGAAACCTAAATCATTAGCTGATTCCTTTTAATTTCACCCATAGAACTTATTTGATTCCCCAAAAATCCCATAGAATGAAATTATCACATTCACCAAATTGTTTACTTTGCCCTTTAAAAGTTACCGGTACTTTCTTACATATGATGTGGGAGTGTCCCATAGTTAAATCTTTATGGGAGCAAGTTTCTAACTATCTTTCTACAGTATTACAAATAAATATACCTTGCTCCCTAAAAATGATGCTCCGATAATAACGATGTATTCACCCTAAATTCATATCAAAGACGTTTTTGGCTAGCAGGAAGCACAGCAGCAAAAAAAACATGTTAGTACTCAGATGGCAACCTCCTCATACTCTGTCTCTTAACCAATGGAAACAATCACTTGCAGACATTGTTTTATTAGAATTATCCACAGCAAGATTAAATGGTGCTAGTCAGCAAACAATAGAGAGTTGGAATTCCATTTTAGATCAAGACCTCTGTCTCATAAAGTTAGGTTCTCTGCTATGTAAACAAGACGCCCAATTTACTGTACATTGCTTCTCATTATAGGTCCATATATTTAATTACTATTCAGTTATTTGTTTGTTTATTTTATTTATTTATTACTATTTCTTTTATTTGTTTTCATTTTTTCCCTCCTTTTGTTTTGTCTGCTCTGTCTTGGTTTCCTAATTGGATGTTATCAATTTTATTTTCTTTTTTCTTTAGTTTAAGAATACCAGTGAACATTTCTTCCAGTGTGGCAAATGTATAGAATGTGAATGCTCTGAGTAGAAAACATGGTGATGTTTTGTTCTTTTCTTTCATTATTGTTTATCTACCTCCCTTGGAAAATAAAAAGTTGGTCACAAAAAAAAAACAATCACAGAGACACAAAACCATCAAAGCGACACAAAACAACACAATAAGACACAAAACTACCACAAAGAGACACAAAACAACCAAAAAAGACACAAAACAACCACAAAGAGACACAAAACAACCAAAGACACACAAAACCACCAAAGAGACACAAAACAACCACAAAGAGACACAAAACCACCTAAGAGACACAAAACAACCACAGAGACACAAAACAACCACAAAGAGACACAAAACCACCAGAGACACAAAACAACCACAAAGAGACACAAAACCACCACAGAGACACAAAACCACCACAAAGAGACACAAAACAATCACAAAGAGACACAATACCACCACAGAGAGACACAAAACAACCACAGAGACACAAAACAACCACACAAAACCACCACAGAGACACAAAACAACCACAGAGAGAAACAAAACAACCACACAAAACCACCAGAGACACAAAACAACCACAAAGAGACACAAAACAACCACAGAGACACAAAACAATCACAGAGACACAAAACAACCACAAAGAGACACAAAACAACCAAAAAAGACACAAAACAATCACAGAGACACAAAACAACCACAAAGAGACACAAAACAACCAAAGACACACAAAACCACCAAAGAGACACAAAACAATCACAAAGAGACACAAACAACCACAGAGACACAAAACAACCACAAAGAGACACAAAACAACCAAAGAGACACAAAACCACCAGAGACACAAAACAACCACAAAGAGACACAAAACCACCACAGAGACACAAAACCACCACAAAGAGACACAAAACAATCACAAAGAGACACAATACCACCACAGAGAGACACAAAACAACCACAGAGACACAAAACAACCACACAAAACCACCACAGAGACACAAAACAACCACAGAGAGAAACAAAACAACCACACAAAACCACCAGAGACACAAAACAACCACAAAGAGACACAAAACAACCACAGAGACACAAAACAACCACAAAGAGACACAAAACAATCACAGAGACACAAAACTACCAGAGACACAAAACAACCACAAAGAGACACAAAACAATCACAGAGACACAAAACAACCACAAAGAGACACAAAACCACCACAGAGACACAAAACCACCACAAAGAGACACAAAACAATCACAAAGAGACACAAAACCACCACAGAGAGACACAAAACAACCACAGAGAGACACAAAATAACCACAAAGAGACACAAAACAATCAAAGAGAGACACAAAAAGTGACCCACAATGTGCGGAGGTTGTCAGATGTGGGCACTGTAACCTGTGTCATAATACCTGGGTGAAATGCCCGGAAGCTTTATGTACCTCCTTACCTCTTTTCCTGTTTTGGCTCCTCGCAGTAATGGTGATCCTCCAGAAAAGCTGTGAGTTAACATTTATTTGTGCCTTTGTTGAAATTTGTCTTTGTTGTTTCATTGTTTGTTAAATCTCCTGGTTAATTGGTGTTTAATTTTGTCTCGGGTAGCGATAGTGCCCAAAATGGCAGATTGACAGGAGGAAAAGAGGACGCTAGATGAAGTTTGCACCCTTGGTAAGCAGAGCGAGGTGCGTTCATGATTTTAACTCTTGATAAATGTATTATTAAAATCATTAAATAATGTTTGTAAAGTGACCAATTTGTTTAGCTGCTATGTGGAGCATATGTTTTATATTGTGTATTGATGCATGATGAACAGGATTTAATTGACTGTATTCGTCTTTTTAGTTTCACGGTGTAAATGTTGAGGACGGAGAATAAAAATCCACTGTTGCACCCGTAAAGGAGACTCTCTGCGTGTTTCATAAAGCCAAGGGCAGCTACAGTGAAACTTGACTCTACAATCGAGACCCCCACTACGCTGCTGCCGGCGGCCTGCTGTCGGCAAAGAGATCCCCGATCCTCCACGCCAACCCACACGTGCCACAGTTACTGTACCACTAAGAGATTTGCATCGGGTGGCGCTGTCCCTTTTTCTCTGCATTTAAAAAAAAAGGAAGGGAAAACGAACTTAAAGTCGGTGTGAAAGGAACTGATACAAGCTGGTCTCATTTCTTCTAATTCATTTCGTTTTAATGACATGAAATGACTGCAAGGAGAAGTCAAAGGTCTGTTGTGTTCTTATTTGTTTAAAAGTGTTTTATGAAATGTGTGATAATGACTAAGGTAAAGGCTTGAGTCTTAATGTTAATTGTGATTGAGTGAAACATTGTGTCATGAAAGCAAAACTCTTGAACTTGAGCAAATATTCCTAAAAGAGTAAAACTGACTGGCTAAATTTAAATGCTACTTTGTTTGTTTGTTTACAAATTGTAAATGTCTGATGTGCGTGGTATTAAAACCTAAAAAAAAAATCCATAGGGGTTAAATTAAAGCTACCATTCATTTATATCTGAATAGACATAAATCACCTTTAAAATTGTTAATGAGACAAATTTCATACAAACAAAATGTCAACACCTGCTGAAGAATCAGACAAACCCCAAGAGGCACAACATAGCAGATCCAGCTCCCGTGACAGAGCTTTAACAGAGAAAGGACTCAAATTGCGTGAACAGCAAGCAAAGAAAAATGAAAAGGAATTCAGCAAAGCTTACAACTCGTGGAAACAGACAGCAAAGGAGGTTTGAATGAGACTGAAAGCCTTTTGTTCATCTGATGATCTGGATAAAATGAAGACAGATATTAAACAAAAGAGTGCCTTAGTACAACGCCATTATGAAACCCATTTGACGTAACCAAACTGCAACTACAGTTATTGTCAAGAGAATGGACGCATGCATCATATTAACAACTGAAATCTGCGAACTCATCGACAAACGACAGGAAAATATTGAACAACCCTTCAATGATCAACTGGAGAAGGAAAGAGTCAGAATGGTGTTAAACAAGGAGGAACATGGATCAGTTTTTGGAAATACAAATACTGAAACAAACAAGTCACAAGAATCCAGTAGTCAACTGAGCATTGCCTCCATGTCCTCAAGTAAACGTGCAGACGCAGAGGCAGAACTAGCAGTCAAACTAGAACAAGCAAAGGCTATACAAATAATGAATACTCAACAAGCAAAACTTGACAAATTAGAAAATGAATGGAAAGTAAAGGAGACACAAATGCTAGTAGAGATCAAGCAGAAGGAGGCTGAAATGAAATTAAAGCTAGAAGAAGAAAGGACTAAATTAAGGCAGCTACAAGCAGACAACGAAGTGAAGGTTGCAGCTGCTTGAGTGAAAGCATATAGTAGCTCTGCTGCCTTTGAAAATGGGTCTCAAGAGACTGACCAGAAATTTAAAGTTGACTGTCAAAATCCTGAAAACAGATCTTTTCTTGACCCTGAAGCAGTCCCATTCCAGCCCCACTTAGCAGTCTGTCAAGCACCAACAACTCCAGAGTATCTCAGCTTAACCCAAGCACTTGTAAGCTCACTCATTTTAAACCGTCTACCTGTGCCTGAACCAACAGTATAACAGTATAACTATCCAGCCGACGTTCTCGGGGGGAGCCTCCACTCCCTTCCAGCTCATCTGCTGTGGCCTAGCTGAGTGCCTACATGGCACAGCGGGGCTTGCCTGCCGCGTGGGTACAGTCTGGGGCAACCAACATCACTCACTTCACTAACTTCAACACCTGGTCCACTGCTGCTTCCACACCACTCACTGCCTACCACCTTCTAGCCAATCAGCTACTAGCCACTGCTAATATACTACCCGGACTACTCTCATCTGCTGTCACGTCTCACCTCCCCCTTGGATTATCACTCCTGCTACTCCAGGCTACTATTCCACCAACTTCTCGCCCACTCACCTACACTCCTGTTGACCTTCACCGTCTCAACAACAATCACTAGCGGCGTCGGGATCCTTCGCCGACGCCGCTACATCCACCGAGGTTCTGGTCCCTCTTGCAACCAACACTTCCCTGATGGCTCACCTATCCCCTCACTCTGGACTCTCGCCCCCCTGTCATCCCCACCTACCGCACTGCCAACCCCAACAATCTCCGTCCACCCCCCCCCCCCCATCCATCTCCCTGGCACTGCTGAACTGTCGCTCCCTCTCCAACAAATCACCTGTTTTATCTGAACTGCTACTGGACAATAACATTCACCTGCTTCTTCTCTGTGAAACATGGCAGCAGCCCCTACACACTCAAAAATGGAGGTACGAGACAAGAACATTTCTGTACCTATAGGTACATTTTTTAAGAATGTTCTCTCAAAAGTACAATATTGGTCTTTAAGAGGCCAGAAGTGTACCTTTAGACGATCAGAAAGGGTTCAAAGTGATGTAAAGTACAAATTTGTACCATTTCAACCCTAAGGGTACCTGCAGCATTGAAAAATGTGTGTAGCTCATAGACAATAACTATTATCAGTAGTACTTCTAATACTAATAATAGTATAATTATAGTTTAGGTATTTAGAGTCATTATTATTATTATTAATAATAATAATAATAATAATAATAATAATAATGATGATGATGATGATGATGATGAAATAAATTTATTTATTTATTCATTTATTAATTAATTATTAGCATCTTTTATTTTATCAACTTTTATTCATCATTTTTAACATGATCTTGTTTTATTATCATATTTATCCTTCAAGATCTTACTTATTGTTGTGTATTTTGCTTTTATTATCTTTAATTACGGGTTCAAGCACACTTTTACACCATCCTGGAACTATCAACTATTTAAGAGGTTTCCTGCTTTGTGAAGCACTTTGGGCTGTATATTTGTATGAAAGGTGCTATATGAATAAAGTTGAGTTAAACGGAGTTCTTCTTAAGTCAATAAAAACACAGCAACATAAATGCGCCAAGCAATATAGTTCCCCAGTACAGCAAAATGGTTGCCAAGCAACAGCGGCGCATTAATACCACAGGCTAAAGGCCAAAGACGCTGCT
Source organism: Epinephelus malabaricus (assembly GCA_037127435.1). Lineage (NCBI taxonomy): Eukaryota > Metazoa > Chordata > Actinopteri > Perciformes > Serranidae > Epinephelus > Epinephelus malabaricus. The sequence goes on from JANUFT010000363.1 coordinate 180,593, forward strand.
GGCTCAGACTGCTGCTGAGGTCAAAGGACAGGAAGTTAAGCATGACACTCAGGGGTCTGTCAACGGAGGAACTGTTACAAAAGTTGGTGGTGGAAGGAGGTATTGACGTTTCAGAGGAGGAGGCTCAAAAATTTAGAGGTAAGTTAACTGTGATTTTGATTTTTACAGCATTAATTTTAACCAATGAGCTAGCAAATATCTGAACAGCTATCTTTAACATGGGTAACAGCTAGCTGTTAGCTAAGTTTTATCCAGTATTACAGTGACTAACCGGCGGTAGCTATACAAAAACGTCTCTCTGCACTGCTAATATGTAAATATAGTTATCAAAAATATCATTAGTAAGCTTAAGTTATTGCATCAGCCATTAGCCACATCACTGTGAAGTTTTTGTTAGCTAGGACTCCCGTTTTCCCGCTCAAAGTGATATGAAACAAAGAAAAGTACAAATTTGTACCATCTCAGCTTCATGGAGTACATGGCCCTGCAGCACCGTAAACTGTCATGGAGAGATAAGCTAACTAGCCTATGATGTTTAGGAGTTTCCAACAATTTTTCAAACCCAGATGAATATGAAATATTAATAACAGTAACGGACCGTGTCATTATGGTGCACGTCAATGGCGACGTAACTCAGTTACCATAGCCATTAAATGAAGGAGAAGAAGAAGAAGCAGACCGGATGAGACGTCAGAGAATGAACGTTACTGTTGCTAGGCTAAGCTAACTCGTCATGGATCATGATTATGCATTGACGGTTGCTGCACCTTCTGACACCGAAGCTGTCCCGGTAAACAACCCGGTAAAACGGAAACGTACAGGTCAACCAAGCGATCCCAGAAGAATTTGGGATAAGAAGAGAGCTAAATCCAGGATAAATATTGGTGTGGCCTTTCCGAGATGGAGAGAGCTTCGTGAAAATCTAGGACTACAATTCAACGCCGACCTCGCGTGTGTTCTACTACACAGGTAAACAAAGATTTGGCTGATGTTATGGAAATATCAATCATTTCCACCAGTGTATTGCAAGCACTGCTGCCCGCCGGGGCTCCAGCGCTCCGGCCAGCGGCCTCCACTGCGGAGCGGTGTGGAGCGGAGGCTGGCTAACCACAACATCTAACGATAGGTTTCTATCATGTTGAGCTGATGTAAATGAACTGCATTTATAAAAGAGGCATAGGAAGGAGGAATAGCTAAACATACGACGCATTGAGCAAGAGAAAGCAGCAGAGAGGGAGAAGCCATCGCTAACTGCAAAGCTAAGTAACTAGCAGTTTGCTCAAATAACTAGCAGATTGCTAACCGTTCAGTTAAAGTAAGTAGCATTTCTGAATAGAGTGTAAATAACTGAGGTTAGTGAGACAGTTGCTAAAAAAGAGAGCTATGGCTTTTTCAGCAGAACTAGTGTCAGCTCAAATGATGAATCCAGCACAGTTGACGTGGTGTAAATGCAAAGAGATGCTTGTGATGCTCATTTTCACCAGTGTATTGCAAGCGCTGCTGCCTGCCGGGGCTCCAGCGCTCCGGCCAGCAGCCTATGCTGCAGACCGGTGTGAAGCGGTCTGTATCTGTTATATAACTACAACACCCATGATCCCACGCTACTTCGTGACGTCATCAAACTCCGTCTTCTGTTATTATTTTGGTTTGAGACCCCTAGCAGCAGAAAATTACATATTGCACGTTTAAACAAAAAAGAGATTAAGATACAGATCGTGATAGACAGGCAGACCAAGAGTGGATCAGTGCTCTCAGTAGTGATGAATACAAGGTAAACTGTAAAGATTTAACCAATAACCCAATTGATGTGAATTAACATATAATAAAGGTTATTGGCTGCTCCATCCTCCATGAAAGCTGTTGGACTTGGGGGTTAAAAATTACATTGGTTTTATATACTGGCCTATTTGTATGTTACCACTTACAGAAACAATCAGTTATCTTGTTTTTCCACATGTTGCTCACTCTGGAACAGTTCTTATCCTGTTCTGTATTAGGATGACTTCAGGACATAGTGTTGTGTCACTTTTCTTGCTAATGTCTGGAAGTACCATGAAAAATTCAATGTCATGTGTTGTTGTTGTTGTTGTTGTTGTTGTTTTAAATAAATATTGCAAGGACCAAAATGCACAGTTTTTCATCAAGTAAAATCAGATCTTCTGTTTAAAGAACTGACTGATGTACATTCTTGTTGCCTTTAAAGTTTTTATAGATAATAAGTATAGATGTTTGTGTTATTTTTATTTTAAACTAGAGTTGGATAGTTAAAATACATTTTGCTACCACTACAGTAAGCAGAGAAATAGGCTTAGGTTTCCTTCATCAGTAGCAGCATACTTTCGAAGATAAAATGCTTTATTTTATTTGGTTGCAAAAAACGGAGCATTTTATTTATGTGTTTTCAGTCTAGTTATCATGCCTTGTATGTCCACAGATTCTGTGCTTCTGTCTCTTTAATAGCCTTTTTATTTACATGACATTTATATTTCAGACAATGATGTGGATGGAGAGACAGTAGACTGCGGACTCACAGAGAGCATGATTGCATATCTCTTTGACAAGTCTTTCAAGAAGCAGCTGAAGTTCAGAGACTTCACAAACCGCTACAAGGAAGTCATCGTTACTTTACAAGCCGTCAACCCAGAACAAAATACATCTGAAACTCCTGTGTCCCCAGCAAACCAGAGGTATTATGTATTAAATGTGTCAGTTTGCATCTGCATTAAAGTGTTTGCAAAATGGCAGAGATAATGTTGTTCTCCTGTTGTATTGCAGTTCAGAACCTACTTGCCACAGACTGCCTGTCGTCATTTCCGTTCCACAATTCCCACAAGATGTCCAGAGCTGCTTAGATGCCAAAGAGCCAGTCCACAAGGAACAAAAGTACCGCAACAAAATAATTGGGACTCTCTATGAAATGCTGTCACGGTACACAATGTAAGGGTTCTTTTCCAAATACTACACAATAATATCAATAATGCCATGACAGCATAAAATCATACATCACATGTTCTCAGGCCTAAATTGTAATTTTTATAATTTCTCATCAAATAAATTATTAATTCATGACTACAGTCATTTTGGCTTCTGGCAATTTTTTTTTTTTTTTTTACAATTTATTTTGAAAATTCAACCTCATGGTTTGTTTTGTCACTGTTTGAGACAGGTATCCAACCCACTCAGACTACATGCAGGTCATCAAAGCACTGATTGTGAAGTATCCTTTCTTAAGGGATGTTCACAGGAATGGTTATGTAAGTACCTCACCTTTTGTTTCTTCTTTAAAAGATTCCAGATTAACATAAAGTATGCATAATTGACTAATGATATCCATTTGGAACAACTAGCATACCTGGCACAGCCAACTCAAGAGAAAATTCAAAGCAGAACGGGCTCCACTAATCCACAATGAGGAAGTAAAACAGGTCAAAGAGAAGTTTGGGCAAGCAAGAAAATTGAGGACCATAGAAGAATCTGCAGGCTCATGTCCGAAACGACTGAAGCCATCTCTAGTAAGTCCCCACACCCTCAGCCTCTCAAGAGCTAAGGCATGATATCTAGTCATATTGTGTGCACATGATTGATAATCAGTGATATCAGCTTTGATAAAGGAATCGTGCATTGTGGGGGAGGATGCAGCCTCCATTGAGGGTCATATCAAGGTGCTGCTTGAGCAATACAGAAAGCTGCATCCCGACACGAAGCTGGTGAAAGACCGCATGATGAAAACCTTTGCATGGAGACGCCGAGAAATAGCAGAAGGAATGTCTACTGAGGATCTCTTAAAGAGATATCCATTCCTACGAACATCTGCGGGGGTAAGAACTGTTGTGCTGATGAGGACAGCAACTAACGATTATTTTCATTGTCAATTAATCTGTTTATTATTTTCTGGATTCATCGATTACTTAATCTGGTCATAATATTGTCAATTATTTTTCAAGTCTATCTCGTAACAATAATTTTCATAATCACCTAATCTGCTGACCATTTACTTGATTAATCCATCACTTGTTTTGCAATTTAGAAGTTAGTATCAGAGAGTTTTACTTTTTTCTTTCAAAATATTGGTCAAACTGATTAAATGATTATCAAAATAGTTGGCAATTAATTTAATAATCAATTTTAGTAAGTAATTGTTGCAGCTCTAAAGCTGATGCCAACTTGAGCTACGGATGGGACAAATTAAAGCACTTTAAATTTATCCCCAGTCTGTATATTAAACTTGTGAAAGGTTGTTTAAATTCTTTACATAAAATGTCTTTCTTTCCCCTATTTTGCTTTTTTAAAATTTTCAGTTGTGCGACGAGGTTGATGCTATGCACCCCTCTGCAGTCAACATCTGCCGCCGCTTCAGTGAGAACTTCACATTTGTTCTTCCAAACATTCTTAAACTTGTCAAGGATTTGCCACTAAAGAAGGTGTACATGGAGGCAAGAGAGGATGCACTGGCTGAGGACATTACAGGTGCTGATTTGAGCAAATACAAATAGTCAATTTTGTGACATAATTGTGTCATTTGTGTGCAGTCCTTTTAAAGAGAATGGTAACAGTTGCATGGAACGATAACGGGATGTATAATGCAACATTATCTTAATGTTTTTCAGTTTCTTTCTTACATGACTTGAAGTAACATAGCGTCTCTAATGCAGTTGCCTGTCTGTGGGAATTTGCACGTTATTCATACCAATCGAAATTTGATGAGGTGCATTTGCACTTACAGTTGTACTATCTGTATGACCTAGGAATTGACTTCAAGGGGGGACTCCTCCTCTTGCCAACAATCTTCAAGGAGAAAATTGAAGATCTCATCATCCTTGGAGAGGTAAATACCTGGTGCCGTGCATAGCCACTGGCCACAAGTTAATGTTCTTTTGGATCACTGTGCATGCCTTACCAGATCCATCTCATTATGTATACTAACATTTTTTCCTCTTATGTAGAATAATCCTGTAACTCCATACCCAACTATTCAAGTGAAAGACCAGGATTGGAAAACTGCCCTCTCCAGACAGTGTCACAGTGTGGTGAAAGTTGAAGGAATTGAGGTTTGTTCCTGCAGTTCACTGGATGAGGCCTACATTGCAGCCTTCTGCACATACTTCGTCTTCAACGTGACATATCCCCCATACTTCAGAAAGACACTGATGTTTCTCCAGAGTCGTGTCGCAAACATCATCGTGCAGGGAGACAAACCCCTGCCAGTAACTGTCACTCGAGTGCTCAACCACCTTTACTAAACATGCCTGGCCTGCATAAATGTTCAAAATGTTCAAAAAGGACCTTTACACTTAGGAAACTGATTCAGCATGTTGGACTTGTACATGCCCATGAACCTCATTTCACCATAACTTGTGGGATAAGTAACTGCCAGTCAGCTTTTTTCAAGTATCATTCTTTTAGGCGGCATGTTTATCGAAAACACAAAGACGCTATTTCAAACTGCTCTGAAGCAACTGAAGAACATTTCGAAGAACACGCACACACACAAGTTGAACACACACACACAGTTCAGCAACCCGCACCACCTAGTATGGACAGTTTGCTTGAGAATTTAAGAGACCATTTGTTTAGCTTCATTCTCAAGTGTACTGAAAAAAATAATCTCTCCCTCTCTGTCCAACAAGACATTGTTGATGATCTTAATTTTTTGTTGTGTTTTTTCAAAGAAAACTACGACTCATTTATTTCTTATCATTTGGATAAGAATGGTTTCCACATCAGTGATTGTCCAGAACTTGAGCAGGTTTTGTCTACTTCAGACTTTTTCCAGAAAGCATGTGATTTAATTCGGTCACCGTTCATGATAAAAGAACACTGCAAATCAAAAATGAACATGACAGAACCCATCAGTTACACAGTAAGAGACAATTCAGGAACGAAAATTGGTAATTATTCTTATGTTCCAATCACACAGGTATTAAGAAAATATTGTCAGGTGGAGGATGTGTGGGAACAGATTGTTCTGGATAACCACAGAAACCAAGATGATGATGACATTCTGACTGATTACAGTGATGGGATGTATTTTAAAGAGCACTCATTTTTCCAAGATCACCCTCAAGCTCTAAGACTTCATTTTTATGAAGACGAGTTTGAAATTGTGAACCCACTTGGTGCTAAAAGAAATAAGTACAAAATCTGTGCTTTTTATTATACAGTAGGTAACATAAGTGCAAAATATCGTTCAAAGTTGAGTCACATTCATTTAGCCTTAATGGTTCGCCATTCACATTTAAAAGAGTGTGGGCTTGAAACTATACTACAACCCTTGATAGCTGACCTCAAGATGCTGTCCACAGAGGGTTTCACTGTCTGTCTTGATGAAGTAGAGCACACAGTTCATGCTGCTCTAGCAACCATTTCATGTGACAACCTCTCTGCTCATATGATTGGGCGGTTTTCAATGTCTTTCAATACTGGCCGAATATGTCGATTTTGTATGGCGTCACATTCAGAGATACAACAAAAGTTTTGTGAGGACAGTTTTGTTCTTAGAACAACTGAAGTACATAAATACCACATAGACTGTGTGAAAAATGACAAAGAGAGTGCTGCTTTGTACGGTGTCTATGGTAATTGTACATTTGATGCACTGCCTTATTTTGATGTGACAAAATGTCTTCCCCCAGATGTAATGCATGACTTGCTGGAGGGAGTTATGCCTCTGGTGATGAAGCTGGTCATTTGTAAAGCTCATAATGAAAAGCACATAACCATACATGAAATCAATGATGAGCTGAAAAATTTAAACATCGGGAAGAATGACAGACCAAACAAACCAGTGCCACTGACTGAAAAAATTCTTCGAAATTCTAACATAGTTGGATCAGCCAGTCAAAAATGGTGCTTATTCAGGCTCTTGCCTTTTTTAATGGCTCACCATATTCCACCTGGTAGTCCATATTGGCATGTGTTCTTACTATGTTCAGAAATCGCGGATATCATAATGGCTACAAATGTGAGAAAAGATGAGCTTGCTCATTTAAAATTGCTGATTCAAGAATTCCTTGATAAGACTACTGAAGTCTTTGGAGATGTTTTAACACCAAAGTGTCACTACTTGATTCACTATCCTAGACTGATATTGATGTACGGTCCTCTTCGCCCTTTGTGGTGTATGAGGTATGAAAGCAAGCATCAGTATTTCAAAAATATAGCCAGCAAATGCAGGAACTTTGTAAACATAACTGCGACTCTCAGCAACCGTCATCAAATGAAACAATGCTGGGAATTTTCTTCAGATAGGTTCCTAGGTGACTTTGAAAATGCACTCAGCAAAAGCATTTGTGTGCCATTTTCATCTCTGCCAGGTGATTTACAGAATGCTCTGCAATTAAACAAAAGTTTTAAAGATGTGCAGTTTCAGGATAAAGTGCTTCAGCGTGTGTCTGCTATATCTGTCAGTGGTGTCAAATATGCCCTTGAGGATGTTTTTGTAGTAGGCCATGTACACACTGAAGCCATCCCTTTGTTCTTGAAAGTCAAGTACATTCTGAACGTTGACACTTTTTGGGGGTTGTGTGGGAAACTGTTATTTCCTTGCTCTTATGACAGTCATTTCCATGCTTACCAAGTGACAGTTGACAGTGACTGGATTCTGCTCAATCCAGGAAATGAGATAGACTATCAAGCTCTAGACACGTATTTAGTTGATGATAGATTGTTTGTTTCCTTGAGGTATTCTGTGTAAATATGTTGATGTGATGGTTTAAGACTTTGCCATGTATTTATTTTATGTGACAATATATATTCACAATGAAATTTGTATCATCTTTTAATGAAAATAAACAGTCACAAAGCAAATATTGTGGACAATTGAGGTACATTTTTGTCTCTTTAAAGTCCAGAATAGGTTGTCGCTGGGGGGGTACCTTTATAAGTACCCAACTGTACCCTTTTCAATGGGAACATTGTTGTACTATAGTTTAAAGGTACATTTATGTCTTGCAGGGTACATAATTGTACTTTAACTGGTACAACTTAATAAGGTACAGAAATGGACCAGGACTGAAGGGTACAGAAATGTCTTTCAAAAAGGTACACCCCCAGCGACAAGCATTTGTACCCTTTTAGGTACACGCTGGTACCTCTATTTTTGAGTGTGTAGACTTCTACGCTCTTAATCAAGCTACTCCCTCCAACTACAGTTACACTGCTAAACCCCGCCTCTCCGGGTGAGGGGGAGGTGTTGCTGTTCTTCATAAACAATCCCTACCCATCACTGAACTGAACCTCAACCTCCCATCTATCTCATCCTTTGAACACCTCGCCTTCTCCCTCCCCAACTCTATCACCACTCTTCTAATCTACCGTCCCCCGAAGCCACACTCCTCTTTTCTCTCTGAACTGTCTGAACTTGTCACTATTGCATCCTCTCTCTCTTCCCGCCTCCTACTTACCGGTGACTTCAACATCCACATTGATCAGCCCAACGCCCCACTGACGTCTGACTTCCTCTCTCCTCTTGACTGCTTCCACCTTACCCAACACATCGACTTCCCCACCCATACCAAAGGCCACACTCTGGACATAGTTTGCTCCTCCTTCCTACCCATCTCTAACCCCCATCCCCTCCCCTTCCCACTCTCTGATCATCTCTGCATCCTCTTCTCCGCCCATCTATCCTCAACCCATAATCCAAAAAAAACGCACCATCTCCTACCGCAACATGAAGGCAGTCAACCCACCCACGCTCTCCCAGCTCTTTTCCTCTGCCTTCCCCCCCGACTCTGCCCCCTCCTCCCCCGACGACTATGCCATCATGCTTAACTCCATCCTTTCTGACTCCCTCGACTCCCTAGCCCCCTGGAAAACCTCCTCTGTCTCATTCACCAACCCCGCCCCCTGGTACACCCTGGAACTCCGCACCATGAAACCGACTGGCTGTCAACTCGAACGACTATACAAACAAACCTGCCTCACCGTTCACACCGAAGCCTACAAACAACACATCTCCTCCTACCGTGATGCTCTCCAAACTGCCAAATCCGCCCACTTTTCCACCCTCATCAACAGCACCAACCGGAACCCCCGCATCCTGTTCTCCACCGTCAACAAACTGCTCCAGCCACTGGACATCAATCCACCCTCCTCCCCTGACCTCTGCAAATCTTTCCTCCTCGCCTTCAACAATAAAATCTCCCAAATCAACAGCTCCCTGACTGCCACCATCAGCAACTCCACCCCCACCACTCCTGCCCCCCCCCCCCCCCGACCACCTGCCCTTCCCTCCTCTCACTGCCTTCTCCCCTGTCGACTCCTCCCACATCCTAGACGTCATCACTGCGTCCTAAACAACCACCTGCTCTCTCAACCCCCTCCCAACAACCCTAACTAAGGCCTGCCTCCCTGTTCTCATCCCCCACCTCACCACCCTTTTCAACCTGTCTCTATCCCTTGGTCATGTTCCCTCTGTCTACAAACTTGCCTCCATCACCCCCATTCTCAAAAAGCCCCCCCTTGACCCAGCCAACCTCTCCAATTACCGCCCCATCTCCAACCTGCCGTTCTTCTCAAAAACTCTGGAACGCATTGTCGCCGCTCAACTCCACACCCACCTCCAGTCAAACAACCTCTACGAACCCCTTCAGTCTGGTTTCCGCCCACTTCACAGTACTGAAACAGCCCTTGTCAAAGTCATCAACGATCTCCTCACCTCTGCAGACTCCGGTGCCCTCAACATCCTGTTACTACTTGACCTCAGCGCAGCTTTTGACACAGTGAACCATTCCATACTCCTACAAAGGCTGCGCCATCAGGGTGTTGAGGGCACTGCACTCGACTGGCTCACCTCCTACCTCACCGACAGGCAACAGTTCATCTCCCTCTCTGGTCACACATCCACCCTCTCCCCAGTTACGCAGGGGGTCCCTCAGGGCTCAGTCCTCGGCCCCCTCATCTTCATCTGCTACCTCTTCCCCCTTGGTCACATCATCCGCAAACTCAACCTGGACTTCCACTGTTACGCTGACGACACCCAGATCTACATCACCACCAAACCCACCCAAAACCCTCCCCTCACCCACATCGAAACCTGCATCTCTACAATACAAACATGGCTGAATCAAAACTTCCTCAAACTCAACAGTGACAAAACAGAGCTCCTCCTCATAGGCACCAAATCCACTCTCAACAAAACTGGACCCATCTCACTCACTATCGGCACCTCAACCATCACCCCCTCCCCCCTGGCACGCAATCTCGGCGTTATCCTGGACCCCACCCTCTCCTTCGATCACCATGTCAGCTCCATCGTCAAGACCTCCTACTTCCACCTACGCCGCATCGCCAAAATCAGACACTGCCTCTCTCCCCCTGCTGCTGAATCCCTCATCCACACCTTCATCTTCTCCCGCCTCAACTATTGCAACTCCCTCCTCACTGGCATCACCTCCCATTCTCTCCATAGACTCCAAATGGTTCAAAACTCTGCGGCCCGCCTCCTTACCCACACCCGGTCCCGTGAACACATCACTCCCGTTCTCCACTCCCTCCATTGGCTCCCCATCAAACAACGCATCAACTTTAAAATCCTCCTCCTCACTTTCAAAGCTCTTCACCACCTGGCCCCCCCTACCTGTCTGACCTCCTCATCCCCCACCGCCCCTCCCGAGCCCTCCGATCTTTCTACACTCTCACCCTGACTGCACCAACATCCAGACTGAAAACCTTCGGCGACAGAGCCTTCTCCAGAACAGAACCCCAACTATGGAACTCCCTCCCCCAACCTGTTCGCCACTCTCCCTCACTTCCTATATTCAAATCCCGCCTGAAAACCTACCTCTTCTCCCAAGCCTTCGACCTCCCCTACCCCTAACCACCTCCACCCCACTGACTGTTCCTATACCGCCTGTGTTACATCCCATCATTTCTTTTATTCGCTATGTTGTCTTCTGCTTGTTCCCCCGTCTGTCACTACCCCTTTTGTGTTACTATGTAAGCGTCTTTGGGTCTTTGAAAAGCGCTATACAAATTTAATGTATTATTATTATTATTATTATTATTAAAAAGGGTGAGGATATTTAAAGCCGACTGAAGCAGTTTTCCAACTGGAGAACGCTTGTCAAGGTGGTTGCAAGAATTAAAAGACTGGGGTCCCAGAAGAAACATCCTGAAGACCTTTTGACAGTCAAGGAACGTAATGAAGCAGCTGAGGTGGTTATTAAACTGGTTCAAGAGCAGGCTTTCCCTCGAGAACTTAAGTCGCTTCAAGAAGGTTCTCAAGGCAACAGTCTCCTGAGCTCAAGTCCCCTTTTTTGTCTCAACCCCATTTTGGAAGGAGGACTACTCCGTGTTGGTGGAAGACTGAGACGGTCAAGCCTGAGTTATGATGTCAAGCATCCAGTTATTCTTCCTAAAAATGACCACATTACTCAGTTGATTCTGTCTCATTATCATGTTCAGATCTGTCACCAAGGCCGGAGTCAAACTTTAATCGAAGTTAGAGCAAAGGGGTTTTGGGCCATTGGTGGGAGCAAAGCTGTTGCCAAGTTAATACATAAATGTGTGCCATGTCGCAAGCTCAGACGACCTGCTGAGGAGCAACAAATGTCCCAGCTGCCCAGAGAACGTGTTGAAGTCTCAGCTCCTTTCTCGTTCTGCGGAATGGATTGTTTTGGCCCATTTCTTGTCAAACGAGGCTGTGAGGAATGCAAGAGGTATGGGCTCATCTTCACCTGCCTGGCCTCTCGGGCTGTGCATCTTGAAATGTTGGAAGACTTATCCACAGACTCCTACATCAATGCTTTGAGGTGCTTTATCAGCCTCAGAAGGGCTGTCCTGCAGCTCCGTTGTGACCAAGGCACAAATTTTGTAGGAGCCAAAAATGAATTCCAGGAAGTGCTCAAGCAATGTGATATCAAGGCTCTGGAAGCTTTTCTGACAAACAAGCAGTGTGAGTTTGTTTTCAACGCCCCTTCAGCAAGTCACACGGGTGGTGTATGGGAGCGACAAATTCGGACCATTCGTAATGTACTGAACATGACTGTTGCTCAGAGTCAGGGCAAGCTAGATGACTCCTCCCTTAGAACATTGCTCTATGAAGCTATGGCTATTGTTAATAGCCGGCCATTGAATGTTGATGGTATCAATGACCCCATGTCACCTGAACCTTTGACTCCAAACCACCTCATCTTCATGAAGTCTAAGGTCACGTCACCACCACCTGGGAGTTTGTGAAAGGAGATGTGTATGCTGTAAAAAGGTGGCGTAGAGTTCAATACCTGACCGAACAATTCTGGAGCCGGTGGAAGAAGGAATACCTGCTGAACTTGACCATTCGTCAAAGGTGGCACGCAATCCGGCGAAACATGAAATTGGATGACATTGTCATCATTAAGGAGGACGCGCTCCCGAGACAACATTGGCAACTTAGAAGAGTGGTCGAAACTGTAGAGGGAACTGACGGCCTTGTCCGCAGGGTTAAGGTACAAGTTGAAGACCGAGGACTAACAAACAAAGCAGGCAATTGCTCCAAGTCCTCTATCATTGAACGTCCCATTCAGAAGCTTGTGCTGTAATTTGCTGTCAGTTATGCATTCACATCAGACATCTTAAGTTTGAATCTGCCTATGTATGTATGTGTGTAAATTGCGTATGATTTTATATACAATCATTTGTTGATTGGAAATCGTGTATAATTATGAATTGTTTGACCTTTGATGAGCTGGTCCATTATGACACGATTTGGTAGGAGTGTAAGTGACCCACAATGTGCGGAGGTTGTCAGATGTGGGCACTGTAACCTGTGTCATAATACCTGGGTGAAATGCCCGGAAGCTTTATGTACCTCCTTACCTCTTTTCCTGTTTTGGCTCCTCGCAGTAATGGTGATCCTCCAGAAAAGCTGTGAAACATGCACACCAGTGCAAATGTGAACATTTATTTGTGCCTTTGTTGAAATTTGTCTTTGTTGTTTCATTGTTTGTTAAATCTTCTGGTTAATTGGTGTTTAATTTTGTGTCGGGCAGTGATAGTGCCCAAAATGGCAGATTGACAGGAGGAAAAGAGGACGCTAGATAAAGTTTGCACCCTTGGTAAGCAGAGCGAGGTGCGTTCATGATTTTAACTCTTGATAAATGTATTATTAAAATCATTAAATAATGTTTGTAAAGTGACCAATTTGTTTAGCTGCTATGGGGAGCATGTGTTTTATATTGTGTATTAATGCATGATGAACAGAATTTAATTGACTGTATTCGTCTTTTTAGTTTCACAGTGTAAATGGTGAGGACGGAGAATAAAAATCCACTGTTGCACCCGTAAAAGAGACTCTCTGCGTGTTTCATAAAGCCAAGGGCAGCTACAACCACCACAGAGAGACAAAACATTACATTAAAATCTAAACAGTGACTTTTATTAAACATGATGTGGGGACAAGTGTCTCCCATAAAGGGACAGAGCAGGGACACTTCCTCTTGTCTACACAGGGACTCTGAACAGCACACACCTAGACTGAAGATGTCTCACGAGAACAGACGTAAGGACAGACCAAGGACACCCAGAGACAAACCTTGTCGATGTCTCTGATGTTGACGTTGACATAGGTGGCACAGAGCAGGCGGACCCTCAGCATAGTGTTGAAGGCCCACAGGGAGCGGGGAGGAGAACCATCACCTCCTCCTGGACAGGGAGACGGCTGAGGAGTCCTCCGACTGAAACACAAACAACAAACATCTTCCGCCTGATACCGGACACCTGTGCAGGCTCCTGATTGGCTGTGATACCTGTGTGACAGCTGTTGATTGGCTGCTGTACCTGTACGAAGGCGTGACAAAGCCAGAGGCAGGAAGCTGAGAGTAGAACTGTCCTTAGAGACCAGCATCAGGTGAGGAAGACGACCCACGATGATACAGGAGCGGATGTACTGCAGACAGACGAACAGACAGGTGGAGACTGTGAGACTGGTGGAGACAGACAGCTGGAGTCAGACAGACAGGTGGAGACAGTGAGAGGTTTGTTCTGTGACAGTTTGTTTTCAGAGTGAAGTTGTTACCTTGTACTGACTGAGAGGATACTTCTCCAACAGGTACTCGTCACAGCCACACACCTGAGGAGAGACAGACAGGTGGGACAGGTGAGTCAGACAGGTGACACAGACAGTTGAGATAGACAGGTGAGACGGACAGGTAAGACAGGTGAGACAGACAGACAGGTGTACCTTGAGGATGTACTGTCCCTGGTACTCCTGGACACAGAGGCGGAGTTGCTGAGGTGACAGGTGCATGGATCGGCTCTTCTTCCTGATGGACTCTGCTATGAGCTGCTCAGGTAAACTGTCATGACTCACCTGGACACAAACACACAGCAGACAGTGACATCATCATTGTTACAGGCTGATGACATCATCATTGTTACAGGCTGATGACATCGTTACACGCCGACAACATCATTACAGGCTGACGTCTGAGCTGTGTTCTGTTGGGACTCTCTGGGTCCTGGACTTCATTTGACACGTAGCACTGACCTAAACATCGACCAACTAGACTGCTCAGAAACATGAAGGTCACAGTGTTAAAGATCACAATGTTAATGACCATAGTGTTAGAGGTCACAGTGGTAATGGTCACAGTGTTAGAGGTCACAGTGTTAAAGATCACAATGTTAATGACCATAGTGTTAGAGGTCACAGTGGTAATGGTCACAGTGTTAGAGGTCATAGTCCTAAAGGTCACAGTGTTAATGGTCACAGTGTTAGAGGTCACAGTGGTAATGGTCACAGTGTTAGAGGTCACAGTCATAAAGGTCACAGTGTTAATGGTCACAGTGTTAGAGGTCACAGTGTTAATGGTCACAGTGTTAGAGATCATAGTGGTAATGGTCACAGTGTGAATGGTCACAGTGTTAGAGGTCACAGTGTTAAAGATCACAGTGTTAATGGCCACAGTGTTAGAGGTCACAGTGTTAATGGTCACAGTGGTAAAGATCACAGTGGTAATGGACACAGTGGTAAAGATCACAGTGTAAATGGTCACAGTGTTAGAGGTCACAGTGTAAATGATCACAGTGTTAATGGTCACAGTGGTAAAGATCACAGTGGTAAAGATCACAGTGTTAATGGTCACAGTGTTAGAGGTCACAGTGGTAAAGATCACAGTGTTAATGGCCACAGTGTTAGAGATCACAGTGTTAATGGTCACAGTGTTAGAGGTCACAGTGGTAAAGATCACAGTGTTAATGGTCACAGTGTTAGAGGTCACAGTCCTAAAGGTCACAGTGTTAATGGTCACAGTGTTAGAGGTCACAGTGGTAATGGTTACAGTGTTAGAGGTCACAGTGTTAGACGTCACAGTGTTAGAGGTCACAGTGGTAAAGATCACAGTGTTAATGGTCACAGTGTTAGAGGTCACAGTGTTAATGGTCACAGTGTTAGAGGTCATAGTGGTAATGGTCACAGTGTTAATGGTCACAGTGTTAGAGGTCATAGTGGTAATGGTCACAGTGTTAATGGTCACAGTGTTATAGGTCACAGTGGTAATGGCCACAGTATTGAGGTCACAGTCCTAAAAGTCACAGTGTTAATGGTCACAGTGTTAGAGGTCATAGTGGTAATGGTCACAGTGTTAGAAATCACAGTGGTAATGGTCACAGTATTGAGGTCACAGTCCTAAAAGTCACAGTGTTAATGGTCACAGTGTTAGAGGTCACAGTGTTAATGGTCACAGTGTTAGAGGTCACAGTGTTAATGGTCACAGTGTCAGACGTCACAGTGTTAATGGTCACTGTGTTAGAGGTCACAGACCTAAAGGTCACAGTATTAATGGTCACAATGTTAGAGATCACAGTCCTGAAGGTCACAGTGTTAATGGTCACAGTGTTAGAGGTCACAGTGGTAAAGATCACAGTGTTAATGGCCACAGTGTTAGAGGTTACAGTGTTAATGGTCACAGTGGTAATGGTCACAGTATTGAGGTCACAGTCCTAAAAGTCACAGTGTTAATGGTCACAGTGTTAGAGGTCACAGTGGTAATGGTTACAGTGTTCGAGGTCACAGTGGTAATGGTCACAGTGTTAGACGTCACAGTGTTAATGGTCACAGTCCTAAAGGTCACAGTGGTAAAGATCACAGTGTTAATGGCCACAGTGTTAGAGATCACAGTGTTAATGGTCACAGTGTTAGAAGTCACAGTGGTAATGGTCACAGTGTTAATGGTCACAGTGTTAGAGATCACAGTGTTAAAGATCACAGTGTTAATGGCCACAGTGTTAGAGGTCACAGTGTTAATGGTCACAGTGGTAAAGATCACAGTGGTAATGGACACAGTGGTAAAGATCACAGTGTAAATGGTCACAGTGTTAGAGGTCACAGTGTAAATGGTCACAGTGTTAATGGTCACAGTGTTAGAGGTCACAGTGGTAAAGATCACAGTGTAAATGGTCACAGTGTTAGAGGTCACAGTGGTAAAGATCACAGTGTTAATGGCCACAGTGTTAGAGATCACAGTGTTAGAGATCACAGTGTTAATGGTCACAGTGTTAGAGGTCACAGTGGTAAAGATCACAGTGTAAATGGTCACAGTGTTAATGGTCACAGTGTTAGAGGTCACAGTCCTAAAGGTCACAGTGTTAATGGTCACAGTGTTAGAGGTCACAGTGTTAGAGGTCACAGTGGTAATGGTCACAGTGTTAGACGTCACAGTGTTAGAGATCACAGTGGTAATGGTCACATTGTTAGAGGTCACAGTCCTAAAAGTCACAGTGTTAATGGTCACAATGTTAGCGATCACAGTCCTAATGGTCACAGTGTTAATGGTCACAGTGTTAGAGGTCACAGTGGTAAAGATCAGTGTTAATGGCCACAGTGTTAGAGATCACAGTGTTAATGGTCACAGTGGTAATGGTCACAGTGTTAGAGATCACAGTGGTAATGGTCACAGTGTTAGAGGTCACAGTCCTAAAAGTCACAGTGTTAATGGTCACAATGTTAGAGGTCACAGTCCTAAAGGTCACAGTGTTAATGGTCACAGTGATAGAGGTCACAGTGGTAATGGTCACAGTATTGAGGTCACAGTCCTAAAAGTCACAGTGTTAATGGTCACAGTGTTATTGGTCACAGTGTTAGAGGTCACAGTGGTAATGGTTACAGTGTTAGAGGTCACAGTGGTAATGGTCACAGTGTTAGACGTCACAGTGTTAATGGTCACAGTGTTAGAGGTCACAGTGGTAAAGATCACAGTGTTAATGGTCACAGTGTTAGAGGTCATAGTGGTAATGGTCACAGTGTTAATGGTCACAGTGTTAGAGGTCACAGTGGTAATGGTCACAGTATTGAGGTCACAGTCCTAAAAGTCACAGTGTTAATGGTCACAATGTTAGAGGTCATAGTGGTAATGGTCACAGTGTTAATGGTCACAGTGTTAGAGGTCACAGTGGTAATGGTCACAGTATTGAGGTCACAGTCCTAAAAGTCACAGTGTTAATGGTCACAGTGTTAGAGGTCACAGTGTTAATGGTCACAGTGTCAGACGTCACAGTGGTAAAGATCACAGTGTTAGACGTCACAGTGGTAATGGTCACATTGTTAGAGGTCACAGTCCTAAAGGTCACAGTGTTAATGGTCACAATGTTAGAGATCACAGTCCTGAAGGTCACAGTGTTAATGGTCACAGTGTTAGAGGTCACAGTGGTAAAGATCACAGTGTTAATGGTCACAGTGGTAATGGTCACAGTGTTAGAGGTCACAGTCCTAAAGGTCACAGTGTTAATGGTCACAATGTTAGAGGTCACAGTGTTAGAGGTCACAGTGGTAAAGATCACAGTGTTAATGGCCACAGTGTTAGAGGTCACAGTGTTAATGGTCACAGTGTTAGAGGTCATAGTGGTAATGGTCACAGTGTTAATGGTCACAGTCCTAAAGGTCACAGTGGTAAAGATCACAGTGTTAATGGCCATAGTGTTAGAGGTCACAGTGTTAATGGTCACAGTGTTAGAAGTCATAGTGGTAATTGTCACAGTGTTAATGGTCACAGTGTTAGAGGTCACAGCGTTAAAGATCACAGTGTTAATGGCCACAGTGTTAGAGGTCACAGTGTTAATGGTCACAGTGTTAGAGATCACAGTGGTAATGGTCACAGTGGTAAAGACCACAGTGTAAATGGTCACAGTGTTAGAGGTCACAGTGTAAATGGTCACAGTGTTAATGGTCACAGTGTTAGAGGTCACAGTGGTAAAGATCACAGTGTAAATGGTCACAGTGTTAGAGGTCACAGTGGTTAAGATCACAGTGTTAATGGCCACAGTGTTAGAGATCACAGTGTTAGAGATCACAGTGTTAATGGTCACAGTGTTAGAGATCACAGTGGTAATGGTCACAGTGTTAGAGGTCACAGTGGTAATGGTCACAGTGTTAATGGTCACAGTGTTAGAGGTCACAGTGTTAAAGAGCACAGTGTTAATGGCCACAGTGTTAGAGGTCACAGTGTTAGAGGTCACAGTGGTAAAGATCACAGTGTAAATGGTCACAGTGTTAGAGGTCACAGTGTAAATGATCACAGTGTTAATGGTCACAGTGGTAAAGATCACAGTGTAAATGGTCACAGTGTTAGAGGTCAGAGTGGTAAAGATCACAGTGTTAATGGCCACAGTGTAAATGGTCACAGTGTTAGAGATCACAGTGGTAATGGTCACAGTGTTCGAGGTCACAGTGGTAATGGTCACAGTGTTAGAGGTCACAGTCCTAAAGGTCACAGTGTTAATGGTCACAATGTTAGAGGTCACAGTCCTAAAGGTCGCAGTGTTAATGGTCACAGTGTTAGAGGTCACAGTGGTAATGGTCACAGTGTTAGAGTTCACAGTCCTAAAGGTCACAGTGTTAATGGTCACAGTGTTAGAGGTCACAGTGGTAAAGATCACAGTGTAAATGGTGACAGTGTTAATGGTCACAGTGTTAGAGGTCACAGTGGTAAAGATCACAGTGTAAATGGTCACAGTGTTAGAGGTCACAGTGGTAAAGATGACAGTGTTAATGGCCACAATGTTAGAGATCACAGTGTTAATGGTCACAGTGTTAGAGGTCACAGTGGTAAAGATCACAGTGTTAATGGCCACAGTGTTAGAGGTCACAGTGTCAATGGTCACAGTGTTAGAGATCACAGTGGTAATGGTCACAGTGGTAATGATCACAGTCCTAAAGGTCACAGTGGTAATGGTCACAGTGTTAGCGGTCACAGTGGTAATGGTCACAGTGTTAGAGGTCACAGTCCTAACGGTCACAGTGTTAATGGTCACAATGTTAGAGGTCACAGTCCTAAAGGTCACAGTGTTAATGGTCACAGTGTTAGAGGTCATAGTGGTAATGGTCACAGTGTTAGAGGTCACAGTCTAACAGGAAGTCAGTTAAACTATCATTCCAGTGTGTGAATCAGTTTCAGCTGGGTCAAATCAAAGAGACAACAGGAACAATGGAGAGACAAACAGGAAATGATGTACATGTAGTGTCCACAGACAGTTGCTCTCTCCTTATCCTTCCTGACTGATTCTTCTCTAGTTTGGTCTTCTGCTAGTGTCTTTGTCACTACTGGTAGCATGGGGCGGCACCTGCAGCCCAATCAGGTTGATACCAGATACCAGGAGACCGGCCGTTACACCAGGAGAGCTGGACAGGGCCGTAGAAGGGCATCAACCCAGCAGCAGGACCGCTATCTGCTCCTTTGTGTGAGGAGGAACAGGAGGAGCACTGCCAGAACCCTACAACATGACCTCCAGCAGGCTACTGGTGTGCATGTTTCTGACCACACTGTCAGAAACAGACTCCATGAGGGTGGCATGAGGGCCCCACGTCCTCTAGTTGGACCTGTGCTCACAGCCCAGCACCGTGCAGCTCCATCATTCACCAGAGAACACCAGAACTGGCAGGTCCACCACTGGCGCCCCGTTCTCTTCACAGATGAGAGCAGGTTCACACTGAGCACATGTGACAGGCGTTAAAGAGTCTGTAGATGCCGTGGTGAACGTTATGCTGCCTGTGACATCATCCAGCATGACGGGTTTGCTGGTGGGTCAGTGATGGTCTGGGGAGGCAGATCCTTGAAGGGCCGCACAGACCTCCACGTGCTAGCCAGAGGTACCCTGACTGCTGTTAGGTACCATGATGAAATCCTCAGAGCGATTGTCAGAACTTACGCTGGTGCAGAGGGCCCTGGGTTCCTCCTGGTGCGGAGGGCCCTGGGTTCCACCTGGTGTGGCGGGTCCTGGGTTCCGCCTGGTACAGAGGGTCTTGGGTTCCACCTGGTACAGAGGGCCCTGGGTTCCTCCTGGTGCGGAGGGCCCTGGGTTCCACCTGGTGCGGTGGGTCCTGGGTTTCTCCTGGTGCGGCGGGTCCTGGGTTCCTCCTGGTGCGGAGGGCCCTGGGTTCCTCCTGATGCGGAAGGCCCTGGGTTCCACCTGGTGTGGAGGGCCCTGGGTTCCTCCTGGTGTGGTGAATCCTGGGTTCCTCCTGGTGCGGAGGGCCCTGGGTTCCTCCCGGTGCTGGGGGCCCTGGGTTCTACCTGGTGCAGAGGGCCCTGGGTTCCTCCTGGTGCGGTGGGTTCTGAGTTCCTCCTGGTGCAGAGGGCCCTGGGTTCCTCCCTGTGCTGGGGGCCCTGGGTTCCACCTGGTGCAGAGGGCCCTGGGTTCCTCCTGGTGCGGTGGGTCCTGGGTTCCTTCTAGTGCAACAGGCCCTGATTTTCTCTTGGTGTGTTGATTTTGATTCCAGCCCTCAGTGGGTGGATGATTTTGGTTATAATGTCATTTTGTTCTCAGTAGGTTACTCAGTGTGCGTTAGTTAAATTTGTTCATCAAGATGTGATGAACGAGCGACAGTATTCCTGACGGCATTGGTTCTTCCAGGAGGATCATGTATCTGTCATAACATGAAACGTGTTCAGGGATGGTTTGAGGAACAGGACAGAGTTTGAGGTTTGGCCTTTAAACTCCACAGATATGAATCTGATCGATCATCTGTGGGATAAGCTGGAAAAATCGGTCTGATCCACGGAGGTCCCAGATCCCAGCTGACAGGACTGACCGCTCAGGGTGTTGGATTTATTTAGTGGTGTCCATCACTAAGAACTGAAACTTGTCCTGGTCAGATTCCTTCATTGATCAGGATCTGAATGATCCTCAGGTTCAGGTTTCTCTGGCGCTGCTCCTTGTGGAGGAGCTGCTGATTATGAACACATGAATGTCTCTATCTACAGTCACTGTTTGGTTTGTCCGTTCTGGGATACTGCAGAAACATGGTGGTCCAACATGGTGATCTCTGCAGACTAGGACCTGCTCCCTGTGTAGATATGAATGTCTCATTCTGAGGTAACGAGGACGCATAAACTGATCAGATGAGGTTTAAATCCAACATGGCGGCACCTGACAGGATCTGCTGCAACAGTGTGTCGGACCTTCGATTGCTGTGTCCTGACGTACAGCTGGTCCTCCTGAGGTCCAGGACGTGTTGGTGCCACATGCCACAGTCATCCCGAGGGGGACCTGCACACCACCGGGCAGCAGCTGGTTTTAATTTTGTGGCCGACCCCGACTGGACCAGACCCAACCCCCGGATCATCATCAGACACACAGTCCTGATCTGTGGCCATTCAGCTGGTGATGAAGTTTTCATTTCTAAAATAATACGTCATTAATCAGGTTACATACAACCAAATGTTACATGGTGAAGTGGGAGGGTGAGGGGCCACATGGACGTCCACACAGGGGTTATTCATGGAAATGGGGACGCAGAAACTGTGAACTGGCCTTTCGTTTAAGACTCTGACTCAGCTTTGACACGTCCTGTGATCTCACAGCACAAGACGGACACAAACGTACATCGGGTTTACCTTCAGCGTGTATTTCTGTTTGGAGTTGGACGGAGACACGATAACCCAGATGGTCACGATCAACCTCCCTGCAGAGACAGACAGGAAGACACAGACAGACAGACAGTTAGAGACAGGCAGGTGTGTTAACATGTGCTTGTCCCCGGGCTCCTGAGACAAGCTGTCCAACTGTGTCCAACAGGTGCGTACCTTTGTCCAGCTTGCTGTAAATGTGGGGGGGGAGCTGGGGGCTGGACTCCACGTTGGGCGGGTACACGTAGAGCGCCTGGCTGTGGGCCCCTCCCCCCTCTCTCTCCTCCATGGCCTCTCTGCACACGCTCAGTATGGAGCGGCGGAAGTCCTGAACCTCGGGGTCCTTCATCATCTCGAACTCACAGACCGGCATCCCAATGGCAAACCCTGAGGACAGGATGGACTTAGTCTGAGGGTGGGGGCGGAGTCTGATGAGACATGAGGTCAGGATCAGTGATGAGGTCATAGGGGTGAGGACATGGACCAGTAAGAAGCAGACGAACTGTGTTCTAGGCAACAAGTGATGACAGGTGACAACAGGTGATGACAGGTGAGGTCAGGTGAGGTCAGGTGATGACAGGTGATTACAGGTGATTACAGGTGATGACAGGTGTATGGAGTTAGATTTGTCTCATTAATACCTGTAAATGCACAGAGGGTGATCTACAAATATTTCTTGATCTGCACACGTTTCATAATTATGTGTGTGAACAGATCGACAAACTGTGTGTAAATGTGTAATCTGTAAATATAAAACACATTCCACAAATACAAAAAATATCTGTAAATACATTAAATTAATTTGATTTGCAATAAATGAAAAGCATTTGTGAATATATCTTCCTAACATTTACAACTTTTGAACAGGCATTTGTGAACTCAGTTTTTATTTGTGAATCAAAAAAACATTTGTGGATCTCAGTTCTACGCGTGCGCATTTACTTTTTACACACACGTTTTTTTGAGACAAACTTTCCACTGGTCCGAATGAAAATGCACTCGTATCACTCAGCCATCTTCGGACAGCACGTGATCACCCAGCTGATGACGTCATTTCCACATGTAAAAGTAAGAGTACGCAGTCTTTCTATGAGCTGTTTTTTGTTGTTGTTTTAATAATAATCAGCAATAAGTAATGTGCATTCATTGTTTTATATTAATGTCATACAGTGAGTATTAGTGTGTGTTTATTTGTTCTATGTATCTGGCACACACTTTTGTATACATTTCTCTCTTCCAACTCATCCTTTATAGTTTTCATTTATTCTTTCAAGTAGGATTAAAGTCACAAAGCACTTCACACCTTATTATTAGTGTACTCTTACTAATGTAGTTGTAATGTCTGTGCTGACCGGACTGTGTTTAGTTAGGTTACATCGTTTCAGTGAGGTTACATTAACTATTGTAAGATATGACAAGTGGCAACACCCTGGTTAAGGTCTTTGATAGAACAGCTGTTGGTGTTGGTAGCTCTTTTTGTTTAGAAATGTAATATTGTAGTTTTATTGTTCATTGTTAATATGTAGATTGTGCTAAGCTAACGTTAGCTACTGAAACAGCATCTGCTGCCATGGCAACATTAAACATTTATGTTGCAAAATATAAGCGTACCTACATCTGATCTAATCCATGCAGTCTATGTTCTAACTACTGAGTTTTCTAGTTTCAATACAGCCGTAAGTCATGATGACACAAAAACACTTTGACCAGTAGATGGCGGTAGCAGGTCTGCTGGCCAAACAAAGACAACTGCCAACTGATACATATAGAAAATACCAATTATGCTAAAAACAACAAATGGGGTGCATGATTACAATAAATGTAATGGTAAGTGAAACATGACACAGGTTACAGGTTGGATGGTACTGACTTCTGGTCTATTAACAATGTATAAAATGCTGCACCCTGCTTTCGTCCCCCCAGCCCGCAACATGAATGTTTACTGTTGCCATGGCAGCAGATGCTGTTTCAGTAGTTAACGTTAGCTTAGCGCAATCTACATATTAACAATGAACAATGCAACTACAATTTTACATTTCTAAACAAAAAGAGCTACCAACACCAACAGCTATCAAAGACCTTAACCAGGGTGTTGTGTAATTATGAAACGTGTGCAGATCAAGACATATTTGTAGATCACCCTCTGTGCATTTACAGGTATTAATGAGACAAATCTAACTCCATACAGGTGACAACAGGTGATGACAGGTGAGGACAGGTGAGGTCAGGTGATGACAGGTGAGGACAGATGAGGACAGGTGAGGACAAGTGAGGTGTGTTACCTATCTCTCGGTTCAGGATCTTCTCCTCTCGGTTGCCCAGTGGCTCTATAACCTTCAGGATGGGGTGGAACAGTCGGAGGTCACAAAGCCGCCTCGTCTCATCATAAAACTCTTCCCTCTCCGCCTCCTGGGTCACACCAACAAAGATGTAGCACGACTCCTCCTGGCCAATCAGAGGGCAGAGTTTATAACCATTGATAGCACCTGTGATGGTGAGACGCGGGGTCAAAGGTCAGGCAACGATGGCGTACCTGCAGCAGGTGGTAGAGCGGGTACTTCCTGGCCTCAGTGAAGAGCTGCTGCTTGATATTGATAAGAGGAGTTTCTCTGAGACACTCGAGACTGACCATCATCCCTGAGACACATGACATCACATATGACATCAGAACATAGAACCAAACACAACAGACTGACCATCATCCCTGAGACACATGACAACCCATCAGACATCAGAACATAGAACCAAACACAACAGACTGACCATCATCCCTGAGACACATGACATCACATCAGACAACAGAACATAGAACCAAACAAAACAGACTGACCATCATCCCTGAGACACATGACATCACATCAGACAACAGAACATAGAACCAAACACAACAGACTGACCATCATCCCTGAGACACATGACAGCACATATGACATCAGAACATAGAACCAAACAAAACAGACTGACCATCATCCCTGAGACACATGACATCACATCAGACAACAGAACATAGAACCAAACACAACAGACTGACCATCATCCCTGAGACAAATGACATCACATATGACATCAGAACATAGAATCAAACAAAACAGACTGACCATCATCCCTGAGACACATAACATCACACCAGACAACAGAACATAGAACCAAACACAACAGACTGACCATCATCCCTGAGACACATGACATCACAGCAGACATCAGAACATAGAACCAAACAAAACAGACTGACCATCATCCCTGAGACACATGATATCACATCAGACAACAGAACATAGAACCAAGCACAACAGACTGACCATCATCCCTGAGACACATGACATCACATATGACAACAGAACGTAGAACCAAACAAAACAGACTGACCATCATCCCTGAGACACATGACAGCCCATCAGACAACAGAACATAGAACCAAACACAACAGACTGACCATCATCCCTGAGACACATGACAACCCATCAGACAACAGAATATAGAACCAAACAAAACAGACTGACCATCATCCATGAGACACATGACAGCCCATCAGACAACAGAACATAGAACCAAACAAAACAGACTGACCATCATCCCTGAGACACATGACAACCTATCAGACAACAGAACATAGAACCAAACAAAACAGACTGACCATCATCCCTGAGACACATGACAACCCATCAGACAACAGAACATAGAACCAAACAGACTGACCATCATCCCTGAGACAAATAACAACCTATCAGACAACAGAACATAGAACCAAACACAACAGACTGACCATCATCCCTGAGACACATGACAACCCATCAGACAACAGAACATAGAACCAAACAAAACAGACTGACCATCATCCCTGAGACACATGATATCACATCAGACAACAGAACATAGAACCAAGCACAACAGACTGACCATCATCCCTGAGACACATGATATCACATCAGACAACAGAACATAGAACCAAGCACAACAGACTGACCATCATCCCTGAGACACAAGACAGCCCATCAGACAACAGAACATAGAACCAAACACAACAGACTGAACATCATCCCTGAGACACATGACATCACATATGACATCAGAACATAGAACCAAACAAAACAGACTGACCATCATCCCTGAGACACATGATATCACATCAGACAACAGAACATAGAACCAAGCACAACAGACTGACCATCATCCCTGAGACACATGATATCACATCAGACAACAGAACATAGAACCAAGCACAACAGACTGACCATCATCCCTGAGACACATGATATCACATCAGACAACAGAACATAGAACCAAACACAACAGACTGAACATCATCCCTGAGACACATGACATCACATATGACATCAGAACATAGAACTAAACAAAACAGACTGACCATCATCCCTGAGACACATGACAGCCCATCAGACAATAGAACATAGAACCAAACACAACAGACTGACCATCATCCCTGAGACACATGACATCACATATGACATCAGAACATAGAACCAAACAAAACAGACTGACCATCATCCCTGAGACACATGACAACCTATCAGACAACAGAACATAGAACCAAACACAACAGACTGACCATCATCCCTGAGACACATGACAACCCATCAGACAACAGAACATAGAACCAAACAAAACAGACTGACCATCATCCCTGAGACACATGACATCACAGCAGACAACAGAACATAGAACCAAACACAACAGACTGAACATCATCCCTGAGACACATGACATCACATATGACATCAGAACATAGAACCAAACAAAACAGACTGACCATCATCCCTGAGACACATGATATCACATCAGACAACAGAACATAGAACCAAGCACAACAGACTGACCATCATCCCTGAGACACATGATATCACATCAGACAACAGAACATAGAACCAAGCACAACAGACTGACCATCATCCCTGAGACACATGATATCACATCAGACAACAGAACATAGAACCAAACACAACAGACTGAACATCATCCCTGAGACACATGACAACCTATCAGACAACAGAACATAGAACCAAACACAACAGACTGAACATCATCCCTGAGACACATGACAACCCATCAGACAACAGAACATAGAACCAAACAAAACAGACTGACCATCATCCCTGAGACACATGACAACCCATCAGACAACAGAACATAGAACCAAACAAAACAGACTGACCATCATCCCTGAGACACATGACAACCCATCAGACAACAGAACGTAGAACCAAACACAACATAGAACAGAACAAAGGCGTACCATTGGGCAGGCAGCAGTCCACCAGGATGCGAGGGGGCATCAGGTGGAGCCCCCATAGCTCCCCAGACGACGGCCTGGGCGCCATGACAACCACCAATCACAAGCTGCCTCACCTCAGCGCTGGGCTAGTTGGACAGACACAGACAGACAGACAGACACACACACACACACACACACACACACACACAGACAGGTGAGACTACACGGGTCTTCGACTGTTCGGGGACCACAGGTTAACCCTTTCTGGTCCTTTTCTCCTGCACACATTTTGGACAGGGACCACATGAGCACACTTTTGACCTGACTGACCCTGTTCTGTAACCAGATTGACTCTCTCTGGCCCTGCTTGGTCCTGTTTGGTCTTGTTTTGCACCCAGATTGGACCAGACTGAACCAGTTTGACCCTATTTGGACCTAATGGACCCAGTTTAACCTTGTTTGGCCCAGACTGACGCAGTTTGGTCCACTCTGGTCCTGTTTAGGCCCAGTTTGTCCCTAACAGACCCAGTTTGGTCCTGTTTGGCCCAGTCTGACCTAGACTGACCCCAAACTGGGTCAGTCTAGGTCAATGATGAAGTTTATTGTTCCTGTCTTCCATCGAGGATGAGGACGGTCCCAGGAGACAGTTTCAGTCTGTCTCACATCAGACGATTAAATATTAATAAAATATATATCATTTTATTTTACAGGTGAAAAATACTTTTAAATCTTTCAGACATGATGTATGATGTTTCTAATATTTGTCCCTTAACCTGTGAAACATGTCATCACATGTGGTTCATCATGTTCTGATAGGATAAGATAAGATACACCTCATTTCTCACAATTGAGAAATTCCAGTGTTACAGCAGTCAAGGAGAAAGAGTCAGATTAAAAATTTCAAAATTAAAAATGGGTAAGGGTTAGGTTTACAAACAACATTCACAATATTAAGAACAATAATAAACAAAATTTCTGTCATGTTTATCTGTGAATCACGTCCTCTATGGACATTTGTTTTTATTTGTTTTTTAATATTTGTCCTTTATTTTATATCAGTTTAAAACACAATTCTTTATTTATCTATCTATTTATTTATGAATTTATTTTTATTTTGAGTCAGTTTTCTATAAATATCTCATGTCTTCATGTCTCTTTGTCTCTTTGTGTTTTTTCAATGAAGCCGTCAAACAAAGAGCAGAAAGTAGGACACACACACAGTAGGACACATACACACATACACACACACACACACACACACACACACAGTCGAACAGACAAAAGCAGAAGCAGCGTGTGTGTGTTCCTTCCTGTAGCTCTTCCTGTTGACCTGCTGAATTAAAGCTGTGATCTGATGAAACTTTCACTGTTTCTTTCTTTCTTTCTTTCTTTCATTTACAGAAAACTGTTTATTTATCAACAATCACATTTTTAAAAATACAAAATAAATCAGATTCTGTTTTTTCTTAAAATATGATTTAAAGTTTACAGAATATAACCAGGAGCCTCCCATGAGCTTTTAACTTTATATCTTTAAATGTTAGAGCAGAAACATCAAACGGATGGAACCGCAGCCTTTAACTATATATCTTTAAATGTTAGAGCAGAAACATCAGACGGGTCGAACCGCAGCCTTTAACTATATACGTATCTTTAAATGTTAGAGCAGAAACATCAGACGGATGAGACCACAGAATTTAACTTTATGTCTTGAAATGTTAGAGCAGAAACATCAGACGGATGGGACCGCAGCCTTTAACTTTATATCTTTAAATGTTAGAGCAGAAACATCAGACGGGTCGAACCGCAGCCTTTAACTATATACGTATCTTTAAATGTTAGAGCAGAAACATCAGACAGATGGGACCACAGAATTTAACTTTATGTCTTTAAATGTTAGAGCAGAAACATCAGACGGATGGGACCGCAGCCTTTAACTTTATATCTTTAAATGTTAGAGCAGAAACATCAGACAGATGGGACCACAGAATTTAACTTTATGTCTTTAAATGTTAGAGCAGAAACATCAGACGGATGGGACCGCAGCCTTTAACTTTGTATCTTTAAATGTTAGAGCAGAAACATCAGACGGGTCGAACCACAGCCTTTAACTATATATCTTTAAATGTTAGAGCAGAAACATCAGACGGGTCGAACCGCAGCCTTTAACTATATATCTTTAAATGTTAGAGCAGAAACAGATGTGACATGTTTACTGATGATGTCACGTTTGTAAACACAGCAGGTAAACAGGAAGTTGTTTACTAACACAGACTGATGTGTTCCGAGACAAACTAAATCTTTATTATTGAAACTCATTTGATCTCCTCCGCTCATCTCCTGTTTCATCTCCTGTCTCCTCTCCTCCCTCCCTACTCTCCTCTCCTGTTTCCTCTCCCCTCTCCTCCCCTCCTCTCCTCTCCTCTTCCTCCCTCCCCTCCTTTCCTGTTTCCTCTCCTCTCCTCCTCTCCTCTCCTCCCTCCCTACTCTCCTCTCCTGTTTCCTCTCCCCTCTCCTCCCCTCCTCTCCTCTCCTCTTCCTCCCTCCCCTCCTTTCCTGTTTCCTCTCCTCTCCTCCTCTCCTCTCCGGTGTCTTCTCGTCTCCCCTCTCCTCTCCTCCTCTCCTGTTTCCTCTCCTCCTCTCCTGTCTCCTCTCCTCCCCTCCTCTCCTCCCTTCCTCCTTCCTCTCCTCTCCTCTCATGTTTCTTCCCCTTTTCAGTACTCCGCTCCTCCCTCCCTCCTCTCCTGTTTCCTCTCCTGATTCCTTCCTTCTCCTCCTCTCCTGTTTCTTCTCCTCTCACCTCTCCTGTCTCCTCTCCTCTCCTGTTTCCTCTCCTCTTGCCTCTCCTCCCCTCCTCCTCTATTCCTCCTTCCTATCATCTCCTGTTTCCTCTCCTCTCCTCTGCTCCTCTGCTCTTTGCTTCTCCTCTCCTGTTTCCTCTCCTCTTCCCTCTCCTCCCCTCCTGTTTCCTCTCCTCCCCTCCTCTCCTCCCCTCTCATGTTTCTTCCCCTTTTCAGTACTCCTCTCCTCCCTCCCTCCTCTCCTGTTTCCTCTCCTGTTTCCTTCCTTCTCCTCCTCTCCTGTTTCTTCTCCTCTCACCTCTCCTGTCTCCTCTCCTCTCCTGTTTCCTCTCCTCTCCCCCTCCTCTCCTCTTCCTCCCTCCCCTCCTTTCCTGTTTCCTCTCCTCTCCTCCTCTCCTCTCCTGTGTCTTCTCGTCTCCCCTCTCCTCTCCTCCTCTCCTGTCTCGTCTCCTCTCCTGTCTCCTCTCCTCCCCTCCTTTCCTGTTTCCTCTCCTCTCCTCCTCTCCTCTCCTGTGTCTTCTCGTCTCCCCTCTCCTCTCCTCCTTTCCTGTCTCCAATCCTCTCCTCCTCTCCTGTCTCCTCTCCTCCTCTCCTGTCTCCTCTCCTCCCCTCCTCTCCTCCCTTCCTCCTTCCTCTCCTCTCATGTTTCTTCCCCTTTTCAGTACTCCTCTCCTCCCTCCCTCCTCTCCTGTTTCCTTTCCTGTTTCCTTCCTTCTCCTCCTCTCCTGTTTCTTCTCCTCTCACCTCTCCTGTCTCCTCTCCTCTCCTGTTTCCTCTCCTCATCCCTCTCCTCCCCTCTTCCTCTATTCCTCCTTCCTCTCATCTCCTGTTTCCTCTCCTCTCCTCTGCTCCTCTGTTCTTTGCTTCTCCTCTCCTGTTTCCTCTCCTCTTCCCTCTCCTCCCCTCCTGTTTCCTCTCCTCTCCTGTTTCTTCTCCTCTTCCCTCTCCTCCTCTCCTATTCCTCCTCCCTCTCCTCTCCTGTTTCCTCTCCTCTCCTCCCCTCTTCTCCTCTTTGCTTCTCCTCTCCTGTTTCCTCTCCTCTTCCCTCTCCTCCCCTCCTGTTTCCTCTCATCTCCTGTTTCCTCTCCTCTCCTCTTTGCTTCTCCTCTCCCGTTTCCTCTCCTCTTCCTTATCCTCCCCTCCTGTTTCCTGTCTCCTCTCCTCTTCTCTTCTCCTGTCTCCTCTTCTCCCCTCCTCCTCTCCTCTCCTGTCTCCTCTCCTGTCTCCTCTTCTCCCCTCCTCCTCTCCTGTCTCCTCTCCTCCCCTCCTCCTCCTCTCTTCCGCTCCTCTCCTATTTCCTCCCCTTTTCGCTCCTCCTCTCCTTCCTCCCTCCTCTCCTGTTTCCTCTCCTGTCTGCTCTCCTCTGCTCTCCTCTCCTCTCCTCCTGTCTCCTCTTCTCCCCTCCTCCCCTCCTCTCCTGTCTCCTCTCCTCCTCTCTTCCGCTCCTCTCCTGTTTCCTCCCCTTTTCGCTCCTCCTCCCCTCCCTCCCTCCTCTCCTGTCTCCTGGCCTCTTCTCCTCTCCTGTTTCCTCTCCTCCCCTCCTCCCTCCTCTCCTGTCGCCTCTCCTGTCTCCTCTTCTCCCCTCCTCTCCTGTCTCCTCTTCTCCCCTCCTGCTCCTCTCTTCCGCTCCTCTCCTGTTTCCTCCCCTTTTCGCTCCTCCTCTCCTCCCTCCCTCCTCTCCTGTCCTCTTCTCCTCTCCTCTCCTGTTTCCTCTCCTCCCCTCCTCCCTCCTCTCCTCATGACCTCAGACTATGGGATGGTTGCCATGGCAGCAGCAGTAGGAGCATCAGCGGATGAAATCAAAGAAACTCTTTGTTCTGTCACTCACCTGAGTTCGTGCCTGTCGCTCCAGCAGCGCGTGCCTCCGCACATAGCGCCTGTCTGTCTACCTGTCTGTGTCTCTCTGTCCGCCTGTCTGTCCACCTGTCTGTCCCTCAGTCTGTCTCCGTGTCTTCCTGTGTCTTTGTCTCCGGTTATGTCTCCGCCGGTTGATCCATCAGTCACCGCCCCGCTACTGCTCTGTTCAACACACACACAGAGACACGTCACAAACACCTGTCTGTCCCTCTGTCTGTCCCCCTGTCTGTCCCCGTAGCCGGTAGCAGCAGCAGACGGAGGGAAGCCGCTGTTCACCGGGAGCTGCAGAACAATGTGCTGGAAGAGGAGGAGGAGGAGGAGGAGGGTGTGGGCGCATCCTCTTCCTCTCTTAAAGGGCCAGCAGCCTCAAAGAGCTGCTGCCAACACACAACACAACACAACCAACCACACACACACATTCATATATGTATATATATATAAACATTTGTGTGTGTGTGCGTATATATGCATATACACACACACACACACACACACACATACAATATGTGAGTGTATATATATATATATATATATATAAATCAATCAATTTTATTTATAAAGCCCAATATCACAAATCACAATTTGCCTCACAGGGCTTTACAGCATACGACATCCCTCTGTCCTTATGACCCTCACAGCTGATCAGGAAAAACTCCCCATAAAACCCTTTAACGGGGAAAAACGGTAGAAACCTCAGGAAGAGCAACTGAGGAGGGATCCCTCTTCCAGGACGGACAGACGTGCAATAGATGTCGTACAGAACAGATCAACATAATAAATTAACAGTAATCTGTATGACACAATGAGACAGAGAGAGAGAGAGAGAGAGAGAGAGAGAGAGAGAGATGCAGGTAATGACAGTAGCTTACAACAACTTTACTGAAAGTAATAATATTATAGTTATAGTTCTGGCTACTGTGGTACAATATGTTGAAAGTATGTATTAATATCTGGCAGTATACATGTGTGACAATAGTCATATGTGTATAATAACAGTAGAAGTATGACTAATGACTAATGATGGCAGCAGCAGCAGGAGGCATCTGGCAGGACCACGGCAGCAGCACAACCACACACCTCACACTATCCACTATCCTTATCACTATAAGCTGCCCAGTGTATTATAGGGGGGTCCTCCGGCAAACTAGGCCAAAGTCAGCCTAACTAGGGGCTGGTACAAGGCAAGCCTGAGCCAGCCCTAACTATAAGTGGGTATATCTATCTATACATTTGTATTAAGTATATATATATATATATGTATGTATAGATAGATATAGGCATATTTATACTGTACAGTATGTACACACACACATACACATATATGTTTAGACATATAAACAGACAGACAGACAGACAGACAGATGGGGGGTTCAGAGGTTCTACTGATCCTTCAACATGTTTGATGTCTGACAGCCAATCAGAGAGCAGCATGTAAACAACACAAACAGCACTCAGTTAAACACTTTGTTTACATCCAGGACGTGTGTGTGTGTGTGTGTGTGTGTGTGTGCACATGTGTATTAATGTTAAAACAAAGATTAAAACGTGTCAATAAACACAGACTGATAATAAACATGTAAATAAATACACAGACCTGATGAGTTCAGCTCGACACTCTGAGCGACAGCCTCATTCTTCTTCTCCTTCTTCTTTGAGCTCAAAACATGTTTTTCATTTCACAGTCAAACAATACTCTCTTCCTCTCCCTCTTCCTCTTCCTCTGTGGGTGAAACTGTTTCCTCTCCTCAGGACAAGAGGTCATGTGATGTCACAGTGATGTCAGACAGGGTCATGATCTACATCATCTGATGTGACGTGATGTCATCTCTGAGATTATTTACAGTACGACACTTGGGACAGAAGGCTGAGGATATAACTACTTAAGCTATAGTGTAACTGTACTCTAACTCCAACTGTAGTAACTGTACTTAAAGTAACAGTACTCTAAATATAGTAAGTGTAATTAAAGTAACAGTACTTTATCTGTAGTAACTGTAATTGACGTAATAGTACTCTAACTGTAGTAACTGCATTTAAAGGAACAGTACTGTAACTGTAGTAACCATAATTAAAGTGACAGTACTCTATTGTTAGGAACTGTATTTAAAGTAACAGTACCCTAACTGTAGTAAATGTATCTAAAGTAACAGTATTGTAACTGTAGTTATTGTAATTAAAGTAATAGTACTCCAACTGCAGTAACTGTATTTAAAGTAACAGTATTCTGAATATAGTAACTCAATTTTCAATCAATCAATTTTATTTATAAAGCCCAATATCACAAATCACAATTTGCCTCACAGGGCTTTACAGCATACGACATCCCTCTGTCCTTATGACCCTCACAGCTGATCAGGAAAAAACTCCCCAAACAAAACCCTTTAACGGGGAAAAAACGGTGGAAACCTCAGGAAGAGCAACTGAGGAGGGATCCCTCTTCCAGGACGGACAGATGTGCAATAGATGTCGTACAGAACAGATCAGCATAATAAATTAACAGTAATCCGCATGACACAATGAGACAGAAAGAGAGAGAGAGAGAGAGAGAGAGAGAGAGAGAGAGAGAGATGCAGGTAATGACAGTAGCTTACAACAAGATTATTGAAAGTAATAATATTATAGTTCTGGCTACTGTGGTACAATATGTTGAAAGTATGTATTAATATCTGGCAGTATACATGTGTGACAATAGTCATATGTGTATAATAACAGTAGAAGTATGACTAATGACTAATGATGGCAGCAGCAGCAGGAGGCATCTGGCAGGACCACGGCAGCAGCACAACCACACACGTCACGCTGTCCAGGCACCGCTGTGATATGAGTTAATCTGAGAGACAGTGGAGCACAAAGGCTCCGGAGAAGAAGCCGAGTTAGTGACATGCAGAATGGCCGAGTTAGCAAGATGCAGTAATAGAATACGAGAGAGAGAGAGAGAGAGAGAGAGAGAGAGAGAGAAGGTGCCCGGTGTATTATAGGGGGGTCCTCCGGCAGACTAGGCCTAAGTCAGCCTAACTAGGGGCTGGTACAGGGCAAGCCTGAGCCAGCCCTAACTATAAGCTTCATCAAAGAGGAAAGTCTTAAGTCTAGTCTTAAATGTGGAGACGGTGTCTGCCTCCTGGACCGTAACAGGAAGATGATTCCACAGGAGAGGAGCCTGATAGCTGAAGGCTCTGGCTCATGATCTACTTTTGGAGACTTTAGGGACCACGAGTAACCCTGCGTTCTCAGAGCGCAGTGTTCTGGTGGGATAATATGGCACTATGAACTCTCTAAGATATGACGGAGCTTGACCATTTAGAGCTTTATAAGTTAACAGTAGGATTTTAAATTCAATTCTGGATTTTACAGGGAGCCAGTGCAGAGAAGCTAAAACAGGAGAAATATGATCTCGTTTCTTAGTTCCTGTTAGTACACGTGCTGCTGCATTCTGAATTAGCTGGAGAGTTTTTAAGGACTTACTAGAGCTACCTGATAATAGAGAGTTACAGTAATCCAGCCTTGAGGTAACAAAAGCGTGGACCAGTTTTTCTGCATCTTTTCGGGTCAGGATAGGTCTAATTTTCACAATATTACGCAGATGAAAAAATGCAGTCCGTGAGGTTTGTTTTAAATGAGAATTAAAAGACAAATCTTGATCAAACGTTACTGCGAGGTTTCTTACGGTAGTGCTAGAGGCCAGAGCAATGCCATCTAGAGAAACTATGTCATCAGATAAAGAGTCTCTGAGTTGTTTGGGGCCAAGAACAATAACTTCAGTTTTGTCTGAATTTAACATCAGGAAATTGGTGCTCATCCAGGTTTTTATGTCTTTAAGGCAATTATGGAGTTTAGTTTATTGATTACTTTCTTCTGGCTTCATCGATAAATACAACTGTGTATCATCTGCATAACAATGGAAATTTATAAAGTGATTTCTAATGATGTTACCTAAAGGAAGCATATATAGAGTAAATAGGATTGGTCCGAGCACAGAACCTTGCAGAACTCCAAAACAAACTTTGGTACATAAGGATGATTCATTATGAACATCAACAAACTGAAAACGATCAGATAAATAAGATTTAAACCAGCTTAGTGGAGAACCTTTTAGGCCAATTAAGTGATCCAGTCTCTGCAGTAGAATTTGATGGTCAATTGTGTCAAACGCTGCACTAAGATCTAATAAAACAAGAACAGAGACGAGTCCTTTGTCTGAAGCAATCAGAAGGTCATTTGTAATTTTAACTAGTGCTGTCTCAGTGCTATGATGCACTCTAAATCCTGACTGAAATTGCTCAAATAAATTATTATCATGGAGAAAATCACACAGCTGGTCTGCGACTACTTTCTCAAGGATCTTTGACATAAAGGGAAGATTAGATATTGGTCTATAGTTGGCTAACACCTCTGGATCCAGGGTGGGCTTTTTTAGGAGAGGTTTAATTACAGCTACCTTAAAAGACTGTGGTACATAGCCTGTTAATAAGGATATATTGATCATATCTAATATATGAGTGTTAACTAAAAGAAAGACCTCCTTAAGTAGCCTAGTTGGGATGGGGTCTAAGAGACACATTGATGATTTAGATGAAGAAATCACTGCGGTCAGTTCTTGAAGAGAAATTGGGGAGAAGCAATCTAAATATATATTAGGTTCTACAGCTGTGTTTGAGGTTAGATAGGTACTATCTGAGGACAGGAGGTCATAAATTTTGCCTCTAATAGTTAGAATTTTGTCATTAAAAAAGCTCATAAAATCATTAGTGCTAAGGGCTAAAGGAATACAAGGCTCAATAGAGCTTTGACTCTCAGTCAGCCTGGCTACAGTGCTGAAAAGAAACCTGGGGTTGTTCTTATTGTCTTCTATTAATGCTGAGTAATAGTTTGCTCTGGCATTGCGGAGGCCCCTCTTATAAGTTTTGAGACTGTCTGTCCAGATTAAACGAAATTCTTCCAGTTTGGTTAATCGCCAATTCCTTTCAAATTTTTGCGATATTTGTTTTAACTTACGGGTTTGAGAGTTATACCAAGGAGCGAACTTTCTTTGCTTTTTTAACTTATTTTTAAGAGGAGCTACAGAGTCAAGTGTTGTTCGCAGCGAGCCTACGGCGCTATCGACAAAATGATCAAAGTCGGTACAGGAAACCTCTGTTACTGAGGGACTTGGTATTGAATTTAACGACGGAGTAGTCTTTTCCTTAAATTTTGCGACAGCACTATCTGATAAACATCTAGTATGGTAACTGTTGCTGAGTGGCGTGTAATCGGGTAAAAAGAATTCAAAAGTAATCAGATAATGATCCGATAGAACTGTAATTAAAGTAACAGTACTTTAACATTAGTAACTGTAATTGACGTAACAGTACTCCAACTGTAGTAACTGTATTTAAAGGAACAGTACTCTAACTGTAGTAACTGTAATTGAAGTAAAACTATTCTAACTGTAGTAACTGAATTTAAAGTAAGATTACTCAAACTGTAGTAATTGTAATTAAAGTAACAGTACCCTATCTGCAGTAGCTGTATTTAAAGTAACAGTACTCTAACTGTAGTGACTGTATTTAAAGTAACAGTACTCTAACTGTAGTAACTGTAATTGAAGTAACAGTACTGTAACTTTAGTAACTGTATTTACAGTAACAGTACTCTAACGTTACTAACTGTATTTAAAGTAACATTATTCTAACTGTAGTAACTGTAATTGAAGTAACAGTACTGTAACTTTAGTAACTATTTACAGTAACAGTATTCTAACTGTAGTTATTGTATTTAAAGTAACAGTACTCTAACTACAGTAACCGTAATTAAAGTAACAGTACTCAAATGTTAGTAACTGTAATTAAAGTAACAGTACTCTAACTGTAGTAACTGTATTTAAAGTAACAATACTCTAACTGTAGTGACTGTATTTAAAGTAACATTACTCTAACTGTAGTAACTGTAATTGAAGTAACAGTACTGTAACTTTAGTAGCTATTTACAGTACCAGTACTCTAACGTTAGTAACTGTATTTAAAGTAACAGTACTCTGACTGTAGTAACTGTATTTCAAGTAACAGTACTCTAACTGTAGTTACTGCATTGAAAGTAACAGTACTCTAACGTTAGTAACTGTATTTAAAGTAACAGTACTCTAACTGTAGTAACTGTATTTAAAGTAACCGTACTCTAACTGTATTTAAAGTAAGATTACTCTAACTGTAGTTATTGTAATTAAAATAACAGTACCCTAATTGTAGTAACTGTATTTAAAGTAACAGTACTCTAACTGTAGTAACTGTATTTAAGGTAACCGTACTCTAACTGTATTTAAAGTAAGATTACTCTAACTGTAGTTATTGTAATTAAAGTAACAGTACCCTAATTGTAGTAACTGTATTTAAAGT
The DNA here is from genome assembly GCA_037127435.1 of Epinephelus malabaricus. Taxonomy (NCBI): domain Eukaryota; kingdom Metazoa; phylum Chordata; class Actinopteri; order Perciformes; family Serranidae; genus Epinephelus; species Epinephelus malabaricus. Next base: position 218,670 of record JANUFT010000363.1, read on the forward strand.
AACAGTACCCTAACTGTAGTAACTGTAATTGAAGTAAGAATACGGTAACTTTAGTAACTGTATTTACAGTAACATTGCTCTAAAGTTAGTAACTGTATTTAAAGTAACAGTACGCTAACTGTAGTAACTGTATTTAAAGTAACCATACTCTAACTGTATTTAAAGTAAGATTACTCTAACTGTAGTTATTGTAATTAAAGTAACAGTACCCTAATTGTAGTAACTGTATTTAAAGTAACAGTACCCTAACTGTAGTAACTGTAATTGAAGTAAGAATACGGTAACTTTAGTAACTCTATTTACAGTAACATTGCTCTAACGTTAGTAACTGTATTTAAAGTAACGGTACTCTAACTTTAGTAACTGTATTTACAGTAACATTACTCTAAAGTTAGTAACTGTATTTAAAGTAACAGTACTCTAACTGTAGTAACTGTATTTACAGTAACATTACTCTAAAGTTAGTAACTGTATTTAAAGTAACAGTACTCTAACTGTGGTAACTGTATTTAAAGTAACCATACTCTAACTGTATTTAAAGTAAGATTACTCTAACTGTAGTTATTGTAATTAAAGTAACAGTACCCTAATTGTAGTAACTGTATTTAAAGTAACAGTACTCAAATGTTAGTAACTGTATTTAAGGTAACAGTACTCTAACTGTAGTAACTGTATTCAAAGTAACGTACTCTAACTGTATTTAAAGTAAGATTACTCTAACTGTAGTTATTGTAATTAAAGTAACAGTACCCTAATTGTAGTAACTGTATTTAAAGTAACAGTACCCTAACTGTAGTAACTGTAATTGAAGTAAGAATACGGTAACTTTAGTAACTGTATTTACAGTAACATTGCTCTAAAGTTAGTAACTGTATTTAAAGTAACAGTACTCTAACTGTAGTAATTGTATTTACAGTAACATTACTCTAAAGTTAGTAACTGTATTTAAAGTAACAGTACGCTAACTGTAGTAACTGTATTTAAAGTAACCATACTCTAACTGTATTTAAAGTAAGATTACTCTAACTGTAGTTATTGTAATTAAAGTAACAGTACCCTAATTGTAGTAACTGTATTTAAAGTAACAGTACCCTAACTGTAGTAACTGTAATTGAAGTAAGAATACGGTAACTTTAGTAACTGTATTTACAGTAACATTGTTCTAACGTTAGTAACTGTATTTAAAGTAACGGTACTCTAACTTTAGTAACTGTATTTACAGTAACATTACTCTAAAGTTAGTAACTGTATTTAAAGTAACAGTACTCTAACTGTAGTAACTGTATTTACAGTAACATTACTCTAAAGTTAGTAACTGTATTTAAAGTAACAGTACTCTAACTGTGGTAACTGTATTTAAAGTAACCATACTCTAACTGTATTTAAAGTAAGATTACTCTAACTGTAGTTATTGTAATCAAAGTAACAGTACCCTAATTGTAGTAACTGTATTTAAAGTAACAGTACTCAAATGTTAGTAACTGTATTTAAGGTAACAGTACTCTAACTGTAGTAACTGTATTCAAAGTAACGTACTCTAACTGTATTTAAAGTAAGATTACTCTAACTGTAGTTATTGTAATTAAAGTAACAGTACCCTAATTGTAGTAACTGTATTTAAAGTAACAGTACCCTAACTGTAGTAACTGTATTTAAAGTAACAGTACTCTAACTGTAGTAACTGTAATTGAAGTAAGAATACGGTAACTTTAGTAACTGTATTTACAGTAACATTACTCTAACGTTAGTAACTGTATTTAAAGTAACAGTACTCTAACTTTAGTAACTGTATTTACAGTAACATTACTCTAAAGTTAGTAACTGTATTTAAAGTAACAGTACTTTAACTGTACTTACTGCATTGAAAGTAACAGTACTCTAACTGTAGTAACCGTATTTAAAGTAACAGTACTCTAACTGCAGTAACTGTAATTGAAGTAACAGTACTGTAACTTTAGTAACTGTATTTACAGTAACATTACTCTAACTGTAGTAACTGTATTTAAAGTAACAGTACTCTAACTGCAGTAACTGTAATTGAAGTAACAGTACTGTAACTTTAGTAACTGTATTTACAGTAACAGTACTCTAACTGTAGAAACTGTATTTCAAGTAACAGTACTCTAACTGTAGTAACCGTATTTAAAGTAACTGTACTCTCATTACAGTACAGTAACAGGATGGAGGACACAGAGGAGACAGTCAGGCTCAACTCAGTGTTTCACTGCTGAAGACAAAGACATCACAGGTCAGAGCTCCACAAAGGACGTCAAACGTGTCCAGGAAGTGTCCATCACCATCATCAGGTTCAGGTAACAGGTAAATGTTTGAGATTACAGGTAAATGTTTGAGGTAACAGAAAGAAGAAACAGTCTGAAGGAGTGAGAAAAAAATGACCTGATGAGGAAAGTGAGAACAGATTTAAACTGACCAATATAAACTGGTTTAAACTGACCAATATAAACTGATTTAAATGGGTACAGACCATTATAAACCGGTTTAAACTGACTAATATTTACTGGTTTAAATTGGTTTAACCTGACCATTGTGAACTAGTTTAAACTGGTTTAAACTGACCAATATAAACTGGTTTAAATTGGTACAGACCAATATAAACTGGTTTAAACTAGTTTAACAGACCAAAAGAAACGGGTTAAAACTGGTTTAAACTGACCAAAGAAACTGGTTAAAACTGGTTTAAACTGACCAAACTAAACTGATTTAAACTAGTTTAAACTAAACAATATATACTGGTTTAATTGGTTTAAACTGCCCAATAAAAACAGGTTTAAACTGGTACAGACCAATATAAACAGGTTTAAACTGGTACAGACCAATATAAACTGGTTTAAATTGATACAGACCAATATAAACTGGTTTAAACTGGTTAAAACTGTCGAATATAAACCGGTTTAAACTGACCGATATAAACTGGTTAAAGCTCGTACAGACCAATATAAACTGATTTAAACATGTTTGAACTGATCAATGTGAACTGGTTTAAACTTATCAATACAAACTAGGTTAAACTGGTTTCAACTAACCAGTATATACTGGTTTAAATTGGTTCAAACTGACCAATGAAAAACTGGTTTAAACTGGTGAAAACTGGTACAGACCAATATAAACTGGTTTAAACTGATCAATGTAAACTGGTTTAAACTGACCAGTGTACACTGGTTTGAACTGGATTAACCTGACCAATATGAGCTGGTTTAAACTGGCTTAAACTGGCCAATATAAACTGGTTTTAACTGGTTTAAACTGACCAGTATAAAATGGTTAAAACTGGTACAGACCAATATAAACTGGTTTAAACATGTTTGAACTGACCAATATGACCTGGTTTTAACTTATCAATTTACACTAGTTTACAATGGTTTAAAGTGGTTTAAACTGACCAATGTAAACTTGTTTAATCTGGTTTTAACCAACAAATATGAACTGGTTTAAACTGGTTTAAACTGACCAATTCAAACTGGTTTTAACTGATTTAAACCAACCAATATAAACTGGTTTAAACTGGTGTTACAACTGATAGTCCTCATTAAACATTATCATCATCAGTCCGTTGTGTAGTTAGACATAATTATTTTATTAGAATTTGTTCTCTATCATCATCGTCACCATCATCATCATCATCATCATCATCATCATCATCATCATCAAATAGTCCTGTTGTCATTGTTACCAGGCTCCTCATTAGTCTGATTATAATCCTGTTAAAAACAGTCTCAGGTGAGAGGCGTGTGTTATGTGTTGTGTATATTGTGTGTGAGTGTTCTCAGGATGTGGTGTATGTTATGTGTTGTGTATATTGTGTGTGAGTGTTGTCAGGATGTGGTGTATGTTATGTGTTGTGTATATTGTGTGTGAGTGTTCTCAGGATGTGGTTCTCCCTCTCCAGTTGTTGGTTCCTGTCTTGCAGCTCTCTGATTTGCTCCCTCAGAAGCTCCACCTCCTCTCTGACCGCCAGCATCAGGTGACTCTTTACCAGGTCCTACACGCGCACACACACACACACACACACACACACACACACACACATCGTATTAACAGAGATAGATGTGGGCAGATGCTTTGCTCCAATTCAGCCAGCAGAGGGCGCAGTCACACCACAGTAAAGTGACTGATTATTTTAATGTTAATAAAGAATAAAAAGATTTATATATATATATATATATATATATATATATATATATATGTGTGTGTGTGTGTGTGTGTGTAATAATAAAAACAGCTGCAGAGTTTAACAGAAGGATAAAAGACAAAATGAAATAAAAATATTAAATCAAAAGTGAAAACTAAATGAAGGAAAACCAGACCGATAAAACATCTCATCAGAATATTGTCTCTGTTTAACGACTAGACAGGGAGACCCGCTCTCTGGGATGATTTTTATTATGTGTATGGAACCGTTAGCTGAAGCAGTGAGACAGCAGAATCCTCTTAAGGGTAACAATAGGACAGGAGGTCCAAAAGTTGGCAATGTACGCTGATGATATTATTATGTGTATAATATCACCTGGAACTTCACTACCAGCTTTAAAGGAATTAATCAATGAAGTGACAGTGATTTTTCTGGATACAGAATAAATGAAACTAAATGTGAGTCTATAACTATTGGTACTGAGTTAACACAGATAGCTAAGAACAACTTTAAGTTAAAATGGAATCAGAAAAAAAATAAGTATTTGGGAATTTTCATTCACAAGGATCTGAATAAATTATATGAAGTCAATTATGTGCCTTTAGAGGAAAAAATTAAATCTGATTTAAATAGGTGGAAAATGTACCAGACTCTATTCTTCAGCAAGTGGACACAATTAAAATGATGATTCTCCCACAGTTTCTCTTCCTGTTCCAGACATTACCAGTACCAGTTCCTACCATATCTTTTAAAAGGTGGAATGGACTACTAAGTAAATTTATATGGAACAATAAAAAGAAAAGAATCAAATTTAATAAATTAACTAAAGCAAAAGAGTGTGGTGGTTTAGCTGTCCCTAACCTGCAGAGCTACTTTAATTCAACACAAATAAATACAGTTTTAAGATGGTCGAATGACCGAGTTGAAGCAAAGTGGATACTGATTGAGGAACAGGCCATACCAATATCTATAAAATCATTACCTTATATAGACAAAAATGATTACTCACAAATCAAAGGACTAAACAGATGGGTTGATAACACACTAAAAAGCTGGGAAAAGATATGCAAAACTCATAAAATAAATGATGACTTAGTATACTTCCGGGAAATGGCATGGGATCAACAGTTTGAGCCAAACAAAACAGATAACATTTTGAAAGTATGGGCATCAAAAGGATTAAAAACATATTTACAAATGATGACCAACAATACCATAAGCTCATTTCAGTCATTAGTTTATAAGTACAATCTGGCACAAAGTAATTTTTAAAAAAATATTTGCAAACAAGGACAAACCTTACAAAATTTTTAAAAAATCAAAGTGCAAAAGAAATGTCCCCTTTAATTACCTTTCTAAGCAAAAGTCATAATAAGGAAATAAAAAACTCGCTGTCAAAAATACACAAAATTCTGGAGAATAGTACGGACACGGAAACTAATACTCAACAAAAATGGACGTCTGAACTAGGACAGCAGGTTAACAAAGAAGAATGGAAGCAAATGTGCAGAGATTCACAAAACAACAAACTCTAAGTATTGGAAAGAATGTTCATGGAAACTATATTCAAGATTTTTTATTACACCAGAGGTACATTCCAAAATTAACACATCTGTGACGTCGAATTGTTGGAGAAAGTGCGGGGAGACAAAGGCAAACCACTCACATATTTTCTTTTTCTGTCCTGTATTAAAAATATTTTGGCACTCAGTGATAACAACTATCATGAGTATATTTCGAATACAAAAAGCAATTAATCCTATGCATATTATTCTAGGAAAATCTCCACCTGAGCTGTCGCAGGAAAGAGATCAGTATCTCTATAGAATTCTGAGAACTGCAGCTATGAAACAGATCACAAGGATGTGGCTAAAATCTGGAAGTCCATCAATTAAAAGATGGATGTTAACTATAAGAGAGATTTATGAAATCGAGAGGGTAAGTTATAGAGTTAGAAATGAAGAATCCGAGCACAAAAGACGATGGCTTAAGTGGACGAGCTATGAGGCCATTAATGAATCAAATGAATTAAATAATGAATTTTATGAATACGACAGACATGATCATTGTATTGTGAACGGTTTGTGGAGAAGTAGATTCACATTTACACAGGAACACACATATACACACACACACACACACACACACCCACCAACCCCACCCCCTTTTTTTGTTTTTGTTTTTTTTTTGTTTTTGTTTTTGTTTGTGCCTTGGTTTTGCTTCTCATCTTTGTATTAAATCTGAATGTGTATACATATGTGCACATTTTTATGCTCATGATTATAAGCATACAGAGGTGCAGATAAGATAATAATGTATGTATGCGTGTATCTGGACAAAGATGAAAACAGTTTGTTTCACTGGGTGTATATATATTATGTATGAGGGGGGAGAAAAAAACAAATTGCAATTAACATGTAAATATTGAATGGAATGTAGTTGTAAAATGCAACATGAATTTATTGCAATAAAAGTATCAAAAAAAAAACTACGGTAGAATCACAATAAAACTGCAGTAGAATCAAATTAAAACTACAGTAGAATCACAGTAAAACTACAGTAGAATCACAGTTAGATTACATTAGATATCGGGGCATCGGTGATTTAGTGGTAGAGCAGGCGCCCCATGTACAAGGCTGTTGCCGCAGCGGCCCGGGTTCGACTCCAGCCTGTGGCCCTTTGCTGCGTGTCAATCCCTCTCTCTCTCCCCTTTCACACTTGTCTGTTCTAGCCATTAAAAAAGGCTGAAAATGCCCCCCCCCAAAAACTAAAAAAAAAGAGATTACATTAGATATCAAACTTACCATGGCTTGCTCGATTTTGTTGTCAATGGCAATCAGACTGTTACTGGAACTGCTGAAAGACACAGACAGACAGTAACTGACACTTCAACCGTCCACAGTGTTACTGTTTACTGTTATCATTGGGCAGGAAATAGAAGTTGTGGTGTCATATAAATATTTGGGCACCATCCTTGACAATAAGTTGACCTTTGAGTGTAACACTGACTCTGTTTAAAGCAGTGTTAGTAAACAAATTAATATCAGATAATCATATTGATTTACTCAGTCTCACTGAAACCTGGCTGTGTCAAGATGAATATGTTAGTCTAAATGAATCCACTCCCCCCCAGTCATAATAATACCCACATTCCTCGAGGCAGCGGCCGAGGAGGGGGAGTTGCAGCCATTTTTAACTCTAGTCTGTTAATCAGCCCTAAACCTAAACTAGATTATAATTCATTTGAAAGCCTCGTTCTTAGTCTTTTACATCCGACCTGGAAAACCTCGCAGCCACTTTTATTTGTTATAGTGTACCGTGCTCCTGGCCTGTATTCTGAATTTGTATCTGAATTCTCAGAGTTTTTATCCAGTTTAGTTCTTCATTCATTCATTCATCTTCTAACCGCTTCATCCTCTTGAGGGGGGCTGGAGCCTATCCCAGCTGACATCGGGCGAGAGGCAGGGTACACCCTGGACAGGTCACCAGACTATCGCAGGGCTGACACATAGAGACAAACAACCATTCACGCTCACATTCACATTTACGGACAATTTAGAGTTACCAATTAACCTAGTCCCCAATCTGCATGTCTTTGGACTGTGGGAGGAAGCCGGAGTGCCCGGAGAGAACCCACGCTGACATGGGGAGAACATGCAAACTCCGCACAGACGGGCTCCCACGCCCTGGATCGAACTGGCAACCCTCTTGCTGTGAGGCGAGAGTGCTAACCACCACACCACCGTGCCGCCCTCCAGTTTAGTTCTTAAATCAGATAAAGTTATTATTGTAGGTGATTTTAACATTCATGTCGACGTTGATAATGACTCCCTGGCTACCGCGTTTATCTCATTATTAGACTCCATTGGCTTCAGTCAGGGTGTACATGAACCCACTCACTGTTTTAACCATACCCTCGATCTAGTTCTGACATATGGAATTGAAATTGATAACCTAAAAGTCTTTCCACAGAATCCCTCGCTATCGGATCATTATTTGATTACTTTTGATTTCTTTTTACTCGATTACACGCCACTCAGCAACAGTTACTATACTAGATGTTTATCAGATAGTGCTGTCGCAAAATTTAAGGAAATGATTACTCTGTCATTAAATTCAATACCAAGTCCCTCAGTAACAGAGGTTTCTCGTGCCGACTTTAACCTCTCCCAAATTGATCATCTTGTCGAGAGCGCCGTAGGCTCGCTGCGAACAACACTCGACTCTGTAGCTCCTCTTAAAAAGAAGTTAACAAAGCAAAGAAAGTTCTCTCCTTGGTATAACTCTCAAACCCGTAAGTTAAAACAAATATCGCGAAAATTTGAAAGGAATTGGCGATTAACCAAACTGGAAGAATCTCATTTAATCTGGACAGACAGTCTCAAAACTTATAAGAGGGGCCTCCGCAATGCCAGAGCAAACTATTACTCAGCATTAATAGAAGAAAACAAGAACAACCCCAGGTTTCTTTTCAGCACTGTAGCCAGGCTGACTGAGATTCAAAGCTCTATTGAGCCTTGTATTCCTTTAGCCCTTAGCAGTAATGATTTTATGAGCTTTTTTAATGACAAAATTCTAACTATTAGAGGCAAAATTCATGACCTCCTGTCCTCAGATAGTACCTATCTAACCTCAAACACAGCTGTAAGACCTAATATATATTTAGATTGCTTCTCTCCAATTTCTCTTCAAGAATTGACCGCAGTGATTTCTTCATCTAAATCATCAACGTGTCTCTTAGACCCCATCCCAACTAGGCTACTTAAGGAGGTCTTTCCTGTAGTTAACACTCATATATTAGATATGATCAATATATCCTTATTAACAGGCTATGTACCACAGTCTTTTAAGGTAGCTGTAATTAAACCTCTACTAAAAAAGCCCACCCTGGATCCAGAGGTGTTAGCCAACTATAGACCAATATCTAATCTTCCCTTTGTGTCAAAGATCCTTGAGAAAGTAGTCGCAGACCAGCTGTGTGATTTTCTCCAGGATAATAATTTATTTGAGGAATTTCAGTCAGGATTTAGAGTGCATCATAGCACTGAGACAGCACTAGTTAAAATTACAAATGACCTTCTGATTGCTTCAGACAAAGGACTTGTCTCTGTTCTTGTTTTATTAGATCTTAGTGCGGCGTTTGACACAATTGACCATCAAATTCTACTGCAGAGACTGGATCACTTAATTGGCCTAAAAGGTTCTCCACTAAGCTGGTTTAAATCTTATTTATCTGATCATTTTCAGTTTGTTCACGTTCATAATGATTCATCCTTACATACTAAAGTTTGTTGTGGAGTTCCGCAAGGTTCTGTGCTTGGACCAATCCTATTTACTCTATATATGCTTCCTTTAGGTAACATCATTAGAAATCACTCTATAAATTTCCATTGTTATGCAGATGATACTCAGCTGTATTTATCGATGAAGCCAGAAGAAAGTAATCAATTAACTAAACTTCATAACTGCCTTAAAGACATAAAAACCTGGATGAGCACCAATTTCCTGATGTTAAATTCAGACATTTTTTCATCTGCGTAATATTGTGAAAATTAGGCCTATCCTGACCTGAAAAGATGCAGAAAAATTGGTCCACGCTTTTGTTACCTCAAGGCTGGATTACTGTAACTCTCTATTATCAGGTAGCTCTAGTAAGTCCTTAAAAACTCTCCAGCTAATTCAGAATGCAGCAGCACGTGTACTAACAGGAACTAAGAAACAAGATCATATTTCTACTCTAAATCCTGACTGAAATTCCTCAAATAAATTATTATCATGGAGAAAATCACACAGCTGGTCTGCGACTACTTTCTCAAGGGTCTTTGACAGAAAGAGAAGATTAGATATTGGTCTATAGTTGGCTAACACCTCTGGATCCAGGGTGGGCTTTTTTAGGAGAGGTTTAATTACAGCTACCTTAAAAGACTGTGGTACATAGCCTGTTAATAAGGATATATTGATCATATCTAATATATGAGTGTTAACTAAAGGAAAGACCTCCTTAAGTAGCCTAGTTGGGATGGGGTCTAAGAGACACGTTGATGATTTAGATGAAGAAATCACTGCGGTCAATTCTTGAAGAGAAATTGGGGAGAAGCAATCTAAATATATATTAGGTCTTACAGCTGTGTTTGAGGTTAGATAGGTACTATCTGAGGGCAGGAGGTCATGAATTTTGCCTCTAATAGTTATAATTTTGTCATTAAAAAAGCTCATAAAATCATTACTGCTAAGGGCTAAAGGAATACAAGGCTCAATAGAGCTTTGACTCTCAGTCAGCCTGGCTACAGTGCTGAAAAGAAACCTGGGGTTGTTCTTATTGTCTTCTATTAATGCTGAGTAATAGTTTGCTCTGGCATTGCGGAGGCCCCTCTTATAAGTTTTGAGACTGTCTGTCCAGATTAAACGAGATTCTTCCAGTTTGGTCAATCACCAATTCCTTTCAAATTTTCGCGATATTTGTTTTAACCTACGGGTTTGAGAGTTATACCAAGGAGCGAACTTTCTTTGCTTTGTTAACTTCTTTTTAAGAGGAGCTACAGAGTCGAGCGTTGTTCGCAGCGAGCCTATGGCGCTATCGACAAAATGATCAAAGTCGGTACAGGAAACCTCTGTTACTGAGGGACTTGGTATTGAATTTAATGACGGAGTAATCTTTTCCTTAAATTTTGCGACAGCACTATCTGATAAACATCTAGTATAGCAACTGTTGCTGAGTGGCGTGTAATCGAGTAAAAGGAAATCAAAAGTAATCAGATAATGATCCGATAGCGAGGGATTCTGTGGAAAGAATGAAGTCTAATAATGAGATAAACGCGGTAGCCAGGGAGTCATTATCAACGTCGACATGAATGTTAAAATCGCCTACAATAATAACTTTATCTGATTTAAGAACTAAACTGGATAAAAACTCTGAGAATTCAGATACAAATTCAGAATACGGGCCAGGAGCACGGTACACTATAACAAATAAAAGTGGCTGCGAGGTTTTCCAGGTCGGATGTAAAAGACTAAGAACGAGGCTTTCAAATGAATTATAATCTAGTGTAGGTTTAGGGCTGATTAACAGACTAGAGTTAAAAATGGCTGCAACTCCCCCTCCTCGGCCGCTGCCTCGAGGAATGTGGGTATTATTATGACTGGGAGGAGTGGACTCATTAAGACTAACATATTCATCTGGACACAGCCAGGTTTCAGTGAGACTGAGTAAATCAATATGATTATCTGATATTAATTTGTTTACTAACACTGCTTTAGACGATAGAGACCTGATATTTAACAGTCCGCATTTAATTCTCCTGTTTTGTCTTTCTGTCACAGAAGAGGTTTTAATTTTTATGAGGTTGTTATGCACAACTCCTCTTTGTTTAATTTTAGATTTAAATAATTTAGGTGGTCGGGGGACAGACACCGTTTGTATGAAACGTATGAAAACTATGGCTGGGTAACTGAACTAGAAGTTCAGAGAGGTGTATAGGACTGCGTCTCCAAGTCCTGGTCTCAACTCTGGGTTGTCAGGGATTTAAATTACTAATAAAGTTTGCCAGGTTCCTAGAAATGAGAGCAGCTCCATCCAAAGTGGGATGAATGCCGTCTTTCCTAATAAGACCAGGTTTTTCCCAGAAAGTTTGTCAATTATTAACGAAACCCACATCATTTGTTGGACACCACCTGGACAGCCAGCGATTAAGTGATGACATGCGGCTAAACATGTCATCACTGGTCAGATTTGGGAGGGGTCCAGAGAAAACTACGGAGTCCGACATCGTTTTTGCATATTCACATACCGAGGCAATATTAATTTTAGTGACCTCCGATTGGCTCTTCCACTCCTTTCAGTGTTTACACACAAACTGACACTTTGCTCAGGAAATGAGGGGTCCGTTTCACAAAGCAGGTTTAGTGAAAACTCAGAGTCTGTTAACCCTGAAATGAGGGAAACTCTGAGTTTTCCGTTTCAAAAAGGGAGGTAACTGAAACCAGAGAAAGAGGGGTAACTCTAGCCTGTTTCAGAGAGAGAGGTAACTTAAGCTCTTGGTCAGTTACCGTAGTGACAGACTCTATGAACCTAACCTGGTCGGGACCAGGTTTTTCTCAATGAACCTCTTTTCAGAGTTTCTCTCTGTCTCCGCCCTCTTTCAGAGCCACACACTCCATTTGATTTCCTCATTCATTCAGTCAGCAGGCGAGTTTTGGCGTAGCCTAGTTCTGCCGTCTGTCATTTAAAAAATCAGTCAGTATATTAGAAGTCCATGTAGGCACAGTAGGTGGCGACTTTTTTCACTAACATGATATGTCCTTTTGATAACGATCCCGTGGATGAAGGTGCAGCATTACTGCACAGAGAATTAAATATTCGTCGGGAGATGGTTATCAGACTGCGCATAGATGTTCTAGCATTTCCACACAATTATCTTTTTGAGCTGTACTGTTTCACGTCACAGTCCATCATCTACATACACAACCTAATCCGTCCTTACATTTGCAACATTACCAATCATAGTCATGCTCTCACATCCCAGCAGATATTGTGTGTTGCGCTGCGTTTCTTTACAAATGGAAGTTTTTGGACAATGTCGGAGATGCTGAGCACTTGAGTAAGGCAGCTGTGTGCAGGGTGGTCAGAAAAGTGTGCTCGTTTTACGGCATCTGCCTTCTTTCTGTTGGCTGAGTAGAAGTCTGTGTTAGTTTAAATAGGCTTAATTATTTAACAGAACATGATATAGATGAGAAGACATTTATGTGTGTGAAAACAGCATTATGTTAAGGGTAAAACAACTGCACAGTCAAACAGCCACTTAATATTTACTTTACAATGTGAAACATGATCAAAATGAGGTACCCCCATGAGATTATGCTGAGGTCTTACCTGTTTGAACAATGTTTTTATATTTCATCCTAAACTGCTGCCAAGTGCGTTTCTCCCCCGCGGGATTGCAACTAAATGAAATAAATTAATAGGCTACCATTCAAGCAGTTTCCCCCTGTAATATTATTGTGATTGCAAAGGACTACATTTAAACTTTGCATTGACCCGAGCAGCAATGTTCTCCCACACCGTCTCCCTCTCTTTTGCAGCTGCAGCGGTGTTGCACTTCTTTTTGAAAATGTGTGCAAACTCGCCGTATGGGCGCATTAAGATTTCTAATTGTAGTGGGGTAAAAAACGCAGCCCTCCTCTTCCCCGTTGCCATGGTGACTCGTCAAATCGGGGCTCCATTGATGCTGGCTTTTTATAGTTGTGGTGGACGTGCTTAACTCCAGGTGAAACTACTCCAAGTTGATTAAACTGATTCAAATCACCTGTTCTGGAACCGGAAACTCAGAGTTTCTTATCTCAGAGTAGATCAACTCAGAGTTCAGGATTAGACTCAGAGTTTATTGAACCTGCTTTGTGAAACGGACCCAAGATCTATTACACACACAACAACAACAACAACAACAGAGGAGTTGATCTCCTCACAGCTCAGTCTGTTTTTTATTTACTCTCCTCTGTATCTTTTGTTTGTTTCACACACAAACACAAGACATCATGTGTTTATAGGGAAATATGTATTTTGTTTACACATTCATTTACCAGTTTTACTGCACATACACAAACTGTGGTTCATGTGATTAGTTGTTTGTTTGTCAACATGTTATGAGAACATATTAAGGTAACAGTTCCTGTGTTGATGAATCAGATTCTGTTGTTATTTATGTTTACAGAACAGTGTGTATCAGTTCTGAGGTTCTGTTTGTTTATGTGTTAGAACACAGTCCAGGTTGTTTACACCAGGTGTGATGATGTCATACAGGTCAGTTAGTGACTACAGCAGATCGGTGACACGTAAAAGACGTGAGGATTGTGTTGGTTTGGAACGTCATCAGTTTGTTGAAGTGTTTACGTTTAACAACAGTTAATATGTCAGAATACACAGCAACATAACACGCGGTCAGAGGTCTAACTGACTCTGTCTCTGTCTCTGACTCTTTCTCTGACTGTCTCTGTCTCTGACTCTGTCTCTGTCTCGGTCTCTGACTCTGACTCTGACTCTGACTCTGTCTCTGTCTCTGACTGACTCTGACTCTGTCTCTGTCTCTGACTCTTTCTCTGACTGACTCTGACTCTGTCTCTGTCTCTGATTCTAACTCTTTCTCTGACTGACTGTCTCTGACTCTTTCTCTGACTGTCTCTGTCTCTAACTCTGACTCTGTCTCTGTCTCTGTCTCTGACTCTGTCTCTGACTGTCTCTGTCTCTGACTCTGACTCTGTCTCTGTCTCTGACTGACTCTGACTCTGTCTCTGTCTCTGACTCTTTCTCTGACTGACTCTGACTCTGTCTCTCTCTCTGATTCTAACTCTTTCTCTGACTGACTGTCTCTGACTCTTTCTCTGACTGTCTCTGTCTCTGACTCTGACTCTGTCTCTGTCTCTGACTCTGTCTCTGACTGTCTCTGTCTCTGACTCTGACTCTGTCTCTGACTCTTTCTCTGACTGACTCTGACTCTGTCTCTGTCTCTGATTATGACTCTTTCTCTGACTGACTCTGTCTCTGACTCTTTCTCTGACTGACTCTGACTATGTCTCTGTCTTTGTCTCTGACTCTTTCTCTGACTGACTCTGACTGTGTCGCTGTTCCTGTCTCTGTCTCTGACTCTGTCTCTGACTGACTCTGACTCTGTCTCTGACTCGGACTCTTTCTCTGACTGACTCTGACTCTGTCGCTGTCTTTGACTTTTTCTCTGACTGACTCTTACTCTGTCTCTGACTCTGTCTCTGTCTCTGTCTCTGTCTCCGTCTCTGACTCTGACTTTATCTCTGTCTCTGTCTCCATCTCTGACTCTGGCTCTGACTGACTCTGACTCTGTCTCTGTCTCTGATTCTGACTCTTTCTCTGACTGACTCTGACTCTGTCTCTGTCTCTGTCTCTGTCTCTGGCTCTGTCTCTGATTCTGACTCTGTCTCTGACTCTGTCTCTGTCTCTGACTGACTCTGACTCTGACTCTGACTCTTTCTCTGACTGTCTCTGTCTCTGACTCTTTCTCTGACTGTCTCTGTCTCTGACTCTGTCTCTGTCTCTGTCTCTGACTCTGTCTCTGACTCTGTCTCGGTCTCTGATTCTGACTCTGACTCTGACTATGTCTCTGTCTTTGTCTCTGACTCTGTCTCTGTCTCTGACTCTGTCTCTGACTGACTCTGACTCTGTCTCTGTCTCTGACTCTGACTCTTTCTCTGACTGACTCTGACTCTGTCGCTGACTCTGTCTCTGACTCTTTCTCTGACTGACTCTGACTCTGTCTCTGTCTCTGATTCTGACTCTTTCTCTGACTGACTCTGTCTCTGACTCTTTCTCTGACTGACTCTGACTATGTCTCTGTCTTTGTCTCTGACTCTTTCTCTGACTGACTCTGACTGTGTCGCTGTTGCTGTCTCTGTCTCTGACTCTGTCTCTGACTGACTCGGACTCTGTCTCTGACTCGGACTCTTTCTCTGACTGACTCTGACTCTGTCGCTGTCTTTGACTCTTTCTCTGACTGACTCTTACTCTGTCTCTGACTCTGTCTCTGTCTCTGTCTCTGTCTCCGTCTCTGACTCTGACTTTATCTCTGTCTCTGTCTCCATCTCTGACTCTGGCTCTGACTGACTCTGACTCTGTCTCTGTCTCTGATTCTGACTCTTTCTCTGACTGACTCTGACTCTGTCTCTGTCTCTGTCTCCGTCTCTGTCTCTGTCTCTGGCTCTGTCTCTGATTCTGACTCTGTCTCTGTCTCTGTCTCTGTCTCTGACTGACTCTGACTCTGACTCTTTCTCTGACTGTCTCTGTCTCTGACTCTTTCTCTGACTGTCTCTGTCTCTGACTCTTTCTCTGACTGTCTCTGTCTCTGACTCTGTCTCTGTCTCTGTCTCTGACTCTGACTCTGTCTCTGACTCTGTCTCGGTCTCTGATTCTGACTCTGACTCTGACTATGTCTCTGTCTTTGTCTCTGACTCTGTCTCTGTCTCTGACTCTGTCTCTGACTGACTCTGACTCTGACTCTGTCTCTGTCTCTGTCTCTGACTCTGACTCTTTCTCTGACTGACTCTGACTCTGTCGCTGACTCTTTCTCTGACTGACTCTGACTCTGCTCTGTCTCTGATTCTGACTCTTTCTCTGACTGACTCTGTCTCTGACTCTTTCTCTGACTGACTCTGACTATGTCTCTGTCTTTGTCTCTGACTCTGACTCTGTCTCTGTCTCTGACTCTGTCTCTGTCTCTGACTCTGACTCTTTCTCTGACTGACTCTGACTGTGTCGCTGTCGCTGTCTCTGTCTCTGACTTTGTCTCTGACTGACTCTGACTCTGTCTCTGACTCGGACTCTTTCTCTGACTGACTCTGACTCTGACTCTGGCTCTGTCTCTGATTCTGACTCTGTCTCTGTCTCTGTCTCTGACTGACTCTGACTCTGACTCTTTCTCTGACTGACTCTGACTCTGACTCTGACTCTGTCGCTGTCTCTGACTCTGACTCTTTCTCTGACTGACTCTGACTCTGACTCTGACTCTGACTCTGTCGCTGTCTCTGACTCTGACTCTTTCTCTGACTGACTCTGACTCTGTCTCTGTCTCTGACTCTGACTCTTTCTCTGACTGACTCTTACTCTGTCTCTGTGACTGACTCTGTCTGTGTCTTGGTCTCTGACTCTGACTCTGTCTCTAACTGACTCTGACTCTGTCTCTGACTCTGTCTCTGTCTCTGTCTCTGACTCTTTCTCTGACTGTCTCTGTCTCTGTCTCTGACTCTGTCTCTGACTCTGTCTCGGTCTCTGATTCTGACTCTGTCTCTGTCTCTGACTGACTCTGACTCTTTCTCTGACTGACTCTGACTATGTCTCTGTCTTTGTCTCTGACTCTTTCTCTGTCTCTGACTCTGTCTCTGACTGACTCTGACTCTGTCTCTGTCTCTGACTCTGACTCTTTCTCTGACTGACTCTGACTCTGTCGCTGTCGCTGTCTCTGTCTCTGACTGACTCTGACTCTGACTCTGTCTCTGACTGACTCTGACTCTGTCTCTGACTCTTTCTCTGACTGACTCTGACTCTGTCTCTGTCTCTGATTCTGACTCTTTCTCTGACTGACTCTGTCTCTGACTCTTTCTCTGACTGACTCTGACTATGTCTCTGTCTTTGTCTCTGATTCTGTCTCTGTCTCTGTCTCTGACTCTGTCTCTGACTGACTCTGACTCTGTCTCTGACTCGGACTCTTTCTCTGACTGACTCTGACTCTGTCTCTGTCTCTGTCTCTGACTCTGTCTCTGACTCTGGCTCTGGCTCTGTCTCTGATTCTGACTCTGTCTCTGTCTCTGACTGACTCTGACTCTTTCTCTGACTGACTCTGACTCTGACTCTGACTCTGTCGCTGTCTCTGACTCTGACTCTATCTCTGACTGTCTCTGTCTCTGTCTCTGACTCTGTCTCTGTCTCTGACTCTTTCTCTGACTGTCTCTGTCTCTGACTCTGTCTCTGTCTCTGTCTCTGACTCTGTCTCGGTCTCTGATTCTGACTCTGTCTCTGTCTCTGACTGACTCTGACTCTGTCTCTGATTCTGACTCCTTCTCTGACTGACTCTGTCTCTGACTCTTTCTCTGACTGACTCTGACTATGTCTCTGTCTTTGTCTCTGACTCTGTCTCTGTCTCTGACTCTTTCTCTGACTGACTCTGACTCTGTCTCTGTCTCTGATTCTGACTCTTTCTCTGACTGACTCTGTCTCTGACTCTTTCTCTGACTGACTCTGACTATGTCTCTGTCTTTGTCTCTGACTCTTTCTCTGACTGACTCTGACTGTGTCGCTGTTGCTGTCTCTGTCTCTGACTCTGTCTCTGACTGACTCTGACTCTGTCTCTGACTCGGACTCTTTCTCTGACTGACTCTGACTCTGTCGCTGTCTTTGACTCTTTCTCTGACTGACTCTTACTCTGTCTCTGACTCTGTCTCTGTCTCTGTCTCTGTCTCCGTCTCTGACTCTAACTTTATCTCTGTCTCTGTCTCCATCTCTGACTCTGGCTCTGACTGACTCTGACTCTGTCTCTGTCTCTGATTCTGACTCTTTCTCTGACTGACTCTGACTCTGTCTCTGTCTCTGGCTCTGTCTCTGATTCTGACTCTGACTCTGTCTCTGTCTCTGATTCTGACTCTTTCTCTGACTGACTCTGTCTCTGACTCTTTCTCTGACTGACTCTGACTATGTCTCTGTCTTTGTCTCCGACTCTGACTCTGTCTCTGTCTCTGACTCTGACTCTTTCTCTGACTGACTCTGACTGTGTCGCTGTCGCTGTCTCTGTCTCTGACTTTGTCTCTGACTGACTCTGACTCTGTCTCTGACTCGGACTCTTTCTCTGACTGACTCTGACTCTGACTCTGGCTCTGTCTCTGATTCTGACTCTGTCTCTGTCTCTGTCTCTGTCTCTGACTCTGTCTCTGACTCTGTCTCGGTCTCTGATTCTGACTCTGTCTCTGTCTCTGTCTCTGACTGACTCTGACTCTTTCTCTGATTGACTCTGACTATGTCTCTGTCTTTGTCTCTGACTCTTTCTCTGTCTCTGACTCTGTCTCTGACTGACTCTGACTCTGTCTCTGTCTCTGACTCTGACTCTGACTCTTTCTCTGACTGACTCTGACTCTGTCGCTGTCTCTGTCTCTGACTCTGTCTCTGACTGACTCTGACTCTGTCTCTGACTGACTCTGACTCTGTCTCTGACTCTTTCTCTGACTGACTCTGACTCTGTCTCTGTCTCTGATTCTGACTCTTTCTCTGACTGACTCTGTCTCTGACTCTTTCTCTGACTGACTCTGACTATGTCTCTGTCTTTGTCTCTGATTCTGTCTCTGTCTCTGACTCTGTCTCTGTCTCTGACTCTGACTCTTTCTCTGACTGACTCTGACTGTGTCGCTGTCGCTGTCTCTGTCTCTGTCTCTGACTCTGTCTCTGACTGACTCTGACTCTGTCTCTGACTCGGACTCGTTCTCTGACTGACTCTGTCTCTGACTCTTTCTCTGACTGACTCTGACTATGTCTCTGTCTTTGTCTCTGACTCTGTCTCTGTCTCTGACTCTTTCTCTGACTGACTCTGACTCTGTCTCTGTCTCTGATTCTGACTCTTTCTCTGACTGACTCTGTCTCTGACTCTTTCTCTGACTGACTCTGACTATGTCTCTGTCTTTGTCTCTGACTCTTTCTCTGACTGACTCTGACTGTGTCGCTGTTGCTGTCTCTGTCTCTGACTCTGTCTCTGACTGACTCTGACTCTGTCTCTGACTCGGACTCTTTCTCTGACTGACTCTGACTCTGTCGCTGTCTTTGACTCTTTCTCTGACTGACTCTTACTCTGTCTCTGACTCTGTCTCTGTCTCTGTCTCTGTCTCTGTCTCCGTCTCTGACTCTAACTTTATCTCTGTCTCTGTCTCCATCTCTGACTCTGGCTCTGACTGACTCTGACTCTGTCTCTGTCTCTGATTCTGACTCTTTCTCTGACTGACTCTGACTCTGTCTCTGTCTCTGTCTCTGGCTCTGTCTCTGATTCTGACTCTGACTCTGTCTCTGTCTCTGATTCTGACTCTTTCTCTGACTGACTCTGTCTCTGACTCTTTCTCTGACTGACTCTGACTATGTCTCTGTCTTTGTCTCTGACTCTGACTCTGTCTCTGTCTCTGACTCTGACTCTTTCTCTGACTGACTCTGACTGTGTCGCTGTCGCTGTCTCTGTCTCTGACTTTGTCTCTGACTGACTCTGACTCTGTCTCTGACTCGGACTCTTTCTCTGACTGACTCTGACTCTGACTCTGGCTCTGTCTCTGATTCTGACTCTGTCTCTGTCTCTGTCTCTGACTCTTTCTCTGACTGTCTCTGTCTCTGTCTCTGTCTCTGACTCTGTCTCTGACTCTGTCTCGGTCTCTGATTCTGACTCTGTCTCTGTCTCTGTCTCTGACTGACTCTGACTCTTTCTCTGATTGACTCTGACTATGTCTCTGTCTTTGTCTCTGACTCTTTCTCTGTCTCTGACTCTGTCTCTGACTCTTTCTCTGACTGACTCTGACTCTGTCGCTGTCTCTGACTCTGACTCTGACTCTTTCTCTGACTGACTCTGACTCTGTCGCTGTCTCTGTCTCTGACTCTGTCTCTGACTGACTCTGACTCTCTCTCTGACTGACTCTGACTCTGTCTCTGACTCTTTCTCTGACTGACTCTGACTCTGTCTCTGTCTCTGATTCTGACTCTTTCTCTGACTGACTCTGTCTCTGACTCTTTCTCTGACTGACTCTGACTATGTCTCTGTCTTTGTCTCTGATTCTGTCTCTGTCTCTGACTCTGTCTCTGTCTCTGACTCTGACTCTTTCTCTGACTGACTCTGACTGTGTCGCTGTCGCTGTCTCTGTCTCTGTCTCTGACTCTGTCTCTGACTGACTCTGACTCTGTCTCTGACTCGGACTCTTTCTCTGACTGACTCTGACTCTGTCTCTGTCTCTGTCTCTGACTCTGGCTCTGTCTCTGATTCTGACTCTGTCTCTGTCTCTGACTGACTCTGACTCTGACTCTTTCTCTGACTGACTCTGACTCTGACTCTGACTCTATCGCTGTCTCTGACTCTGACTCTTTCTCTGACTGACTCTGACTCTGACTCTGACTCTGTCGCTGTCTCTGACTCTTTCTCTGACTGACTCTGACTCTGACTCTTTCTCTGACTGACTCTGACTCTGACTCTGTCGCTGTCTCTGATTCTGACTCTTTCTCTGACTGACTCTGTCTCTGTCTCTGTCTCTGACTCTGACTCTTTCTCTGACTGACTCTTACTCTGTCTCTGTGACTGACTCTGTCTCTGACTGACTCTGACTCTAACTCTGTCTCTGCGCTCTGAGAATGCAGGGTTACTTGTGGTCCCAAAAGTCTCCAAAAGTAGATCAGGAGCTGTTAGGGCTGGCTCAGGCTTGCCCTGTACCAGCCCCTAGTTAGGCTGACTTAGGCCTAGTCTGCCGGAGGACCCCCCTATAATACACCGGGCACCTTCTCTCTCTCTCTCTCTCTCTCTCTCTCTCTCTCTCTCTACCTGGTTTTAACAGTAGCGTTGTTTTATCTGCCTACGCTGACGATGTCGTGTTTATCAAAGATCAACAAGATATGCGTATTTTAAGCTATGTAATCGAAAAATTTTCTGTTGTGTCGGCTGCGAGGGTGAACTGGAGGAAGAGCGAGGCCCTTGCTGTTGGCGAGTCGCGTGAAGGCCTCCCTGTTCTCCCTCAAAGCTTGACATGGAAAAGAGAGGGTTTAAAATATCTTGGTATTTACATAGGTAGCAGCGACATGGAAAAGAAAAACTGGGAGAACATTGCAGAAAAAATAGACAGTAAACTAGCTAAGTGGAGGTGGCTCCACACACAAATGTCTTTTAGAGGGAGGGTCCTGATCTTAAATAACCTGGTGGCCTCTCTTCTATGGCACCGGTTAGCCTGTCTGGACCCTCCACCAGGTCTCATTGCTCAAATTCAAGCAAAGATGGTCAATTTCTTCTGGAATAAATTGCATTGGGTTCCACAGTCTGTGCTGTTTTTATCCAGGGATGAGGGGGGCCAGGGCCTGGTCCACCTGGCTAGTAGAACAGCCACCTTCAGGCTCCAGTTTATTCAGAGATATCTGACTGGACCTGAGGATCTGGTGTGGAGAGATGTGGCCAGCTGCATATTGAGGCGTGTCAATAACCTGGGGCTGGATGCTACTCTGTTTTTAACTGATTTTAAATTCCTAAAGTTAGGTGGGTTGCCTCCTTTTTATCAGGGTGTTTTTAAATCCTGGGCGCTGTTTAAAGGCAAAAGAAGTGAGAAATGTGACTCTCTGTACTGGTTGTTGAAGGAGCCTCTAGTCTGTGGTGCCAGGCTGGATGTGTCCTGCAGCACCGTGCCTGGGCTGATGGGGGCGCTGTGCAGCTTAAAACTCATCTGCCTGAGCCAGCTGGTAGATGCAGCAGGACCGGCGCTGACAGACAGCCAGGCTCTGGGCTCGGTGCTGGGGATGCGCTCTGTCCGCCTGATGCAGAGGGGTCTGGAGCTCTGGAAGAGGAGGCTGACAGAGAGGGAGAAGGTCCTTCTCCTCAAACACAGCAGGGGAGAAGCTGAGCCCGACCCCACAGACCCGTACCCAGAGATCCACCTGTGCCCAGGGTTCACGGAGCTCAGCGGCCCCCTGCTGAAACACACTGATGAGGAAAAACTAAGCCTGCAAAAAGCTGAAAAAAAAAAGACTCTGTACACAAGCTGTGTAAAAACTATCCACAGAACACAGCTGTGTGACAGAGCAGAGTGTGTGTGGACTGAGAGGCTGGGTGGGCGGAGCCCACAGTGGAGAACTTTGTACAAACCTCCTCTGAAAAAGAGAACCGGAGATCTCCAGTGGAGGATCTTGCATGGTGCCATTGCAACTAATGCCTTTTTATTTGTTCTTAATCACAGTGTTTTAAAGGAGTGCCCATTCTGCGGGCTGACCGAAAGCATCTTCCATGTTTTTACTGAGTGCAGGAGATTGGCAGAGATTTTTAATGTTTTAACCCGTGTTTTTAGCCTATTTGGCGTCCTGTTTACTGCCCCTGTTTTTATTTGTGGAGTTGGTTTTAAAAAAACAGAAAAAGCAAAGTGCCAACTCCTAAATTTTTTAATTGGTGAAGCAAAAATGTCAATCTACCTGACTCGTAGGGACAAACTGCAGGGTGGGCCAACCCTTGACCCTGTGATCCTGTGGAGGCACAACGTGAAGACCAGACTGAGGCTGGAGTTTTGTTTCCACAGGATCACAGAGAACATTGATGTGTTTCAACAGCAGTGGGCTCATAAGGAGCTGCTGTGCCGAGTGAATGAGAGAGAACTAGAATTTGCATCATTCCTCAACTGATATATTGATTGTATAACTGTTTGTTTTTAAACCAACTGTAAATAAAGTATTGTTAAAAAATAAAATAAAAAAATCTCTCTCTCGTGTCCTATTACTGCATCTTGCTAACTCGGCCATTCTGCATGTCACTAACTTCTTCTCCGGAGCCTTTGTGCTCCACTGTCTCTCAGATTAACTCATATCACAGCGGTGCCTGGACAGCGTGACGTGTGTGGTTGTTCTATTATTACTTTCATTAATGTTTTTGTAAGCTACTGTCATTACTGTCTGTCCTGCATCTCTCTCTCCCCCTCTCTCTCTCTGTCTGTCTCTCTCTCTCTCTCTCTCTCTCTCTCTCTGTCTCATTGTGTCATACGGATTACTGTTAATTTATTATGTTGATCTGTTCTGTACGACATCTATTGCACGTCTGTCCGTCCTGGAAGAGGGATCCCTCCTCAGTTGCTCTTCCTGAGGTTTCTACCGTTTTTTTTCCCCGTTAAAGGGTTTTTTGGGGAGTTTTTCCTGATCAGCTGTGAGGGTCATAAGGACAGAGGGATGTCGTATGCTGTAAAGCCCTGTGAGGCAAATTGTGATTTGTGATATTGGGCTTTAAAAATAAAATTGAAATTGAAATTGAAAGTTTTAACACTTCAACTGTTTACAGTGATTACACTTCAGCCGTTTAAAGTGTTAACACTTCAACTGCTTACAGTGTTAACATTTCAGTTGATTACAGTGTTAATATTTCAACTGTTTACAGTGTTGAGGCTTTAACTGGTTAAAGTGTTGACGCTTCAACTGTTTACCGTGTTAACACTTCAGCGTTTTCTGTTTTCAGCTGGTCACAGTTTTCAGCTCTCACTCTTCCACCCCTTTCAGTGCTCTGACTGTCTCTGTCTCTGTCTCTGACTCTGACTCTGACTCTTTCTCTGACTGACTCGGACTCTGTCTTTGTCTTTGTCTCTGACTCTGTCACTGACTCTGTCCCTGTCTCTGTCTCTGACTGACTCTGACTCTGACTCTGTGTCTGTCTCTGACTCTGACTCTGATTCTGTCTCTGACTCTGTCTCCGTCTCTGACTCTTTCTCTGACTGACTCTGACTCTGTCGCTGACTGACTTTGTCTCTGTCTCTGACTGACTCTGACTCTGATTCTGTCTCTGACTCTGACTCTTTCTCTGACTGACTCTGACTCTTTCTCTGACTGACTCTGACTCTGTCACTGACTGACTTTGTCTCTGTCTCTGACTGACTCTGACTCTGATTCTGTCTCTGACTCTGTCTTTGTCTCTGACTCTTTCTCTGACTGACTCTGACTCTGTCGCTGTCTTTGACTCTTTCTCTGACTGACTCTTACTCTGTCTCTGACTCTGTCTCTGTCTCTGTCTCTGACTCTGTCTCTGACTCTGATTCTGACTCTGTCTCTGACTGACTCTGACTCTGACTCTGTCTCTGATTCTGACTCTGTTTCTATCTCTGACTGACTCTGACTCTTTGTCTGACTGACTCTGACTCTGTCTCTGTGACTGACTCAGTCTCTGACTGACTCTGACTGTGTCTCTGTCTCCATCTCCGTCTCTGACTCTGACTCTATCTCTGTCTCCGTCTCCATCTCTGACTCTGACTCTGACTCTGTCTGTCTCTGTCTCTGACTGTCTCTGTCTCTGACTCTCACTCTGCCTCTGTCTCTGTCTTTGACTCTGTCTCTGTCTTTGTCTTTGACCCTGTCTCTGTCTTTGACTCTGTCTCTGACTCTGACTCTGTCTCTGTCTCTGACTGTCTCTCTCTCTCTGTCTTTGACTCTGTCTCTGACTCTGACCCTGTCTCTGTCTCCGTCTCCATCTCTGACTCTGTGTCTGACACTTCCACACTTTGAGACATTTTAAATGCCTCTGATCACGTGTCCTCCCGTGGTCGTTGACCCTAGCCCGTTGATACCTCATCAATAAAACATCAGAGTGATTTTAACAAAGACGCCATAAGCCCCCAGATTTTCAGAAGGCGTGTTGACCTCCAGGTGAGTCACAGCCCACCCACCCCCTCCATGTGGTTGCCGTAGTTACCTGTGGCAGAACAGCAGCAGTGACATCATAGTGGCATCTGAGCCTCGTCCAGTGGGTGGAGCTCTAACGGGCACTGACCAATGAGGGTGAGGGGAAGCGGGCGGCAGGCCGGGGCGCGGGGCTGACGGGGTCACCTGAGGTTGTGGTTGGTGGGCAGTTCTGGGTTTCTGACCCCAGGAGGGCGGGGTCAGGGACCTCCGACTCGTCTTGTGTTTGGGCTCAGAGGCCATCAGCGCGGCGCCCGGCCAGGACTCCCTGACACCTGACACCTGACCTTTGACCCGCCTCCGATCCCGTAACACAACAGGAGCCTCTGGTTGCTTAGCAACAAGCTGTAGCGTCTTGTGAGGGAGGGGCGGGGTCGACGGAGGACGGCGCTGAGGTCGAGGACATGGGGTGGGGTCAGAGAGGGGAGAGGATAGCTGCCCTTGCCCCAAAATCATTTTCTTTACACTCCCGAACATGTCCAACCAATCACAGCCCAGTGTCAGTCATGTCCAATCAGAGCTCAGCTACAGACCGCAGGAACCTGCTGACCAATCAGTAGTCAGATCATCCAACGAGAAAGTGATTCAAAGAAACTGCTTCAATGTCCACCCTCGTTTACGTCCACAGTCTTAGTTGTTCCCCGTTCCTGTCTCCTGTCCTCCAAACTGTCTCTGATTGGCTACCTCAGGTCCCTGAGAACTTTGTCCAAACAGCAGCAGCCGTCTCAGGACGTCCACATGTTGAGTGTTAGACTCTGAGTGTCTCTGAGTGTCTCCTCTAAACAACCCTGCCTCCCACACCCACACACTCTCTGCCCTCTGATTGGCTGCTGCCTCATTCCAGCCCCTGCCCACTCACTGTCAGCCAATAGGAACACTGCAGGGGAATTCTCCTACCGCCCACTCAGAGTCAGTCTGAACACAGAGTTTCATTCATTCATGTATTCATGTGTTCACACAGTCAGACTCAGACAGGTTCAGACATCAGCTGACACTGTAAATAAATAACTGTTTATATAGCAGTGATTAATTATTATGAATCAAACTGAAACATGTTTTTACACCCAACTGCTATTATTATCACATTAATTCATTTATAAATCAGTAATTTATATAATTTAAGATCCAACATGTTTCTAATCTCCTGGATGCTGCAACATATTAACTACAGACATTTATCAATATATGAATCAAACTGAAACATACAAACTCTTTATCAGTAATTAATGTTTATGACACTGATTTATTAACTAATCAAAAAGTAATTAACTGAATATGATTCAAACTGAAACATGTTTCTACACCTGCTGACTGAGATCAAATTCACTATTAATAAATCAGAAATTAATATATGAAAAATGAATTAATATAGGAGAGTAATTAATATATGAAAATTATTAGTATTTCAGAATTTCACTAAACAAAATAAATAAATAAGATAACAGAATAATTAAAATATCAGAGTTTACTGAATTTGACAGAGTTGTATTTATATATCAAAAAATAAGAAATATATTAGAAGTTAATTAAAATATTAGAAGCTATTTGACACATCAGAGGTTTTTAAATAAATATATATGAATTTATTTATTGATAAATCATGAAATAATAATTTTTTCAGATAATAAATATTTACAAATAATTCATCAGAAACTGATTAAAATATAAAAAATATTTAATACATCAAAATTCATTATCATTATTATTATTGTTGTCATTGTTATTATTAGTATTGTTGTTGTTGTTGTGTATGTGTATGGTGGTGTTTACACAGTCTCATTGTTAGTTAATATTTGTTTACATTTTTCTGTAAAAGCAAACATCAACATATACAAAAAGTTTCTGAGGAGAATTTCAGATGTTTCATAAACAATCATCAACTATTTGTTTTTATGTATTTATATATTGTTGCTGTTGTTGTTGTTGTTGTTAGATCAGAACCTGGAAGGTTTCCAGCTGAGAGCTGGGCCGTGACATCATCAGTGGGTGGGTCTTATTCTACAGTTAACAGGTGATCAGTGCGATCCAGCATCTTTCTAGGACCAATCACTTCTGTCATGTCATGCCCCGCCCCCTGTTGATGACACAGCCCCATTTACATTGGTTATGATCCAAACTGGTGGGGATGTAGCTGGTTCTCACCTATAAGTTTCTAAGAGTCGTGAAAGGACCGGTTTAAGAACCAGGGTCAATCGATCTGTTGTGGAGACGGCCTGTGTTCGGGAATATTTACCGATAGACGTTCTGCTGTCTCTGAATCAATACGTCCTCTTTGTGTCTTAATCTGGCGTCCACACCATGAGTCTGTTCTCGCTGCTCTGAGATCAGCTGACGGTGCTCTGAGTGTGTGTGGTATGTAGGTCAGTGTCGTGTCACACTGGAGTTAACCTCCGCTCTGAGGGAACTGAAGTAATCTGCTCAGGAAGAGGTCAACGTCCACCACAGAACCCTCAGGGTTCTACAACAACAGACAAGTTCTACAACCATTGAGACGTTCTACAACAACAGACACGTTCTACAACCATTGAGACGTTCTACAACAACAGACACGTTCTACAACCATAGACACATTCTACAGTCACAGACACGTTCTACATCCACAGGCATGTTCTACAACCATAGACACGTTCTACAACCACAGACACATTCTACAACCATAGACACGTTCTACAACCACAGGCACGTTCTACAACCACAGACACACCTTCTCTCTCTCTCCCTCTCTCTCTCTCTCTCTCTCTCACTCTCTCTCGTATTCTATTACTGCATCTTGCTAACTCGGCCATTCTGGATGTCACTAACTCGGCTTCTTCTCCGGAGCCTTTGTGCTCCACTGTCTCTCAGATTAACTCATATCACAGCGGTGCCCGGACAGCGTGACGTGTGTGGTTGTGCTGCTGCCGTGGTCCTGCCAGATGCCTCCTGCTGCTGCTGCCATCATTAGTCATTAGTCATACTTCTACTGTTATTATACACATATGACTATTGTCACACATGTATACTGCCAGATATTAATACATACTTTCAACATATTGTACCACAGAAGCCAGAACTATAACTATAATATTATTACTTTCATTAATGTTGTTGTAAGCTACTGTCATTACCTGCATAGCTCTCTCTCTCTCTCTCTCTCTCTCTCTCTCTCTCTGTCTCATTGTGTCATATGGATTACTGTTAATTTATTATGCTGATCTGTTCTGTACGACATCTATTGCACATCTGTCCGTCCTGGAAGAGGGATCCCTTCTCAGTTGCTCTTCCTGAAGTTTCTACCGTTTTTTTTTTCCCCGTTAAAGGGTTTTTTTTTGGGGAGTTTTTCCTTATCCGCTGTGAGGGTCTTAAGGACAGAGGGATGTCGTATGCTGTAAAGCCCTGTAAGGCAAATTGTGATTTGTGATATTGGCCTTTATAAGTAAAATTGATTGATTGAAATTGAGACACGTTCTACAATCATGGACACATTTGACAACCACAGGCATGTTCTATAACCAGAGACACGTTCTACAACCACAGACACATTCTACAACCATAGACACGTTCTACAACCACAGACACATTCTACAATCATAGACACATGCTACAGCCACAGACACATTCTACAATCATAGACACATGCTACAGCCACAGACACATTCTACAACCACAGACACGTTCTACAACCACAGACACATCCTACAACCACAGATACGTTCGACAACCACAGACACATGCTACAACCATAGACACATTCTACAACCACAGACACATTCTACAACCACAGACACATTCTACAGTCACAGACCCGTTCTACAACCACAGATACGTTCGACAACCACAGACACATGCTACAACCATAGACACATTCTACGATCACAGACACGTTCTACAACCACAGACACATTAAACAACCACAGACACGTTCTACAATCATAGACATATTCTACAATCATAGACACATGCTACAGCCACAGACACATTCTACAGCCACAGACACATTCTACAATCATAGACACATGCTACAGCCACAGACACGTTCTACAACCATAGACATGTTCTACAACCATAGACACATTCTACAGTCACAGACACGTTCTACATCCACAGGCATGTTCTACAACCACAGACACATTCTACAACCATGGACACGTTCTACAACCACAGACACATTCTACAACCATAGACACGTTCTACAACCACAGACACATTCTACAACCATAGACACGTTCTACAACCATAGACACATTCAACAACCACAGACACGTTCTACAACCATAGACACATTCTACCACCACAGATACGTTCTACAACCATAGACACATTTGACAACCACAGACACGTTCTACAACCACAGACACATGCTACAACCATAGACACATTCTACAGCCACAGACACATTAAACAACCACAGACACATTCTACAATCATAGACACATTCTACAACCACAGACACGTTCTACAACCACAGACACATGCTACAACCATAGACACATTCTACAGCCACAGACACATTAAACAACCACAGACACATTCTACAATCATAGACACATTCTACAACCACAGACATGTTCTACAACCACAGACACATTCTACAGTCACAGACACGTTCTTCAACCATAGACAAATTCAACAACCACAGACACGTTCTACAACCAGACACATTCTACAACCACAGACACGTTCTACAACCAGACACATTCTACAACCACAGACACATGCTACAGCCGCAGACACATTCTACAACCACAGACACGTTCTACAACCACAGACACGTTCTACAACCACAGACACGTTCTACAACCACAGACACATGCTACAGCCGCAGACACATTCTACAGTCACAGACACATGCTACAGCCGCAGACACATTCTACAGTCACAGACACGTTCTACAACCACAGACACGTTCTACAACCACAGACACATGCTACAACCATAGACACATTCTACGATCACAGACACGTTCTACAACCACAGACACATTAAACAACCACAGACACGTTCTACAATCATAGACATATTCTACAATCATAGACACATGCTACAGACACATTCTACAGCCACAGACACATTCTACAATCATAGACACATGCTACAGCCACAGACACGTTCTACAACCATAGACATGTTCTACAACCATAGACACATTCTACAGTCACAGACACGTTCTACATCCACAGGCATGTTCTACAACCACAGACACATTCTACAACCATGGACACGTTCTACAACCACAGACACATTCTACAACCATAGACACGTTCTACAACCACAGACACATTCTACAACCATAGACACGTTCTACAACCATAGACACATTCAACAACCACAGACACGTTCTACAACCATAGACACATTCTACCACCACAGATACGTTCTACAACCATAGACACATTTGACAACCACAGACACGTTCTACAACCACAGACACATGCTACAACCATAGACACATTCTACAGCCACAGACACATTAAACAACCACAGACACATTCTACAATCATAGACACATTCTACAACCACAGACATGTTCTACAACCACAGACACATTCTACAACCACAGACACGTTCTACAACCACAGACACATGCTACAACCATAGACACATTCTACAGCCACAGACACATTAAACAACCACAGACACATTCTACAATCATAGACACATTCTACAACCACAGACATGTTCTACAACCACAGACACATTCTACAGTCACAGACCCGTTCTACAACCACAGACACGTTGTACAATCATAGACACATTCTACAACCACAGACACGTTCTTCAACCATAGACAAATTCAACAACCACAGACACGTTCTACAACCAGACACATTCTACAACCACAGACACGTTCTACAACCAGACACATTCTACAACCACAGACACATGCTACAGCCGCAGACACATTCTACAACCACAGACACGTTCTACAACCACAGACACGTTCTACAACCACAGACACATTCTACAACCACAGACACATGCTACAGCCGCAGACACATTCTACAGTCACAGACACATGCTACAGCCGCAGACACATTCTACAGTCACAGACACGTTCTACAACCACAGACACGTTCTACAACCACAGACACATTCTACAACCACAGACACATGCTACAGCCGCAGACACATTCTACAGTCACAGACACGTTCTACAACCACAGACACGTTTTACAATTATAGACATGTTCCCTCAGTGTGTTCATGGTGACAGAGAACATGACTCCATCATCCATTAATCATCAGTAGCTGTAGTAATGATTGTTCGAGTTGTATCTGTTCCCTGCAGCTGTCTGTCCACATGTGTCTGTCTGTCTGTCTGCAGCTAACTGTACATGAGACACCTCCCCACAGCAGCCACACCCACCAGTGAGTCATGAATAAATTACCTGTCATCCCCCGACAGGCTGAAGATGGTTTCGTCCAGACTGAAGGCTGCTGGAGTTTGAATGGGGGTCAGAGTGGGATGGTAAGGTCCAGCAGGGGGGGAGCTGGGCTGAGAGTGGGACAGCCTGAGGACAGACTGAGAGGGACAGGTAAAAGGGACAGGTGAAAGAGACAGGTGAGACAGGCAGATGAGACAGGTCAGTATAAAGTATCGAAGCTGTTCACTTCATCCAATAAAATTGCTTCGTACCCGTCCTGCAGAATCGACGTCCAATCGTAGAGGTGGAGGGACGATTCGTGGGCGGGGCGAAGGAGGTGGAAGGGTGGATTCAAAACCCTGAGCTCCCATTGGCTCCTTGCGGTTAAGGAGCCGGATGTTGCTTGGCTCTTGGTGTGTCGGAGAAGGCAGCCCGCTGTGCAGCACAAGCCCCGCCCCCTCCTTGCCACGGATTGGCTGAGCCAGCAGGTGGGCAGTGTCCTGAGAGTGGACTGCACCTCTGTCTATGTCCCGACCGATCATCTCCAGGGACTCCAGCGAGTGGGCGTGTCTCATGGTGTCCATCACCTGCCTGAACACTGCCCCTTCATGACGCTCCACAAAGTCCGTGCATGTCCATCGCCCGCGGTGGTACGGCTCGCCCCGCCCACCACCGCCGGCACCGCCCACCGCCAGCCTCACCACCCTGAACCTGGAGGAAGATCCCGCCCCCTGCCCTGAGGCATCGTGGGAGATGTATTTCCTCTTCAGAGAGGGTGTGGTCGGCTGGGAGGAGCTTCCCTGAGCGCTGCAGGAGGAGGAGGCTGCTGATTGGACGACGGTCAAGACCACACTGGGAGCTGATTGGCCAGCCAGAGTCTGGTTGATGTCTGAGGTCACACTGGTGATCTGGAAGCCACTCCTCTTTTTACCACCACTCATCCTCTTACTCACTCACACATGCACACACACACACACACACACACACACACACACACACACATTTCAGTCTCACTACAACACAGAGAAAACAATGGTTAATGTATCTTATTAGTACATTTCATTAACCCTTTACACTCTATGCAGTACAAACAGTCCTCAGTGTCTACACTGGGGGTTTTGTTTTTGATGTAATTTTCTGGAGTATCTTCAAATGTCTCAGTAATCTGCACAACCTGAGCTAAAGTTTGTTTGAGTGAATAATCAATTTTATTTTAAATGTCTTGACTATCACATGAATGACACATAGAGACAGACAACCATTCACACTCACATTGTCAGCTACGGACAATTTAGAGTCACCAATTAACCTGCATGTCTTTGGACTGTGGGAGGAAGCTGGAGCACCTGGAGGAAACCCACGTTGACACAGGGAGAACATGTCAGAGCACCTGGAGGAAACCCACGCTGACACGGGGAGAACATGTCAGAGCACCTGGAGGAAACCCATGCTGACACGGGGAGAACATGTCAGAGCACCTGGAGGAAACCCACACTGACACGGGGAGAACATGTCAGAGCACCTGGAGGAAACCCACGCTGACACAGGGAGAACATGTCAGAGCACCTGGAGGAAACCCACGTTGACACAGGGAGAACATGTCAGAGCACCTGGAGGAAACCCACGCTGACACGGGGAGAATATGTCAGAGCACCTGGAGGAAACCCACGCTGACACAGGGAGAACATGTCAGAGCACCTGGAGGAAACCCACGCTGACAAAGGGAGAACATGTCGGAGCACCCGGAGGAAACCCACGCTGACACAGGGAGAACACGTCAGAGCACCTGGAGGAAACCCACGTTGACACTGGGAGAACATGTCAGAGCACCTGGAGGAAACCCACGCTGACACAGGCAGAACATGTCAGAGCACCTGGAGGAAACCCACACTGACACGGGAAGAACATGTCAGAGCACCTGGAGGAAACCCACGCTGACACAGGGAGAACATGTCGGATCACCTGGAGGAAACCTACACTGACACAGGGAGAACATGTCAGAGCACCTGGAGGAAACCCACACAGACACAGGGAGAACATGTCAGAGCACCTGGAGGAAACCCACACTGACACAGGGAGAACATGTCAGAGCACCTGGAGGAAACCCACGCTGACACGGGAAGAACATGTCGGAGCACCTGGAGGAAACCCACACTGACACAGGGAGAACATGTCAGAGCACCTGGAGGAAACCCACACTGACAAGGGATGAACATGTCGGAGCACCTGGAGGAAACCCACGCTGACACGGGAAGAACATGTCGGAGCACCTGGAGGAAACCCACACTGACACAGGGAGAACATGTCGGAGCACCTGGAGGAAACCCACGCTGACACGGGGAGAACATGTCGGAGCACCTGGAGGAAACCCACGCTGACACGGGATGAACATGTCAGAGCACCTGGAGAAAACCCACACTGACACGGGAAGAACATGTCAGAGCACCTGGAGGAAACCCACACTGACACAGGGAGAACATGTCAGAGCACCTGGAGGAAACCCACGCTGACACGGGAAGAACATGTCGGAGCACCTGGAGGAAACCCACACTGACACAGGGAGAACATGTCAGAGCACCTGGAGGAAACCCACACTGACAAGGGATGAACATGTCGGAGCACCTGGAGGAAACCCACGCTGACACGGGAAGAACATGTCGGAGCACCTGGAGGAAACCCACACTGACACAGGGAGAACATGTCGGAGCACCTGGAGGAAACCCACGCTGACACGGGGAGAACATGTCGGAGCACCTGGAGGAAACCCACGCTGACACGGGATGAACATGTCGGAGCACCTGGAGAAAACCCACACTGACACGGGAAGAACATGTCAGAGCACCTGGAGGAAACCCACGCTGACACAGGGAGAACATGTCAGAGCACCTGGAGGAAACCCACACTGACAAGGGATGAACATGTGGGAGCACCTGGATGAAACCCACACTGACACAGGGAGAACATGTCAGAGCACCTGGAGGAAACCCACACTGACAAGGGAAGAACATGTCAGAGCACCTGGAGGAAACCCACGCTGACAAGGGGAGAACATGTCGGAGCACCTGGAGGAAACCCACGCTGACACAGGGAGAACATGTCAGAGCACCTGGAGGAAACCCACACTGACAAGGGAAGAACATGTCAGAGCACCTGGAGGAAACCCACGCTGACAAGGGAAGAACATGTTGGAGCACCTGGAGGAAACCCACACTGACACGGGGAGAACATGCAGACTCCACACAGAAGGGCTCGCTCACCCTGGGGCTCAAACCCGTGAGGTGACGGTGCTAACCACTGCAAAACTGTGCTGCCTGTACATTATTTAGTTTTTCAGCAGTGAAAAAGTGTTCCTGGTTCTTCTGGCATGACGTCACATGTGTGTTTCATGTGGGTTTTACACCTCATGTAATGTGGCGTGATGATGTCATTATGAGTGTACAACATGTTGGTGGTGAAGAAGAAGCCTGAACTTCCTGCTGATGAAAGAATGAATGTTCTACCACAGTTTTTATTTCACATCAGTTCAAACAGAATCATGAGAGCAGCGACCTCCGGTGGCCGTCACAGGGAAGATGTTTTCACCGCCATCAGGTACGGTAACACAAGGTAATAACACGACGACATGGAGGACAGGAGTGTTTACGCTGTGTCTGTCACTGTTCTTATTTATATGTACGTATAAACAGAATGATGTAAACACAGGTCTGCGGCCGTCGGCAGGACGTCACAAGGTTTTAAAGGGTTAAAAACTGGAGTGTTCATTCATTCATTCATTCATTCTTTCATCTTCTAACCGCTTCATCCTCTTGAGGGTCGCGGGGGGGGCTGGAGCCCATCCCAGCTGACATCGGGCGAGAGGCAGGGTACACCCTGGACAGGTCGCCAGACTATCGCAGGGCTGACACATAGAGACAAACAACCATTCACGCTCACATTCACACCTACGGACAACTTAGAGTTATCAATTAACCTAGTCCCCAATCTGCATGTCTTTGGACTGTGGGAGGAAGCCGGAGTGACCGGAGAGAACCCACGCTGACACACTGACACGGGGAGAACATGCAAACTCCGCACAGAAGGGCTCCCACACCCGGGATCGAACCGGCAACCCTCTTGCTGTGAGGCGAGAGTGCTAACCACCACACCCTGGAGTGTTCAAATAGACAAAACTTTATTAGTACCATGACGCTGACACAGGTGTACACTCTGACACTCTACCTGCTGTTGTCCCCAAACAGGAGATGAGTCCTCACAGTGTGGTACCTGCTTCATGTCCCCATAACGTATGAAAACAAACACAGTCTGTCTGCTCAGGTCCAGTCAAACGCAGAGTAACGACCCCGTCTCACTGCACTTCCTGTCTGTCTGTCCCCTGCTACAATCTGTGTCTCTCGTCTGAAACTGGTTTTCTTCTTCTGTGTTTCCTGTTTCCTCTGAGTCACCACGCTGCTGCTGCTTGTTGTTGCCTCAGTCTGCTGCCTGTTGCACAACCTGGATTAACGTGTGTGTGTGTGTGCGTGCGTGCGTGTGTGCGTGCGTGCGTGCGTGCGTGCGTGCGTGCGTGCGTGCGTGCGTGTGTGCGTGCTCAGTTCAGGTTCTGCAAGATCTCAACTGTTGAAACAACAATCACCCTCAGTCTGTACATTTACTGCTACTCTCAGTACTCTGTACTCTCAGTATTTCAGTGTTGGAGACGTTCTGCTGTTCCACAGGTCAGATTAAAGTATGTGTTCTTTGTTCTCTGACCACTGCAGGGTCTTCACACTCTCACATGTTTCTAACTGTGTTCCTGTGTGGGACACACGAGCTGCTCTGATTGGACCAATAGATGAACGTCTGCATGCCGATTGGCTAAACGATGATGACACTTCCAGCTGACAGAAACCTCCACTCCTTCATATACAGGCTGTGTTCACAGGAAGTGACCCTACGAGTCCCCCTGAAGTCGCGTTCATGTCCTCAAAACTACAAATGTACTGAGAGACTCGAGTTCATGACTTCCTGTGTCGTAAACGTGAGTTCCACATGAACGCAGAAACACAGCAGTTCTGTGTCAACGTGATGATTCTTATTCAAACGTGAGGACACAGAGGAGGTAACTCTGAGATGGACGGGGCCAAAATAACCTCTGATTATAGAGACAACTGGACGTCCACTTGTCCTCCTATCTTCAGGACACTTTGTCCAATCACAGGACATTTTAGAGAGGCCTTGTTCCTACTGGCTGCTCTACAGATGCAGATGAGCATGCACGTCCCTTCAGATGGTGAAAGTCTGAGTCAGTGGAGGAGAAAGTTTCTGTTCCTGCTGTGACAACAACTGTTGACACTGCAGAGCAACTCAGAGCTAGAGATGGGCGATATGGCTGAAAAGTATATCACGATATAGCTGGTTCATATTGATCGATAACGATAATTATCGATAATTCTTCAATAACCTACATGTATTTAAAATAAGGACCAGGAGAAAATAAAGAAATTTTAACACTTTCTTCTGATTTCAATCACAGTCATCAGTCAAGGCACACAGAGGAAAATGTATTGTCAACTAGGGCTGCACAATATTGGAAAAAACTGACATTGAGATTTTTATAATTTTTTGTTGCAATATATATTGCGATATTAAAAAATACAAGAATTTTCACCAGATGACTTGAATAGCTCTATTTGGAAAGAATTAGATTGGCTCACCATGACACCATTGCATTCATATAATGCCCTTCTATTAATCCAGGCTAAGGTCAATGGTTGGATAATAAAATTAATCATTTGTAATTCAAAAACCAAAAAAACAGTAAATCTGTTATTTGACTCAAAACAAAAAAAACGGAAAACTGATTTTGTTGCCAGAATCAAATAACGAAAAACCCATCAAACCTGGCCCGTTTTTATTTTTTGTGAATTCATTTTATTGTTATTCCTTTTTGGATTGAATATTGAACAGGTCTGCGGACATTCAGCCAATTCGTTTTCACGTTTGAAACCAAAAACAGAAGTCACGTGTTTTTTTCCTTTTCTTTCATTTTAAACCAAAAACGAAAAACTACTCAAACAAATTTCACTGTATGAACCTGAACTGTGTGTGACCTTTTGGATGTGTAGAAGAACACAGAACATTAATTAACATTAGATCCTGATACATTAGATCCAGATAATTAATGAAGTCAGGCTGCTGTGTCTCGTACTTAATACGCACAGCGTCTCTCTCAATGGGGAGAGGCACTTATCGTTTCTGCTGCGGCCGCATCTCTGCAGGTATTTAATAAACTCAAAATGTTTTTTGGGGAGGGGGTGTTTAATATTCAGCAACCCCACACCTCCAACTGAAATCATGTTCTGACGGATATATTTCATACAGTGAAATTTGTTTGAGTAAAGCAGCGTCCTCCTGATAAATCCTGAGCTCCATCAGAGCTGTCTAACTAAATACTTCAGAAGCTAAAAGTTTAATTTCATGTTTCATAATACGGATGGTTGGTTTAAATATCATAGTAGAAATGTCTTCTATGAAATTAAGTCTGTGTAATGAGTTAGTGTACTGTTCAGGTCTGGCAGAAAATATAACAGTAGCCTACTGCTAATTCTCAAACAGTTTCAGTCGGACACTGCATCTCAACTGCTCACATGTGCCACCTGCTGGTTGTTGTTGTGCACTGCAGCTACTCCTGGATCAATTATTTCACCCCCTTCACTGTGGCTGCAGCACTGAAATGAGTAACATCTGTATGTGAAGTGGTTAACAAAGGACGACACAGGCTGTTTCCACATATGTAATTAATTAGGCTATTAATTCACACTACGCAACTAAATAATATATCACACATTTTTTGGATAAAATACACTTCATATGCATAGCATTTGTGGGCCTATTTATTTATTTTATTAGATCCTGTGCTTGCATAATGTTGGGTGTTACATTTTTAATAGAATAGCCATTCTATCCTCTTGGATTTTATTTTGATGTTTTTATACTTCACTTCCGCTTCCTGTCTGTCCACTGCACTACTGTCTGTCCCAAATGAGAAATGAAAAAAGGAATTTGCAAAAACCAAAATTGCACGGCCTTTTGAATTTGGTTTTCTGTTTTTTTGTTTGGAAACATAAAAGGAATAGATCACGTGATTTCGTTTTTCGATTTTTGGTTTTAAAAAAAAAAAAGAAAAAAAACCAAGTGACTTCCGTTTTTGGTTTCAAACGTGAAAACGAATTGGCTGAGTGTCCCGCAGACCTGTTCAATATTCAGTCCAAAAAGGAATAACAATAAAACGAATCTGCAAAAACAGGCGGGGTTTGATTGGTTTTCCATTATTTGATTCTGACACCAAAAATGGTTTTCCATTTTTTGTTTTGAATCAAATAACAGATTTACTGTTTTTGGTTTTTGAATTACAATGACAATTGCAATTACAAATGAATTACGAATTATCCGATGATACCCGGATGAGAGGCGTATAAGTATTTATGGCGAGACGATATGTTATCGTTTTATCACCCACCACTAGGCTGACAATGAACCACACAAACTGAATGTGAGGGAACATAAATCTGAAAGTGAGGGAACATAAATCTTACTGTGAGGGAACATGAATCTGAAAGTGAGGGAACATAAATCTGAATGTGAGGGAACATAAAAGCATTAAAGTATCCCAGATCATCTCCTGCCATCAGGTTTCAGGGTCTCTGTGATTTAATCAAACTAAAATCTGAACAAGTTTTAATAAAAACACAACAGACGTCTCCACACTGCTCCTGACTGTTTACAAACAACTAACGTCACAAACAACAAACTGCACAAACAACAAACTTCACAAACAACAGTGAATCAAACCCTCTGACGTCAAAGTTGTAAACAAACACTCACATTCATGCGCTCAGCCGAGGCGCGGTCCCGACAGCCCTGGTTGTGATCTGGATCAGCAGCGCGCACCGGTCCTCCCTCTCTGTCTCTCCAGTGACGTCACCACTGGACCCAGTGACACAATCGGTCCATTATTATTCACCGAAGAAGAAAAAACAAAAACAGCTGTGGAGAAGGCATGCGCGTTACAGCCGCAGGCGGCGGGAGCGCGCGCAAAGTTTAGATAGGAAAAGGTTTGAAGAGGAACTCCTCCAAGTTCTTCTTCTACTGATCTGAGAGTTCTGTGAGTCCATCAGAGACCCGGACTACAGCGGGACGTCTCCTCTTCCTCTTTCTTGTCTTCCTCTTCCTCCTCTCTGGACAGAAAGAAACTCTTCTTCTTCTTCTTCTTCTTCTTCTTCTTCCTCTCTGTCAGTCCTCCTTCAATCCTCCTCCTCCTCTCTCTGTAAACAGCGCGCGTCACTGACATGTGGTGAAGACATGGGACGCGCGCGTGAACCAGCCCGGACCGAGCCGAGCGCGTGCACTTGTGCGTTTCCGGCAGGGAGGTGCATGCGCTTAAAAGAGAAGGAGGAGGAGAAGGAGTCACTGTTCGTCTAACACGTTGATAATAATGTTTTATTGAATGTAAACTCAGATTGTTGTTAATCAAGATGTTTGATCAGAGGCTCTGATGACAAATCAATAATCAATATATTTAAACTCTATTTAAACTCTGGTTCAGTGAAAACTCTGAATATGTTAACCCTGAGATGAGGGACACTCTGAGTGTCTTAACCCTGAGATCAATCAATCAATTCAATCAATCAATTTTATTTATAAAGCCAATATCACAAATCGGTCGGCACGGTGGTGTGGTGGTTAGAACTCTCGCCTCACAGCAAGAGGGTTCCCGGTTCGATCCCGGGCATGGGAGCCCTTCTGTGCGGAGTTTGCATGTTCTCCCCATGTCAGCGTGGGTTCTCTCCAGGCACTCCGGCTTCTTCCCACAGTCCAAAGACATGCAGATTGGGGACTACGTTAATTCGTAACTCTAAATTGTCCGTAGGTGTGAATGTGAGTGTGAATGGTTGTTTGTCTCTATGTGTCAGCCCTGCGATAGTCTGGCAACCTGTCCAGGGTGAACCCTGCCTCTCACCCGATGTCAGCTGGGATAGGCTCCAGCCCCCCCGCAACCCTCAAGAGGACGAAGCGGTTAGAAGATGAATGAATGAATATCACAAATCACAATTTGCCTCACAGGGCTTTACAGCATACGACATCCCTCTGTCCTTATGACCCTCACAGCTGATCAAGAAAAACTCCCCAAAAAACCCTTTAACGGGGAAAAAAAACGGTAGAAACCTCAGGAAGAGCAACTGAGGAGGGATCCCTCTTCCAGGACGGACAGACGTGCAATAGATGTCGTACAGAACAGATCAGCATAATAAATTAACAGTAATCCATATGACACAATGAGACAGAGAGAGAGAGAGAGAGAGAGAGAGAGAGAGAGAGAGAGAGAGAGAGAGAGAGAGATGCAGGCAATGACAGTAGCTTACAACAACATTATTGAAAGTAATAATATTATAGTTATAGTTCTGGCTACTGTGGTACAATATGTTGAAAGTATGTATTAATATCTGGCAGTATACATGTGTGACAATAGTCATATGTGTATAATAACAGTAGAAGTATGACTAATGACTAATGATGGCAGCAGCAGCAGGAGGCATCTGGCAGGACCACGGCAGCAGCACAACCACACACGTCACGCTGTCCAGGCACCGCTGTGATATGAGTTAATCTGAGAGACAGTGGAGCACAAAGGCTCCGGAGAAGAAGCCGAGTTAGTGACATCCAGAATGGCCGAGTTAGCAAGATGCAGTAATAGAATACGAGAGCGAGAGAGAGAGAGAGAGAGAGAGAGAGAGAGAGAGAAAGAGAGAGAGAGAGAGAAAGAGAGAAGGTGCCCGGTGTATTATAGGGGGGTCCTCCGGCAGACTAGGCCTAAGTCAGCCTAACTAGGGGCTGGTACAGGGCAAGCCTGAGCCAGCCCTAACTATAAGCTTTATCAAAGAGGAAAGTCTTAAGTCTAGTCTTAAATGTGGAGACGGTGTCTGCCTCCTGGACCGTAACAGGAAGATGATTCCACAGGAGAGGAGCCTGATAGCTGAAGGCTCTGGCTCATGATCTACTTTTGGAGACTTTAGGGACCACGAGTAACCCTGCGTTCTCAGAGCGCAGTGTTCTGGTGGGATAATATGGCACTATGAGCTCTCTAAGATATGACAGAGCTTGACCATTTAGAGCTTTATAAGTTAACAGTAGGATTTTAAATTCAGTTCTGGATTTTACAGGGAGCCAGTGCAGAGAAGCTAAAACAGGAGAAATATGATCTTGTTTCTTAGTTCCTGTTAGTACACGTGCTGCTGCATTCTGAATTAGCTGGAGAGTTTTTAAGGACTTACTAGAGCTACCTGATAATAGAGAGTTACAGTAATCCAGCCTTGAGGTAACAAAAGCGTGGACCAATTTTTCTGTATCTTTTCGGGTCAGGATAGGCCTAATTTTCGCAATATTACGCAGATGTAAAAATGCAGTCCGTGAGGTTTGTTTTAAATGAGAATTAAAAGACAAATCTGGATCAAATATTACTCCGAGGTTTCTTACGGTAGTGGTAGAGGCCAGAGCAATGCCATCTAGAGAAACTATGTCATCAGATAAAGAGTCTCTGAGTTGTTTGGGGCCAAGAACAATAACTTCAGTTTTGTCTGAATTTAACATCAGGAAATTGGTGCTCATCCAGGTTTTTATGTCTTTAAGGCAATTATGGAGTTTAGTTAATTGATTACTTTCTTCTGGCTTCATCGATAAATACAACTGAGTATCATCCGCATAACAATGGAAATTTATAGAGTGATTTCTAATGATGTTACCTAAAGGAAGCATATATAGAGTAAATAGGATTGGTCCGAGCACAGAACCTTGCGGAACTCCAAAACAAACTTTGGTACGTAAGGATGATTCATTACGAACGTCAACAAACTGAAAACGATCAGATAAATAAGATTTAAACCAGCTTAGTGCAGAACCTTTTAGGCCAATTAAGTGATCCAGTCTCTGCAGTAGAATTTGATGGTCAATTGTGTCAAACGCTGCACTAAGATCTAATAAAACAAGTACAGAGACAAGTCCTTTGTCTGAAGCAATCAGAAGGTCATTTGTAATTTTAACTAGTGCTGTCTCAGTGCTATGATGCACTCTAAATCCTGACTGAAATTCCTCAAATAAATTATTATTCTGGAGAAAATCACACAGCTGGTCGGCGACTACTTTCTCAAGGATCTTTGACATAAAGGGAAGATTAGATATTGGTCTATAGTTGGCTAACACCTCTGGATCCAGGGTGGGCTTTTTTGGGAGAGGTTTAATTACAGCTACCTTAAAAGACTGTGGTACATAGCCTGTTAATAAGGATATATTGATCATATCTAATATATGAGTGTTAACTAAAGGAAAGACCTCCTTAAGTAGCCTAGCTGGGATGGGGTCTAAGAGACACGTTGATGATTTAGATGAAGAAATCACTGCGGTCAGTTCTTGAAGAGAAATTGGGGAGAAGCAATCTAAATATATATTAGGTTCTACAGCTGTGTTTGAGGTTAGATAGGTACTATCTGAGGACAGGAGGTCATGAATTTTGCCTCTAATAGTTAGAATTTTGTCATTAAAAAAGCTCATAAAATCATTACTGCTAAGGGCTAAAGGAATACAAGGCTCAATAGAGCTTTGACTCTCAGTCAGCCTGGCTACAGTGCTGAAAAGAAACCTGGGGTTGTTCTTATTGTCTTCTATTAATGCTGAGTAATAGTTTGCTCTGGCATTGCGGAGGCCCCTCTTATAAGTTTTGAGACTGTCTGCCCAGATTAAACGAGATTCTTCCAGTTTGGTCAATCGCCAATTCCTTTCAAATTTTCGCGATGTTTGTTTTAACTTACGGGTTTGAGAGTTATACCAAGGAGCAAACTTTCTTTGCTTTTTTAACTTCTTTTTAAGAGGAGCTACAGAGTCGAGTGTTGTTTGCAGCGAGCCTACGGCGCTATCGACAAAATGATCAAAGTCGGTACAGGAAATGAGGAGATGAGGGAAACTCTGAGCGTGTTAACCCTGAGATGAGGGAAACTCTGAGCGTGTTAACCCTGAGATGAGGGACACTCTGAGCGTGTTAACCCTGAGATGAGGGACACTCTGAATGTCTTAACCCTGAGATGAGGGAAACTCTGAGCGTGTTAACCCTGAGATGAGGGAAACTCTGAATGTCTTAACCCTGAGATGAGGGACACTCTGAATGTCTTAACCCTGAGATGAGGGAAACTCTGAATGTCTTAACCCTGAGATGAGGGAAACTCTGGGTTTTCACTTACAGACAGAGAGGTAAGTCAAACTCTGAGTCAGTCCCCATGGCAACTGAGTCTGTGAACCTAACCTGCTCACTGGCAGGTTTTCTTTAAAAACCCTGAGTTCTGGGAGAGGATCTTCAGACCACCATCATGGTGGTGTTCCCTGGGCACAAACCTCTGAGGAACATAAAAAAGGAGTTCCACAGGACTGAAAGTAACTGATGTAGAAATCAGATAATATTCTATATTATATTTAATATTATGTTAGAGACATTTTGCT
This sequence comes from Epinephelus malabaricus, assembly GCA_037127435.1. NCBI lineage: Eukaryota > Metazoa > Chordata > Actinopteri > Perciformes > Serranidae > Epinephelus > Epinephelus malabaricus. Next base: position 262,609 of record JANUFT010000363.1, read on the forward strand.
GCAACCTCAGACTGAGATCAGTTATTAGGTATTGTTTTAGTATCATGGTGCATAGATGGCACCCAAACACCCATCACTGCTCCAGCAGAAAATGAGGGGACTATGTTAATATGACATCCTTCCACAGCATTAATGTTCAGGTACATTAACTAGCCTTTTATCTTAAAGTGACATACTATACATCACAATATACAACTAACATGTCATCCTCTGCAATGTCAAGATCAAATGTGATGCAATACATATCATCACTAATGTGGAGGCCAAGTGGCCAGGCTGCGTCCATGATTCCCGGATCTTCCGTGAATGTAGCCTGAGCAATAGATTTGCACGTGGTAAGAAGCCCAAAGCTTTGTGCAAATATCATTCATTGTCTTTCTCTTTCAACACAACCAAATGTATCCATTATAACTGCAGGAGAATTTGATGGCTACCTACTTGGGGACCGACGATATTCGTGGCCTCTACTGAATCAAGGTATCGGGGCTCCATTGATGATGGCTTTTTATTGTGGTTGTGCACATGCTTAACTCAAGGTGTACCTACTCAGAGTTGATTAAACTCATTCAAATCAGCTGTTCTGGAACCGGATACTCAGAGTTTCCCATCTCAGGGTAAGTCAAGTCAGAGTTCAGGATTAGACTCAGAGTTTGTTGAACCTCCTACCTGAGGGGTATTTCAGGTAGGAGGTTCAACAAACTCTGAGCAGCGCCTCCATTTTAATCCAGTGGATGTAGAGATATTAATGAATGTGTATTAGGCGGTGCACGTTTATCTTTAAAAGAAGAGCCTGAGACAGAGCGAAGTGTAAATAAGTTAACCATGAAGTTAATAAAAAAGTTTATTCATCATTTATCAGACTTACATTTCCTTAATGAAGATAAAGTGGTGGAATCTGACTGTGTATCAGGATGTAGATACATTACATTATATTAATATATTAATAATATATAATAATAATAATACAGTGTCGCCCCCCCCAACAGAAGAAAATTGTGAACATTGTAAATTGAAATTGAAATGAATTTGTATACAAAATGTACAGAAAGGTAAAATCATCAAGTTTTGAAAACGTATTGCAATTTAATTTTGTCTTTAATGTTATTATCTTATATTATCTTTGTAATATGATTATCTTACATAAAGTTATTACTATCCTAAAACATTCTCCAGGTCCTATATAACTCTGCAGGACTTATTTCCACCCTGCCCAGCAGCAGTACCGTGGCGAACGGTCCCTAACTGCGGGGAGAACGGAGCAGGCTTTCCCGGAGGTCCGCCGCTTTTCCCGGTCCCTCTTCTCCACACTTTGGGCTCTAGTTTTGCAGTCCAGGCGAGGCGGGGGCGCAGCGCACCTGCGCTTTGCCAACTGGGCGTGGCCAGGCGGATTTTGCAAGTTTGGCACACCGTGTGCCTGGCGCAGCTACTCGTCTGTCCCACCTCCATCCCTCCTACCTGCGCAAATCAGAAAGAGGGAGGAGAGAAGGCGTGGAGACAAAGGACTTGTCTCTGTACTTGTTTTATTAGATCTTAGTGCGGCGTTTGACACTATTGACCATCAAATTCTACTGCAGAGACTGGATCACTTAATTGGCCTAAAAGGTTCTGCACTGAGCTGGTGTAAATCTTATTTATCTCATCGTTTTCAGTTTGTTGACGTTCATAATGAATCATCCTTTCGTACCAAAGTTTGTTTTGGAGTTCCGCAAGGTTCTGTGCTCGGACCAATCCTATTTACTCTATATATGCTTCCTTTAGGTAACATCATTACAAATCACTCTATAAATTTCCATTGTTATGCGGATGATACACAGTTGTATTTATCGATGAAGCCAGAAGAAAGTAATCAATTAACTAAACTCCATAACTGCCTTAAAGACATAAAAACCTGGATGAGCACCAATTTCCTGATGTTAAATTCAGACAAAACTGAAGTTATTGTTCTTGGCCCCAAACAACTCAGAGACTCTTTATCTGATGACATAGTTTCTCTAGATGGCATTGCTCTGGCCTCTAGCACTACCGTAAGAAACCTCGGAGTAACATTTGATCAAGATTTGTCTTTTAATTCTCATTTAAAACAAACCTCACGGACTGCATTTTTTCATCTGCGTAATATTGCAAAAATTAGGCCTATCCTGACCCGAAAAGATGCAGAAAAATTGGTCCACGCTTTTGTTACCTCAAGGCTGGATTACTGTAACTCTCTATTATCAGGTAGCTCTAGTAAGTCCATAAAAACTCTCCAGCTAATTCAGAATGCAGCAGCACGTGTACTAACAGGAACTAAGAAACGAGATCATATTTCTCCTGTTTTAGCTTCTCTGCACTGGCTCCCTGTAAAATCCAGAATTGAATTTAAAATCCTACTGTTAACTTATAAAGCTCTAAATGGTCAAGCTCCATCATATCTTAGAGAGCTCACAGTGCCATATTATCCCACCAGAACACTGCGCTCTGAGAACGCAGGGTTACTCGTGGTCCCTAAAGTCTCCAAAAGTAGATCATGAGCCAGAGCCTTCAGCTATCAGGCTCCTCTCCTGTGGAATCATCTTCCTGTTACGGTCCGGGAGGCAGACACCGTCTCCACATTTAAGACTAGACTTAAGACTTTCCTCTTTGATAAAGCTTATAGTTAGGGCTGGCTCAGGCTTGCCCTGTACCAGCCCCTAGTTAGGCTGACTTAGGCCTAGTCTGCCGGAGGACCCCCCTATAATACACCGGGCACCTTCTCTCTCTCTCTCTCTCTCTCTCTCTCTCTCTCTCTCTCTCTCTCTCTTATTCTATTACTGCATCTTGCTAACTCGGCCATTCTGGATGTCACTAACTCGGCTTCTTCTCCGGAGCCTTTGTGCTCCACTATTGTCACACATGTATACTGCCAGATATTAATACATTCAACATATTGTACCACAGTAGCCAGAACTATAACTATAGTATTATTACTTTCAATAATGTTGTTGTAAGCTACTGTCACTACCTACATCTCTCCCTCTCTCTCTCTGTCTCATTGTGTCATATGGATTACTGTTAATTTATTATGCTGATCTGTTCTGTACGACATCTATTGCACGTCTGTCCGTCCTGGAAGAGGGATCCCTCCTCAGTTGCTCTTCCTGAGGTTTCTACCGTTTTTTCCCCGTTAAAGGGTTTTTTTGGGGAGTTTTTCCTGATCAGCTGTGAGGGTCATAAGGACAGAGGGATGTCGTATGCTGTAAAGCCCTGTGAGGCAAATTGTGATTTGTGATATTGGGCTTTATAAATAAAATTGATTGACTGATTGATTGAGTGGGTTTTACACACATCCCACCAATCAAATGAGCCCCTCTCCTCGCCCTTAAATGTGCCGCACGAAGGCGTAATGAGAGTTTACTCAATTCGCCATGGTAGGAGAGAGCAGCAGCGTCAGACAGCCAAACTCTGTGAGCAGACCTCCACGGGCTGATGATGCAAAGGTAGCCTGGGAGGAGGTCACCACAATTGTAAATCAATGTTGCGTTTCTCTCGTGCGCGCGCTCTCCCTTTCTCTCTTGCAGTCTCACTCTGTTTCTTTTCTTTTGGCTTTTCTAAGATGACAGATGCTGAATATATACTCCCTATCTGATGCTGTGGCTGTTTGTGGTTGGCTGAGAGGGATGTGAACTCAATAGTTTGCAGCTGTGTTAATCAAATCAGGTTGGGTTTCCATTACGCGTGCCAAACATGCCAAAAGGTGCCAGTCCCCTTTGATCTGACATCAGATGCGACGGGACAGTCGATATAGAGATACATTTATGTGCTGATTGCAGATAGTTGCATTGAATAGTGTTTTTTGGGCGGTATTTATTGCATTATTAAGCCTTTTGGCATGAAACTGTCACTGCGCCAAGCTGGATCTGTCGACACCTCCCCCTGCTGCGCCGCCACACCCCATCTCAGCGCGCCTCGGGTTGTGCTGCTCGAAACTAGCTCTGCGCGGGGTTCGCCACCCAGCGCTGCGCCGGGAAACTAGAGCCCTTTGACTTATTTCCACCCAGCCGACAGTGGGACTTATATTCATTGTGCCGACAATGGCTTGGAAAACCGCCCATAACCGTGTCACACGGGGAAGAGGGAAGAGGGAAGGCGGCTGGAGTTCCTTCAACATCTGCGGTTAGATTATCATATTTTTTATTGACAAAAATATAGGCTGCTTCGGCTGATTTTTTTTATGCGCACATGTGCCCCTAAATATTTTTTACAGTTCGCACACACTTATTTTTAGTCGAGTGAAACGCTCGCACTGTCGAGCGCTGGATCTGACAGCCTGAGCACATCGGCACAAAACGCTACAGCATTCGAGATATTATTTATATCATGAGAAGTCAATACTTTCGGCAGCCTAAATCTTTTATTTAGAAACTATGGCAGGTCAAATTAAACTATGACGGGCCGCCATAGTTTCGTTAATTAATGGGAAACACTGATAATATATTTGTTCAGATTTAATCTGATGGGGAAAAACACAGGAGGCAGAAGATTTAAAACATATAGGCGAGGCTATAGATCAAAGACATAAAGACATGACTGTAAACTCACAGTGTGACCCAGTAATAATATGTTTGGTGATTTGCACTTGAAAAGACGTTGAGGTTAAAATACAGTAGATTTGTAAATGTTGCACATCTATTTGTATCTTGACTCAACAGCATTCAGTGACTTTATTTCGGCTACAAATGTAGTAAATGTAAAGACAGTGAAATGCTGCACCACTGCTCAGTCAGAAATATGAACATATAATCCCCAATATTAGGCTATAGGAATTATGTTCCATCAGTGCGACCAGTGACATCAGTGATAGAGATCATTAGTCACTGATACTACGTGTCTAAAGCTTCATACCCATTTTTAAAATGTAAATAATTAGACCTACACATTATGTGCAATAAACATTTGGGAGCTGCTCTAACAGACTGACAGTCTGATCCTTGTGCACAGTGTTATAAAAAATAATAAATATAAAAAGGACAGAGGTTTGATTCTGAGCTGAGGGTGAATTCTCGCTGTGTAATATTTGAATGTAAAGACAAAACCTGATGTCCAAAGAAATGACTGATGTGCATAAATTCAGTAACTTCAGACAGTCCTGAGTAACAAACTAATATTTAGACTGTGACAGACGGTAAATCTCCGCTAATGAATGCGCTTGGATACAAGCTTTGACACGGACTGAATGAATGAGGAAATGAAACAGCGTGTAAGAGGGAGAAGACAGAGAAACACTCAGGGTTTATTGAAGAAAACCTGTCAGCGAGCAGGTTATGTTCACAGAGTCTGTTACCATGGTGACTGACTCAGAGTTTCAGTTACCTCTCTGTCTGGAGCTGAAAACCCAGAGTTTCCCTCATCTCAGGGTTAACACACTCAGCGTTTCCCTTATCTCAGGGTTAACACACTCAGAGTTTCCCTCATCTCAGGGTTAACTTACTCAGAGTTTCCCTCATCTCAGGGTTAACACACTCAGAGTTTCCCTCATCTCAGGGTTAACTTACTCAGAGTTTCCCTCATCTCAGGGTTAACTTACTCAGAGTTTCCCTCATCTCAGTGTTAACACACTCAGAGTTTCCCTCATCTCAGGGTTAAGACATTCAGAGTGTCCCTCATCTCAGGGTTAACACGCTCAGAGTTTCCCTCATCTCAGGGTTAAGACATTCAGAGTGTCCCTCATCTCAGGGTTAACACGCTCAGAGTTTCCCTCATCTCAGGGTTAACACATTCAGAGTGTCCCTCATCTCAGGGTTAACACACTCAGAGTGTCCCTCATCTCAGGGTTAACACACTCAGAGTTTCCCTCATCTCAGGGTTAAGACATTCAGAGTTTCCCTCATCTCAGAGTTAACACACTCAGAGTTTCCCTCATCTCAGGGTTAACACACTCAGAGTTTCCCTCATCTCAGCGTTAACACACTCAGAGTTTCCCTCATCTCAGTGTTAACACACTCAGAGTTTCCCTCATCTCAGTGTTAACTTACTCAGAGTTTCCCTCATCTCAGTGTTAACACACTCAGAGTTTCCCTCATCTCAGGGTTAAGACATTCAGAGTGTCCCTCATCTCAGGGTTAACACGCTCAGAGTTTCCCTCATCTCAGGGTTAAGACATTCAGAGTGTCCCTCATCTCAGGGTTAACACGCTCAGAGTTTCCCTCATCTCAGGGTTAACACATTCAGAGTGTCCCTCATCTCAGGGTTAACACACTCAGAGTGTCCCTCATCTCAGGGTTAACACACTCAGAGTTTCCCTCATCTCAGGGTTAAGACATTCAGAGTTTCCCTCATCTCAGAGTTAACACACTCAGAGTTTCCCTCATCTCAGGGTTAACACACTCAGAGTTTCCCTCATCTCAGCGTTAACACACTCAGAGTTTCCCTCATCTCAGTGTTAACACACTCAGAGTTTCCCTCATCTCAGTGTTAACTTACTCAGAGTTTCCCTCATCTCAGGGTTAACACACTCAGAGTTTCCCTCATCTCAGTGTTAACACACTCAGAGTTTCCCTCATCTCAGGGTTAACACACTCAGAGTGTCCCTCATCTCAGTGTTAACACACTCAGAGTGTCCCTCATCTCAGGGTTAACACACTCAGAGTTTCCCTCATCTCAGGGTTAACATATTCAGAGTGTCCCTCATCTCAGGGTTAACACAATCAGAGTTTCCCTCATCTCAGGGTTAACTTACTCAGAGTTTCCCTCATCTCAGGGTTAACACACTCAGAGTTTCCCTCATCTCAGTGTTAACACACTCAGAGTTTCCCTCATCTCAGGGTTAACTTACTCAGAGTTTCCCTCATCTCAGGGTTAACACACTCAGAGTTTCCCTCATCTCAGGGTTAACATATTCAGAGTGTCCCTCATCTCAGGGTTAACTTACTCAGAGTTTCCCTCATCTCAGGGTTAACACACTGAGAGTTTCCCTCATCTCAAGGTTAACATATTCAGAGTTTCCCTCATCTCAGGGTTAACACAATCAGAGTGTCCCTCATCTCAGGGTTAACTTACTCAGAGTTTCCCTCATCTCAGGGTTAACATACTCAGAGTTTCCCTCATCTCAGGGTTAACATATTCAGAGTTTCCCTCATCTCAGGGTTAACATATTCTGAGTTTTCACTAAACTCGCTTTCTGGTATACCCCTCTGTACAGGAAGTGACCACAATGGTGACGTAAACAGGAGGTATCATCTTACAATGACAGGTTCACAGATGTTTTCTAACAACACGTAAACAGATGTTTACTAACAACACGTAAACAGATGTTTACTAACGACACGTACACAGATGTTTACTAACAAGATGTTTACTAACAGCACGGTCACAGATATTTACTAACAACACGTAAACAGATGTTTACAAACAACACATAAACAGATATTTACTAACGACATGTACACAGATGTTTACTAACAACACGTAAACAGATGTTTACTAACAACACATAAACAGATATTTACTAACGACACATACACAGATGTTTACTAACAACATGTAAACAGATGTTTACTAACAACACATAAACAGATATTTACTAACGACACATACACAGATGTTTACTAACAACATGTAAACAGATGTTTACTAACAACACATAAACAGATATTTACTGACACGTACACAGATGTTTACTAACAACACATACACAGATATTTACTAACAACATGTAAACAGATGTTTACTAACAACACATAAACAGATATTTGCTAACGACACATACACAGATGTTTACTAACAATATGTAAACAAATGTTTACTAACAACACATAAACAGATACTTACTAACGACACGCACACAGATGTTTACTAACAACACGTAAACAGATGTTTACTAACAACATGCACACAGATGTTTACTAACAACACGTAAACAGATGTTTACTAACGACGCGTACACAGATGTTTAATAACAAGATGTTTACGAACGGCACAGTCACAGATATTTACTAACAACATGTAAACAGATGTTTACTAACAACACATAAACAGATATTTACTAATGACACGTACACAGATGTTTACTAACAACACATAAACAGATGTTTACTAACGATACGTACACAGATGTTTACTAACAACACGTAGACAGACGTTTACTAATGACACGTTCACAGATGTTTACTAATGACACGTTCACAGATAGATGTTTACTAACGACACGTTCACAGATAGATGTTTACTAACGACACGTTCACAGATGTTTACTAATGACACGTTCACAGATGTTTACTAACGACACGTTTACAGATGTTTACTAATGACACTTTCACAGATGTTTACTAATGACGTTCACAGATGTTTACTCATGACACATTCACAGATGTTTACTAACGACACGTTCACAGATGTTTACTGACACGTTCACAGATAGATGTTTACGTACGACACGTTCACGTTTACTAACGACACATTCACAGATGTTGACTAACGACACGTTCACAGATGTTTACTAACAACACGTTCACAGATGTTTACTAATGACACGTTCACATGTTTATTGACGAGATGTTTACTAACGACACGTTCACAGATGTTTACTAATGACACGTTCACAGATGTTTACTAACGACACGTTCACAGATAGATGTTTACTAACGACACGTTCACGTTTACTAACGACACGTTCACAGATGTTTACTAATGACACGTTCACAAATGTTTACTAATGACACGTTCACATGTTTATTGACGAGATGTTTACTAATGACACGTTCACAGATGTTTACTAACGACACATTCACAGATAGATGTTTAGTAACGACACGTTCACGTTTACTAACGACACGTTCACAGATGTTTACTAACGACACATTCACAGATAGATGTTTACTAACGACACATTCATGTTTATTGACAAGATGTTTATTATTGACACTTTCACAGATGTTTATTAACAAATAAACAGATGTTTACTAACAACACGTTTACAGATGTTTACTAACGACACATTCATAGATGTTTACTAACGACACATTCACAGATAGATGTTTACTAACGACACATTCACGTTTATCGACAAGATGTTTATTATTGACACTTTCACAGATGTTTACTAACAAGTAAACAGATGTTTACTAACGACACGTTTACAGATGTTTACTGAAGTAACGACACGTTTACAGATGTTTACTGAAGTAACGACACGTTCACAGATGTTTACTAATGACACGTTTACAGATGTTTACTAACGACACGTTCACTGATGTTTACTAATGACACGTTCACTGATGTTTACTAATGACACGTTTACAGATGTTCACTAACGACACGTTTACAGATGTTTACTAATGACACGTTCACAGATGTTTACTAACGACACGATCCCATGTTTACTAGACACGTTTACAGATGTTTACTAACGACACGTTTACAGATGTTTACTAACGACACGTTCACTGATGTTTACTGAAGTAAAGACACGTTCACAGATGTTACTAACAACACATAAACAGATGTTTACTTACGACACATTCACAGGTGTTTACTAACGACATTTTCACTGATGTTTACACGTTCACTCGTCTGTGTAAAGTTTCTTCTGATTTTTTAACCTCCCTCACTGTTCGTCTGTTTGGATGGAAAATGCAGAACTTGGGGAAAGGATGACATCATCTCACTTGATGCACGTCCATTGTTGTTTGGTGTGATGAGCTGATGGTACAAACAACAATCAACAACATACAACAACAGACAGAGACAGCTAACAAACTGCTAACAAACAGCTTACAGACAGCTAACAGACTGCTAGTGGAGGCTAATGAAAGCTAAGAGACAGCTTACAAACAGCTAACAAACAGCTTACAGACAGCTAACAGACTGCTAGTGGAGGCTAATGAAAGCTAAGAGACAGCTTACAGACAGCTAACAGACTGCTAGTGGAGGCTAATGAAAGCTAAGAGACAGCTTACAGACAGCTAACAAACAGCTTACAGACAGCGAATCATAGACAAATGAAAAGCTAAGAGACAGCTTACAGACAGCTAACAGACTGCTAGTGGAGGCTAATGAAAGCTAAGAGACAGCTAACAAACAGCTTACAGACAGCGAATCATAGGCAAATGAAAAGCTAAGAGACAGCTTACAAACAGCTAACAGACTGCTAGTGGAGGCTAATGAAAAGCTAAGAGACAGCTTACAGACAGCTAACAAACTGCCAGCAGACTGCTAACAGACAGCTAACAAACAGCTAACAGACGGCTAATGGAGGCTAATGAAAAGCCAAGAGACAGCTTACAGACAGCTAACAGACTGCTGACAGACTGCTAACAGACAGCTAACAAACTGCTGACAGACTGCTAACAGACAGCTAACAGACAGCTAACAAACTGCTGACAGACTGCTAACAGACAGCTAACAAACAGCTAACAGACGGCTAATGGAGGCTAATGAAAAGCCAAGAGACAGCTTACAGACAGCTAACAGACTGCTAACAGACAGCTAACAAACTGCTGACAGACAGCTAACAAACTGCTGACAGACTGCTAACAGACTGCTTACAGACAGCTAACAGACTAACAAACTGCTGACAGACTGCTAACAGACAGCTAACAAACTGCTGACAGACTGCTAACAGACAGCTAACAAACAGCTAACAGACTGCTAATGGAGGCTAATGAAAAGCTAAGAGACAGCTTACAGACAGCTAACAGACTGCTGACAGACTGCTAACAGACAGCTAACAAACAGCTAACAGACGGCTAATGGAGGCTAATGAAAAGCCAAGAGACAGCTTACAGACAGCTAACAGACTGCTAACAGACAGCTAACAAACTGCTGACAGACAGCTAACAAACTGCTGACAGACTGCTAACAGACTGCTTACAGACAGCTAACAGACTAACAAACTGCTGACAGACTGCTAACAGACAGCTAACAAACAGCTAACAGACTGCTAATGGAGGCTAATGAAAAGCTAAGAGACAGCTTACAGACAGCTAACAGACTGCTGACAGACTGCTAACAGACAGCTAACAAACAGCTTACAGACACAATTTCATTTGGATCTTTTATTGTCACTGTGATGTCACATTAGACCTCTGCATGACCAAGCTGTAAATGTTACATCATCATGTAATTATTAAAGAAACATAACAAATACTCAATAACATATTTACGTCACTCTTCAACACAGAGTGAAACAGTTCAACAGAAACGTTACAAACAACAGAAATAAAGTTTTACTTTCAAATCAACCAGCTCCTGTTGTCATGGAATTGTAGTAATGTTTATGTACACATCATAGGGAAAGTCATATGAAGGTCATGTGAAGGTGAGATGTGAAGATGAAGGTGATATGAAGGTCAGGTGTTTATGTGACGGTCATATGAAGGTCATGAGAAGGTCATATAAAGGTGAGATGAAGGCCATGTGAAGGTGATATGAAGGTCATGTGAAGGTGAGAGATGAAGATGAAGGTGATATGAAGGTCAGGTGTTTATGTGATGGTCATATGAAGGTCATGAGAAGGTCATATAAAGGTGAGATGAAGGCCATGTGAAGGTGATATGAAGGTCATGTGAAGGTGAGAGATGAAGATGAAGGTGATATGAAGGTCAGGTGTATATGTGAAGGTCATATTTAGGTCATGAGAATTTCATATAAAGGTCAAATAAAGGTGAGATAAAGGTCATATAAAGGTGAAATGAAGGTCATATGAAGGTGAGAGATGAAGATGAAGGTGATATGAAGGTCAGGTGTTTATGTGAAGGTCATATGAAGGCCATGTGAAGGTCATATAAAGGTCTAATAAAGGTGAGATGAAGGCCATGTGAAGGTCATATAAAGGTGAGATGAAGGCCATGTGAAGGTCATATAAAGGTGAGATGAAGGCCATGTGAAGGTGATATGAAGGCCATGTGAAGGTGAGATGAAGGTCACATAAAGGTGAAATGAAGGTCATGTGAAGGTCATATAAAGGTGAGATGAAGGTCATATAAAGGTGAATTGAAGGTCATGTGAAGGTGAGATGAAGGTCATTTCAAGGTGAGATAAAGGTCATGTTAAGGTCATATGGAGGTCATGTGAAGGTGAGATGAAGGTCATGTAAAGGTCATATGAAGGTAAGGTGCTGGTGCTCCTGGAGGCCGTAGGTGTGTTTGTGCTGCTCAAACAGCTCAGTGAGACTCTGCAGGTAAACTTTATGGAGACACTCGATGTCCTCTCTGCTGGGACTGGGAGTCTGGACCACTGAGATCGGCCTTCCCACTGAAAACAGACAACACGTCAGATCCATCTGCTCCTCCCACTCCTCCCATTGGGCTAACCATAACCTAACGTCAGGCTGACATCAGGCTAACACTAACCTAACTTCAGGCTTACATTAACCTAACATAGGGCTGGGCGGTGTGACAAAATTTTTATATCACGTTTTTAAAAAAAAAAATCATATCGGTTTCACAGTATTTGACGGTATTTTGCTCGGGTTTGGACCACTTGACATGCTGTTATGTTGTGCTATGGCCTATTTAAGTGCTGGAATTTGTTAATTACGTGACAACGCCTGAACACAACACAAGCTCCACTGCATTAGTGCTGTGCTGCGGGTTCAGGCCGGACTCGGTTATAATTGTCGCGGACTCGGGTGGGCTTTGGTCAGGAAAATGCGGCCCGAGCCGTGTTGTAGTGTGCTCACTTGTGTGTGTGTACACACGTGTGTGTGTGTGTGTGTGTGTGTGTGTGTGTGTGTGTGTGTGTGTGTGTGTGCGCGCGGGCATCGGGGTGAAACTCCACCGTGGGAGATACAGAGAGCAGAGGAGAATTGTAAATGCGTGACCATGTAGAGACAGAAATGATATGCCGTCATGTAAATAAGACTAATAAATAAATAACTTAATAACTTAAGGCTATTTAGTTTGTTTAATAAACGGACAAAGTATAGACCTGTTCGATAGGCCTGGATATGAAGCGTCCATAGTGCCAAATAATATAACGGTACTTTCTAAAGAGCTAAGACGAAAAAAATGTTGATGTTGTTTGGGCTATTCACCTGTATTGCGGTATATGAAAAATTCATATCAAAATGAAAATAAATACCGGTTTTCGGCACGAATGGGTATACCACACAACCCTAACCTAACGTTTACCTAACCTTAATCCTAACATCAGGCTAACATTAATCTAACATCAGGCTAACTTTAACCTATTATCAGGCAAACATTAACCTAACATCAGGATAACTTCGGGCTAACATTTACTTAACCTTTACCCTACCATAAAGCTAACATAAAGCTAACGTCAGGCTAGCATTAACCTAACATCAGGCTAACATTAACCTAGGCTAACATTAACCTAACATCAGGCTAACGTCAGGCTAACATCAGGCTAACGTCAGGCTAACACCGCAGTCTTACCAACAGTGTGGATGGGCTTCCTGTAGGGCATCAGACCAAAGCTGTACTGGAAAACTCCTCTGGCGTGAAACAGAGGCATTGCCACTCCCATGATGCTCTGCAGCCGGTTCTGTGGACACAGGATGACCGATGAGTGTGTGTGTGTGTGTGTGTCATGGTTTGTGTGAATGCAGTATGAATGTCGGTGTGACCTCTGACCTGCAGCCTCCTCAGAGACGAGCCGCTGGGATTCTCCATCTGATCAAACAACTCGTTTTCTCCAAAGGAAAAGACCGGGACCAGCTGAGCTCTGCGCACGTGCGTACACGCACGCACGCACGCGCACATACACACACACACACACACACACACACACACACACACAGAGTTAGTGTACTGATTGAAGCCCCGCCCACCAACCCACCCCCCTTCCATAAGCCCCACCCACCCGTGTTTGAGAGCCAATTTGATGAAGCCCTTCCTGTTCAGGACCTGAAACACAGAAACAAACATGTTCAGTAAATATTCACATAAAATCCAGAAGCTGTCCCAAATGATCCCCACTACAGAACACAGTTGTATCATCAGCAAATAAAATACAATTCAGTGACTTTGAAACCAAACTTATGTCATTAATATATAAAAGAAACAGCAATGGACCAAGGACCGAAGCCTGAGGCACACCACATGTAACCTTCAAGTACTCTGAGTTTGTCTTATTAATATGAACATATTGATACCTATTTTGTAAATAGCTGGTCAACCAGTCATGTGCCAATCCCCTGATGCCATACTTTTGTAATGTGGTTAATAAGGTGTGGTCAATAGTGTCAAATGCTTTCTGTAAATCAAAAAATACCCCTGCTGTATTGCTTTTTATCAATGGCATTTGTAATTTCTTCAGCAAAGTCCATTAGGGCTACCCTGGAAATCTAGAGTTCTTACGAGAGCACAATTTGAATTTGCTCAGCGAGTCCCTCTGGTAATCAGAAATGATGGTCATTACCTATGCCCATGAAACCGAGCTGCACCAATCACATCGGTGTATCTGATATAGGCGGGCCAGAGGCGAGCTAAACAGATGACGACAGCGCTGCGACGACGAAGTCCGGAATCAGTCAGTAAACACTGCAACCAGTTGTATTACACCGGTTGTTTGAAACGGCTTTGGCCGCTACAATGAACGAGTTAGACTTGGCTTTTTCTCTAAAAAAGGAACAGTGATATTTACAAATGCATGCTTGGTGCCGCCCCTCGAGTTGGGCCATTTGCATTACTCATGGCCAGACCCTAAATCTTTCTAGATTTGGGTCTGGATTTCCAGGCTACATGAGAGCTAGTGCTGTTCACAGAGTATTTGGTGCTTTGATAAGAAATCATTTAGCCTCTCCACAAATACCTTTTCCAAAATTCTGGAGAGTTGTGGTAGCAGTGAGATTGGCCTATACATGTTTGTCACCAGATTTAAACAGCAGTATCACTTTAGCTATTTTCATTTTTGATGGAAATTTTCCACTCATTAGAGACAGGTTACAAATATAATTTAAGGGCTTAACAATACAATCAATATTTTTCTTTATCAAAAACATATCAAAATTATTACAGTCTGTTGATTTTTTTATCTTTTGATTTACGAGCTATATCAATTATTTCTTTTTCATCAGTTTTTTAATAAACATTGAATCCGATATTATGTTAATTGTATTGATGTTTTTCCAGTAAATATTTTTAGGGGATACAATAGAGTTGGCTAGATTTTTACCCACATTAACAAAGTATTCATTGAATCGATCTGCTATAGGTTTATTTTCCTTAATGATTGCATCATTATTTGAGTAAAAGAAAGATGGGTAATCTTTAACGACTTTTTTTCTTTTTGATAATTTCATTTAGAATCTGCCTTTAATATTGGTTCTGTTTTTTTCTAGTAATTCACTGTAATATAATTTCTTGCTAGATCTCATGATACTTACTATACTTAATTTATTTTTGTATGTCTTATATTTGCTTTCAGCATCCTTAGTTCTAAGTTTTAGGAATTGCTTATACAATAGGTTTTTCTCTTTACATGCATTCTGTAGCCCCTTTGTTATCCATGGTTTGTCTGTATACTGTTTGTTACCTGCTTTGGCCACAAGAGAGCAGTGTTTATCATATAACTTTGAAATAATGTAAATAAATTAAGATTTGTCAATATCATCAACATAAACTTCGTTCCAGTTTTGATGCAGTAAAGATTTTCAATAGTTGCATCTGTTATTTTCCTTGTTAGATGTGCAGTCAGTGCAGGCAAATGGTCACTAATATCACTTATAAGTAAACCCCCAGTTAAGTTCCCTTCAGTGACATTTGTTATATTATCAATAGGTGTAGCTGTGTTCATAGTTATCCTGCTTGGATGGGTAATTGTTGGATACAATCCCATACAACACACAGAGTTAATGAATTTCGTTATTTGTGATTATGTGGATTTAGAAAATCCATATTGAAGTCTCCACAGACAAATAGAAGCTTATTGCTATTGATTGTGTTATACATTTCTGTACGTTTATCCTCAAAAAGATCAATGTTTGACCCAGGAGCTCTATAAACACAGCTTATAATTATATTTTTTGATTTTTCACATTTAATCTCAACTGTAACACATTCCAAAATATTTTCTATTGAAAAGGACATATTTTTAACAATTTCACATTGGTGAGCTGACTTAAAGCCGCTACAAGAAACTTTTAACTGGATATGCAAAAGTCTGGTTTCTGCTGATGTCTGTGCGTGACCTACAACAGCAAATGAGACCATCGGTGTGAAGATAAGCTATTTCTATATAGTGTATATCCATAACTTTAGGAAACTGTCTCCGGGTCCGCCCCAGGTCGCTTCCAGGACGAAGCAATTTATGGCACTCAGACGGCACACGTCATCTTACCTAGCTGCTTACATTTATAGTGACTCTTATAAATAGTCGCTATTCCTCCTCCTCAACCCGACGTCAGCGGGGAGTTAAAATAGCAGCAATCATCGGGTAAAAGTTCTGTGAAAGCACTGGACTCACCAACAGTCAGCCACGTCTCAGTCACACAGAGAAAATCCAATACTCGGGAAGTCAGGAAATCCTTCAGGATAAACGTTTTGTTCGCTAGCGATCTAGCATTTACCAGCCCAATCCTGGCAGGAGCTGGCGGGTCCACGGCGTTAGCTGTCCAGGGAGCCACACACACAGATTCACCCCGCGCCAGTGGGGACAAGGAGAGCAGGGGCCGCGAGGCTGGAACACCTCATCCAGGCCGACGACAGGTACCAGCCAGGCGTCGACAGGGTCCAGCGAGTGCCGAGAAATAAAGAGGCGAGGCACCGCTCCATACTCAGTCCAAGAAGCCATGGAAGTGCTCGCCAAACAGGCTTTCAGCCTTACCAGCCAACCACTGCGTTTACCCCGGCGGCAGTGGCGCTTAAACCAGAGAGGTGGAGCTGGGGCGCGGCAGAGGTGAGCTGGGATCCCAGATAGGAGCGAGGGCAAAGTTTTGTGGTTTCATTCATCCCCAAAACAAACACATGCACGAGTCAGGTAAGCATCTTTACGGCAATACGCGCTAGAGCTCATGGGAAATGTAGGCTTCATTCCGGCAAAACACTACCGCTTTTGTCCACAGGGTCGCCAAAATCAACTCAAAATGAAAGGTCCTTGTAGGGGCTTTAACATAAAGTGCAACGCCCTGCCCCTTTGATTCAACCACCAATCTGGGCGACATCCTCCTGTTCATCTTTTAACCATGTCTCAGAAATTGCAATAGCTGAAAAAAGTTTGTTGGATGTTTTTAAACAGTCCTAAATTTTTGGAATGTTCTTAGAGAGACTCCTGCTATTAAAGTGTATAATTGAAAATGTTCCATCGGTCATAGGGCAGTCTTTAAACTGTTCCTCTGCGAAATATTTACATTGACGAAAAATGTTGTTGAGAAAAAAGTGATCCGGGTCTATATTACATTCAAAGTTGTGAAATCTATGTTCAGTGTTGTCAAAAGTTTTCAGACAGAGCTCTTGTGCAGAGGTAAATTGGATACAGTCAGTTGACGTCATGTAGGCCTAGTAATTCCGCATGCAGGATGCAGTCTATTGGCGTGATGTACAGTAGGCCTAAGCCTGAAGGAAGAATGCTCAGAGTTTGTCCCATGAAAAAAAGAAAAGTCATTCAGTGTAGGCCTAAACAATAAAGAGTCGTTTTGGGCACTTATGTCCCCGAGGGAGCAGTCACTTGAACTTATCTACGCCAGAGAGCTCTCTTAGCATCATGACTTTCGCTTCCTCCGGAGTCCCATTTAATTTAATCCAAACTTTACAAGGCCTTGTCCAGGTCGTCTGTATTTTCTTTTGTTTCTGAAGGGCTCTGGCTTGTCTTGCTATATCGGCGTTCTTCTTGGTCAGGTGTTCGTTGACGTACACATCTGTTCCACTCAGCTTTTCCGTTTGCCGCAGCAAATCGTTCTTAACTTTTCTGTTTGCAAACCGGATAATGATGACCGGTTTAGACCTGTTGTCTTTCCTTGGAAGTGGATGGCAATATCACTGTTCTTAATGTGGATGTCATTTGAGGAAAAGAACTGGATGATCTGCTGCTCCAGGGAATGAATTTCCTCCGGGGTGTCATCCTCAGCGCTTGTGCTGCCGGCTCCAGCTGCAGTGGCAACCCTCGCCTATGATCTATGTTTGGTGTTCAGTCCTGTTACAATGACATCATCCCTCCTGGTGTATTGTTCTAATTCATCCACTCGTTTTTCCAGGAGACTGATTTTGTTGTCTTTCTCCTGCATCATCTTCTTAAGTTCACAAACCTCCTTCAGTAAGACAGGCAGTTCTGTCTGTTGTTTGGCCACACCGCTGAGTTCCTCCGACATAAAGTTTGGTGACTGATCTCCTCCAAATCGTCTGCACTTTTTTGGTCCCATGATGGACAGCAGAGAAAATAGTTGATAGTTTACTGAATATTTGATATTTTACCAAAAATTGCGTTCATCACCGGCACAGAACTCTGTTTACATTCTGCTGAGTCATGATGTCTCTGCTCAAACTGTCCTTCAGGACATGGACTGATAAGACTCCAAAGAGACGAGCTGTCTCCTCCTGACTGTGGATCCTCTGATGTCACAGAGTCTGAGGCCTGTGATGTGTTTCCTGTCTGTGGAAGCAGTTACCTGTTGGACTCAGCAGGTGTCTCTGTTATGCCGTCTGTCCCTCCCTGTCTGTCCCTCCCTGTCTGTCTGTGACAGGATGTTAAAAGTTAATATGTTAACTGAGAGATTGATTTCTGAGCAGAGTTGACTGTCCCCTGTCCTCTGAGGACATGTTGCTGCTGCAGAGACATCACTGAGAGAGGACTGAAGGTCTACACAGAGGACTGAGGTCTACAGACAGGACTGAGGTCTACAGAGAGGACTGAAGGTCTACACAGAGGACTGAAGGTCTACAGACAGGACTGAAGGTCTACAGACAGGACTGAGGTCTACAGACAGGACTGAGGTCTACAGAGAGGACTGAGGTCTTCAGACAGGACTGAGGTCTACAGAGAGGACTGAAGGTCTACACAGAGGACTGAGGACTACAGAGAGGACTGAGGTCTACGGAGAGGACTGAGGTCTACGGAGAGGACTGAGGTCTACAGAGAGGACTGAGGACTACAGAGAGGACTGAAGGTCTACAGACAGGACTGAGGACTACAGAGAGGACTGAGGTCTACAGAGAGGACTGAGGACTACAGAGAGGACTGAAGGTCTACAGACAGGACTGAGGACTACAGAGAGGACTGAAGGTCTACAGACAGGACTGAGGACTACAGAGAAGACTGAGGTCTACAGAGAGGACTGTGGTCTACAGAGAGGACTGAGGACTACAGAGAGGACTGAAGGTCTACAGACAGGACTGAGGTCTACAGAGAGGACTGAGGTCTACAGAGAGGACTGAGGACTACAGAGAGGACTGAGGTCTACAGAGAGGACTGAGGACTACAGACAGGACTGAAGGTCTACAGACAGGACTGAGGTCTACAGAGAGGACTGAGGTCTACAGAGAGGACTGAGGACTACAGAGAGGACTGAGGTCTACAGAGAGGACTGAGGACTACAGAGAGGACTGAGGTCTACAGAGAGGACTGAGGACTACAGAGAGGACTGAAGGTCTACAGACAGGACTGAGGTCTACAGAGAGGACTGAGGTCTACAGAGAGGACTGAGGACTACAGAGAGGACTGAGGACTACAGACAGGACTGAGGTCTACAGAGAGGACTGAGGTCTACAGAGAGGACTGAGGACTACAGAGAGGACTGAGGTCTACAGACAGGACTGAGGTCTACAGAGAGGACTGAGGACTACAGAGAGGAATTTATGTCACTATGAAAACCTGACGATCTCTAATTAGCATGGTAAGGTTAGCTCTGTCAGTCAACCGCACTTTGCGTGTATAAAGTTTGCTGTGCTGACAGACAGACGGAAGTTTCCACACGGTGTCTCTGTACAGAATTCAACCTGGTTTCACTGACTGATGCAACATGTCTGTCTGTCTGTCTGTCTGTCTCTGTTCCCAGTGGACATTGCTAAATATTTGTAACACCATGGAGGTCACATATTTCCTAATAATTTCACTGTGAAACAACAAAATGACCAGAAACATGAAACCTGATCAGCTGACTGGCGCCTGCTGTGTTTCATATTTAAAATAAATATAAACAGATATTTCTGTAAATCAGACGAGGAGTCAGATGAAATAAATAAAAGTGCACCTGTAGTTTTAAAGCTCCTGGTCGAGCGTCCAGAGCTTCCGGGGCTCCGCCCACTGCGATGACGGCGACGTTTCCTCCTGCAGGATGACTGACGAGGTGAGACAGGCTGGACTTACAGGAGGACACCAGGCCTGACAGACAGACAGACAGACAGACAGACAGACAGCCTGAACTCTGTTATCTCTGAAGATCGATGATGAAACTGGTCCTGTGTGACTGTGCTGGGTCAGCCAATCAGAGAGCAGCTGTCGGCCTCCTCCTGCTCCGACCTGTCACACAGTGTAAACTCACTGATGGACAGACAGCTGCTGGACAAACAACTGGTGGACAGACAGCCATCAGACCTGGACATGGTGCTCTTCAGCTCTCTACATGTTTATGTGTTTACGTGTAAACACCTGTTTATGTGTAAACACATAAACATGTTGGTCTGAAGTCTGACGGAACAGAACCACTTTAACATCAGCTGTTTCACTGTTACAGCACGTCAACCACCAACAATGATCCAACACACAGACAGACACACAGACAGGTACAAGCATACAGACAGGTGTGAACCTCCACACATGATGTAGTCTCTGAAGAAGGGGACTCTGAACCAGAACGGCAGCATCAGCAGGTGAGATGTCAGTCCAGGAAACAGACGAGAGAAACCTGTCGCCTCCGTGCAGAAGTTCCCAAAGGCCCCCGCCACCAGCACACCTGAGAGACAGACAGGTGGAGACAGAGACAGGTTATCACTGCCACCAGCACACCTGAGAGACAGACAGGTGGAGACAGAGACAGGTTATCACTGCCACCAGCACACCTGGGAGACAGACAGGTGGAGACAGAGACAGGTTATCACTGCCACCAGCACACCTGGGAGACAGACAGGTGGAGACAGAGACAGGTTATCACTGCCACCAGCACACCTGAGAGACAGACAGGTGGAGACAGAGACAGGTTATCACTGCCACCAGCACACCTGAGAGACAGACAGGTGGAGACAGAGACAGGTCAACACTGCTACACATGAGAGACAGACAGGTGGAGACAGAGACAGGTCAATACTGCTGCACATGAGAAACAGACAGGTGGAGACACAGACAGGTCTAGTGCCCTGCACGGGCCTATTATCTGGGCCCGGGCCCGGCCCGAGGGGGTGGAGCCTCCGCCCGGCCCAGCCCGAGGGGGGGGGGGGCCTCAGCCCGGCCCGGCCCGAGGGGGTGGAGCCTCAGCCTGGCCCGACAGGTTTTCAGAATTCTCATGCCCGAACCCGAAAAAAAGCCCGACTGTTTTTTGTTTTTTTTTAACCTCCCATAACAACATGTAGGCTGTTAATGTTGCAGACATTAAAATAGCTTAATTGGGGTTTCTAGCATGGTATTAAGCGACATTCATTATATTTTGATTGAAAGGATAAAGTTAAATATGAATTTATTTAACTTAATGACTGTGTTCTCCTATTTAGTGAGAACTGTCAACTGTTGCTGCGCACTGTTGCAGTTGCATCGCGCACAGTCACTTCAAAGAACAAAATAATCAATTAAACAACCCCCAAAATGCTTCAAACACTTTTCTAAATAATCTTAATATTGAAAGGAAACGAAATATACCCAGATAAGGTGGGAGGTCTATAACTGCACATACAGACCTCCGACCTTATATAAGCACTTTTAATGGCATAAGTGGGTACATTTCATTTCCGTTCAATATTAAGATTATTTAGAAAAGTGTTTGAAGCATTTTCGGGGCTGTTTATTTGATTATTTTGTTTTTTGAAGTGACTGTGCGCGATGCAACTGCAGCGCCAGATATTGCAAATTGTAGGTGGCAGGTTCTGTTGTAATGTCAGTGTTCTGTGAGCGGGGTGTGAGAGTGACGAGGAGGAGGGCTGTGTGAGTGCGTGTGCGTGTGTTTGGAGTGAGCTGGAGGAGAGAGCAGCAGTGCATGATTCGAGTTAACGTTACAGCTAAGTCCTTCTTTTGTGGTTGTTTTGGCGTGGTTACAGCCAACAGTAACCTGTACTGTTCAGTAACAAACGGTGGTTTGCCAAATAACCATCCTTCCACACATCCTGGCGGACACTACAATATGATGAGTGACGTGCAGCAGAGAGGGAGAGGCACAGCGGCTGCTGCGTTCAAGTGTTGCCGTTTAAATCGGTTAAACACAAACACACATCTCTCTTATTGGCAGGTTAAAAAAAAAGCCAGAGCCCGGCCCGTGTCCAATGTAATGATGTGGTAATTGGCCCGAAGCCCTCGGGCTCCAGCGCAGGGCTCTAGACAGGTCAACACTGCTACACATGAGAAACAGACAGGTGGAGACAGAGACAGGTCAACACTGCCACTCCTGAGAGACAGACAGGTGGAGACAGACAGGTCAACGCTGCCACCAACTCACCTGAGAAACAGACAGGTTGAGACAGAGGCAGGCCACCACTGCCACACCTGAGAGACAGACAAGTGGAGACAGGGCAGGTCAACACTGTCACACCTGAGAGACAGACAGGTGGAGACAGAGACAGACTGGTAGCGACAGAGAGAGGTCAACACTACTACACCTGAGAGACAGACAGGTGGAGACAAAGACGGACAAGTACAGACAGACAGGTACAGACAGAAATGTAATGAGTTAGAGACAGACAGGTACAGACAGACAGGCACAGACAGGTTCAGACAGACAGGTTCAGACAGTGAGGTACAGACAGAGAGGTACAGAGAAGTACAGACAACAGACAGACAGGTACAGATAGAGAGGTACAGACAGGTACCGCCAGGTTCAGACAGATAGGTACCGACAGACAGGTAAAGAAAAGTACAGACAGGTACAGACAGACGGGTACCGACAGTCAGGTACAGACAGACGGGTACCGACAGTCAGGTACAGTCAGGTACAGACAGACGGGTACAGACAGTCAGGTACAGACAGGTACAGACAGGTACAGACAGACGGGTACAGACAGTCAGGTACAGACAGGTGCAGACAGTCAGGTACAGTCAGGTACAGACAGACGGGTACAGACAGTCAGGTACAGACAGGTGCAGACAGTCAGGTACAGACAGGTACAGACAGGTACAGACAGTCAGGTACAGACAGACGGGTACCGACATTCAGGTACAGACAGACGGGTACAGACAGTCAGGTACATTCAGGTACAGACAGACGGGTACTTACAGGTACAGACAGTCAGGTACAGCCAGGTACAGACAGGTACAGACATACGGGTACAGCCAGGTACAGACAGGTATAGACAGTCAGGTACAGACACACGGGTACAGACGGGTACCGACAGCCAGGTACAGCCAGGTACAGACATACGGGTACAGACTAGGGTTGTGCTGATGGGCGATCCGATCGAAGGGTTGTTTCACGATGTCTTTTTTAAATGACGATGCAATCGCGACATGTGAGTGTGGGGGGGGATGGCGCGTGTGTGGAGCATGCTGACGAGATCAAGGCTGATCGAGGCTGATCGAGGCTGATCGAGGCTGAACGAGGCTGAGTAAGAGGAGACAGAGGGAGGCTGCTTAGCGAGAGAGCGGAGGGTGGGGATCAACGCCTCTGCCCGCTCGACACAAGCATACTCGGGCGTACTCCGCGAGGAATGTCCGCAGTGATTTGGGCTTTCATAGTCGAGCGCACTTCCGCGTTGTAGTTTCCTGTAAAAATATCCATGAAATCCCTGCGATGTGAAAAATACATGCCGAGCAGTCACTGGTGCGCGGAGCGGAGTCCGCACGGTCGTAAAATCTGAGCTTTGCGCGCACAGGCCTTGCAGACATCCGCTTTGAGTCCGCGCGGACCTCCGCGGAATCCGTTCCGCCCGAGTATGTTCGGGCCTTAACACACATGTCGCGGAGCGGTGAACAAACCAAACAACACAATGTCAGGAGAAATTGAAAAGATATGCCATCTATGTAAAGTCAACTTGCTAATTAAGGAGCCATTACATGTTCAAGAGTTTTATAAAGCTGCTCAACCGCCAAAGAGAGGCTATAAGTGAACGTTTCAGCAGCAACGCGTAATTACCCCCCCCCCCGGGCGATGACATTGTTCATCGGCGATTTCACAAGATGGTGATAGGACGATAGGATATGGACAAGATCTCCAAACTCTAGTGCAGACAGTCAGGTGTGTGTGTCTCACCGTGTGGATGAAAACCAAAGATGTAGTTTTTCTTTGGATCCAGATCGACAGTTTTCACCAGCTGCAGACATAAATCAATAATCACAGTGATCAGATCAATAATAAACCTGATTGATCAGATCTATAATAAACCTCACTGATCAGATCAATAATAAACCTGATTGATCAGATCTATAATGATCCTGACTGACCCCTAGTTAGGCTGACTTAGGCCTAGTCTGCCGGAGGACCCCCCTATAATACACCGGGCTCTCTCTCTCTCTCTCTCTCTCTCTCTTTCTTTCTTTCTTATTCTATTACTGCATCTTGCTAACTCGGCCATTCTGGATGTCACTAACTCGGCTTCTTCTCCGGAGCCTTTGTGCTCCACTGTCTCTCAGATTAACTCATATCACAGCGGTGCCTGGACAGCGTCCTGACTGATCAGATCTATAATAAACCTGACTGATCAGATCAATAATAAACCTGACTAATCAGATCTATAATAAACCTGATTGATCAGATCTATAATAAACCTGACTGATCAGATCAATAATAAACCTGACTGATCGTATCTATAATAAACCTGATTGATCAAATCAATAATAAACCTGATTGATCGGATCTATAATAAACCTGATTGATCAGATCTATAATAAACCTGACTGATTAGATCTATAATAAACCTGATTGATCAGATCTATAATAAACCTGACTGATTAGATCAATAATGATCCTGACTGATCAGATAAATAATGATCCTGACTGATCAGATCAATAATAAACCTGATTGATCGGATCTATAATAAACCTGATTGATCAGATCTATAATAAACCTGACTGATCAGATCAATAATAAACCTGACTGATCAGATCTATAATAAACCTGACTGATCAGATCAATAATAAACCTGACTGATCAGATCTATAATAAACCTGACTGATCGTATATATAATAAACCTGATTGATCAGATCAATAATAAACCTGACTGATCAGATCAATAATAAACCTGATTGATCGGATCTATAATAAACCTGATTAATCAGATCTATAATAAACCTGACTGATTAGATCTATAATAAACCTGATTGATCAGATCTATAATAAACCTGACTGATTAGATCAATAATGATCCTGACTGATCAGATAAATAATGATCCTGACTGATCAGATCTATAATAAACCTGATTGGTCAGATCTATAATAAACCTGACTGATCGTATCTATAATAAACCTGATTGATCAGATCAATAATAAACCTGACTGATCAGATCAATAATAAACCTGATTGATCGGATCTATAATAAACCTGATTGATCAGATCTATAATAAACCTGACTGATCAGATCAATAATAAACCTGACTGATCAGATCTATAATAAACCTGACTGATCAGATCAATAATAAACCTGACTGATCAGATCTATAATAAACCTGACTGATCGTATCTATAATAAACCTGACTGATCGTATCTATAATAAACCTGATTGATCAGATCAATAATAAACCTGACTGATCAGATCAATAATAAACCTGATTGATCGGATCTATAATAAACCTGATTGATCAGATCTATAATAAACCTGACTGATTAGATCTATAATAAACTTGATTGATCAGATCTATAATAAACCTGACTGATTAGATCAATAATAAACCTGACTGATCAGATCTATAATAAACCTGACTGATCGTATCTATAATAAACCTGATTGATCAGATCAATAATAAACCTGACTGATCAGATCAATAATAAACCTGATTGATCGGATCAATAATAAACCTGACTGATCAGATCTATAATAAACCTGATTGATCAGATCAATAATAAACCTGACTAATCAGATCTATAATAAACCTGACTGATCAGATCAATAATAAACCTGACTGATCAGATCTATAATAAACCTCACTGATCAGATCAATAATAAACCTGATTGATCAGATCTATAATGATCCTGACTGATCAGATCAATAATAAACCTGACTGATCAGATCTATAATAAACCTGATTGATCAGATCAATAATAAACCTGACTGATCAGATCAATAATAAACCTGATTGATCAGATCTATCATAAACCTGACTGATTAGATCTATAATAAACTTGATTGATCAGATCTATAATAAACCTGACTGATTAGATCAATAATGATCCTGACTAATCAGATAAATAATGATCCTGACTGATCAGATCTATAATAAACCTGATTGGTCAGATCTATAATAAACCTGATTGATCAGATCTATAATAAACCTGACTGATTAGATCAATAATGATCCTGACTGATCAGATAAATAATGATCCTGACTGATTAGATCTATAATAAACCTGATTGATCCGATCTATAATAAACCTGACTGATTAGATCAATAATGATCCTGACTGATCAGATAAATAATGATCCTGACTGATCAGATCTATAATAAACCTGATTGGTCAGATCTATAATAAACCTGACTGATTAGATCAATAATGATCCTGACTGATCAGATAAATAATGATCCTGACTGATCAGATCTATAATAAACCTGATTGGTCAGATCTATAATAAACCTGACTGATTAGATCTATAATAAACCTGATTGGTCAGATCTATAATAAACCTGACTGATCAGATCTATAATAAACCTGATTGATCAGATCTATAATAAACCTGACTGATTAGATCTATAATAAACCTGATTGATCAGATCTATAATAAACCTGACTGATTAGATCAATAATGATCCTGACTGATCAGATAAATAATGATCCTGACTGATCAGATCTATAATAAAACTGATTGGTCAGATCTATAATAAACCTGACTGATCAGATCTATAATAAACCTGACTGATCAGATCTATAATAAAACTGATTGGTCAGATCTATAATAAACCTGACTGATCGTATCTATAATAAACCTGATTGATCAGATCTATAATAAACCTGACTGATCAGATCTATAATAAAACTGATTGGTCAGATCTATAATAAACCTGACTGATCGTATCTATAATAAACCTGATTGATCAGATCTATAATAAACCTGACTGATCAGATCTATAATGAACCTGATTGATCGGATGGATGGCGCTCAGCTCACCGACAGAGGGAAGTACTCCCTGAAGTAGTCCCAGACGCTCCAGCTCCTGACCCAGTGTGACCTTCGACCTCCAGAGGACGGAGTGTCCCAGTCCAACCACAGCCAACCAGCATAGAGGACAGCCAGCATCCACCAATCAGAGAGAGCCAGGAGGACGAAGGCAGCGAGACAGCACTGAGCTGAGAGACACACAGACAGAGGGACAGCACTGAGCTGAGGGACAGACAGACAGAGGGACAGCATTGAGCTGAGGGACAGACAGAGGGACAGCACTGAGCTGAGGGACAGACAGGCAGAGGGACAGGCAGAGGGACAGCACTGAGCTGAGGGACAGACAGACAGAGGAACAGCACTGAGCTGAGCGACAGACAGACAGAGGGACAGCACTGAGCTGAGGGACAGACAGACAGAGGGACAGCACTGAGCTGAGGGACACACAGAGGGACAGCTGACGGACAGACAGGCAGAGGGACAGCACTGAGCTGAGGGACACACAGAGGGACAGCTGACGGACAGACAGGCAGAGGGACAGCACTGAGCTGAGGGACACACAGACAGAGGGACAGCACTGAGCTAAGGGACACACAGACAGAGGGACAGCACGGAGCTGAGGGACAGACAGAGGGACAGACAGACAGAGGAACAGCACTGAGCTGAGGGACAGACAGACAGAGGGACAGCACTGAGTTGAGGGACAGACAGACAGAGGGACAGCACTGAGCTGAGGGACACACAGAGGGATAGCTGAGGGACAGACAGAGGGACAGCACGGAGCTGAGGGACAGACAGAGGGACAGACAGGCAGAGGGACAGCACTGAGCTGAGGGACAGACAGACAGAGGGACAGCATTGAGCTGAGGGACAGACAAAGGGACAACTGAGGGACAGACAGGCAGAGGGACAGCACAGAGCGGAGGGACAGACAGAGGGACAGACAGACAGAGGAACAGCACTGAGCTGAGGGACAGACAGACAGAGGAACAGCACTGAGCTGAGCGACAGACAGACAGAGGGACAGCACAGAGCGGAGGGACAGACAGAGGGACAGCACTGAGCTGAGCGACAGACAGACAGAGGGACAGCACTGAGCTGAGGGACAGGCAGAGGGACAGCACTGAGCTGAGGGATACACAGACAGAGGGACAGCACTGAGCTGAGGGACAGACAGGCAGAGGGACAGCATTGAGCTGAGGGACAGACAGAGGGACAGCACTGAGCTGAGGGACAGACAGAGGGACAGACAGACAGAGGAACAGCACTGAGCTGAGCGACAGACAGAGGGACAGCACTGAGCTAAGGAACAGACAGAGGGACAGACAGACAGAGGGACAGCACTGAGCTGAGGGACACACAGACAGAGGGACAGCACTGAGCTGAGGGACAGACAGAGGGACAGACAGACAGAGGAACAGCACTGAGCTGAGGGACAGCACTGAGCTGAGGGACAGACAGAGGGACAGACAGACAGAGGGACAGCACTGAGCTGAGGGACAGACAGAGGGACAGACAGACAGAGGGACAGCACTGAGCTGAGGGACACACGGACAGAGGAACAGCACTGAGCTGAACGACAGACAGACAGAGGGACAGCACTGAGCTGAGGTACAGACAGACAGAGGAACAGCACTGAGCTGAGAGACAGACAGACAGAGGGACAGCACTGAGCTGAGGGACAGGCAGGCAGAGGGACAGCATTGAGCTGAGGGACAGACAGAGGGACAGCACTGAGTTGAGGGACAGACAGACAGAGGGACAGCACTGAGCTGAGGTACAGACAGACAGAGGAACAGCACTGAGCTGAGCGACAGACAGACAGAGGGACAGCACAGAGCTGAGGGACAGGCAGGCAGAGGGACAGCACTGAGCTGAGGGACAGACAGAGGGACAGCACTGAGTTGAGGGACAGACAGAGGGACAGACAGACAGAGGAACAGCACTGAGCTGAGCTACAGACAGACAGAGAGACAGCACGGAGCTGAGGGACACACAGACAGAGGGACAGCACTGAGCTGAGGGACAGACAGACAGAGGGACAGCACTGAGCTGAGGGACAGCACTGAGCTGAGGGACACACGGACAGAGGGACAGCACTGAGCTGAGGGACAGACAGAGGAACAGCACTGAGCTGAGGGACAGACAGATAGAGGGACAGCACTGAGCTGAGGGACAGACAGACAGAGGGACAGCACTGAGCTGAGGAACAGACAGACAGAGGGACAGCATTGAGCTGAGGGACAGACAAAGGGACAACTGAGGGACAGACAGGCAGAGGGACAGCACAGAGCTGAGGGACAGACAGACAGAGGGACAGCACTGAGCTGAGGGACAGACAGATAGAGGGACAGCACTGAGCTGAGGGACAGACAGACAGAGGGACAGCATTGAGCTGAGGGACAGACAAAGGGACAACTGAGGGACAAACAGGCAGAGGGACAGCACTGAGCTGAGGGACAGACAGATAGAGGGACAGCACTGAGCTGAGGGACACACAGACAGAGGGACAGCACTGAGCTGAGGAACAGACAGACAGAGGGACAGCATTGAGCTGAGGGACAGACAAAGGGACAACTGAGGGACAGACAGGCAGAGGGACAGCACAGAGCTGAGGGACAGACAGACAGAGGGACAGCACTGAGCTGAGGGACAAACAGAGGGACAGCACTGAGCTGAGGGACAGACAGACAGACAGATGGACAGGGGTACCTAGAGCCAGGAAGGAGAAGACCCACTGCAGAGGCGTGGCGGTCTCACAGAAGTACAGGGGGATAGACAGAGGACAGAGGGACAGAGGACAGACAGAAGACAGGAGGACACACAGAGGGACATGGGGACAGAGGACAGGTACCTAGAGCCAGGAAGAAGAAGACCCACTGCAGAGTTGCGGCGGTCTGACAGAGGGACATGGGGACAGAGGGACCATAGGACAGGGGACATGGGGACAGAGGATAGAGGACAGAGGGACATGGGGACAGAGGACAGGTACCTAGAGTCAGGAAGGAGAAGACCCACTGCAGAGTCGCGGCGGTCTGACAGAGAGACATGGGGAAAGAGGGACCAGAGGACAGGGGACAGACAGAGGGACATGGCGACAGGGGACAGGTACCTAGAGCCAGGAAGGAGAAGACCCTCTGCAGAGTCGCGGCAGGTCTGACAGAGGAACAGGGGGACAGACAGAGGATAGAGGACATGAGGACAGGGGACAGACAGAGGATAGAGGACATGAGGACAGGGGACAGGGGACAGGGGACAGGTACCTAGAGCCAGGAAGGAGAAGACCCACTGCAGAGTCGCGGCAGTCTGCAGTCTCCTCCGCAGCGGGATGTTCAGCGGGGCGAACTCCACCTTCATGCCGCCGGTCGCGCACCCTGGTCCGGCTTGGAGCACTGCGACCTCCCGGTGTCTCCGTCTGGATATCGGAGCTCCTCTCTCCTCTCCTGTCTGTCTCTGTCTGTCTCCCTGTCTCTCAGTGTGTCCCTCAGTCTGTCTCTCAGTGTGTCCCTCAGTCTGTCCCTCGGTGTGTCCCTCAGTGTGTCCCTCAGTGTGTCCCTCAGTCTGTCCCTCGGTGTGTCTCTCAGTGTGTCCCTCAGTGTGTCCCTCAGTGTGTCTCTCAGTGTGTCGGGCAGCTGTGCAGCAGAGACTATAAAGTATTTAGTAAACTTTGTTGAATCTTTCTCTCTCTGTCTGTGTCTCTGTCTGTGTCTCTGTCTGTCTCCACTTCCCCCAAACTTTACAAACACGCGCCCCCTCCCTCCCTTTCTACGCATGCGCACCAGACACTGCCTTCTGGGTGGAATCCTCTCGGCCAATCAGAGCTCACGACGAAACTTGGGGAGCGCGTGCACGTTGCTGACCCGAGGATCAGTCCGACAATAATGAAACATGAAGTGAGACTCACCTTGTTTATTTACTTTATATAAAGTAATCAGATTACTCCTTATGTTCACCACATTACGTCACAGTGTGAATATCAATGAGGAGGTGAGGATGAGTGTGAGCTGTGGGAGGACTCAACTCTGTGTTTCCTCACGTCTTTCAACATGTGTGTGTTTCATCACTTCAGCAGCAGCCTCAGCTCCGAGCGATGAACACATGAATCTGCTGACAGTTAACATGACCTCTGACCCCTCTCACTGTGTCACTGTCCCTCAGGTTGGACTGCGCTCAGGTGTTTGTCTCCTCAGTGACAGACAGGTAACGTGTTTGTTCATCACGTCTGTGATTGGTCCTGTTTGTTTACTTGGATTCTGTTGTTGTTTGTTATTATTTATGAAACACTGCAGCATGATGCTCATTATGTTTTATCATTTCATATTTACACACTTTTATTTCTCCCTTCTTAACGTCAGCGCGACTCTAACCAATCACGGATCAATAAAGTGTTTATGACTCTGATTTGTTGTTTGGTGAAATGTTGTTCTGTATTTGACTTTTCTCTCACACTAAATTAAACTAATTAAATTAATTAAATGAGCTCAGGTGTGACGACAGACGTCTCTGATCTGTGATCTTCACTGAACTCCTCCCCCTGATGATGTCATCACACCACGGTTACATTATGGGTGTGGAAGTTTGTGTTGCTTCCTGTCCGTTGCCACAGTGACAACTGATAAGGGGTGTGTGTGTGTGTGTGTGTATGTGTGTGTGTGTGTGTGTGTATGTGTGTGAGAGAGACCCCGCCTCCCTCCAGCTGTCTCAGTTTAACCCTTTCACAGCTGGTCTGGTCCTAGGGGGGCGGGGTTAACTCTGTCATGGTGTCATGTTTCATACCACACAGGCGTCACATGATTTAAGACTTAAGGATAAAGTTTCTCAGACGGGTTTTTATTGGCTGCATCACAAACAGTCACATGACAACAAGGAAACATCAGTAACAGAACAACATGCAGACACCCGGGCCCACAACCCGCCGTTACCATGCTTACAGTCGGCTGACGTTACCATGGTTACAGCTAGCCCACTGATGACAAACTGTGCTCTGATTCAACAGGTAAATTTGGTCCCCAGTCTGCAGGCTGACGTCCCCTGTGGCTCTGGAGGAGTCAGGGGCATCATGGGAAATGTAGGCTGCAGTGTTGTTGGAGTTTGACTCACACTGAATCCTTAAAGTCCAACAGTGAGAGACGCTGAGACACTGAGACAGTGAGACAGGGGGACAGGGGGACAGTGAGACAGTAAGACAGGCTGGGGGACAGTGAGACAGTGAGAGACACTAGGAGACAGTGAGAGAGGCTGGGGGACAGTGAGACAGTGAGACTCTGGGACACTGAGGCAGGGGTACAGTGAGACAGTGAGAGAGGCTGGGGGACAGTGAGACAATGAGACAGTGAGAAACGCTGGGAGACAGTGAAACAGTGAGACAGGGGGACAGTGAGACAGTGAGAAACGCTGGGAGACAGCGAGACAGTGAGAGAGGCTGGGGGACAGTGAGACAGTGAGACTCTGGGACACTGAGGCAGGGGGACAGTGAGACAGTGAGAGAGGCTGGGGGACAGTGCACAGTGAGACTCTGGGACACTGAGGCAGGGGTACAGTGAGACAGTGAGAGAGGCTGGGGGACAGTGAGACAATGAGACAGTGAGAGACGCTGGGAGACAGCGAAACAGTGAGACAGGGGGACAGTGAGACAGTGAGAAACGCTGGGAGACAGCGAGACAGTGAGAGAGGCTGGGGGACAGTGAGACAGTGAGACTCTGGGACACTGAGGCTGGGGGACAGTGAGACAGTGAGAGAGGCTGGGGGACAGTGAGACAATGAGACGGGGACAATGAGACAGTGAGAGACGCTGGGAGACAGCGAAACAGTGAGACAGGGGGACAGTGAGAGACGCTGGGAGACAGCGAGACAGTGAGAGAGGCTGGGGGACAGTGAGACAGTGAGAGAGGCTGGGGGACAGTGAGACTCTGGGACACTGAGGCAGGGGGAAAGTGAGATAGTGAGAGAGGCTGGGAGACAGCGAAACAGTGAGACAGGGGGACAGTGAGACAATGAGACAGTGAGAGACGCTGGGAGACAGTGAAACAATGAGACAGGGGGACAGTGAGAGAGACGGGGGGCAGTGAGACAGGGGGACAGTGAGACTCTGACACAGTGAGACAGGGAGACGGGGACAGTGAGACAGGGGAACAGTGAGTCAGGGAGACGGGGACAGTGAGACAGTGAGACTCTGAGACACTGAGACAGGGGAACAGTGAGTCAGGTCTCTGCAGGATCAGGTCTCTGCAGGATCAGGTCTCTGAAGGATCAGGTCTCTGCAGGATCAGGTCTCTGAAGGATCAAGTCTCTGCAGGATCAGGTCTCTGCAGGATCAGGTCTCTGCTGGTTTTCTCTCAGGTCGCCTTCAAACCTCATTTTATTAAACTGATTTTAAATAAAGTTTTTTTATTTAACTGGATGTAGTAAACAGAGCCGCAGAGCGCTGCAGTACCAGCCTCCACCAGCAGAGGGAGACACCCTGTCTTCAAGTCCACTGAGCATTAGCAGCACTTAAAGAAAGAAAAAACCTGTGGTACCCCACAGGAAGTGATGTCACAGCATGTTGTTCTGTTAAACACAGATAAGGAGCTCTTCTTCAATCTGATTGGCTGACAGGGGGACCAAATTAGTATATAATGGACTACACCTGGACTACAACTGGACTTACTCTTAACTACACCTGGGCTGACTTTGGACTACACCTGGACTACAACTGGACTTACTC
The DNA here is from genome assembly GCA_037127435.1 of Epinephelus malabaricus. Lineage (NCBI taxonomy): Eukaryota > Metazoa > Chordata > Actinopteri > Perciformes > Serranidae > Epinephelus > Epinephelus malabaricus. The sequence continues at coordinate 296,613 of JANUFT010000363.1, forward strand.
TTAACTACACCTGGGCTGACTTTGGACTACACCTGGACTGACTTTGGACTACACCTGGCCTACAGCTGGACTAACTCTTAACTACACCTGGACTGACTTTGGACTACACCTGGCCTACAGCTGGACTAAATCTTGGTTACACCTGGACTACAGCTGGACTAAATCTGGACTACATCTGGACTGACTTTGGACTACACCTGGCCTACAGCTGGACTAAATCTGGACTATACCTGGACTGACTTTGGACTACACCTGGGCTGACTATGGACTACACCTTGCATACAGCTGGACTAAATCTGGACTACACCTGGACTGACTTTGGACTACACCTGGCCTACAGCTGGACTAAATCTGGACTATACCTGGACTGACTTTGGACTACACCTGGCCTACAGCTGGACTAAATCTTGGTCAACCTGAACTAAATCTGGACTACACCTGATCTGAACCTGGACTACACCTCGACTAACTCAAAACTACTCCCGGACTAAATCTGGACTACACTTTGACTTACTCTCGGCTACACCTCAACTAACTCTACCTCTCACCTAACCTGGACCACAGTTGACCTAAATCTGGTTTACACCTTGACTAACTCTTAACTACACCTGGACTGAACCTGGACTACACCTGTACTAATCCTGCACTGAACCTGGACTGAAACTGGACTAATCCTGGACTCGGACCGGCCTCAGACAGGGCTGCACCTGGACAGCACCTGGACTGAATCTGGACAGCACCTGGACTGTAACTGGACAGCACCTGGACTGAACCTGGACTAATCCTGGCCTCAGACTGGCCTCAGACAGGGCTGCACCAGGACAGCACCTGGACTGAACGGGGACTAATCCTGGACTCGGACTGCCCTCAGACAGGGCTGCACCTGGACAGCACCTGGACTTGGGTCCTGCTGCCCCACTTGGTGGTTGTCTTGAGAGCTGGATCTGATCCAACAGCCGTCTCTGGCAAAGACAAACTCTGAATGTGATCATTTCCGCGTCAGTCACAGCTGATCCAGACCTGCAGAGGAAACAACAAGGTGTGTCACTTGTTCTTTGAGGGGAGGGGCATGTTGTCAGGGGAGTGGCTTGTCGACATGGGGGAGGGGCTTGTTGTCAGGAGAGTGGCTTGTCGACATGGGGGAGGGGCTTGTTGTCAGGAGAGAGGGGTTGTTACCTTTAAGTTTGTTCCATTTGTGGCTTCTGCACGACCACAGGGTGATACCGACACCGAGCAGCAGAACCACAAACAAAAATGGGACTCTGCAGACAGAGACAACAGCACAACGTCAAACTGGGACCCCACTGGTCAAACTGGGACCCCACTGGTCTGACTGGGACCCCACTGGTCTGACTGGGACACCTCACTGGTCTAACTAAAATCAAAATGGCTGCCACTTTAAAGGACATGAAGATTCTTACGTGACTTTGAGGATGCTCCACATATCAGGAGCAGAGACTGTGAAGCGGAAGAAGAAGAAGAAGAGGAGGAGTTAGCAAGCTGCTGTCAGATGAATGATGTCAGGTGAGTTAACGAGCAGCTCTCAGGTGAGTTAACGAGCTGATGTCAGGTGAGTTAACAAGGTGCTGTCAGGTGAGTTAACGAGCAGCTCTCAGGTGAGTTAATGAGATGCTGTCAGGTGAGTTAACGAGCAGCTCTCAGGTGAGTTAACGAGCTGATGTCAGGTGAGTTAACGAGCAGCTCTCAGGTGAGTTAACGAGCTGATGTCAGGTGAGTTAATGAGCTGATGTCAGGTGAGTTAACGAGATACTGTCAGGTGAGTTAACAAGCAGCTCTCAGGTGAGTTAATGAGATGCTGTCAGGTGAGTTAACAAGCAGCTCTCAGGTGAGTTAACGAGCTGATGTCAGGTGAGTTAACGAGATACTGTCAGGTGAGTTAACGAGCAGCTCTCAGGTGAGTTAATGAAATGATGTCAGGTGAGTTAACGAGATACTGTCAGGTGAGTTAACGAGCTGCTGTCAGGTGAGTTAACAAGCTGATGTCAGGTGAGTTAACAAGGTGCTGTCAGGTGAATGAATGAGCTGCTGTCAGGTGAGTTAACGAGCTGCTCTCAGGTGAGTTAACAAGCTGATGTCAGGTGAATAAATGAGCTGCTGTCAGGTGAGTTAATGAGCTGATGACAGGTGAATGAATGAGCTGCTGTCAGGTGAGTTAACAAGCTGCTCTCAGGTGAGTTAACGAGCTTCTGTCAGGTGAGTTAACGAGCTGCTGTCAGGTGAGTTAATGAGCTGATGACAGGTGAATAAATAAGCTGCTGTCAGGTGAGTTAACAAGCTGCTCTGAGGTGAGTTACGAGCTTCTGTCAGGTCAGTTAATGAGCTAATGTCAGGTGAGTTAACGAGCTGCTGTCAGGTGAGTTAATGAGCTGATGACAGGTGAATAAATAAGCTACTGTCAGGTGAGTTAACGAGCTGCTGTCAGGTGAGTTAACAAGCTGATGTCAGGTGAATAAATGAGCTGCTGTCAAGTGAGTTAATGAGCTGCTCTCAGGTGAGTTAATGAGCTTCTGTCAGGTGAGTTAATGAGCTAATGTCAGGTGAGTTAACGAGCTGATGATAGGTGAGTTAACGAGCTGCTGTCAGGTGAGTTAATGAGCTGATGACAGGTGAATAAATAAGCTGCTGTCAGGTGAGTTAACAAGCTGCTGTCAGGTGAGTTAACGAGCTGATGTCAGGTGAATAAATGAGCTGCTGTCAGGTGAGTTAACGAGCTGCTGTCAGGTGAGTTAACGAGCTTCTGTCAGGTGCGTTAATGAGCTAATGTCAGGTAAGTTAATGAGCTGATGTCAGGTGAGTTAACGAGCTAATGTCAGGTGAGTTAATGAGCTGATGTCAGGTGAGTTAACGAGCTGATGTCAGGTGAGTTAATGAGCTAATGTCAGGTGAGTTAATGAGCTAATGTCAGGTGAGTTAACGAGCTAATGTCAGGTGAGTTAATGAGCTGATGTCAGGTGAGTTAACGAGCTGATGTCAGGTGAGTTAACGAGCTGCTGTCAGGTGCGTTAATGAGCTAATGTCAAGTGAGTTAATGAGCTAATGTCAGGTGAGTTAACGAGCTGCTCTCAGGTGAGTTAACGAGCTGCTGTCAGGTGAGTTAATGAGCTAATGTCAGGTGAGCATTAATGAGCTGATGTCAGGTGAGTTTACCTGGAGCGTCAGTTGGTCTCCAGGTGACGGCAGGTGTGGTTTTGTTTCCGCACAGCGAGTCAGCAAAGGTGGAACACTGAAGCAGAGTTTCCCGCTGAGCAGCTGGAGCCAAAAATCAATAAATCTGTTTTTAATCAAACTATAGATTTTAAAGAAAAAAGGAATCTGAATGAATAAAATCATCACACATATGAAGAGGACTGAAACATCATCAAACTTTATATAACAAGTTCATATAAAATATGAACACTGGGTCACAGCAGATAGTCTCACACATGGTGCTGTTCTATGTGTAAATAATAACAATAATAATAATAATAGTAATGTTAACCCTACAGAACCCATCTGATCCAACAGATATTTTCAGGATGAATTAACGTCACTGTGAAACATCAGAGCGTTGTTTGTCTAACTGAGTCAGCTGCTGTCTTCAGGTCTTTGGATCAACAAACCCTGCAGCCTCAGTCACAGAAAACAGGGACTAGGAAGCTGATTATTAACTCTGTCTGTTTGTTAGGACATGTTGGAGCACCTGGAGGAAACCTACGCTGACACGGGGAGAACATGTCAGAGCACCCGGAGTTAACCCACGCCAACACGGGGAGAACATGTCAGAGCACCCGGAGTTAGCCCATGCCGACACGGGGAGAACATGTCAGAGCACCCGGAGTTAACCTATGCCGACACGGGGAGAACATGTCAGAGCACCCGGAGAAAACCCACGCCGACATGGGGACAACATGTCAGAGCACCTGGAGGAAACCCACGCTGACATGGGGACAACATGTCAGAGCACCTGGAGGAAACCCACGCCGACACGGGGAGAACATGTCGGAGCACCTGGAGGAAACTCACGCCGACACGGGAAGAACATGTCAGAGCACCTGGAGGAAACCCACGCTGACACAGGGAGAACATATCAGAGCACCTAGAGAAAACCCATGCTGACACGGGGAGAAAACCCACGCTGACACAGGGAGTAACATGCTGGAGCACCTGGAGGAAACCCACGCTGACATGGGGACAACATGTCAGAGCACCTGGAGGAAACCCACGCCGACACAGGGAGAACATGTCGGAGCATCTGGAGGAAACCCACGCCGACACGGGGAGAACATGTCGGAGCACCTGGAAGAAACCCACGCCGACACAGGGAGAACATGTCGGAGCACCTGGAGGAAACTCACGCCGACACGGGAAGAACATGTCGGAGCACCTGGAGGAAACCAACGCTGACACAGGGAGAACATGTTGGAGCACCTGGAGGAAACCCACGCTGACACAGGGAGAACATGTCGGAGCACCTGGAGGAAACCCACGCTGACAAAGGGAGAACATGTCAGAGCACCCGGAGAAAACCCACGCCGACATGGGGACAACATGTCAGAGCACCTGGAGGAAACCCACGCTGACATGGGGACAACATGTCGGAGCACCTGGAGGAAACCCACGCCGACACAGGGAGAACATGTCGGAGCACCTGGAGGAAACCCACGCCGACACGGGGAGAACATGTCGGAACACCCGGAGGAAACCCACGCTGACACGGGGAGAACATGTCGGAACACCCGGAGGAAACCCACACCAACACAGGGAGAACATGTCGGAACACCCGGAGGACACTGGACTCATTCTTTGACTCGTTTGAAAAACCTGATGACTGTTTGTGAACCTGAACGCCTCAAACACAACTCATGTGCACTGTGTCATGAAAACGACAGGAAGTGAGGCAGACCTTTGAGGAGCAAACAGGAAGTGCTTCATTACCTGAGCAATTGGTGCAGAGCTGACACATGACGCCCCACAGCCTCCCGTTAGACATCGAACAGTTCTTCCTCACAAAGTAACCTGCAGGTCACAGACAGGAAGTCACCTTCACACTCAGCTCAACGTCCTTGTAGAGCGTCACCTGTGATTGGTCCGTTACCTTCTTCACATGTTCGACAGCGTCTGGGCCTCAGCAGCTGGGCAGAGATGAGGTCAAAGGTCATCTTCAGCAGCACACATACAAAGCTCACCTGGAAACAAACACACACAAACACACACACACACACACACACACACACACAGGTGAGACTGAACACTTGAATCTTCCTCCTCCTCCTCCTCCTGTTTGTCTCATCTGCAGCTTTAAATCTGAACACTGTCTCGTCTCGTTCGTCTCCTAGCAACAACATTCCACTCAAACACTGCAGTGACCCGTCACCTGCATACCTGAGGAAGCCCTGCCCCTCCCACATACACCTGTCTGCAACAACACACAGATTACATGGTGTGTTCAGGGAACATTCACAGACCACATGAGACCAGGTCCAACCTGAGACCACAGACCACATGAGACCAGGTCCATCCTGAGACCACAGACCACATGAGACCAGGTCTAACCTCAGACCACATGAGACCAGGTCTAACCTGAGACCACACACCACATGAGACCAGGTCCAACCTCAGACCACAGACCACATGAGACTCTGCAGACTTGACAGAGCTCAGACTGAACAACCACCACAGACCACGATGCTGTGTCCCTCAGACAGTCAGAGGATCATCAGTTCCTCTGATGACATACAGTCAGCAGCAGACAGTTTGAGTCCATCTCTGGGTGTCTCTGAGTGTCTCTGGGTGTCTCTGTGTGTCTCTGAGTGTCTCTGAGTGTCTCTGTGTGTCTCTAGGTGTCTCTGGGTGTCTCTGAGTGTCTCTGTGTGTCTCTGAGTGTCTCTGGGTGTCTCTGTGTGTCTCTGAGTGTCTCTGAGTGTCTCTAGGTGTCTCTGGGTGTCTCTGAGTGTCTCTGGGTGTCTCTGTGTGTCTCTAGGTGTCTGTGTGTCTCTGAGTGTCTCTGGGTGTCTCTGAGTGTCTCTGTGTGTCTCTGTGTGTCTCTGGGTGTCTCTGTGTGTCTCTAGGTGTCTGTGTGTCTCTGAGTGTCTCTGGGTGTCTCTGAGTGTCTCTGTGTGTCTCTGTGTGTCTCTAGGTGTCTGTGTGTCTCTGAGTGTCTCTGGGTGTCTCTGAGTGTCTCTGTGTGTCTCTGAGTGTCTCTGTGTGTCTCTGAGGACACCTACAGTCAGTCTTCTGTCAGCACTCACCTTTGCTCGGGTCATGGCGGCGTCACTCTGTCGCAGATCAAACTGACACAGCTCTGACTGCAGGAGGATTTTATTCAGCCGGAGCCGCTCCCTGTTCTACAGGAGGAGGAGCAGGAGGAGGAGCAGGAGGTGTGTCCCGGTCTCCTCACCCCTCCGTCTCTCTGTTTGGTCCTGGACGTCATCACACACACCTCTTTACTCTCAGCGGAAGTCAACAAGATCCAAACACAGGACACAGCACCTCAGTTACCATGGTTACATCTCACTCACATCATCATCATCATCTTCATCATCATCCTTTACAGTGACTTTACAGCGGTGATGTCAGAGTAAACATCAGACAGAAGAAAACAAAACACAGAAGAAGAACGCTGCTCTGTGAGGCGCAACACACACACACACACACTCACACATAAACACACACACACACATAAACACACGCGCACACACACACACGCACACACTCACACACACACACACACACACACACACGCACACACACACACACACTCATTCTTATTTCATTTCATTATAATGCTACAACCATTTCATTGTATATTGTATATATTTCAGATTGTCTACTTTACTATTTTTATTATTTATTTTATGTTAATGTCTACTTTAATATTTTATTTTATTTTATTTTATCTTATGTTAATGTCTACTTTAATATTTTATTTTATTTATTTCATTGTCTATTTTAGTATCTTATTTATATCTTCATCTTTATCTCTTGTTCCATTCATGCTGTATTTCTATTTCTACTTTGCATGGAGCATTGGAACAAAAACAATTTCCCCCCGGGGATTAATAAAGTATTCTGAATCTGAATCTGAATCTACACACACACATGTTGGTTTGTAGACTCTGGGCGCTCTGAGGCCTTCAGCTGTCACCATCTTGGTTTTTGGAGTCAGAGGTGACCACAGCTGAGTCTGACATCATTCACTCTCTCACTCTCTCTCTCTCTCTCTCTCTCTCTCTCTCTCTCTCACTCTCTCTCTCTTTCACTCCAAAGTTGTATAATTGCCTAGAGTTGGTTGGTGTTCTCACGGCAGCATTTACAAGAGGACCAGATCAAATGCCTTGTGTGAGAAAGCTGCTCTTGATTGGTCAGAATTTCCATGTGGGAAAAATCCAGGAAGTAAAGCAAACGTTGAAGAAGAGTACACTTGCAAGATAAATGTGACACTTTCTAATGTCACAATGGAGGGACAACTACGCAGGTTGATTTTAGCGCTGCTCATCGTGGACTATATTGCTGTCATTGTTCATTTTAGTCAAACCATACAGTTTGAAAACGAGGCGCGGCTCCAACTAGAAAACAATGTTTTGATGCATTGGATGTGCTGAATGTGCATATTAAGGCAGTACAGGAGGAGGTGCACATTAATAATCCTCCAGGACTGTAACATGCTCATGTTTAACCCAAACAATGTGTCATGTGACTGCAGTTGCTTCACATCCAGGTCGCAACACCTTCTCACCACAAACCAACAGGACAGGACAGGTGTGAACACAGCCTCAGTCTGCGTGTGTGTGTGTGTGTGTGTGGGTGTGTGTGGGTGTGTGTCAGCTGTGACGTGATGACACATGAAACTAGATCTTTCATTTTGTCCCCGGAGTCTGTCCAGGTCTCTGAAAGGTCTCTGAAAGGGACACTCACAGGAGGCCTCTGGACCGGCCGTTGGTCCGAACCAATCAGCTGTCAGATCAGGTGACAGCCAGGTGTTTCTCATCATGCCCTGGGTCCTGTGGTGGGTGGAGAGCAGCTGCAGCAGCCTCAACCTTGTGAGGTCATCACCGTCCACTTCTGCATGACGTCAGAGCGTGGCGAGGTGATGTCACAAATTAAACCAGTGTACTGAGCAGTGAGCAGCGGATAGTGGTAGTGATGGATTCTGCGCAGGTCTGACCCTCCTACAGCCTTATTTTCAGAGGAAGCTGCTGACAGGAAGCTACAAACTGATGCCGGACACATCTCGCTGCTGACAGGAAGCTACAAACTGATGCCGGACACATCTCGCTGCTGACAGGAAGCTACAAACTGATGCCAGTCACATCTCGCTGCTGACAGGAAGCTACAAACTGATGCCGGACACATCTCGCTGCTGACAGGAAGCTACAAACTGGCGCCGGACACATCTCGCTGCTAACAGGAAGCTACAAACTAGCGCAGGACACATCTCGCTGCTGAAAGGAAGCTACAAACTGATGCTGGACACATCTCGCTGCTGACAGGAAGCTACAAACTGATGCCAGACACATCTCGCTGCTGACAGGAAGCTACAAACTGGCGCCGGACACATCTCGCTGCTGACAGGAAGCTACAAACTGATGCCGGACACATCTCGCTGCTGACAGGAAGCCACAAACTGGTGCCGGACACATCTCGCTGCTGAGAGGAAGCTACAAACTGGCGCCGGACACATCTCGCTGCTGACAGGAAGCTACAAACTGGCGCAGGACACATCTCGCTGCTGACAGGAAGCTACAAACTGATGCCAGACACATCTCGCTGCTGACAGGAAGCTACAAACTGATGCCAGACACATCTCGCTGCTGACAGGAAGCCACAAACTGGCGCCGGACACATCTCGCTGCTAACAGGAAGCTACAAACTAGCGCAGGACACGTCTCGCTGCTGACAGGAAGCTACAAACTGATGCTGGACACATCTCGCTGCTGACAGGAAGCTACAAACTGATGCTGGACACATCTCGCTGCTGACAGGAAGCTACAAACTGGTGCTGGACACATCTCGCTGCTGACAGGAAGCTACAAACTGGCGCCGGACACGTCTCGCTGCTGACAGGAAGCTACAAACTGATGCCAGACACATCTCGCTGCTGACAGGAAGCTACAAACTGACGCCAGACACGTCTCGCTGCTGACAGGAAGCTACAAACTGGCACCAGACATGTCTTGCCACTGGGGTCAGGTCACAGGTGGCAGGTGACAGGGGACAGAGGACAGAGGCAAGGGGACAGGGGACAGAGAACAGGGGACAGGTCACAGGGGACAGAGGATCGGGGACAGAGGACAGGTCACGGGGGACAGAGGACAGGGGGAGGGGACAGGGGACAGGAGAACAGAGGCAAGGGGACAGGCGACAGAGGGCAGGGGACAGGAGGACAGGGAACAGGGGACAGAGGACAGGTCACGGGGGACAGGGGGAGGGGACAGGGGATAGAGGATGGGGACAGAGGACACCCCTCAAAATGAGTCTCACAGCTACCGTCTTTGGTTTCCGTGGTTTCCATGGTTACGGTGAGACATGGCGAGCAGCAGGATACATGACTTGAGACAGAAGGTAAACAAACAGGCTGAGAGAGGTGAGTCATCGTACCTGTGAGATACCTGAGGACTATCCCAGCGGACATGTCTCTACCTGCTCACCTGGACTCACCTGGCTGCGCTCCGATCTGATGGGACACGTCTGTCGTGGTTTCAACTGTCTTCAGACGGAGACATGTCTGAGGGGGAGGAGCTTAGGTCCAAGAACCTGCAGGACAGGTGGAGGACAGGTGGAGGTAAGGACAGGTGGAGGACAGACGGGGGACAGGTGGAGTTAGACTGGTGGCCCCTGTCTAACCATCCTCTCCTACATGTCCGTCCATCACAGCAGGGAGGATCTGATTGGACAGGACCGGTGGACATGGTCCTGACTGAGTGGTCTTTATAGAAGATGTGGAGCAGGTCCCAGAGGACATGGAGACTGTCGATGTGTCTTCTTTAGGGTCTGTTAGAAACTATCAGCTGTATGTGAGCGCCATCTTGTGGCCGCGTGTGGTACTGTCAGACACCTGTATGTGAGCGCCATCATGTGGCAGCGTGTGGTACTGTCAGACACCTGTATGTGAGCGCCATCATGTGGCAGCGTGTGGTACTGTCAGACACCTGTATGTGAGCGCCATCATGTGGCAGCGTGTGGTACTGTCAGACACCTGTATGTGAGCGCCATCTTGTGGCAGCGTGTGGTAGTGTCAGACACCTGGTGTGAACAAGGTGGAGGACTGCAGAGCAGGATGAGACAAAGGTCTTTGTCTGTGAGGCTGATCTCAGACCTGTTACTGATCTGTGAGGCTGATCTCAGACTATTATCCTGTCATGTCTGTCACTCTTTTTTAGGAGCTTCATCAGTTTCTGTTTGTGTGTCCACTCACAGTGTCTTGTTTTACAGTCTGACATATTTTGTTGTGTATTCATGTAAATATTGTTTAAAATATAATCATAGACCTACATCTCTCCGTACGGAGCATCTACATCACTGTGCTGTGTGTGTGTTTTACATCGAGCTGCACGCTGTGGACTCTGTCTGTACACTTCACGTATTAACAGTTAATCAATCGTTATTTTAGTTAATTATTATTTTGCTCAATAATTATTTATAGTTATTAATTTTAACCAATGATTATTTTCAGCAATAATTATTTATTTTGATAAAAGATTATTTTAATTAATAATTCTTTTAATGTACCTGTGCAGGTGTAAGTAATGACGTTGATTCCCTAATAACAAACATCCTGACATCAGAGCGGATCAATATAACTCACTGATCAGACAGAGTCAATATGTGATCGATACCATGTGACGTGTCTCCACTCCGCGGCAGCAGGTGGCGCCACAGAGCAGGATCAGCTGGTGTCCTACATCACCAGAGGAAGAGGAGGAGTGTGTGTCAGCGGGGTGAGGACCGTTTTAAAGTTGATATTAATATTGATCATCAGTGTGTTATCAGCTGATCAGTTTCAGCTCTGCTCCTCAAACACAACACGATCACAGCTAGCTTCACGCTAACTGCTAACATGCTAATAATAACCGCGATGCTACCGTTAGCCTCTGTCCCGTTAGCCGTTAGCCTTTACTGAGAAGGTAAATACGCTTCCATTATCGGACACGCCCTCCTCTGACGGCCTCCTGTCCGCAGTCTGACCCCCTTAAACAGTCGGCGCATCGTTATCGATATGATTACTCATCGATCAGTAATCGACAGTCAGACTGAACTCACTGATCAACACCAGACCACCCTCCTGATGTCGGCTGTCCAGGAGCTAAAATCTGGGAGGAGGCATTGCCAGACTCCATTCAGAAAACAGCTGATTTAGTGTTCGTCGCCCGCCGCTGCATCAAACAGCTCGACTGAAGCTGTGGTTGTTATATTATGTTTATTTTTCATTAATTCTGCCATAAATTTAATTACGAATCAGACTCTGTGACGTCACAGTGTGTGGTCATTACACGGGTCGACCCTGCTCCTTCAGTCCACCGCAGTGTGTTTCATATAAAGAGGCTGCACTCATCTCACAGGAGATTCAGCACTGACAGCTGAACCTTTGTCTCATTGAAGACTGTTTATGAAATTGGTTCAGGCCGAATTACCATGTAACAACTGTTTACTTGTAAAACATGTCGGATGTTTTTCTCTGAGGTCTGTTTCTGTGCTCAAAGGTGGAGAAACTTTAAATTGTCTGATATCTGTGTGGAGTCTGGTGTGGCTCTGTGCTGCTGTTCGTCACAGTGCAGCTCCAGGTTCGACCACCAGGGGGTGTAAACACATCTGTAGTGTTATGCTGACCAATTAGAAAAGGAACATGTCCTCTGACATCATCACATCTGCCTGCACCACGCTGATGTTCACCCGTGTGTTTGATCACAGGGTCCTCGGTTACCGTGGAGACCGCTGTTACCACGGTGAACCAGGCTGAGGTTGCCATGGCGAACAAGACAGAGCTCCACGCCTCAGACCACACCTCTCCTGATGAAGAACTGACAAAGCCCGCCAGCCGCCGTCCCCGCCGACGAGCCGCTGCCACTTTAGGTAGGCGGGGTCAGAGAGGGAAGAAGCGAGGCCCTGGAGAGAAGAGGCGGGGCCCAGGTGATAGGAGGCGTGTCCAGAAGGAGAAGAGGCGGGGCCAGGAAGAGACGAAGGAGGGTGTGACGGTGAAGAGGACGTGGAGCGACGGGAAGCGGCGGTGGGATAAGAAGCATTACTGCGTGTTCTGTCGGCGGCCGCAGGTGAAGATCGCTCGCCACCTGCTGAGGAAACACGCCGACCAACAGGAAGTGGCAGCTGCCAGCACGCTGCCAACGGGCTCCAAACAACGCCACCTGCTGCTGGAGCATTTACGCTGCAGAGGAAACTACATGCACAACATCGAGGTTTGTTTACCTGTTTACCTGTCTGTTTCCTGTATGATATTCACATCTAACGACCTGTCTGTCTCTGTCTCTACCTGTCTGTCCCTCAGGTGATCAGGCAGGGCAGCGGAGAGATCGTCCCGTGGCGTCAGCCGTCAGAGGAAGTGGATGCGAGGAACTACCTGCCCTGCCCGCTCTGCCTCGGCTTCTTCCTTCGTGCTGATCTGTGGAAACATCAGGCCTCCTGTCGTAAGAAGCTGACCTCTGACCCCTCCAAAGACTCCGCCTCCACAGCAATATTGACCTCTGATCCCATAAAGAACTCGACCTCTGACTCCACGGTGAAGTCGGTCTGTGATCCATCAAACCAAAGGACGGACAGGTCCACAGAGGACACACCCTCCGACCCCTCAGGAGACACGACTGCTACAGACCAGATTGGGTCCAAACGTCCCGTGACCTCTGACCCCGGTGTGGATCAGAATGTGACCTCTGACCCCGGGACAGACCCGCCCAGGAAGCGCAGCAGGGTCCAGGCTGCAGCCTCCCGCCTCCTCCCCATTTCCAGCGGCGCGTCTGAGAGCTGCAGTGAAGTCCTGCACCGCATGAACCAGGACCACGTCTCACACCAGGTCTGTCTGTCTGTCTGTCTGTCTGTCTGCCTGTCTATGTGGCCACCTGTCTGTCTGTCTGTCTGTCTATGTGGCCACCTGTCTGTCTGTCCACTTGCCTGTCTATCCGCCTGCCTGTCTGTCCACCTGTCTGTCTGTCTGTGTCCACCTGTCTGTCTGTCTATCTGTCCACCTGGCTGTCTACCTGTCTGTCTGCCTGTCTGTCTGTCCACCTGTCTGTCCACCTGCCTGTCTACCTGTCTGTCCACCTGTCTGCCTGCCTGTCAGTCCACCTGCCTGTCTGTCTGTCCACCTGTCTGTCTGCCTGTCCACCTGTCTGTCTGCCTTTCTGTCTATGTGTCCACTTGTCTGTCTGTCTGTCTATCTGTTCACCTGGCTGTCTACCTGTCTGTCTATCTGTCCACCTGGCTGTCTACCTGTCTGTCTGCCTGTCTGTCTGTCTGTCTTCCTGCCTGTCAGTCCGTCCACCTGTCTGTCTGTCCACCTGTCTGTCTGCCTTTCTGTCTATGTGTCCACTTGTCTGTCTACCTGTCTGTCTGTCCACCTGTCTGTCTGCCTTTCTGTCTATGTGTCCACTTGTCTGTCCACCTGTCTACCTGTCTGTCTGCCTGTCTGTCTATCTGTCCACCTGGCTGTCTACCTGTCTGTCTGCCTGTCTGTCTGTCTGTCTGTCTACCTGTCTGTCTCTCTGCCTGTCAGTCCACCTGCCTGTCTGTCTGTCCACCTCTCTGTCTGCCTTTCTGTCTATGTGTCCACCTGGCTGTCTACCTGTCTGTCTGTCTGCCTGTCAGTCCACCTGCCTGTCTGTCTGTCCGCCTGTCTGTCCACCTGCCTGTCTGTCTGTCTGTCCACCTCTCTGTCTGTCCACCTGTCTGTCTGTCCACCTGTCTGTCTGTCTGTCTTGTCTGTCTACCTGTCTGTCCACCTGCCTGTCCACCTGTCTGTCTGCCTGTCTGTCTGTCAGTCCACCTGCCTGTCGGTCCACCTGTCTGTCCACCTGTCTGTCTGTCTGTCTACCTGTCTGTCCACCTGCCTGTCTACCTGTCTGTCCACCTGTCTGTCTGCCTGCCTGTCTGTCCACCTGCCTTTCTGTCTGTCTGTCCACCTGTCTTTCTGTCTGTCTGTCTGCTTTTCTGTCTATGTGTCCACTTGTCTGTCTGTCAGTCCACCTATCTGTCTGTCCACCTTGCTGCCTGTCCACCTGTCTGTCTGCCTTTCTGTCTATGTGTCCACTTGTCTGTCTGTCAGTCCACCCATCTGTCTGTCCACCTGTCTGTCTGTCCACCTGTCTCTGTTTGACCCCGCCCTTGTCTCTCTGTCCAGGTCAAATCTGATTGGCTGATCTGTAAATATGGGAACAAGTTGATGGGGAACCAAGATGGCAGCCAGAGGAGGTACGACTACGTCAGTCAGAAGCTGAGGGAGCTGGGCAGGTTCCTGCTCGCTGCTAAATCTCTGGACTCTGACGTTCACACTCTCCAGGACCTTCTGACCCCAGGTCGCCTCAGCCTGGCACTGGCCGCCGCCAGGAAGGCGTCCGGATACCGCTGGAGCCGCCCTCCGCTGGCGGTGAAGACTACGCTGAAGACGGTTTGTGAAATTGCCATCGGAGAGAGTCTGCAGGATGGAGACTGGGAGGCTGCTGCCAAGACCACCGACTTCTACCACCTGCTGGGGAGGGAGTGGGACAACCTGGGGCTGCTGAACCCGGATCCTGACACAGGTAACACCTGGTCAACCTCAGGGACCGTCTGGTCTTCATCACTGATTCATACGGTGAACACATGAATCCACCTGACTGATTCTTCTTCTTCCAGCTGCTCCTGCAGAGGGAGCGAAGCTGAAGAAACGATCTGTCCAATCCAGAAGTGACAAGTGTAAAGAACCAGGTCAGCAGCAGTCCGACCCGAGACCAGAGGGTGAGTCCTCACACCTGATCACGCTCCTGATCTTAACCCATTCATATGTAAAGACTCTGGTGGTCCACCAGGTGGTGCTGTTTAACGTCATCATCTGTCTCTACCTTCTGTACTGTAGGTCCATCTCAGAGGAGTAACCGACCGCTGACGTCCACGAGTCCACCAGAGTCCAGACTGCAGCCTCCGATCTCAGGTGGGTTCTCCAGGAGTCTGTTACATGTTAAGGAGGTTTGATCTCAGGATGCCACGAGAAGAGATACCTTCAGTACCAAGTCGATGCCAAAATTAAAACAATGTGACATCACTCACTTTCTTTACTCCTGTTGATACTGGGGGTTTGATTCTCCCGGTCTGGACAGGGCAGCACGTACGCCTTCAGGTTTTCATCTCATGTTAACTGCCACAGGAAGAAGAAGAAGAACGCCGACCACCATGGAAGAACAACACGTGGAAACTGGCGACAAGTGCAGCTTGCCGAAAGGCGAGCCTGTCATACAAACGGCCGCAGTGTGACGAGGCGCTAAGCGTCTGTTCTACACTGCACGCTTGGCATTTTTTTGTGGGTCACTGAGACTGAAAAAATGTTTAACTTTGGGTAAAAAATGGCGCTTGTCACGGTCACTTTTTACCCACCTGTCCAATCACAGCGGAGGAGGGGCGAGACACATATTATCCCTCAAAGATCGACCATCGCGCCGTACGTGTACAGGTGCTGATGTATGTTTTAATATGTGTAAATCTCATGAACCACTCAGACCAGTACTCTGTGTTCAAAGCGGGTCATGTAATTGTGTTTTTGACGGCGGTGTTGGACAAGGTATCAGGACCTGTGGATTTTCACTGGTGCTGATATCAACCGCCCGTTTCTGACATGTTGACATGTCCGATCTGCGCTGTCTTACCTCCTTCCTGTCTGTCTTTCAGTCCCTGTGGCTCCCAGGAAGGTCCGACGTCGCCCATGGTCGTCTGCAGAGAAGGAGGCGGTCTGGAGACAGCTGGGAGTCCACGTGCTGGTCCAGTCAGTACCAGGGAAGGAGGTCTGTCAGCGCTGTCTGGACCTAGAGCCCGTCCTCAGAGGGCGACACTGGAAAGACATCAAGAACCAGGTCCATAACCAGATCCAGAGCCAGAAGAAGCAGCAGTTTCACGCTCAGATGGACCTTCAAGAGAACCTGGAGCAACAAGACCAAATCCAAAACCAGAAGAAGCAGCAACAGCAGTACCAGGCCCAAGTGGACCAACAAGACAAGGACCACAACCAGAAGAAACCGCAGTACCAGGCCGAGATGGACCCCCAGGACCAGGACAACATCCACAATAAGAAAAAACAGCAGTACCATGTCCAGCTGGACCACCAGGACCAGGACAACATTCAGAATCAGAAAAAACAGCAGTACCACGTCCAGCTGGACCACCAGGACCAGGACAACATTCAGAATCAGAAGAAACAGCAGTACCACGCCCAGATGGACCACCAGGACCAGGACACCATTCAGAATCAGAAGAAACAGCAGTACCACGTCCAGCTGGACCACCAGGACCACCTTCAGATCCACAAAAAGCAGCTTTGCCATACGAGACTAGACCACCAGGACCACCATCAGGTTCATAAAAAGCAGCTGTACCAGATGGGCGAGCAGACCCCCTTGGATCGGGACACTTCTATGCTGACGGGGACACCATATGGACCTGACGGGCCACATCGAGCCCCTGGACAGTCACTGCTGGAGCGGGACCCCACCATCAGTCCATACCCTCTTCCACATAGGACACTGGGGCCTCACATGGACCAGCTGCTGTCCCGAGCAGACTGGACCGATGAGTCTTTGGTCCAGCACTACTCAATCAGCCGGCAGCTGGACCGGAGCCTGCTCCAGGATGGGCCCCCAGGACAGACACCTCACTCTGGACATGTCCACTTCTGATGGACCAGCCCACGGTTTCCCTGAACACTAATGACTGTCAGTCTCCGCACTTCCTGTACAAAATAAAACACGCCATTTTTTTTTTTTTTACTACGAGAACCTTGAACCTGTTACTGACCCTCCTGAGACCCTCAGTCCTCACCTGGGGACATCACACCTTGTGTCTGCTGCACCTTCTTTCTCGTTCGTGGACACTTTCTGTCCCATCTAGTGGCAACGACAGCACAACAACCTAATCCATGTAAAAACAAGATGGCCGGAAGTACTTGTTATTGTGTTACTGCAGGACTTCACACGGGTCAGCTAACCTTTCGCTAAGCCCCGCCCCTTTGTGATGGTCCATCAGTCTGTCAGTTAGCCTGTAGCCCACAGTGTCCCTCACAAACCCACAGCAGCAGCCTGGAGTCGATGGAGCACAGCTGTGTTGTTGTTGGAGCTGGACGATGCTACGCTGTGATTGGCTGGTCTGTGTTCCAGGGGCGGGACTTAGTGAAGGGTCAATTCATTGTGACAGACGGGATAGTCCAGCCTTCGTCACAAACAGATCTTCAGATGTGTTGTATTATTAATAATGTCATTTTTCACAACTGTGTTCAGGTACTGAAATAAACAGGTTTCACTTCATTACACTGTGAGACTGTTGGACATGAACCCAGTGTCCCCCTGTGAGGACATGAACCCAGTGTCCCCATGTGAGGACATGAACCCAGTGTCCCCCTATTTCTAAAACTACTTCCTGTTCAGAGACAGTGTTTAGTTTTTATACTGATCCCATTAATCATTAACACCAGACAAAGTGAGGTCAGTTTATTTAACGATGCTGACATGTTAGAGGACGCCTGTTCCACGGCTAAGCTCCGCCTCCCAACAACCATAAAGTGGCCACGTTACTGTACGTTACCACGTTTGTCTCAGTGCACGGCGGCGTCTGTCAGTCACGTGTATCCGGGATGTTGTGATTTAGGGACACACTGATGTATTATGATAAGCTGTAGTCTGTGGTCAGCTGACAGGATGATGTAATGTCCCACATCTCTGACTGAACACTAACAGGTGTGACTCTTCATACCTGCCTCACTGGCCCCGCCCCCATATGACCCCACACTACAAGTGAACATCATGCACACAACATGACTTTAAAGTGTTTTAAATGTTAGCGGTGAGACAGAGGATGATGATGATGAAGCCCAGTGTTCCTGTGTATGAACTACATCGTACTGACAGCTGACCAACACCAGTGGCTCCGCCTTCAGCTGCTCCGTCACATGTTTATATCGTCACGCCACAGACCAGCCTGCAGCCGCCACTCATCCAATGAACCTGTGCTGTGACAACAGGAATCATTCAACTAACATGTTAAAGTTTACCGTAATAAACTGAGTATAACTCTGTATATGTTTATATAGTTCCAACAAGGACACACACACACACACACACACACACACACACACACAACAAATGATTAAAGACAGCAGTATTCAATGAACATGAAATACAAGGTGAGGACAAGAACAAATGTGATGTGAGTATAATTTCTAAATGATTTATAAACAGTCGCACTGACTAAGAGCTCATTTCTCCATCCTTTATAAGCGTCTTAACAGTTTCACATCCTTCTGTGAATTATTCCAGGACGAAGGAGCAGCGTATTTAAAAGCTTTTTTGCTGAGTTCTGTTCAGTTCTGTTCTCATCCTCAGAACCAGCATTTGAAGAATATTATGAAAGCGAAGGCCTTACTGATTGGGTTCCTGCACGTGTACGTGGACAGATCAGAGGGAACCAGGCCAATCTGGACTCATCGCTGAACATAACGTTCCTCCACATGTTCAGGTTCCAGTGCACGTGTTGCCGACAGCAGAGCAAACGGGCCTGACGGTGAAGGGCAGCGGTGGCAGGCCTCCTGGTAGCCCTGTGAGACCGGAGACTGGCTGCGTGCAGTCTGTCCTGGATTGTCTGGGCAGAGCGCCATCGGCCATATCGTCCTGCACACCTTGACTGCAAATCTGTAGCAGACCGCCTACGAGTGCTGATAGGATGAGGAAACGGTCTTCTTGGAACGCCCACTTCTCAGCCTGTCTCTGACATCCTCCGTGATATGGAACTTATAACCTTCAGTTTGCAGATGGTACGAGGGCTCACTTTAAATAATGCTGCAACTTGGTTTTGCGGAACACCAGTCCTATCGCACGGGCCCAATCCAGATCAGTGAAACGTGGCGTGTTGATTGTTGGAGCAGATGCCAGCTGACCATTGTAGCAGGGCCTGTGCTCACACCTGGTGGTTCCAGAAGCTTAAAACAAGAGTCAGTAGCAACGGCAAAAGAAAAGTTGTTTGGCATTGGTTGAGAAGATTTGGCAAATTTACACTCAGCTCTGCTGCTCATCCCACAAATGCATGATCCTTACAGATGTGGCAGCATTTAAAGGGAAATAAACAGGCTTTCCAACGGTGTAAGATTGATCGCCAAGAAGCTTTGTTACAAAGAAATAATTTATCAAACACACATTTCATTACTTTTTGTGCTTAGTTTCTAAAAACCAACCAATGTGAGAGGCTGCGGACACACAGGCGAGTCGACCGTGTAGCAGCGCCATACAGAGCACAGTGGTGTCTGTGAGGCCACAACCAGTCATAAAGCCAGAGGTGGAAAAAGTACTGAAAAATTCTACTCAAGTAAAAGTACCTTTACTTTGATGAAGTTCTACTTAAGTACAAGTCTAAAAATCTACTCAAGTAAAAGTAAAAAGTAGTCTGTTTAAAATGTACTTAAAGTAGAAGTTACTTAGTTACTTCCAGCAGCTTGACGGGGGTCGCTCCTGTGCAGTGCAGAAATGGTCCAGGGTCATAAATCCTGATGAACCATAGAATTCAGTTCAAGTTAGGGTTGCACAATATCATTAGAGCGTCACCATGGCGATGTGTTCTTGTGCAACAGTCACAGTGTGAGACTCACAGTATGAGTTCATCATATCAATATGATATTAGTCAAAGGCAATATGCCAAACTTATTTTGCTGTTTAATACTTCAGGTTGTAAAGTTCTCAGTTTCCAGCACAGTTTGATTGTAAAATGTATATTTCATGTAAATACAGACTTTCAAATCCCAAATGAGGACTTCTGTCCAAATAGAGCTATTCAACTTATTGCAACACACTGAATATTGCAACACATATCACAGTATACAAAATCGTTGTTGCATTGTCAGTATTGTCTAATATTGAGCAGCCCTCATTCATTTTGACTCACCAACACAACTGTTAGACTGATGATACACAGAGCAACTTTTTGAGCAATGTTGTTGGGCATTATTCTCAGGGATGCAAACAGGTGTGTGGTCAAAAAAGAGAGAGCTTGTCGAAGCGAAATTCTGAATATTAAAATACACTAAAACTAATTTGGAAGAATACTGTGTATTCCACAACAGAACAAATCCACTGAGCAACAGTGTTTCCCCTATATGCAACTAGTAGGTGGTGCTCCACTGCTGAAATATGACCTCTGCTGCTGAAATATGACCTCTGCTAAAATATGACCTCTGCTGCTGAAATATGACCTCTGCTGCTGAAATATGACCTCCGTTGCTGAAATATGACCTCTGCTAAAATATGACCTCCACTGCTGAAATATGACCTCTGCTGAAATATGACCTCTGCTGCTGAAATATGACCTCTGCTGAAATATGACCTCCACTGCTGAAATATGACCTCTGCTAAAATATGACCTCTGCTGCTGAAATATGACCTCTGCTGCTGAAATATGACCTCTGCTGCTGAAATATGACCTCTGCTGCTGAAATATGACCTCTGCTGAAATATGACCTCTGCTGCTGATTTAGTTTTAGGTTTTTTTTGCTCTTTAGAAACTACCGTTATATTATTAGGTGCTACAGTCGCTTCATATCCAGGTCAGTTCACACACTTGTGAGTAAAGCATATGAGAGGAGAGGAAAGGGCTCCGTCTGATCTCTTCATAAACTAAAGTTATATTATTTTGAACAATATACTATTTATCTGTTATACGCTGAAACGTTTCACTTTATAACATGATGACATATTGTTTACATGACACCATGTCATTTCTGTCTCTACATGGTCGCACCTTTAAAATCCTCCTCTGCTCTCTGTATCGTGCACGGCCCCCGATGCACACACACACACACACACACACACAGGTGAGCACACTAGAGCGCGGGCCGCATATTTCTGACCGACAATTATAACGGGCACTGTACACACGGAGTTTTCTTTGGTTTCGTTTGTTTCTTCGTTCATGTCAACTGCTGCGTCTGCTTGTTCTTCTGCTGAAGCACTCCCACCCTCCTCCAGCTCTCTCTCCAGTAACTCGCTTGTTCTGGGTCAATTCCACACGAGATTTCCGAGATTCACTCTTCTGGTTTGCATTTAGCCGAAAACTTTTTTTATTTACTCAGATGAGATCTGAAATGTAGCCAAGTACAATACTGCAGTCAAAATGTACTTAAGTAAAAGTAAAAATACAGATTTAAGAAACTACTGAAAAAATTACAAATGACACAAAAAACTACTCAATTACAGTAACGTGAGTAAATGTAATTAGTTACTTTCCACCTGTGCATAAGGCGCACAGCAGCACAACAGTACCTGGTGTGTGATGTGTGCAGGCACTGGTCAGGAGCACATGACTGTAAGGCAGCAGAGGTGAGACAGATGCAGATCTCAGGTGTCTTCATCTATGAAGTGCACCTGAAGCCTCGGCCTGGAGACAAGTGTTCAATACAGAAGACAGGCTCAGAGACCAGGCTGCCTGCAGGGGGCGGTCCCTGTCCTGATGAAGCCTCTCTGTGATTGGCGGAGTGAGGTGAGACAGGTGCAGATCTCAGGTGTCTTCATCTATGAAGTGCATCTGAAGCCTCAGCCTGGAGACAAGTGTTCAATACAGAAGACAGGCTCAAAGACCAGGCTGCCTGCAGGGGGCGGTCCCTGTCCTGATGAAGCCTCTCTGTGATTGGCGGAGTGAGGTGAGACAGGTGCAGATCTCAGGTGTCTTCATCTATGAAGTGCATCTGAAGCCTCAGCCTGGAGACAAGTGTTCAATACAGAAGACAGGCTCAGAGACCAGGCTGCCTGCAGGGGGCGGTCCCTGTCCTGATGAAGCCTCTCTGTGATTGGCGGAGTGAGGGGAGCAGGTGTGACGTCAGCCGGTGTTCGCAGGGAGGAGGAGGTCTACCGCAGTGACACCGTCCTGTCTCTCTGTCTCCGTCTGTCTGTCGCCGTCCCGTCTCACCGATCACCGTCGATCAGTCGGATCGATACTCTGATCGTCTCTGACCGGAACCAGCAGCAGCAGCAGCCGCGGCGGAAGTCTCGTGCCGTCACCGAGGGAGCACACGGACCGACCTCCATCTTCATCCTCTTCATCCTCTTCATCCCCATCATCATCATCATGTCCGGCACCAAGGAGGAGGACCGCAAAGGCTCGAGCGAGTGGCGGGAATTCTTCTGGAACCCGCGAACTCACGAGCTGCTGGGCCGAACCGCCTCGAGCTGGGGTGAGTCCCGTTCACGCTCCGGTACCCTCTGTCCGTCTGTCTGTCCCCGTCCCCGTCAGGGTCTCTGTCCGTCCGTCAATGTGTCTCTGCCTGTGTGACGTCACAGCAGTACCCTGTGTGGGTTATTGATCAGAATTGATCAGTTCTGATCACTGACAGTGTCACTGTGTGACGTCAGACGTCAGTGTTCTATAACAGTAATATGAGGATGCAGATTAATGTGTGACCTCATCAGCCCTGAATCATCATCATCATCATCATCATCATCATCAGATTAGGGACTGTTCGTTATTTATAGGGGGGAGGGGGGGTTAAATAATATTTAATCACTGGGGGGAGGGGCTTATGTTTTATTTTGGCTGAGGGGAGGGGCTTATGGTTTTATTCTGGCTGAGGGGAGGGGCTTATGTTTTATTTTGGCTGCTTATATTTTATTTTGGCTGAGGGGAGGGGCTTATGTTTTATTTTGGCTGCTTATATTTTATTTTGGCTGAGGGGAGGGGCGTATGTTTTATTTTGGCTGCTTATATTTTATTTTGGCTGAGGGGAGGGGCGTATGTTTTATTTTGGCTGATTATGTTTTATTTTGGCTGCTTATATTTTATTTTGGCTGAGGGGAGGGGCTTATGTTTTATTTTGGCTGATTATGTTTTATTTTGGCTGAGGGGAGGGGCGTATGTTTTATTTTGGCTGATTATGTTTTATTTTGGCTGCTTATATTTTATTTTGGCTGAGGGGAGGGGCTTATGTTTTATTTTGGCTGAGGGGAGGGGCTTATGTTTTATTCTGGCTGAGGGGAGGGGCTTATGTTTTATTTTGGCTGAGGGGAGGGGCTTATGTTTTATTTTGGCTGCTTATATTTTATTTTGGCTGAGGGGAGGGGCTTATGTTTTATTCTGGCTGAGGGGAGGGGCTTATGTTTTATTTTGGCTGCTTATGTTTTATTCTGGCTGAGGGGAGGGGCTTATGTTTTATTTGGCAACTTTTAACTTCCAAACATCAAACATCTAAACTGTTGGAGGGTCATGGGACAATATTGATCTGGTAGCTACAGAACAGCCCCTAAACTCAAAGTTAGCAGTGGTTAGTGACGTCTCTGTCACACAGACCTCTCAGATCTTTATTGAGATGAGCAGTTTGTCTCAAATCAAATAATATTGATGATGATGATGATGTGTCACATTAAATCTCAATGAAACATTTCAGTGATTATTGTCTCTGTGTGTTTGTATCTTTAAACTAGTGTCATAAATCAGACTCAAGGTGACAGGTTGTATAAGATAATGTGTGTGTCATGTCTCCAGCAGTGTGTGACAGGTTGTATAAGATGTGTGTGTCATGTCTCCAGCAGTGTGTGACAGGTTGTATAAGATAATGTGTGTCATGTCTCCAGCAGTGTGTGACAGGTTGTATAAGATAATGTGTGTGTCATGTCTCCAGCAGTGTGTGACAGGTTGTATAAGATAATGTGTGTGTCATGTCTCCAGCAGTGTGTGACAGGTTTAAGGGCTGATTAATTAGCACACACTTACTGATCATCATCTGAAAAGCTCAACATCTCTCTATTTTTTAACAAATAACTAATGTGAGCCAACATGGATTTGTCCCCAGGTTCATTGTAAACTCTGACTTATCCATGTGACTGTGAAGAAGCAGAAACATAACTTGTTTCTTCATGTGCAACATGTTAGTCTGGAGGTTTAAACTGGTGTCCTCTCACAGAGTTGGTGATTCAAACTAAACTTTCATCTGAGTTCAGACTGTTTACTTACAGCACAGCTACACTCACAGATAACTGAGCCTCCTACCTGCCTGTCAAACACCATCAACCCACAAACCTTCTCCAGTCCGGACTGAGTGGAGTCCTGCGGGGTGAAGCTGTGAAGGCTGCGAGCGGAGCTAGCTGCTAACAGCCACCGCTGCAACCAACAAACTCCACAAATCCATTCAGCAGCTCCACCATCCACAGTCAGACACACACGGCTGATTATTTACTGCTGAGTTACAGCTCACAACTCGCACCAACCCAAACATCCTGGTGCAGACTATTTACTGGAGTTTACAGCCTGTGAAGTTCATACAAGCACGATCGTTCTCGGCAATGTCCACCATTCCACCACCAACATTTTCAACACGCCTCGTCTTAGTTTTTATTATAAAGATCTACTTGTAGCTCGTCATCGTCTCGTTTTCATCGTGGAAAAAAGTTCGTTAGATTTCGTCAGTGAAATGAACAGTGATGATTTGACCTAACATGTGTGTTCAGAGTGTTTCCTGTTTGTGTCTGAGAGACAGAGACCTCCTGTCCTCTAAGACCTTCTGTCCTCTGAGACCTCCTGTCCTCTGACAGACAGAGATCTCCTGTTCTCTAAGACCTTCTGTCCTCTGACAGACAGAGACCTCCTGTCCTCTGAGAGACAGAGACCTCCTGTTCTCTAAGACCTTCTGTCCTCTGAGAGACAGAGACCTCCTGTCCTCTAAGACCTTCTGTCCTCTGAGAGACAGAGACCTCCTGTCCTCTGAGAGACAGAGACCTCCTGTCCTCTGAGACCTCCTGTCCTCTGAGAGACAGAGACTCTGAGGATCATCCAGATCCTGATCAATGAAGGGATCTGACCAGGACAAGTTTCAGTCCTCACTGATGGACCCCACGAAATCCTCCAGACCTGTAACAGTTAAAGAGTCAACTACGACTCCCATAGTGCATTTCACCAGGAGACAGCCAATCAGAGAGCTGAAAGTGACAGAGACCTCCTGTCCTCTGAGAGACACACATTGGTCCCATTTCCTGTGTGATCCACAGTGTCTCCTTCAAGAGAGACACAGATTATAAATAGAGACAGAGTGACCTTCAGACGGGACACGGCTGACAGAGGACAAGTTAGCATCACTGACACACAGAGACAGAGACAGAGACAGAGGTCTCACTGAAACTGAAGACAGGTGGGAGTCACCAGAGGACCCAGGATGCCACTCAGACCCTTAATGTGCTGACATCACGATGACATCACGATGATATCTGCCTCATCAGAAACTGGGGAGGGATTAAGAGGAACATTGGATTTCTCCGGAACGCTAACTTTTTAGCATGTTAGCTAACGTTACATTCCATAGCAAAACAACCACGAATGGCTTCCTGTGACATCATCCGTCCACTGAGTGAGAGAGAGTCTGAGGTCTGCTGCTGCTTTACATAACTGCTCTTTGATGATGTCATATCTCCCATCATGCATCAGGCCAGTGGATGTTTGACCTTGATGGAGACTGAAGGACACACACACACACACACACACACACACACACTTACACACTGATGCACACACACAATAACCTGAAGTAAACAGCCTCAGAGTGGAGCTGTGTGTGTGTGTGTGTGTGTGTGTGTGTGTGTGTGTCACCCTGCATGGTCGGTGCTCAGCAGCGCCCCCTGGTTGTCTCCAGCTCAGAGTCTCTCAGGTCTTTCTTCATGCTCTGCTCTTTGAGCTCCGTCCACAGATGGTTAATGATGTCATGGTCGGGGACTGTGAGGGGCGTGGCCTAACCTTCAGCTAGCTCCTCTTCAGGGCGTCCATTATGGATTTGGAGGTGTGTTACACATCATAGTCCTCTCCTCATCTTCACGACTCAGAGACACTTGAGCTCCGTCAGCTGGAGTAGCAGCGTCTGCTCATTATGGTCTGTCTGACCTTCATCAGTCCTCAGGACGTGTCTCCAAACAGCATCAGGACGTGTCTCCAAACAGCATCAGGACGTGTCTCCATGTCCCTGCACAGACCTGTGAGGCTCAGTGTAGTGGTGAGGACACACCATGAGGTCATACCTGTCCAGGTGTGTCTGCACAGTACGACAGTGCACCACCACTCTTCCTCTCTCACACAGTTTTCAGCTTGACCTCCACACTTCCTGTTAATGTCCATTTCTTAACGACATGACCAAGTGACCTGAAAACACTTGGCTATCTTCCTCTAGTCTTCATCAGGTCTCTGAGTGTTCAGAGTGCTGCGGCTGTTTATCTTCCTCTAGTCTTCATCAGGTCTCTGAGTGTTCAGAGTGCTGCGGCTGTTTATCTTCCTCTAGTCTTCATCAGATTTCTGAGTGTTCAGAGTGCTGCGGCGGTTTATCTTTCTCTAGTCTTCATCAGGTCTCTGAGTGTTCAGAGTGCTGCGGCTGTTTATCTTTCTCTAGTCTTCATCAGGTCTTTGAGTGTTCAGAATGCTGCGGCTGTTTATCTTCCTCTAGTCTTCATCAGGTCTCTGAGTGTTCAGAGTGCAGGCAGCTGTTTATCTTCCTCTAGTCTTCATCACATCTCTGAGTGTTCAGAGTGCAGGCAGCTGTTTATCTTCCTCTAGTCTTCATCAGGTCTTTGAGTGTTCAGAGTGCTGCGGCTGTTTATCTTCCTCTAGTCTTCATCAGGTCTTTGAGTGTTCAGAGTGCTGCGGCTGTTTATCTTCCTCTAGTCTTCATCAGGTCTCTGAGTGTTCAGAGTGCAGGCAGCTGTTTATCTTCCTCTAGTCTTCATCAGGTCTCTGAGTGTTCAGAGTGCAGGCAGCTGTTTATCTTCCTCTAGTCTTCATCAGGTCTCTGAGTGTTCAGAGTGCAGGCAGCTGTTTATCTTCCTCTAGTCTTCATCAGGTCTCTGAGTGTTCAGAGTGCTGCGGCTGTTTATCTTCCTCTAGTCTTCATCAGGTCTTTGAGTGTTCAGAGTGCTGCGGCTGTTTATCTTTCTCTAGTCTTCATCAGGTCTTTGAGTGTTCAGAGTGCTGCGGCTGTTTATCTTCCTCTAGTCTTCATCAGGTCTCTGAGTGTTCAGAGTGCAGGCAGCTGTTTATCTTCCTCTAGTCTTCATCAGGTCTCTGAGTGTTCAGAGTGCAGGCAGCTGTTTATCTTCCTCTAGTCTTCATCAGGTCTCTGAGTGTTCAGAGTGCAGGCAGCTGTTTATCTTCCTCTAGTCTTCATCAGGTCTCTGAGTGTTCAGAGTGCTGCGGCTGTTTATCTTCCTCTAGTCTTCATCAGGTCTTTGAGTGTTCAGAGTGCTGCGGCTGTTTATCTTTCTCTAGTCTTCATCAGGTCTTTGAGTGTTCAGAGTGCTGCGGCTGTTTATCTTCCTCTAGTCTTCATCAGGTCTCTGAGTGTTCAGAGTGCAGGCAGCTGTTTATCTTCCTCTAGTCTTCATCAGGTCTCTGACTGTTCAGAGTGCTGCGGCTGTTTATCTTCCTCTAGTCTTCATCAGGTCTCTGAGTGTTCAGAGTGCTGCAGCTGTTTATCTTCCTCTAGTCTTCATCAGGTCTCTGAGTGTTCAGAGTGCTGCGGCTGTTTATCTTTCTCTAGTCTTCATCAGGTCTCTGAGTGTTCAGAGTGCAGGCAGCTGTTTATCTTCCTCTAGTCTTCATCACATCTCTGAGTGTTCAGAGTGCTGCAGCTGTTTATCTTCCTCTAGTCTTCATCACATCTCTGAGTGTTCAGAGTGCTGCAGCTGTTTATCTTCCTCTAGTCTTCATCACATCTCTGAGTGTTCAGAGTGCAGGCAGCTGTTTATCTTCCTCTAGTCTTCATCAGGTCTCTGAGTGTTCAGAGTGCTGCGGCGGTTTATCTTCCTCTAGTCTTCATCAGGTCTCTGAGTGTTCAGAGTGCAGGCAGCTGTTTATCTTCCTCTAGTCTTCATCAGGTCTCTGAGTGTTCAGAGTGCAGGCAGCTGTTTATCTTCCTCTAGTCTTCATCACATCTCTGAGTGTTCAGAGTGCTGCGGCTGTTTATCTTCCTCTAGTCTTCATCAGGTCTTTGAGTGTTCAGAGTGCTGCGGCTGTTTATCTTCCTCTAGTCTTCATCAGGTCTCTGAGTGTTCAGAGTGCTGCGGCTGTTTATCTTCCTCTAGTCTTCATCAGGTCTCTGAGTGTTCAGAGTGCTGCGGCTGTTTATCTTCCTCTAGTCTTCATCAGGTCTCTGAGTGTTCAGAGTGCAGGCAGCTGTTTATCTTCCTCTAGTCTTCATCAGGTCTCTGAGTGTTCAGAGTGCTGCGGCTGTTTATCTTCCTCTAGTCTTCATCAGGTCTCTGAGTGTTCAGAGTGCTGCGGCTGTTTATCTTTCTCTAGTCTTCATCAGGTCTCTGAGTGTTCAGAGTGCAGGCAGCTGTTTATCTTCCTCTAGTCTTCATCACATCTCTGAGTGTTCAGAGTGCTGCAGCTGTTTATCTTCCTCTAGTCTTCATCAGGTCTCTGAGTGTTCAGAGTGCTGCGGCGGTTTATCTTCCTCTAGTCTTCATCAGGTCTCTGAGTGTTCAGAGTGCAGGCAGCTGTTTATCTTCCTCTAGTCTTCATCAGGTCTCTGAGTGTTCAGAGTGCAGGCAGCTGTTTATCTTTCTCTAGTCTTCATCAGGTCTCTGCGTGTTCAGAGTGCTGCAGCTGTTTATCTTCCTCTAGTCTTCATCACATCTCTGAGTGTTCAGAGTGCAGGCAGCTGTTTATCTTTCTCTAGTCTTCATCAGGTCTCTGAGTGTTCAGAGTGCTGCAGCTGTTTATCTTCCTCTAGTCTTCATCAGGTCTCTGAGTGTTTAGAGTGCTGCGGCTGTTTATCTTCCTCTAGTCTTCATCAGGTCTCTGAGTGTTCAGAGTGCTGCGGCTGTTTATCTTCCTCTAGTCTTCATCAGGTGCCCATGGCTGCTGAGTTTTGGGACAAGCTGTCTCACTGCTGAGCTGTCTCACTGCTCAGCTGTCTCACTGCTCAGAGGTCTCACTGTTCAGCTGTCTCACTGCTCAGAGGTCTCACTGCTCAGCTGTCTCAGTGCTCAGCTGTCTCACTGCTCAGAGGTCTCACTGCTCAGCTGTCTCACTGCTCAGAGGTCTCACTACTCAGCTGTTCTCACTGCTGAGCTGTCTCACTGCTCAGCTGTCTCACTGCTCAGAGGTCTCACTACTCAGCTGTCTCACTGCTCAGCTGTCTCAGTGCTCAGCTGTCTCACTGCGCAGAGGTCTCACTGCTCAGCTGTCTCAGTGCACAGAGGTCTCACTACTCAGCTGTCTCACTGTGCATTTGTCTCACTGCTCAGAGGTCCCAGGGTGTGTTACTGTGTGTGTGTGTGTGTGCGTGTGTGCGTGCGTTAATGTGTGTGTGTGCGTGCGTTAATGTATGTGTGCGCGTGTGTCCGTGCATTAATGTGTGTGTGTGCGTGCGTTAATGTATGTGTGTGTGTGTGTGTGCATTAATGTGTGTGTGTGTGTGTGTGTGTGCGTGCATTAATGTATGTGTGTGTGTGTGTGTGTGTGTGTGTGTGTGTGTTAATCTGGATTAAGCAGACAGACGAAGTTGATTGGACTGTAATCTATCCACACACACACACACACACACACACACACACACACACACACGTTTGTGTATATGTAGTTGTGAGGACCCTCATGTACCTCTTAAAGGGACAGTACCAGGCCTTTAACAGGTCACATGACCAGAGTCAGACTGTGATGTCATCTTTAAAGTCTGCAGCAGCACAACACACAGACAGATGTTGCATGTAGTTACCCTTAGTTACCTGTAGTGACCTGTAGTTGCCTTTAGTTACCTGTAGTGACCTGTAGTTGCCTGTAGTTACCTGTAGTGACCTGTAGTTGCCTTTAGTTACCTGTAGTGACCTGTAGTTGCCTGTAGTTACCTGTAGTTACCTGTAGTTGCCTGTAGTTACCTGTAGTGACCTGTAGTTGCCTTTAGTTACCTGTAGTGACCTGTAGTTGCCTGTAGTTACCTGTAGTGACCTGTAGTTGCCTTTAGTTACCTGTAGTGACCTGTAGTTGCCTGTAGTTACCTGTAGTTGCCTGTAGTTACCTGTAGTTACCTGTAGTTACCTGTAGTGACCTGTAGTTGCCTGTAGTTACCTGTAGTGACCTGTGGTTGCCTTTAGTTACCTGTAGTGACCTGTAGTTGCCTGTAGTTACCTGTAGTCGAATATTTAGAACATATATACATACACACTATATATATATGTATGTATATATGTGTTCAGGGGTTAAACTGTTACAGCTGTCAGCCAATCAGAGAGCAGGATTCTCTGTTGCCGGGTAAAAACCACTTTGAACTGACTGCTGTTAATGTGAATGATAAAAATCCAACATGAGACAGAGCTGAGAGATTATACCCTCCCCCCTCACTCCTCCTCTCTCCCTGCTCCTCCCCCTCCCTGCTCCCCCCCTCACTCCTCCTTTCTCCCTGCTCCTCCCCCTCCATGCCCCCCCTCTCCTCCTCTCTCCCTGCTCCTCCCCCTCCCCCCAACCCCCTCCCTGATCCCCCCCCACTCCTCCTCTCTCCCTGCCCCTCCCCCTCCCTGCTCCTCCCCCTCCCCCCAACCCCCTCCCTGAAAACCCCCCCACTCCTCCTCTCTCCCTGCTCCTCCCCCTCCCTGCTCCTCCCCCTCCCCCCAACCCCCTCCCTGAAACCCCCCCCACTCCTCCTCTCTCCCTGCTCCTCCCCCTCCCCATCACTGAATGTAGGTCATGAGCAGGGGGCGGGGCCAAACTCAAGAGGATTATAAAGATGACACATTTAGAGGAGACGATGTGATGAGCTGCACTGTGTCATAAAATAACTCCTGCTTTGTGTCTCCTCCTGTCTCCTCCTCTATTTCCCCCTCTGTCTCCTCCTCTGTCTCCCCCCTCTGTCTCCTCCTCTCTCTCCTCCTCTGTCTCCTTCTTTGTCTCCTCCTCTCTCTCCTCCTTTGTCTCCTCTCTCTCCTCCTCTGTCTCCTCCTTTGTCTCCTCCTCTCTCCTACTCTGTCTCCTCCTTTCTCTCCTCTTGTCTCCTCCTCTGTCTCCCCCCATCTCCTCCTCTGTCTGCCCCCTCTGTCTCCCCCCTGTCTCCTCCTCTGTCTCCCCCCTCTGTCTCTTCCTTTGTCTCCTCCTCTGTCTCCTCCTTTGTCACCTCCTCTCTCTCCTCCTCTGTCTCCTCCGCTGTCTCCCCGTCTCCTCCTCTGTTTCCTCCGCTGTCTCCCCCTCTGTCTACTCCTCTCTCTCCTCCTCTGTCTCCTCCTTTGTCACCTCCTCTCTCTCCTCCTCTGTCTCCTCCTTTCTCTCCTCCTCTGTCTTCCCCTGTTTCCCCCTCTCTCTGCTCCTCTGTCTCCTCCTCTCTCTCCTCCTCTGTCCCTTCCTCTCTCTCCTCCTCTGTCTCCTCCTCTCTCTCCTCCTCTGTCTTCCCCTCTCTCCTCCTCTGTCTCCCCCTCTGTCTCCCCCCTGTCTCCTCCTCTGTCTCCCCCCCCCGTCTCCTTTGTCTCCTCCTCTGTCTCCTCCCTCTGTCTCCCCCTCTGTCTCCCCCTCTCTCTCCTCCTCTGTCTCCTCCTCAGGTCTCATCCTGCTCTTCTACCTGATCTTCTACCTGTTTCTGGCGGGGATGTTTGTTCTCACCATGTACATCATGCTGCTGACGCTCGACGACTACAAGCCCACCTGGCAGGACCGCCTGGCTACTCCAGGTAACAAAACAAACACACAGACCATATTCAGCCTGTGACTGGTTAACGAGGCTCAGCTGTGACTGGTTAACAAGACTTAGCTGTGACCGGTTAACGAGGCTCAGTCTGGGACTGGTTAACGAGGCTCAGTCTGGGACTGGTTAACGAGGCTCAGCCTGTCATTAGTTAACAAGGCTCGGCCTCTGACTGGTTAACGAGGCTCAGCTGTGACTGGTTAACGAGGCTCAGCCTGTCATTAGTTAACAAGGCTCAGCCTCTGACTGGTTAACGAGGCTCAGCTGTGACTGGTTAACAAAGCTCAGCTGTGACTGTTTAACAAGGCTCAGCCTGTCATTAGTTAACAAGGCTCGGCCTCTGACTGGTTAACGAGGCTCAGCTGTGACTGGTTAACAAGGCTTAGCTGTGACTGGTTAACAAGGCTCAGCTGTGACTGGTTAACAAGACTTAGCTGTGACCGGTTAACGAGGCTCAGTTGTGACTGGTTAACGAGGCTCAGTCTGGGACTGGTTAACGAGGCTCCTCCTCTGTCTCCCTCCTCTGTCTCTTCCTTTGTCTCAGCTGTGAGTGGTTAACGAAGCTCAGCCTGTCATTAGTTAACAAGGCTCGGCCTCTGACTGGTTAACGAGGCTCAGCTGTGACTGGTTAACAAAGCTGAGCTGTGACTGTTTAACAAGGCTCAGCCTGTCATTAGTTAACAAGGCTCCGCCTCTGACTGGTTAACAAGTCTCAGCTGTGATTGGTTAACAAGGCTTAGCCTGTCATTAGTTAACAAGGCTTGAACTGTGACCGGTCAACAAGGCTCAGCCTGTGATTGGGTAACGAGGCTAAGCCTGTCATTAGTTAACAAGGCTCGGCCTGTGACTGCTTAAAGACGCTCAGCCTGTCAGTTAACAAGGCTCGGCCTGTGACTGGTTAACAAGCCTCAGCTATGACTGGTTAACAAGGCTCAGCCTGTCATTAGTAAAGGAGACTCAGTTGTGACTGGTTAACGATGCTCAGCTGTGACTGGTTAACAAGGCTCAGCCTGTCATTAGTAAAGGAGACTCAGTTGTGACTGGTTAACGATGCTCAGCTGTGACTGGTTAACAAGGCTCAGCCTGTCATTAGTTAACGAGGCTCAGCTGTGACTGGTTAACGAGGCTCAGCTGTGACTGTTTAACAAGGCTTAGCCTGTCATTAGTTAACAAGGCTCAGCCTGTGACTGTTTAACGAGGCTCACTTGTGACTGGTTAACAAGGCTCAGCCTGTGACCGGTTAACGAGGCTCAGCTGTGACTGGTTAATGAGGCTCAGCTGTGACTGCTTAACAAGGCTTAGCCTGTCATTAGTTAACAAGGCTTGAACTGTGACTGGTTAACAAGGCTTAGCTGTGACTGGTTAACAAGGCTCAGCTGTGACTGGTTAACAAGACTTAGCTGTGACCGGTTAACGAGGCTCAGTTGTGACTGGTTAACGAGGCTCAGTCTGGGACTGGTTAACGAGGCTCCTCCTCTGTCTCCCTCCTCTGTCTCTTCCTTTGTCTCAGCTGTGAGTGGTTAACGAAGCTCAGCCTGTCATTAGTTAACAAGGCTCGGCCTCTGACTGGTTAACGAGGCTCAGCTGTGACTGGTTAACAAAGCTGAGCTGTGACTGTTTAACAAGGCTCAGCCTGTCATTAGTTAACAAGGCTCCGCCTCTGACTGGTTAACAAGTCTCAGCTGTGATTGGTTAACAAGGCTTAGCCTGTCATTAGTTAACAAGGCTTGAACTGTGACCGGTCAACAAGGCTCAGCCTGTGACCGGTCAACAAGGCTCCGCCTGTGATTGGGTAACGAGGCTAAGCCTGTCATTAGTTAACAAGGCTCGGCCTGTGACTGCTTAAAGACGCTCAGCCTGTCAGTTAACACGGCTCGGCCTGTGACTGGTTAACAAGCCTCAGCTATGACTGGTTAACAAGGCTCAGCCTGTCATTAGTAAAGGAGACTCAGTTGTGACTGGTTAACGATGCTCAGCTGTGACTGGTTAACAAGGCTCAGCCTGTCATTAGTAAAGGAGACTCAGTTGTGACTGGTTAACGATGCTCAGCTGTGACTGGTTAACAAGGCTCAGCCTGTCATTAGTTAACGAGGCTCAGCTGTGACTGGTTAACGAGGCTCAGCTGTGACTGTTTAACAAGGCTTAGCCTGTCATTAGTTAACAAGGCTCAGCCTGTGACTGTTTAACGAGGCTCACCTGTGACTGGTTAACAAGGCTCAGCCTGTGACCGGTTAACGAGGCTCAGCTGTGACTGGTTAATGAGGCTCAGCTGTGACTGCTTAACAAGGCTTAGCCTGTCATTAGTTAACAAGGCTTGAACTGTGACTGGTTAACGAGGCTCCTCCTCTGTCTCCCCCCTCTGTCTCTTCCTTTGTCTCAGCTGTGAGTGGTTAACGAAGCTCAGCCTGTCATTAGTTAACAAGGCTCGGCCTCTGACTGGTTAACGAGGCTCAGCTGTGACTGGTTAACAAAGCTGAGCTGTGACTGTTTAACAAGGCTCAGCCTGTCATTAGTTAACAAGGCTCCGCCTCTGACTGGTTAACAAGTCTCAGCTGTGATTGGTTAACAAGGCTTAGCCTGTCATTAGTTAACAAGGCTTGAACTGTGACCGGTCAACAAGGCTCAGCCTGTGATTGGGTAACGAGGCTAAGCCTGTCATTAGTTAACAAGGCTCGGCCTGTGACTGCTTAAAGACGCTCAGCCTGTCAGTTAACACGGCTCGGCCTGTGACTGGTTAACAAGCCTCAGCTATGACTGGTTAACAAGGCTCAGCCTGTCATTAGTAAAGGAGACTCAGTTGTGACTGGTTAACGATGCTCAGCTATGACTGGTTAACAAGGCTCAGCCTGTCATTAGTAAAGGAGACTCAGTTGTGACTGGTTAACGATGCTCAGCTGTGACTGGTTAACAAGGCTCAGCCTGTCATTAGTAAAGGAGACTCAGTTGTGACTGGTTAACGATGCTCAGCTGTGACTGGTTAACAAGGCTCAGCCTGTCATTAGTTAACGCGGCTCAGCTGTGACTGGTTAACGAGGCTCAGCTGTGACTGTTTAACAAGGCTTAGCCTGTCATTAGTTAACAAGGCTCGGCCTGTGACTGTTTAACGAGGCTCACCTGTGACTGGTTAACAAGGCTCAGCCTGTGACCGGTTAACGAGGCTCAGCTGTGACTGGTTAATGAGGCTCAGCTGTGACTGCTTAACAAGGCTTAGCCTGTCATTAGTTAACAAGGCTTGAACTGTGACTGGTTAACGAGGCTCCTCCTCTGTCTCCCCCCTCTGTCTCTTCCTTTGTCTCAGCTGTGAGTGGTTAACGAAGCTCAGCCTGTCATTAGTTAACAAGGCTCGGCCTCTGACTGGTTAACGAGGCTCAGCTGTGACTGGTTAACAAAGCTGAGCTGTGACTGTTTAACAAGGCTCAGCCTGTCATTAGTTAACAAGGCTCCGCCTCTGACTGGTTAACAAGTCTCAGCTGTGATTGGTTAACAAGGCTTAGCCTGTCATTAGTTAACAAGGCTTGAACTGTGACCGGTCAACAAGGCTCAGCCTGTGATTGGGTAACGAGGCTAAGCCTGTCATTAGTTAACAAGGCTCGGCCTGTGACTGCTTAAAGACGCTCAGCCTGTCAGTTAACACGGCTCGGCCTGTGACTGGTTAACAAGCCTCAGCTATGACTGGTTAACAAGGCTCAGCCTGTCATTAGTAAAGGAGACTCAGTTGTGACTGGTTAACGATGCTCAGCTATGACTGGTTAACAAGGCTCAGCCTGTCATTAGTAAAGGAGACTCAGTTGTGACTGGTTAACGATGCTCAGCTGTGACTGGTTAACAAGGCTCAGCCTGTCATTAGTAAAGGAGACTCAGTTGTGACTGGTTAACGATGCTCAGCTGTGACTGGTTAACAAGGCTCAGCCTGTCATTAGTTAACGCGGCTCAGCTGTGACTGGTTAACGAGGCTCAGCTGTGACTGTTTAACAAGGCTTAGCCTGTCATTAGTTAACAAGGCTCGGCCTGTGACTGTTTAACGAGGCTCACCTGTGACTGGTTAACAAGGCTCAGCCTGTGACCGGTTAACGAGGCTCAGCTGTGACTGGTTAATGAGGCTCAGCTGTGACTGCTTAACAAGGCTTAGCCTGTCATTAGTTAACAAGGCTTGAACTGTGACTGGTTAACAAGGCTTAGCTGTGACTGGTTAACAAGGCTCAGCTGTGACTGGTTAACAAGACTTAGCTGTGACCGGTTAACGAGGCTCAGTTGTGACTGGTTAACGAGGCTCAGTCTGGGACTGGTTAACGAGGCTCCTCCTCTGTCTCCCTCCTCTGTCTCTTCCTTTGTCTCAGCTGTGAGTGGTTAACGAAGCTCAGCCTGTCATTAGTTAACAAGGCTCGGCCTCTGACTGGTTAACGAGGCTCAGCTGTGACTGGTTAACAAAGCTGAGCTGTGACTGTTTAACAAGGCTCAGCCTGTCATTAGTTAACAAGGCTCCGCCTCTGACTGGTTAACAAGTCTCAGCTGTGATTGGTTAACAAGGCTTAGCCTGTCATTAGTTAACAAGGCTTGAACTGTGACCGGTCAACAAGGCTCAGCCTGTGATTGGGTAACGAGGCTAAGCCTGTCATTAGTTAACAAGGCTCGGCCTGTGACTGCTTAAAGACGCTCAGCCTGTCAGTTAACACGGCTCGGCCTGTGACTGGTTAACAAGCCTCAGCTATGACTGGTTAACAAGGCTCAGCCTGTCATTAGTAAAGGAGACTCAGTTGTGACTGGTTAACGATGCTCAGCTGTGACTGGTTAACAAGGCTCAGCCTGTCATTAGTAAAGGAGACTCAGTTGTGACTGGTTAACGATGCTCAGCTGTGACTGGTTAACAAGGCTCAGCCTGTCATTAGTTAACGCGGCTCAGCTGTGACTGGTTAACGAGGCTCAGCTGTGACTGTTTAACAAGGCTTAGCCTGTCATTAGTTAACAAGGCTCGGCCTGTGACTGTTTAACCAGGCTCACCTGTGACTGGTTAACAAGGCTCAGCCTGTGACCGGTTAACGAGGCTCAGCTGTGACTGGTTAATGAGGCTCAGCTGTGACTGCTTAAGAAGGCTCAGCTGTGACTGCTTAACAAGGCTTAGCCTGTCATTAGTTAACAAGGCTTGAACTGTGACTGGTTAACAAGGCTCAGCTGTGACTTGTTAACGAGGCTCAGCCTGTGATTGGGTAACGAGGCTCAGCCTGTCATTAGTTAACGAAGCTCAGCTGTGACTGGTTAACAAGGCTCAGCCTGTGACTGTTTAACAAGGCTCAGCTGTGACTGGTTAACAAGGCTCAGCTGTGACTGGTTAACGAAGCTCAGCCTGTGATTGGGTAACGTGGCTCAGCTGTGACTGCTTAACAAGGCTCAGCTGTGACTGCTTAACAAGTCTTAGCCTGTCATTAGTTAACAAGGCTTGAACTGTGACTGGTTATCAAGGCTCAGCTATGAGTGGTTAACAAGGCTGTCATTAGCCTGTCATTAGTAAACGAGACTCAGTTGTGACTGGTTAACGAGGCTCGGCCTGTGACTGGTTAACAAGGCTCGGCCTGTCAATAGTTAACGAGGCTCGGCCTGTCAATAGTTAACGAGGCTCGGCCTGTGACTGCTTAACGAGGCTCAGCCTGTGACTGGTTAACGAGGCTCAGCCTGTCATTAGTAAACAAGATTCAGCCTGTCATTAGTAAATGAGACTCAGTTGTGACTGGTTAAAGAGGCTCAGCCTGTCATTAGTAAACGAGACTCAGTTTTGACTGGTTGACGAGGCTCAGCTGTGACTGGTTAACCAGGCTCAGCTGTGACTGGTTAACAAGGCTCAGCCTGTCATTAGTAAACGAGACTCAGTTGTGACTGGTTGACGAGGCTCAGCTGTGACTGGTTAACGAGGCTCAGCCTGTCATTAGTAAATGAGACTCAGTTGTGACTGGTTAACGAGGCTCAGCTGTGACTGTTTAACGAGGCTCAGTTGTGACTGGTTAATGAGGCTCAGCCTGTGACTGTTTAACGAGGCTCAGCCTGTGACCAGTTAACGAGGCTGAGCTGTGACTGGTTAAAGAGGCTCAGCCTGTGACTGGTTAACGAGGCTCAGCTGTGACTGTTTAACGAGGCTCAGCTGTGACTGGTTAATGAGGCTCAGCCTGTGACTGTTTAACGAGGCTCAGCCTGTGACTGGTTAACGAGGCTGAGCTGTGACTGGTTAATGAGGCTCAGCCTGTGACTGTTTAACGAGGCTCAGCTGTGACTGGTTAATGAGGCTCAGTCTGTGACTGGTTAACGAGGCTCAGTCTGTGACTGTTTAACGAGGCTCAGCCTGTGACTGTTTAACGAGGCTCAGCCTGTGACCGGTTAACGAGGCTGAGCTGTGACTGGTTAAAGAGGCTCAGCCTGTGACTGTTTAACGAGGCTCAGCTGTGACTGGTTAACGAGGCTCAGATGTGACTAGTTAACGAGGCTCAGCCTGTCATTAGTAAATGAGACTCAGTTGTGACTGTTTAACAAGGCTCAGCCTGTCATTGGTTAACGAGGACGTGTGTTGTCATGTTTCAGGGATGATGATTCGTCCGAAGGGGGACCAGCTGGAGATCAGTTTCTCGGTGTCGGACACTGAGAGTTGGGACGGTTTCATTCAGAACCTCAACAACTTTCTGTCCCGTAAGACGCTGGTTAAACAATCAGAATATTACAGGATGTGATGTAACACATCGTAATTAATTCATGTGTACAGTTTGGCATCTGACTCTCTACTTGTCTGTCTGTCCACCTGTCTGTGTGCCTACAGCATACAACGACAGCTATCAGGTTCAGACCAATGATAACTGCCCACCAGATCAATACTTCATTCAAGAGGACAGTGGAGAGGTAACCTGTCTGTTTCTACACCTGTCTGTCTCTCCAACTGTCTCACTCTCAATCTGTCTGTCTCCACCTGTCTCACTCTTCACCTGTCTCACTCTATGTCTGTCTGCCTCTCTGCAGGTCAGGAACAATCCTAAGCGTTCCTGTCAGTTCAATCGGACCATGTTGGAGGAGTGTTCTGGGATTTCAGATCGTTTCTATGGTTACAGCAGAGGTCAGCCCTGCATCCTCATCAAACTCAACCGGGTACGTTGACCTTTGACCCTGAGACCAAAATGAGCCTGGTCTGTGGGTGGACCGTAGTGACGGGTATGTCCACCTTTGACCCTGAGACCAGACTGAACCTGGTCTGTTGGTGGACCGTAGTGACGGGTACGTCCATCTTTGACCCTGAGACCAGACTGAAGCTGGTCTGTAGGTGGACCGTAGTGACGGGTACGTCCATCTTTGACTCTGAGACCAGACTGAACCTGGTCTGTGGGTGGACCGTAGTGATGGGTACGTCTATATTTGACCCTGAGACCAGACTGAACCTGGTCTGTTGGCAGACCGTAGTGACGGGTACGTCCATCCGTGACCCTGAGACCAGACTGAACCTGGTCTGTAGGTGGACCGTAGTGATGGGTACGTCTATATTTGACCCTGAGACCAGACTGAACCTGGTCTGTTGGCAGACCGTAGTGACGGGTACGTCCATCCTTGACCCTGAGACCAGACTGAACCTGGTCTGAAGGTGGACCGTAGTGACGGGTATGTCCACCTTTGACCCTGAGACCAGACTGAACCTGCTCTGTGGGTGGACCGTAGTGACGGGTATGTTGACCTTTGACCCTGAGACCAGACTGAACCCGGTCTGTAAGCGGACCGTAGTGACAGGTACGTCAGCCATTGAGAACCAGACTGA
Source organism: Epinephelus malabaricus (assembly GCA_037127435.1). Classification (NCBI taxonomy): domain Eukaryota; kingdom Metazoa; phylum Chordata; class Actinopteri; order Perciformes; family Serranidae; genus Epinephelus; species Epinephelus malabaricus. Next base: position 336,245 of record JANUFT010000363.1, read on the forward strand.
CTCTGATTGGTTTTCATGACGTTCCTGCTGATGGATCATTTGGTTCTCTGTTAATGGAGACACTGAAACACGTTCTGACCTGTCTGTCTCTACAGGTCATTGGTATGTTGCCGGGGAAGGACGGTCAGTCTCCTTATGTCATCTGTGGAGCCAAGGTATGTATCTGTCTCTCTGAATTTGAATCTGTCTCTCTGAATCTGTCTGAATCTGTCTCTCTGAATTTGAGTCTGTCTCTCTCAATCTGTCTCTCTGAATTTGAGTCCGTCTCTCTGAATCCATCTCTCTGAATCTGTCTCTCTGAATTTGTCTCTCTGAATTTGAGTCCGTCTCTCTGAATCTCTCTCTGAATGTGTTTGTCTCCATTTTTTTATTCCTCCATCATCAGAGGTATAAAGTGGAGAAAAATGAGTGGGTAAGAACAAATGAAGGTTGTGGAACATAGAACCACAGAGTTAGAACATAGAACCACAGATTGAGAACGTAGAACATAGAATCACAAAGTTAGAACATAGAACTACAGATTTATAACGTAGAACCACAGAGTTAGAACATCGAACCACAGATTTAGAATGTAGAACCACAGATTTAGAACGTAGAACCGGATTTAGAACATAGAACCACAGATTTAGAACGTAGAACCACAGAGTTAGAACATAGAACGGGATTTAGAACATAGAACCACAGATTTAGAACGTAGAACCACAGAGTTAGAACAAAGAACCACAGATTAAGAACATAGAATCGGATTTAGAACATAGAACCACAGATTTTGAACATAGAACCGGATTTAGAACATAGAACCACAGATTTTGAACATAGAACCGGATTTAGAACATAGAACCGGATTTAGAACATAGAACAACAGATTTAGAACATAGAACTGGATTTAGAACATAGAAACACAGATTTTGAACATAGAACCAGATTTAGAACATAGAACCGGATTTAGAACATAGAACAACAGATTTAGAACATAGAACCGGATTTAGAACATAGAACAACAGATTTAGAACATAGAACTGGATTTAGAACATAGAAACACAGAGTCAGAACACAGAACATGAACAGAAGTTCTCCTGGTTAATGTTCCTGTGTGAACTGCAGGTTATTGATGACTGATCTGAAGTATTGATCTGTGTGTGTGTGTGTGTGTGTGTGTGCAGAGGGAGGACACTGAAAAGATCGGACCTTTGGCCTACTATCCTCCCAACGGAACCTTCAACCTCATGTACTACCCATACTACGGCAAGAAGGCTCAGGTAACACACCGAGAACACACACAAACACACACACACACACACACACACTAGAGGACGGTGTGTTCAGGAACTGTGATGATGTCCTGCAGTGATGTCATGTCACTCAGTGTGTGATGTGTTCAATGTCACAGGTGAACTACACTCAGCCGCTGGTGGCCGTGAAGTTCCTGAACGCCTCTCTGAACACAGACATCAACATCGAGTGTAAGATTCACTCCAACACTCTGGCCGACGGCAGCGACAGGGACAAGTTCGCCGGACGGGTGTCCTTCAAACTACGAATCAACGACAAATAGACACACACACACTCATACGCTGGTTAAAGCTGCACATGTCAACATGTTTCAGTTGTCACACACACACACACACACACACACACACACTCTGTCCGTTAGAGCCTCGAACACACCTGTACCTGTCCTCAGTCATGATGCATTTACTGACCTTTAGTTCCCATCTGATTGTTTCCTGTACCCATCCTGTTGCTTCAGTGCAGCTTTAACTGACCCCAAACCCACCAATCAGCACTCACACACGCAGTGATGTCACTGAGGACAGACTGACCCACAGGAGGCTCTTCACCTCCTTCATCATCATCATCATCATCATCGTCACTCTGCATGAACACCAAATTACTGATCACACAGCTGACGTGTTTACTGTTTATTTATGTATGTCTCCAGTTATTTATTACCTGTTTGTTTGTTTATTTATTTATTTGTTGACATATTTATTTATTTATTTATGGTGATGTTTTGTTTTTTTACAACTTTAAACTCATCACAGAGAGCGCCATTAATACTGGACTATCAGGTAAGAAAGGCTCTGATTGGCTGTTTACAGTGCACACACGTCACAAACCAGTTCAACAGAAACCAGTTTAACAGGAACCAGTTTAGCAAAACTAGTTTAACATCAGAAACCAGTTTAACAGGAACCATTTTAATAAAACCAGTTTAACTAAACCAGTTTAACATCAGAAACCAGTTTAACATCAGAAACCAGTTAAACAAAACCAGTTTAACATCAGAAACCAGTTGAACAAAACCAATTTAACACCAGGAACCAGTTAAACAGGAACCAGTTTAACATCAGAAACCAGTTTAACAGAAACCAGTTCGGTAATTGGTCTCGTCGTGTGTTGTCATGGAAGCAGCTGAATCCACAGCCAATCGGATGCTCGCTGTAGTAGCCATGGTAGCAGTGTTGGTGTGTGATGTCATATCTTTGTCTGGTTAGTTAATTAGTAATTAGTGATGTCATGACTTAATGTGGTCATCCAGTTAGGAAGTGGTTCAGTGTTTATTTGTTGTTTTTGTTGATTTGTTTATGTGTGATTTTGTTTACTATCATCACCATGGGGCTGAGCATGACAACCGTTACCATGAAAACCAGACCAGGTGACACACAGTCTCTTTACCTGTCCTTCACCCTCCATACACACACCTGAACTGCTCTCCAACAACTGTCTTCCTTTAAAGAGTGACCAGCCAATCAGATGGTCCTGCTGTATGATGTCATATGATACTTGTTTGTGGTTGGTTGATTTCTCCCGTCTGAAAATTTCCTTATGTTTCACAGACATAGAAAAAATTAAGAAATTAAACAAAAAAAAATGACAAAAAAAGAACATGTCTGTGTGATTTATGTACTACAAACTGTAATACCTCCTTTTTTTAGGACTACAAACTAATATTTCCTGGTTTTAGGATTACAAACTGTAATACATCCTTTTTTAGGACTACAAGCTGTAATACTTGCTGGTTTTAGGACTACAAACTGTAATATTTCCTGGTTTTAGGATTACAAACTGTAACACTTCCTTTTTTAGGACTATAAACTGTAATACTTGCTGGTTTTAGGATTACAAACTGTAATACATCCTGGTTTTAGGACTACAAACTAACACTTCCTGGTTTTAGGACTACAAACTGTAATACTTCCTGGTTTTAGGACTACAAACTGTAACACTTACTGGTTTTAGGACTGCAAACTGTAACACTTCCTGGTTTTAGAACTACAAACTGTAACACTTACTGGTTTTAGGACTGCAAACTGTAACACTTCCTGGTTTTAGAACTACAAACTGTAATACTTCCTGGTTTTAGGACTACAAACTGACACTTTCTGGTTTTAGGACTACAAACTATCACACTCCCTTTTTTTAGGACTACAAACGGTAACACTTCCTGGTTTTAGGACTACAAATTAACACTTCCTGGTTTTAGGACTACAAACACATCCTAGTTTAATGGTGCGTTCGTTTTGTACTCGGAGGTCGGAAATTCCCAGTTCCCAGTCGGAAGTTTAAACTCGAACACACCCTGAGATCGGATTTCCAACTCGGAAACTCGGAGCAACCACATCATCCCCGACTTACGAATTCAAGATGGCTGCCAGTCACATACATAGTGAGTACTGTTTATAGCAGCTTTATGTGTCTCACATCAGGTCAGCCTCATCTGCGGCGTTCATCAGTCAGAGTGCATGATGGTTTTGAAGCTGTCTATACTCCCAAAGTGCACGGGCAACAAAGGCTGTCTTGCGGGCGTCCATATTTTTTTCCGACTTGTCCGCCCTCGTCAACTAGAATGCAAAAACTGTTGTCAACTCGGAAGTGACGTCATTCCCACTTCCGACCTCCGACCTCAGAGTACAAAATGAATGCAGCATTAGCACAGGTAAGACACCGTGGAAGTCGTCACTTTCTGTGACATCAGCACCTTGTCTCAGTGTTCCTGTCTCTGCTGAAATCTGTGAAACGTGTCAACTGCTGTGGTATTTGGCAACATGTGTCATCTGGTGGAACCGCGGGTCAGTTGTGGCGGGGGGCCAGTTGATGTGGCAGCGGATCAGTTGTGGCGGTGGGCCAGTTGATGTGGCAGCGGGTCAGTTGTGGCGGGGGGGTCAGTTGATGTGGCAGTGAGTCAGTTGTTGTGGCAGCGGGTCAGTTGTTGTAGGGGGTCAGTTGTGGCGGCGGAGGGTCAATTGTTGCGGCGGTGGGTCAACTGTTGCGGCGGCGGGTCAGTGGTTGAGGTGGCAGGTCAGCTGTTGTGGCAGCGAGTCAGTTGTGGCGGGGGGTCAGTTGTGGCGGGGGGTCAGTTGTGGCAGCGAGTCAGCTGTTGTGGCAGGCGGGTCAGTTGTTGTGGCGGTGGGTCAGTTGTGGCAGCGGGTCAGTTGTTGTGGCAGTGGGTCAGTTGTGGCAGCGGGTCAGTTGTTGTGGCGGCGGGTCAGTTGATGTGGCGGGGGGTCAACTGATGTGGCGGGGGGTCAGTTGTTGTGGTGGGGGGTCAACTGATGTGGCGGGGGGTCAGTTGTTGTGGTGGGGGGGTCAGTTGTTGTGGCAGCGGGTCAGTTGTTGTGGCGGGGGGTCAATTGATGTGGCGGGGGGGTCAACTGATGTGGTGGGGGGGTCAGTTGATGTGGCGGGGGGTCAACTGTTGCGGCGGGGGGTCAGTTGTTGTGGCAGTGGGTCAGTTATTGTGGCGGGGGGTCAGTTGATGTGGCAGCGGGTCAGTTGTTGCGGCGGGGGGGGTCAATTGATGTGGCGGGGGGGTCAATTGATGTGGCAGGGGGGTCAATTGATGTGGCAGGGGGTCAACTGATGTGGCGGGGGGTCAATTGATGTGGCAGGGGGGGTCAATTGATGTGGCAGGGGGGTCAATTGATGTGGCAGGGGGTCAACTGATGTGGCGGGGGGGGTCAATTGATGTGGCGGGGGGTCAGTTGTGGCAGTGGGTCAGTTGTTGTGGCGGCGGGTCAGTTGATGTGGCAGCGGGTCAGTTGTGGCGGGGGGTCAGTTGTTGTGGCGGGGGGTCAACTGATGTGGCGGGGGGTCAATTGATGTGGCAAGGGGGGTCAACTGATGTGGCGGGGGGGTCAATTGATGTGGCAGGGGGGTCAATTGATGTGGCAGGGGGGTCAATTGATGTGGCAGGGGGTCAACTGATGTGGCGGGGGGGTCAATTGATGTGGCGGGGGGTCAGTTGTGGCAGTGGGTCAGTTGTTGTGGCGGCGGGTCAGTTGATGTGGCAGCGGGTCAGTTGTGGCGGGGGGTCAGTTGTTGTGGCGGGGGGTCAACTGATGTGGCGGGGGGTCAGTTGTGGTGGGGGGGTCAGTTGTTGTGGCAGCGGGTCAGTTGTTGTGGCGGGGGGTCAATTGATGTGGCGGGGGGTCAATTGATGTGGCGGGGGGGTCAACTGATGTGGTGGGGGGGTCAGTTGATGTGGCAGGGGGTCAACTGTTGCGGCGGGGGGTCAGTTGTTGTGGCAGTGGGTCAGTTATTGTGGCGGGGGGGTCAGTTGTGGCAGCGGGTCAGTTGTTGTGGGGGGGGGGTCAGTTGTTGTGGGGGGGGTCAGTTGTGGCAGCAGGTCAGTTGTTCTGGCAGGGGGTCAGTTGTTGCGGCGGGGGGTCAGTTGTTGTGGCAGCGGGTCAGTTGTTGCGGCAGGGGGTCAGTTGATGTGGCAGCGGGTCAGTTGTTGCGGCGGGGGGTCAATTGATGTGGCGGGGGGGTCAATTGATGTGGCAGGGGGGTCAATTGATGTGGCAGGGGGGTCAACTGATGTGGCGGGGGGTCAACTGATGTGGCGGGGGGGTCAATTGATGTGGCAGGGGGGTCAATTGATGTGGCGGGGGGTCAGTTAATGTGGTGGGGGGTCAGTTGATGTGGCGGGGGGGGTCAGTTAATGTGGCGGGGGGGTCAGTTAATGTGGTGGGGGGTCAACTGATGTGGCGGGGGGTCAGTTGATGTGGCGGGGGGGTCAGTTAATGTGGTGGGGGGTCAACTGATGTGGCGCGGGGGTCAGTTAATGTGGCGGGGGGGTCAGTTGATGTGGTGGGGGGTCAACTGATGTGGCGGGGGGGTCAGTTGATGTGGCGGGGGGGTCAACTGATGTGGCAGCGGGTCAGTTGATGTGGCGGGGGGTCAACTGATGTGGTGGGGGGTCAATTGATGTGGCAGCGGGTCAGTTGTTGCGGCAGCGGGTCAGTTGATGTGGTGGGGGGTCAACTGATGTGGTGGGGGGTCAATTGATGTGGCAGCGGGTCAGTTGTTGCGGTGGCAGGTCAGTTGTTGCGGCAGCGGGTCAGTGTGTGTTTGTTGGTGTTGAACTGAGAGAGAAGAAGAAGAACAGGATGTTTCCATGTTTGTTACGTAAGTCCTTCCTGTTACATCACTACATGTATAATACAGCTGTGTGGAGCCCTCTGCTGGTCACATACAGGTGTTACACTGACTGAAGGAGACACCTGCAGGTGACGCAACACCTGAGAGGACAACACAGACAGACAGCAGGTACGTCAGTCATCCTGGAGGGTGTACAATGTCTTCTGGGTAACTGTCCCCGTGAGACCACCTCAGTCCAACTACAGTGTCCAAAAAGGACCAAAAAGAAATGTTTGAACTCACCAGACAGAGCATTGTGAGGTGGAGACGTCAGACATCCTCTGATTGGTCGTCACAACTCAGACACGTCCTGATTCAGATCAATCAGGTACAGACACAACAAGGAGCTACATGTTTGTCCACTAACGTCTGTCCACACGTCCTCTGTCCACACATGTCCTCTGTCCACACATGTCCTCTGTCCACACGTCCTCTGTCCACACAGCAAACATTTCTCTTCCCTTTGTTCCCCAGGCCACGCCCCCTCACACCTGTCATCCTGCAGGAAACAGGTGTGTCTACAATACAATACTACAGACTGCAGTACTTCATGGTTTAAATACTACAGACTGCAGTACTTCATGGTTTAAATACTACAGTACTTCATGGTTTAAATACTACAGTACTTCAAGGTTTAAATACTACAGTACTTCATGGTTTAAGTACTACAGACTGCAGTACTTCATGGTTTAAATACCACAGACTACAGTACTATAAGGTTTAAATACTACAGTACTTCATGGTTTAAGTACTACAGACTGCAGTACTTCATGGTTTAAATACTACAGTACTTCATGGTTTAAGTACTACAGACTGCAGTACTTCATGGTTTGAATACTACAGTTCTTCATGGTTTAAATACTGCAGTACTTCATGGTTCAAATACTACAGTTCTTCATGGTTTAAATACTGCAGTACTTCATGGTTCAAATACTGCAGACTGTAGCACTTGATGGTTCAAATACTACAGTTCTTCATGGTTTAAATACTACAGACTGTAGTACTTCATGGTTTAAATACTACAGTACTTCATGGTTTAAGTACTACAGACTGCAGTACTTCATGGTTCAAATACTACAGTTCTTCATGGTTTAAATACAACAGACTGCAGTACTTCATGGTTCAAATACTGCAGACTGTAGCACTTCATGATTTAAATACTACAGACTGCAGTACTTCATGGTTTAAATACTACAGTTCTTCATGGTTCAAATACTGCAGACTGTAGCACTTCATGGTTCAAATACTACAGTACTTCATGGTTTAAATGCTGCAGTACTTCATGGTTCAAATACTACAGTTCTTCATGGTTCAAATACTGCAGACTGTAGCACTTCATGGTTCAAATACTACAGTACTTCATGGTTTAAATGCTGCAGTACTTCATGGTTCAAATACTACAGCTCTTCATGGTTCAAATACTGCAGTACTTCATGGTTCAAATACTACAGTTCTTCATGGTTTAAATACTGCAGTACTTCATGGTTCAAATACTGCAGACTGTAGCACTTGATGGTTCAAATACTACAGTTCTTCATGGTTTAAATACTACAGACTGCAGTACTTCATGGTTTAAATACTACAGTACTTCATGGTTTAAGTACTACAGACTGCAGTACTTCATGGTTTAAATACTACAGTACTTCATGGTTTAAGTACTACAGACTGAAGTACTTCATGGTTCAAATACTGCAGACTGTAGCACTTGATGATTCAAATACTACAGTTCTTCATGGTTTAAATACTACAGACTGCAGTACTTCATGGTTTAAATACTACAGTACTTCATGGTTTAAATACTACAGTACTTCATGGTTTAAGTACTACAGACTGCAGTACTTCATGGTTTAAATACTACAGTACTTCATGGTTTAAGTACTACAGACTGAAGTACTTCATGGTTCAAATACTGCAGACTGTAGCACTTGATGGTTCAAATACTACAGTTCTTCATGGTTTAAATACTACAGACTGCAGTACTTCATGGTTTAAATACTACAGTACTTCATGGTTTAAGTACTACAGACTGCAGTACTTCATGGTTCAAATACTACAGTTCTTCATGGTTTAAATACTGCAGACTGCGGTACTTCATGGTTTAAATACTACAGTACTTCATGGTTTAAGTACTACAGACTGCAGTACTTCATGGTTCAAATACTACAGTTCTTCATGGTTTAAATACTACAGACTGCAGTACTTCATGGTTTAAATACTACAGTACTTCATGGTTTAAGTACTACAGACTGCAGTACTTCATGGTTCAAATACCACAGTTCTTCATGGTTCAAATACTGCAGACTGCAGTACTTCATGGTTTAAATACTACAGTACTTCATGGTTTAAGTACTACAGACTGCAGTACTTCATGGTTCAAATACTACAGTTCTTCATGGTTTAAATACTACAGACTGCAGTACTTCATGGTTCAAATACTACAGTTCTTCATGGTTTAAATACTGCAGACTGCGGTACTTCATGGTTCAAATACTACAGTTCTTCATGGTTCAAATACTGCAGACTGCGGTACTTCATGGTTCAAATACTACAGTTCTTCATGGTTTAAATACTACAGACTGCAGTACTTCATGTTTTAAATACTACAGTACTTCATGGTTTAAATACTACAGTTCTTCATGGTTCAAATACTGCAGACTGTAGCACTTCATGGTTCAAATACTACAGTTCTTCATGGTTTAAATACTGCAGTACTTCATGGTTCAAATACTACAGTACTTCATGGTTCAAATACTACAGTACTTCATGGTTTAAGTACTACAGACTGCAGTACTTCATGGTTTAAATACTACAGTACTTCATGGTTTAAGTACTACAGACTGCAGTACTTCATGGTTTAAATACTACAGTACTTCATGGTTTAAGTACTACAGACTGAAGTACTTCATGGTTCAAATACTGCAGACTGTAGCACTTGATGGTTCAAATACTACAGTTCTTCATGGTTTAAATACTACAGACTGCAGTACTTCATGGTTTAAATACTACAGTACTTCATGGTTTAAGTACTACAGACTGCAGTACTTCATGGTTCAAATACTACAGTTCTTCATGGTTTAAATACTACAGACTGCAGTACTTCATGGTTCAAATACCACAGTTCTTCATGGTTCAAATACTGCAGACTGCAGTACTTCATGGTTCAAATACTACAGTTCTTCATGGTTTAAGTACTACAGACTGCAGTACTTCATGGTTGAAATACTACAGTTCTTCATGGTTCAAATACTGCAGACTGCGGTACTTCATGGTTCAAATACTACAGTTCTTCATGGTTTAAATACTACAGACTGCAGTACTTCATGTTTTAAATACTACAGTACTTCATGGTTTAAATACTACAGATTGTAGCACTTCATGGTTCAAATACTACAGTTCTTCATGGTTTAAATACTGCAGTACTTCATGGTTCAAATACTACAGAACTTCATGGTTTAAGTACTACAGACTGCAGTACTTCATGGTTTAAATACTACAGTTCTTCATGGTTTAAGTACTACAGACTGTAGCACTTCATGGTTCAAATACTACAGTTCTTCATGGTTTAAATACTGCAGTACTTCATGGTTCAAATACTGCAGACTGTAGCACTTCATGGTTCAAATACTACAGTTCTTCATGGTTTAAATACTGCAGACTGTAGCACTTCATGGTTCAAATACTACAGTTCTTCATGGTTTAAATACTGCAGACTGTAGCACTTCATGGTTCAAATACCACAGTTCTTCATGGTTTAAATACTGCAGACTGTAGCACTTCATGGTTCAAATACTACAGTACTTCATGGTTTAAATACTGCAGTACTTCATGGTTTAAATACTGCAGACTGTAGCACTTCATGGTTCAAATACTACAGTTCTTCATGGTTTAAATACTGCAGACTGCAGTACTTCATGGTTCAAATACTACAGTTCTTCATGGTTTAAATACTGCAGTACTTCATGGTTTAAATACTGCAGACTGTAGCACTTCATGGTTCAAATACCACAGTTCTTCATGGTTTAAATACTGCAGTACTTCATAGTTTAAATACTACAGACTGTAGCACTTCATGGTTCAAATACTACAATTCTTCATGGTTCAAATACTACAGTTCTTCATGGTTCAAATACTACAGTTCTTCATGGTTCAAATACTGCAGACTGTAGCACTTCATGGTTCAAATACTACAGTTCTTCATGGTTTAAATACTGCAGTACTTCATAGTTTAAATGATGACGTAATAGGCAGGTGGGCGTGGGGGCACGTGGATGGCAGAGGGTGTATGAAAGCGCTCGTGTACCAGCTGTGCTCAGGTGGAGACCACCTGCACTGTAAACAAACCCACGTTCCCAGAAGAGATTGAAACTGTTCAAAGTTTATCCAGTTTATCCAGAACCTCCAGTCCAGAGGAGACGAGTCAGGATGGAGACGGAGCTGCAGCTTGATTCCCACTGTGCAGTGGACATGCAGTGAAATGTGCTGGGACCAGAACCGAGGTTTCGTCATGGGATGTGGAAAAGGCTCCGGGTTCCTGGTTAATGGAGGATATTCACTTGAATCAAGGATGTCGCATCGATTCGTCAAGTGGAAGTCTTTGTTTGCCGGAGTGTGAAAAGAAAGAAAGGAGAGTCCCCCCATCTTTTTACATCCACCAATCACAACCCAGGGCCGATGATGTGGATGTGATGGAGTAGAGCTAGACGGGGCTTTGGGTTTAGCTTAGGGCTGGAGCCAGGGGTCGTCAGGGACAGTGACCTGGGTGTGCAAAGAATCAGCGGCTGGAGCGGTGGCAGTGGGCGGATTCACAATAGTAATTTACAGTCCACTCATCCGTTTGCCAAAATTCTTAATTCAGTCAAAGGCTGTTATTAAAAACTACCAGGCTCCAAAAAGTGTTTCGTAAAGGTGTCTTAAAACCACGTAGGAGTCAGTTTATGGACGAACAAACCACGGTCTCCTCGTGTGTCTGTACGAGGACAACAGTGTCTCTGCAGGACAACAGTGTGTCTTTACAGGAGGACAGTGTGTCCACAGTGAATTAGAAGAGACAGAGACAGACAGACAGACGAAGTGCGTTTTTCCTCAGTTTATTAGAAAAGTGGACAACTCTACAGGAGGACAATGTGTCTCTACAGGAGGACAATGTGTCTCTACAGGAGGACAGTGAAACAAAGCAACAGAAAAAGCTCCAGTAAGAAAATAAAAAACAACAACATGATGATGATGATGATGATGATGATGGGGGGGGGGGGGGGGGTCCATGGTAACACACAGGGGTGGGAGTGGGGGTGCAGGGGTAACCATGGTAACAGTGAGGTGGGGGGGGGGGGGGGGGGGGGGGTTACTCTACTGTCCTCTGGTGACGGACAGTTTAACATCTGATGACCTCTGACACACACAATCACACACACACGTTACTGAAAGCCATCACACGCGCGCGCGCACGCACACACACGCACACACACACACACACACACACACACACCATTATCACACACATACATACATACACACACACACACACACACACACACACAAAAACACACACAATGCGACACACACTCACTCTGGTCCTGTGTGTGTGTTTCAGAGCGACCCATCTGTCAGGTTCAGAACACTGATGATTACTGATTATTGATTATTGATCATATGATCAACGGTTTAAAATCTGATCTTTGATACAGGAAGTCTGATTCAGTCACATGACCTCGTGTCAACTGATCCAAGTGGTCTACCTACCTAAAACCAGTTAACACACTGAACTGAGTAAGTGCCATCATTGATCGATCAGCTGATCGTTAATCAATAACTAATCAACAGGAAACATTGGACAGGTTCCCACAGAGACGTCTCCACATCGTCTCTGTTAAAACTCAGGTGTTAATGACATATGATGTCCTCCACCTGCTGAGAGACAAACACGTCTTTACCTGAGGAGTTCTCCGGACTCTCCTCAGAGCCGATCTGAACACGTCTTTACCTGAGGAGTTCTCCGGACTCTCCTCAGAGCCGATCTGAACACGTCTTTACCTGAGGAGTTCTCCGGACTCTCCTCAGAACCGATCTCAACACGTCTTTACCTGATGACGTGTAGAGTTACTTGTGATGATGTTCAGTCTGTATTTGTACCAAAGTTCGATACCTGCAGTCTTGCAGGTGTGTGAACAGTAGGTACAGGTACAGTCTGGTACAGGTACAGTCCGACTCTGGTACAGGTACAGTCTGGTACAGGTTAAGTCTGACACAGGTACAGTCTGGTACAGGTACAGTCTGACTCTGGTGCAGGTACACTCTGGTACAGGTACAGTCCGACTCTGGTACAGGTACAGTCTGACTCTGGTACAGGTGAAGTCTGACACAGGTACAGTCTGGTACAGGTACAGTCTGACTCTGACACAGGTACAGGTACAGTCTGGTACAGGTACAGTCTGACTCTGGTGCAGGTACAGTCTGGTACAGGTACAGTCTGACTCTGGTGCAGGTACAGTCTGACTCTGGTACAGGTAAAGTCTGGTACAGGTACAGTATGGTACAGGTACAGTCTGACTCTGGTGCAGGTACAGTCTGGTACAGGTACAGTCTGACTCTGGTACAGGTAAAGTCTGGTACAGGTACAGTCTGACTCTGGTACAGGTAAAGTCTGGTACAGGTACATTCTGTCACAGGTACAGTTCGGTACAGGTACAGTCTAGCGTATCATATGGAAGACATTTAAAAACACGAGGTGAGCGTTTGTCCCGACTTTGGTCCGGTTTCTATGATGACATCACATGACTTTACACCAATCACGACAAAGCTTTTAAACAGTTAACACTATTGATTCTGTCACAGAATAGCTGCTCCTGATTGGCTGGCAGCTGGCTGAGCTTACCTTCACCCTCACCTGTCCCTCTTCTTCTTCTTCTACTCTCCCTAATATCACCTGCAGCAGGAAGTCATCATGGCCGCCACGCTCAGAGCTTCACTTCCTTTCTGAACAACAACTTTCTGAGTTACAAACAGGCGAGATACAAACAGGTATGCTACACACAGGTGTGTTACCTACAGGTGTATAGGCTACACCTGTAGGTAACACACCTGTGTAACATACACCAGTGTGTAAGTCACTTATTTGACACGTCTACGTATAACACACCTCTGTGTGACTCACCTGTGTGTTTTGAGCTGTGTCAGTGTGTAACACACCTGTATGTGTGTGTGTGTGTGTGTGTGTGTGTATTAGACAGCATCAGTGTGTCTGGTCCGTGTCAGACTCCTCATCTGTCTCGTCCTCTGAAACACACACACACCTGTCTCACACACTCTCTGTATCTCTTTCTCTCATCCAGCTGCAGCTCTTCGTTTCTACTCGTCATCCTCCTCCTCCTCATCTTCATCCTCTCCCTCATCATCCTCCTCTTCCTCTCCTCCCTGAGCTGAGGAGCCAGGATTCCTGCTGGCGTACGTTCCGCCGCCGCGGTACGCCACCATGTCCTGTCAGAAACACACAGGAAATTCATTATTGATAAACATTAATGTGTTCATCAGTGACTACACACAGACACTAGGCCCGCCCCCGGCAGTTGACCAGAAAGGTCATTAGTCAGCAAGATTACATTGGTCGCTTAGTCGCAGAGAAAAAACACAAACATGAAACTCTATTAGGAGCTGCACCTTGTCATAATAAATCCAAACCTACATGACGCATCATCTGAAACATGGAAGTAGCTACATGCCCATTACCCCACAGCGTCATTACCAGGCGGCTCGCTCAGTGTGTGACATGCACTTGGAGATAAAATATAGGCCTATATTAATGAAGGTTCATTAGTACGGTTTGTATTTCTCTGTAATGTAGCACAGTGTTAACAATGTTACTGATACTATTCTTTCTCACACCTTCAACTTAGGGCTGGGCGGCATGACCTAAAATTCATATCATGGTATAAATCGAATCCCTTCACGGTAACAGTATATATCGCGGTATAAATTTAAGTGTAAAAGTTATAATAGAAGTGTTTCTGAATGGGTTTTGTAGTCCCTTAGCAAAGCTAAATTGATTAAAAAAAACAATAACAAAAGCAAAGATATAATGAATTTTTTAGAGCATTTATTGTGCAGAATGCAGATCTCAAAACTCAAAATTAAAACCCAGCACTCTATGGTGCAAAATGTCCCCTGGGATCTATATCAAAAGGTAAATTCCTTCTTTGAGCAAAATCCTAAATGACTGAGTTGTGTTTTTTCCACCTGGACCTTTATGCTCTGCCATTTCTCCTCTAATCATCACGCTGTAACCTGTGACAGGCTGCTATGATACCACAACTATCACACATTCACATACGGAGTTTTTTGTGGAGCCCCTAGCGTCACATAGGTTTACATTACCAAAGGTTTATGACAAACTCTCTTGCCGAAAACCAACTTCCGTGCACGGCGAGAGAGGAGAGGGAGAGACGCTGTGCTGTTGCCAGAGGAGACACTGAATGAGTTCCCTCTGAGCGGTAAGTCGCTACAAGAGTCTGAGAAGTCCGGGGCTGTTCGTAAGACATTAACGCACTCCCTCACAAGTTCTCCAGCAACCCATGTTGCACGTGCTACGCTAAATCACGGACATGAACCAGCTCCTCTTGCTCCGCTGTCTCTGTGCTTGTAGCCAATAGGCTCGTTTGAGATGAACTGCACCTCGCCTGGAAAGTAGACGAGAGCAGGCGGCCGCAGCGGGGGGCGGTGACAAAAAGCCGCAGTGAAGTCGGACAGTTTCCAGCAGCCTTCAGTCCGTACAGGAAGTCACAGACACACTCACATCCTGTCTGGAATGATTCAGTTCATTAAAAAAGTGATCAGACCCATATATCAGTTTGTTTTCACCATCAGTCACACAACATGTTTTCTGTTCACAGAATAAACCTTCAGGTCAGACAAATACAATCTTAATCTCTAAAATTCAACAAAAATGAGTAGTTTATCTAAAACGTCATCTTTTTGAGTCGACATCTGAACCAATCAGCTGTTAGATCAGGTGAGAGCCAGGCGGTGCAGTTGGTGGAGAGCAGCTGCAGCGCCTGGCTCTAAAAACTGTGGCCGCCTCGCTCTCACGGTTTAATCGCCGTCCACTTTTGTAATACGTCAGAGCAAGTCCGGATGAAGTCGGACACAAAACTAACCGGCATGGATTGTGCGCCAATCGCCGATGATCGAATCTGCGCAGGACTAGCTCATCTCGAACGAACCTATTTTCACACTGAGGCAGGTGCGATGATGTCATCGACGATAGGATGGTAGAGCACAAATCTCTACCATGGGCCAAATTTATATCATTTCTACCGTCTACCGCATATACCGTGCAGCCCTACTTCAACTCAAACCACCAAAATATATCATTTCATCATTACATTCATATCAGAAACATGCAGGAGACTAGTCCACTGATGGACCCTGTTGAGGACTGTTGGTCCACTGATGGACCCTGTTGAGGACTGTCGGTCCACTGATGGACCCTGATGAGGACTGTTGGTCCACTGATGGATCCTGATGAGGACACACACACGTCTTCTACCTGACAGACAGGTGTATTTACAACCACAATAAGTACACACTGAACACACATCTCATGCTCTCTGTCATTACACTAACCACAGTAAAAACCTGTCTCTGTGTCTCTGTCACTGACCTGGTCGTATTTCTCTCGTAGTTTCTGGGCCTTCTCCTCATAGGGCAGTTTCTCAGACTGGGACAGTTTGCTCCACATCTCTCCCAGTTTCTTGGCACAGTCTCCTATAGACAGACCAGGAAACTGCTGCTTCACACTGGGACGGTACTCACTGCAGAACACAAAGAACGCAGACCTGCAGACAGACAGACGGACAGGTTAACCATTAGTGTGAATAAAGGTCTGTTGTGATGAGCCTCAGCCTGATCACAGATCAGTTCACCATCAGAGAGCGTCTCCTGATTGACAGACCAGAGGACCCTCAGCTGTATGTCTCAGTGTGTGCTGCCCTCTGCTGGCAGACATCAGTCACACACCGATCAGCCAGAACATTAAACCCACTGACAGGTGAAGTGAACAATACTGATCTTCTTGTTACAGCACAATATTATGCTGGGAACTCCTTGGGTCCTGATATTTATGTTGATGCTACTTGATGTGCTCCACCCACCCAAACACCGTTACAGACCAAGTAAACCTGGGTGGAACATGTCAGGTGGCAACCACAAGAACAAAGAACCCAAGATTTCCCAACAGAACATTGTGCTGTGACAAGATGATCAGTGTTGTTTGGCTGATCGGTTTATTGCTGTGTGTGTGTGTGTGTGTGTGTGTGTGTGTGTGTGTGTGTGTGTGTGTGTGTGTGTGCGCGCGCGCGCGCGTTGTCTTACGGGGGTCTTTTGGGAGCGTTGGGGTCTTTCCTCTTGCGTCCCCTCTTTCCAAAGCCCTTGGGGGGAATGTAGTCTCTCATCTCTCTGTTGTAACGCACCTTGTCGGCCTTTGCCATGTCCTCGAAACACTTCTTATCACTGGCTGTCAAAGCCTGAAACACACACACACACACACACACACACACAGAGTCAGAACCTCATGTGAGGTCTGTCAGTAGATAAATCACCTGTGGTAAAGGTCAAAGGAATAAAACATGTGGTACTGGTTCAGGTGAGACTCCACAGGTGGAAACTGGTGTTTAATAATAAAACTTGAATGAAATCAAAACAGAGGTTGTCCTGTTCAGTCTCCCTGGTCTGGTTCAGGTCCTTGCCAGCTCCCTTGGCCCACTAGCACCTCACATGGGATCCCATGCCAGGAATCTTGGTGTGATTATTGATGGTGCTTTTAAGCCAGACAAACAGGTCACCTCAGTGGTCTAAGTCTAGCTTTTTTCAGCTGAGGCTTTTAGCCAAAGTTAAACCCTATCTTAGCCAGAAAGACCTCGATAAAGTTATCCATGCTTTTATTACCTCTTGTTTAGATTACTGTAACTCCCTGTACGTCTGCATTGAGCAGTCAGAGCTTGACCGTCTGCAGCTTGTTCAAAATGCAGCAGCTCGTCTCCTAACTGGGACAAAGAAACGCGAGCATAGAACTCTGGTGCTCTCTTCACTTCACTGGCTTCTGGTTAGGTACAGGATTGATTTTAAGATTCTTTTATTTGTTTTTAAGTCTCTGAATGGGCTGGCTCCGGAATACCTATCTGACCTTAAGTTGCATCGGCCCTCCAGAGCCCTCAGATCAGCGAATCAGATGGTCTTGGATGTTCCTCGATCACCCTTAAAAACTAGAGGAGATGGAGCCTTTGCAGTCGTGAAAGTCACCAATTTCACCTCTCTGCGGTTTCTGTGAGAAACACTTTGATGATAAGTAACGTCACTAAAAGTCACTAAAACAGTCTTCTTTCACCTTAAAAACATTTCTCGCCTCCGCCCCTCACTCTCTCGCAATGCTGCCAAAGCCCTGATCCACACCTTCATTCCATCCCACCTTGACTATTGCAATAGCATCATTTATGGCCCAACCTCCAAACTCCTCAATAAACTCCAATACATCCAAAACTCTGTTGCCCGCCTCCTCACTCACACCTGCTTCCGCGACCACATCACCCCTGTCCTTCAAAACCTCCACTGGCTCCCTGTTCCACAACGCATCCACTTCAAACTCCTCCTACTCACCCATAAAGCCCTCCACAACCAGGCCCCCTCTTACCTCACAGACCTGCTCCACCCTTACACCCCTTCCTGCGGCCTCCGCTCTTCCAATGCCAACCTTCTCACCGTCCCCAAGGCCAAGCACAGAACCTGGGGGGACAGAGCCTTCTCCGTTGCTGCCCCCACTCTCTGGAACTCCCTCCCAAAACACATCCGTGAATGCACTGACCTCCCATCATTCAAATCACTACTCAAAACTCACCTGTTCTGTTCTGCTTTTAATGTTTAGCTACTTTTATTCATTTATTTGTTTGTTTTTTCACTCCCGTTGCTATTCTTCTTTGTCTTCGATGTCTTTTGCTGAAAATTGCTTTTTGATATGTTTGAACTGTCTCTGTAAAGTGACTTTGAGAACTCTGAAAAGCGCTTTATAAATAAAATGTATTATTATTATTATTATTATTATTATCGTCAGGTAACATCACAGATCTTATGTTCACCATCACGGTGATGATGAGGTGAGTCTCTATGGACATGTGGACAATGAGTTTAACACGACCTGTCAGAGTTTAACACAACAGGGACGCAGGACACGGACCCACAAACATCACTGACTTACTAACGTAGAAGGGTGGCAGGTTTGAATCTCATTTCCATACATGTGTGCTCACTGTGTTAATGTCTCATTATAGGAGACGCTGGTTTTATACATCACATCCAGTTACTCAACGTTTAACAGCTGATTCTATTTTAATGGTCAAACTCTGACACTGTGTTGGTTTTTGTGTCCTGCTGAGGGCACAAGCTGCGAGAAGAGAACATGATTTATAGACGCCATGTGAGGAGATGAATTATTTAATAAAGGGGCTCAACACCAGCTGGACAGACGAGGGAGCACCACACTTTATTATCCACATATCAGTAAAAACAATCTGACTTATTGATTTGAGTTTTTTAAAGTCAGTTGGAGAAATCTTTTGTTACGAACACGTTGACTTTAGATCTGCGGTCTCTTCTGATGGGATCATCACCACGCTCACACTCTGACCTCCTGATGTCAGCTCCATCAGGTGGGAACACTTCAGCAGGACTCAGAGGTGAACAGTGTTTAGAAGACTCTGCCTGTCTGTCCCCACCCACCTGTCTGTCCTCACCCACCTGTCCGTCTTACCTTCCATCTCTCGGAGCATTTCTTGGAGAACTCGGCAAAGTTGACCGACTGCTCAGGGTTCTTCTTCCGGTGTTCCTCTCTACACGTCTGGACGAAGAAGGCGTACGCCGACGTCTTCCCCTTCGGCTTGTTGACGTCTTTACGCATCATACTGGCGGCCTGACAGACAGACGGGTACAGATATAAAAGGAGAATGATTGATCTGACTGAACTGATTAATTAGTTCATTTGCATTGTTTTCAGTAGTTGTGTTTGTTTTTTATTTCAGTGTGAACAGAATATACAATCTATAACAACATGATCAATGATCAATTATTACATCATGCTGACACTTGTTTCATCATTGATCAGTGTGGATAATATTAAATGTTGATCATTTCGTGAGTACCGCTCAGCTGACAGTGACGCCTGAGACAAAACATCTGAAACAAGCTGGCTGCATGTTATTGATTATCATGCTGATCATATGTTACAGCTGATCTGGTGTCTCGGAGTAGAGACAGAGGTCCACACGTGTCCCCAGGAGACGTCTTCAGACGCAGTTAATACAACATGTACAACAAAGAAAAGCGACTGGATGAAGGAGGCGAAGTGATGATGATGATGAAGAACACTGGTGGTGATATTTTACACTCAGTGTGGACAGGAGATGCAGACAGATTGTTTAATAACAATATTTAAGATGACTGCATAGTGTTGACGCTGACACCACCCGCTGATGAAAGGATGAATCAAAGTGAAAATCATAAATGAAGTGATTAAATCTTTATTCAGTTTAAATTCAGACATGTGAAGTGAGGGGTGAAAACATTTGGGTGGACTGACCCTTTAACCCGAGAGGCTGCTTTTGTTCACAATCTGAATTTAACCTTGTCAAATGTTTAAACATGTTTTATTAAAAATCACATTTGACCACAGAGCACATCAACTTCCTCCGTCCTCTGTCACACCGCGTCCCGTTAACGGCCCGTTACACGGTGAAATAACGGTCCTCCGGCGGTGTAACGGGCTGATTGAGAATAACAAAGAGAACAAAGTGGGGATCCATTTTCTCAGCCGGGGAGCCCGGAGGCCCACCGACCCACACCGGACCGTCTGTCGGCCCGGGACTGTGCCGGGACATCCCGCCGGGGCCGGAGCCGGTTCCTCCGCTCCGCCTGTGACTGGGAGTCTATGAGCCGTAGAGATGAACGAAAACCGGAGCTAGCCGCGTCTTCTATGGACATGTACGGAGTGCTGCAGTTAGCCTAGCCATGCTAACAGAACAATGGGCCACCATTTGCTTCCCGCCCTCTGCAGAGCTAGCCGCCCCATCCCCCTCCGCTAGCAGCAGGCTAACGGGCTAGCATCTAAGAAAAAACATCATGTCAGAGCAACACAAAGAGGAGCTTTCTGCTCACACTCCGTGGGCTTCATCTTTATCACCACGGAGCCGTTTTTATTCCAAACGGCCGCGTTTGCAACGGAAACACGGTGTCGGTGCAACAGCTACGCATTTTCAATGCAGGGCTCCGGTTATGCTCCGGAGAGGTCAGTGTTGTATGGACGGGACAAGGCTATTCCCTGGCATTCATATTCTATAATGGGCGTTTCGTGTTTACAACAACACGTCTCGGTCAGTCCGCTCCGCGCGCCCGCGGAGACCCGAACGAATATCCGCCACATTGTGCCCGTTACAGCGGCCATTTTATTCCCGTTTCAGCCTCATTCACGGACCTTTTATCACCAGATTTTGCACAGCACTGAAAAACCGGTGACTCAAAGCTAACTCGTTTTCCGTTAACTGCGCGTGCCGCGGCGGGAGGAGGGTGGACGGCGTACTCACTCGTCAGGAGGGCCGGTACAGGCTGCAGCAGAGTCCGGGTCGGTTCTGGTCGGTTCCTGTCGGTCCTTCTTGTTGTTGTTTGGTGGCTGAAGCAGCGACTCACTGGAGACGGTGGTTCACTTTCAAACTGGGTCGAGCTCGAGCCCGACCACGCCCCCCAGCAACGCCCCCATTCAGAGGGCGGGAACTGGGTTGGCCAACCTGGGCGGAGCTCGTCCTGATACTCGTCTGTGATTGGCTCACGGGGCCGCAAGTCAAAGCTCGTTGCCACGCGGCTCCGCCCTGCCTAGCAACGACAGCAGGGCGGGAAATCTACGCGGAGGGAGTTTGGACGCCTGCGTCTGATTGGTCAGAGTCAGTGTCTGTCAGATCAAACAGCCAATGGGTGGCGAGGTGGAGGAGGGGCGACAGGGCCGAAGATGGAGATTGTGTAATGGAAAAGGTTCCGTTATTATTATTATTATTGTTATTATAATTATAATAATAATAATTATTATTATTTATTACTATTATTATTATTATTAATATTATTATTATTATCATTGATGATGATGAAGAAATAAAACTGAAGAATACTTTAGCATTTGAAGGCTGTGTGTTCAGTCAGTGTGTCTCTGGTTGAGGGGCCGTGTTCCTCCTGTGTCAGGTACAAAGACTGAACCTGAGTTCTTCTGTCTCATGTTCTTTAAACCTGACAGCACACTGCTGATGTCTCCCCAAAAACACAGGAAGAAGGTGATGAGCAATGGAAGAATAAATTACCCCCCAAAATTGTAAGACATTCATTTATAAAAAAAGGGGAAAATTAAAAACAAGAAAGTTAGTGTAGAATAATAAAGTCATAAACAAACAAATAAAACAAAACAAACAAGAGAATGGCCTGGAAAAGGTGCTTAAAAATTATAATCATTTGATACCGTAATTTCATATTTAATTGTTCATAAATTCATGATGATCAGTCCATGATGTTTGTCACCATGAACTATATATATATATATATATATATATATATATATGTATATATATCATCAGGCTGTTAGGAGACAGAATCACTGAGCACGGTTACATGCGCACAATAATCAGATAACTGTGAATAATCAGGTAATGGTAATAATCCGATTTGATGTGTTTACATGCACTTCAATAATCTGATAATCAGAAAAACCTGGTTTACATGATTCAGTCCTTCAGTTGGATTTCTCCCCAAGTACATGACATAAAACTCAAACTTCCTGTTACAGTAGGTACTCATATCCTTGAAATACCTTGAAAAGTACGCAAGTCATATATTTGCAAAATAAAGCACTCATCATGCTGACAGCTTATATTCTTACAGTACTGTTTGTTTTTATCATTAACAAATACATGTGAGAGCATTCTAATGTGTAGTTTATCAATGTGGAGCCAGTTTTACATACTTTGGGTAGATTCAGAGTAAAAGTACTGCAAAGTGCAATATACAAGTGTATTGTATATAAACTTGTCACACAAAGTGCATAACATACAAGTAAGATAAAATAAAAGTGACAATTTAAACACTGAGAATATAAAAATATATTATTTTATGTAAAATCTTTATCTGAAAGGAAACAAAAGCTGGCTTAATGTAGTGGAGTAGAAAGTACAATATTTCCCTCTAAAATGTAGTGGAGTGGGAGTATAAAATAGTAAAACCTGAAAGAAACCAGATTAAAGGGTATACATGCACCGAATAATCTGACTGTTGGGGAAAAAGCTAGATGTGTTTATCTGATTTCTCATAATCACATAATGGCTTTTATCTGATAAAGCACATCGGATTATGCTGTTTACATGACCACTTGAATAATCAGGTAACTCCAGAAATCAGATAATGATCAGTTTATTAGTGTGCATGTAAACGCACTCACTGCTGCTGCCAGAGGAGCCGCTGAATGAGTTCCTCACTACTGAAGCTCCTCCTCTTTTTCTTTTTTTTTGCAGACTTTATTCAAACATTGGTCATTGCAGTAGTGCAAATAGGACCTGAACATAAAACACAGTGATGCCAGGGGTATGGATTGTAGACAAAAAGGACAAACTAATTCATACAGATATTATACAGTGTACATAGATCAGTAGTTTTGATGGCTTTTTGGTTTTTAGAACGATAGATTGTGGTAATGTATTGTTTGAATTCCTTCTCAAAAATTAAAAAAGATGGTTTGTGGTTAGAGAATTTAGATTTGTGGATATGGTATTTTGCAAGTAACAGGATTGATTGATGATATAATATTGATTTGTTTTTTTTAGCATTATATGAAAAAAATCCAAACAATACATTTACATATGTAAGCGAAAAATCAGAGTCAGTGTTTTAGGAAATGAATATACCAACGTCTCGCCAGAAAGCATCAGAGAAAGAGCAGGACCAGAACAAGTGACATAGATCTTCTTCAGTTTGTTGGCAGAATGAGCAGTCCACGTCAATGTCTTTTTTGTATCTCTGTAAAAACAACTTGCAGGGGTAAAACCGATTTTATTTTAAGAGACACTTCTTTGACCTTGTTTAAGATCAGATATTTGGATGGAAGACACCATATTTTCGTCCAGTTCAGGTCTGGAGTGAAGCTATTCCAGTAAGAGACCACACTTGGGACAGAGACCACGTCCTTCTGAAATAGGGCACGTATATATCACGGTTGTTGTTTCCTTTCTTAGTGGCAAAACAGATTTGACCCACACTAGTATCAGCAGGATCCAAATTCAATAAGGTTAATTCGGAAGCTACAAAGTTTTTAAGAAGCGTTATGACACCAGATGTGATTGCATCAAAAACCTGAGCATATTCCTTTGGTGGTATGGGAATACCGTACTTGTCTAAAAGTTCAGAGTAAGACATTAAAACACCTTTAGAATTAAAAAGCTGCTTAACTAAGTAAATTCCATGGACAAACCAGTTTTCCAAAAATAAAGATTTATGTTTGTATAAAATGTCTCTATTATTCCAAATGTAGTATCTGTGGGGTGAGAAATTGTGCTTGTAAATTAAGGACCAGGAAAGAAGCATTTGTTTATGGAAATTGGACAACTTTAGGGGGATTTTTTTCAATACTGTAGTTGCAGATTAAAATGAATTTAAGGCCAGTTTTGAAAATAAATAATTTGGAATAAAATTCCAGATTGAGGATGGGTTTTTAAGGAATTGTTTAATCCAATTTATTTTGAAAGTGTTATTTAGGGTAGAGAAATCAAGAAAGTTTAGGCCACCATGTTCATATGAGTTCATTAAAATCGATTTCCTGATGTAGTGTATCCTGTTACGACAGGACAGCAGACAGCGGTAAGAGGAAAGGAGGAGGGCTGGCTGTGTTTGTGAATGATAGATGGTGTAACTCTGGGCACATCACTATCAAGGAACAGCATTGCTGCAGGGACATTGAGCTGCTGGCTGTTGGCATGAGACCATATTATCTACCCAGGGAGTTTTCTCATGTCATTATGGTAGCAGTGTATGTCCCCCGTCTGCAAAGGCTGTGTCTGCTTGTGACGTTCTCCACTCTGTTACAAGTAGGCTGCAAACACAGCACCCTCAGGCCCTCCTTCTGATCTCTGGGGACTTCAACCACGCCTGTCCATCCACCACCCTGCCCACCTTCACCCAGTATGTTTCCTGCCACACCAGAGACAATAAAACACTGGATTTATTTTATGCCAACACCAAGGAGGCATACCACTCATCCCCCCTGCCCCCCCTGGGAAGAGCTGAACACAACCTGGTTCATCTTCTGCCTGTCTACAGACCTCTGGTGCAGAGAGAACCAGCAACCACCCGCACTGTGAAGAGGTGGTCTGAGGAGGCCGAGGAGGCTCTGAAAGACTGCTTCGAGACCACTGTGTGGGAGGCACTCAGTGATTCCCATGGAGAGGAACAGTGACAGTATGACATCATGCATTACGGACTACATAAACTTCTGTGTGGAAAGCACCGTACCCACCAGGACTGTACGCTGCTTCTCAAACACCAAACGCTGGATTACTCCAGAGTTAAAAGCTCTCCTGAAGGAGAAGCGGAGAGCTTTTAACTCTGGAAACAAGGAGGAGCTGAAGGCCGTGCAGAAGGAGCTAAGGAGAAACATCAGGCGGGGAAAGGAAGGATATAGAAAGAAGATGGAGGAACAGCTGCAGCAGAGCGACGTCAGTGGAGTCTGGAGAGGTCTGAAAACCATCTCAGGACACAAACAGCCAGACTCCCAGGCCAGAGGTGACCAGCAGTGGGTGAGTGATCTGAATCTGTTCTTCAATAGATTTGATCAGTCTGCCCCTGCCCTGGCCCAGACATCACGGCTGCAACCCCCCTCATCCTCACCTTCACCTTCCCCCCACCTACACTCCTGGCACACTGATTCAACACCTTCCCCACTCCCGCTCCCCCGGATATCTCACCACTCCCCACTCCTCCCCCCACCTAATCACCCCCACCCACCAGCACACAGCCTCCCTGCTCCAGCTTGTCCTTCACTACCTGTCAGGTAAGAGATCAGCTGAGGAAGATAAAGACGAGGAAGGCTGCGGGTCCAGACGGCATCAGCTCCAGGCTCCTGAAGTCCTGCGCAGACCAACTGTGCAAACCATCTTCAGCCTGAGCCTGAGGCTGGGAAGAGTACCACAGCTGTGGAAGACATCCTACGTGGTACCTGTGCCCAAGACTCCGCACCCCAAGGACTTCAGCAGCTTCAGACCAGTGGCATTAACATGACACCTCATGAAGACTCTGGAGCGCCTGGTCCTGTCTCGTCTCCAACACCATACAGCCTGCGCTTCTGAGGGACAAACTGGAGCACATAGGGGTGGCTAATCACCTCACATCCTGGATCCTGGACTACGTCACGGACCGGCTGCAGTATGTCAGGACCCAGGATTGTGTATCGGACTTGGTTGTCTGCAGTACAGGGGCCCGTTCCTCTTCACCCTCTACACTGCAGACTTTTCATACCACACCCCCACCTGTCATCTGCAGAAGTTCTCTGATGACTCTGCCATAGCCGGCCTCATCACAGATGGGGACGACAGGGAGTACAGAGAACTGAACCAGGACTTTGTGGACTGGTGCCTGAGGAACCACCTTCAGATCAACGCGGGGAAAACCAAAGAGCTGGTGGTGGATTTCCGCAGGCGCAGACTCCTCCCCCCAACACCGGTGAACACCCAGGGAAAGGACATTGAGATGGTGACATCTTATAAGTACGTGGGTGTTCATCTTAACAATAAACTGGACTGGACTGATCACATAACAGCACTGTACAGGAAAGGCCAAAGCAGACTCTACCTGCTGAGGCGGCTCAGGTCTTTTGGAGTGCAGGGGGCGCTCCTGAAGACCTTCTTTGACACTGTGGTGGCATCAGCCATCTTTTACAGAGTAGTCTGCTGGGGCAGCAGTGTCTCAGCTGCAGATAGGAAGAGACTGGACAAGCTGATCAAGAAGGCCAGCTCTGTCCTGGGATGCTCTCTGGACTCTGTGCAGGTGGTGGGAGAAAGGAGTATGACAGCCAAGCTGTCATCTCTGAGGACTAATGACTCCCATCCTCTGCAGGAGGAGATAAAAGCTCTGCAGAGCTCCTTCAGCGATAGACTGATTCACCCAAAGTGTGTGAAGGAACGCTATCGCAGGTCCTTCCTGCCTGCTGCTGTCAGGCTACATAACCAGCACTGCTCACAGTAGACTGCACCATGGACACTTTAGGGACACTATGGACACTTTAGGGACACCATGGACACTTTAGGGACACCATGGACACTTTATGGACACCAGAGCAGTCTGCTGTTTTTGCACATACAATCACTTGCACCTTATCCACTGGTCATTTTCATTCACTGCTGCTCCTTATTATCCACTTCCCATTATTATTGTTATTGTTATTATTATTTATCGCTGTCTCTTGTATTTTTGTACTTTTCTATTTATTTTTTTTGTTGTATTTTTCTACTATTTTTGCATGCCTAGTTATTTAAGTTTTTTAAGTTTAAATTGAAATCTTTAATCTGACTCTTTCCCCTTGACTGCTGTAACACTGGAATTTCTCAATTATGGGATCAATAAAGGTGTATCTTATCTTATCTTATCTTATCTTATCTTATCTTGTTTCTCCACACAAATTTATAGAGCATATTATCAATGGATCCAGCGGTCTGTTTATTCACAGCAAGAGACGAAGCTGCATAGGTCAAGCGGGAAATGACCTCTGCTTTAGTTAGTAAAATTTTGCCTCTAATTGACAAATCTTTCTAGAGCCATGAATTAAACTTTCTCTGTACTTTTCCTATAATGGGATTAAAGTTCAGGGAATATCTAGTACTCTGATTTTTGTTAACATCTATGCCGAGATAGGTAACAGAATCTTTAACGGGAATGCTAGAGATGGAGGAAACATTACAGTTCTTGAGTGCTAACAGCTCACACTTACTGACGTTTAAACAAAGCCCAGAGGCATTAGAAAACGTCTTAACTGTGTCGATGGCTACAGATACCTGGGAAGCGTCCTTTAAAAATAAAGTGGTATCGTCAGCTAGCTGACTGATGATGATCTCTCTTTCAGCTATAGTGATACCTTTCAGTGGGCTGAGTTTAATAAAGTCTGAAAGTAACTGAGTGCAAATCAGGAGCAAGTACTGTGAGATCGGGCAGCCTTGTCTAACACTGTGCTTTAAATCAAATCTGGGAGAGGTGCCTGCATGTAGTTTGATTGAACAGTTAGTATTTTTATACATAGTTTTAATGGCTGCACAAAAGTAAGAGCCAAAACCAAATTTTTCCAAGGCTTGAAACATAAAGGCGTGTTCGACGGTGTCAAAGGCTTTGCGGAAATCTAGAAACAAAATTAAACTATCATCATTGCAAAGATCAGCATAATCAATAAGGTCTAGCACAAGTCTGATGTTATTAGCTATATGTCTATGTCTCATAAAACCACTCTGGGTTTCATCAATAATGTAGTCTAGAACAGTTTTTATTCTGATTGCAAAAATTTGAGCTAATATTTTGTAGTCATTGTTAAGAAGGCAAATTGGTCGCCAATTATCAATCAAAAGTGGATCTTTTTTATGCTTTGGAATTAAGGTTAAAAGACCCTGACACAGGGTGGGAGGAAGAGTTTGATTGTTAATGCTCTCTACAAACATACCATGAAGGAAGGGGGCTAGCTGCTCTACAAAAGCAATGTAAAATTCGGATGTTAGGCCATCAACTCCAGGAGATTTATTGAGTTTTGGGTGTTTGATGGCAACAAGGACTTCATTAGGGGTTAAGGGGCTATCACACACATTTTTTTGGTCATCGCTGATTAATTTTGTCTCTGTGAGGTGTGCAAAAAAGATGTCCAAATCAGCTTTATGTGTGATTTATTAATGTTTGGACTCTTTGAATAACCATCTCATTTTCTAGAATAGAGTTGTTAAGTTTCCAATAAGAGCTTCTAGATGTGCGAGTAGTATTAGGGCTAAAAGAGACATTTAGTGACACAGCTCTATGGTCTGTTAGAGGAGTAGTTATTATATTAGCGGTAATGTTATTCTTATCTATCTACCAGATTAAATTTTTGCATGAATGTAGTCAAATTAGGGCGGCACGGTGGTGTGGTGGTTAGCACTCTCGCCTCACAGCAAGAGGGTTGCCGGTTCGATCCCGGGCAGGGGAGCCCTTCTGTGCGGAGTTTGCATGTTCTCCTCGTGTCAGCGTGGGTTCTCTCCGGGCACTCCGGCTTCCTCCCACAGTCCAAAGACATGCAGATTGGGGACTAGGTTAATTGGTAACTCTAAATTGTCCATAGGTGTGAATGTGAGCGTGAATGGTTGTTTGTCTCTATGTGTCAGCCCTGCGATAGTCTGGCGACCTGTCCAGGGTGTACCCCGCCTCTCGCCCGATGTCAGCTGGGATAGGCTCCAGCCCCCCCGCGACCCTCAAGAGGATGAAGCGGTTAGAAGATGAATGAATGAATGAATGTAGTCAAATTAGAAGCAGACAAATTGTTACCACTTGGAGGCCATCTATCTAAGGAACCATTCAGAGCAATGTTGTAGTCGCCACCCACGAGGAGTGCAGCATTTGGGTAAACTGATAACCAGTGTAAAAACCTAGATTCTAAAGCATCAAATAAAAAATCATTTTCAGGTTTTGAGTTATATCCATACAAGTTGGTAAGAAGGATTATATTGTTGTTAACATTAAGGATTAATATAACATAGTAAGATAACACCACTAAAGTTGTTTTTTAAGATAGTAACCCCTGCTGATCTTTTTGAGCCATGTGAGAACCACAGGTCATTTCCCCATTGAGTTTTCCAAAAAGAAGCATCATTTACCACTGTATGTGACTCTTGAAAAAAACAAAAATCTGATTTCTGTTGTTTTGCAAACAAAAATAAAGCTTTACGCTTAACATTATCTCTTAAACCCCTAACCCATTTAGAGAAAAAACGGATACGGACAATGTAAGAAGTGTTGTGAACACAGTAAACAATTTACACTCCTTAATAAATGTTGAGTCGTTTTAACCAGGAACGATATGATAATATAAAAATATAGTAACAATATAGAAATATAACTTTACACTCTCAGGCACTAGTGCTTAGAATAACTTAGAGCAGTGTATGTGCATAAACAATCAACCAAGAGTAACAACACTATGAACTTAAATACTCAAGCACCGAAGCTGCAAATAAGGCTACACTTATTAAGAGTGTAAGTAGTGCACATAGAGGAGAGTAGGCCCTCTTTTTGGAACCACCACAGAGTCTGTCATCATCTCACTGTCAGAAAGGCTTGTTGTTGCCGTGGGTAACAGTATGATGATGTATGTATATATATGTATGTATACGACATGTGACATCCCTCTGTCCTTAGGACCCTCACAGCTGATCAGGAAAAACTCCCCAAAAAACCCTTTAACAGGGGAAAAAAATATATATATACATATATACATATATATATATATATATATATTCTCTTTTTTCTGTCAGACGTTTTACTGAATGTGATGTCCAAAGTAAAAACTTTATCATAACCCATCATTAATAACATGTTAATTATATTAATAAAACGTTAATAATTAATAACATGCGGTCATAAACCTGACCGCTGTGTGGCAGCAGAGAGACATCCTGTAAGCGCTCCGCTGTGGACCGTGTGAGCCTCTCCGGACACCGTAGATGAACAGGAAGTCCAGTTTGAAGTCTTAGTGCGGGCTGGTTTTGTTGACAGTCCGGACACGGCTCATATTAAACACCTGATGAAGACATGGACTCTGAGCAGCTGTTCCTGGATCAGTTCAAACCCAGCGGAGACGCAGTCAGTAACTTAGATAGACGAACTTCCGTTTAAAATGTGTGGATTAAATAAAGTTTAGCGTCAGAGAGACAACAGACAGAGGACAGAGGGACACTGAAGGCGGCTCTGCAGTCTCTCATGTGTCCTGTTAACATCGGCTCACGTGTGACACACCGAGCTGTAAACTGAGCTACACTACACTGATGACGTCAATGATGTAATGATGTGCGGTGGTTCAGATTTACCTGTGACCGTGTTAACAGGTGTCTCTCAGCTGGACGTGTCTGTGGTTCATCCAGGTATAGAGGACACGAAGCTGTCCTCGAGATGTCTCTGTGTCCTGTTGTTCATTACGTCATACACTGCTGACCTGATCTGTGTCTGGACTCATGTCAGTGGACACCTGTCACCTTCTGAGTCACACCTGTTGTGACGTCATGTTGGGAACAGGAAGAGAGCGGGTTAGGTTTCCTGTAAATGTAAATATCTCTGACACAGTTTAATCTTTGGTGCCTGTTTGAACATGATGGGATCTCACTGGTTCCCAGTACAAAGAGCAGCTGTTTGAATCCAGTTAAACATAAAGACTGTCGTTGTGCTACAGATCAATAAAACCTGTATTGATATGATCACGTGGACACAGGTGATTGGTGGAAAACAGCTGTTGTCACCATGACAACCACAGACACATTCAGCTGGAAGTCACCAGGTAAATCTGACACAGCGAGGTTAACAGGAATATGTATGACTGTAGACAGGTAACCTCAGGTGACTGACTGATGATGTCAGCAGACTGATGATGTCAGCAGATATTCAGGCTCATCCTGTGACAGACGTGGCGGCGGCGCTGTGTGTCAGACGTCAGGGCGGAGCCACACTGACCCTCTGTGTATCTAACCCTCTCTTCCTCCTGCAGGAGGCGCTCTGGTTAAAGGACATCTTCAGATTCATCACACTTCACCTGGTTCCTGTCCTCTATGGCTCCGCCCCTCCTGCTGCTGACCACTTATCGACAGGTGAGTCAGCCAATCAGCTCATAGAGTGTTGTGGCGGTGAGAGGTTCAGGTACAGGTGTCGTCATTGGTCTGTTGTGTTCCAGCTGCAGGTGTGTGTGCTCATCAGCTGAGTGTGTGTGTGGTGAGGAAGATACAGGACAACATGGCCGTCACACACACCTTACCTGTCAGCTACAGGTATGACCATCATCATCATCTTCATCATCATCAACAGTATTACTGTAGCTTTTGTTTTGACCTCTGCTGACCTCGTCACCAGACTGGTGTCCATCTCTGAGCTGCGCTCCCGGCAGCACCTGGCCTGTGTCAGTAACCTGTCCTGGAGCACCAATCAGCAGCGAGCATGGGTCAAGGATGCGGAGCTTTCGCTGCCGGGTCACCAGGCTCTGCCACGAGTCAACCTGCTGCTGATTGGCTGTCTGAGAGAGGGGCGGGGCGGAGAGTGGAGGCTGATGGACGCCAGTGGCAGCGTCAGGTGTGAGGTAAGTGTGAGGGACACCTGAGGTCTGATGTCATGAGGTGAGTGTGGGGGACACCTGAGGTCTGATGTCATCAGGTAAGTGTGAGGTGTGATGTCATCAGGTGAGTGTGAGGGACACCTGAGGTCTGATGTCATGAGGTGAGTGTGAGGTGTGATGTCATCAGGTAAGTGTGAGGGACACCTGAGGTCTGATGTCATGAGGTGAGTGTGGGGGACACCTGAGGTCTGATGTCATCAGGTAAGTGTGAGGTGTGATGTCATCAGGTGAGTGTGAGGGACACCTGAGGTCTGATGTCATCAGGTAAGTGTGAGGTGTGATGTCATCAGGTGAGTGTGGGGGACACCTGAGGTCTGATGTCTTCAGGTGAGTGTGAGGGACACCTGTGTGAAGTGGTGACCCTGATGATGTCACACAGGTAAGTGATGCTGATGATGAGTAAATACTGATTATAGATTTGCTCCTCCACTGTTTATTGAACGTCTCTCTCTCTGTCTTTTTGTGTCTGTCTGTCTGTCTGTGTGTGTGTGTGTGTGTGTGTGTGTGTGTGTGTGTGTGTGTGTGTGTCTGTGTCTGTCTCTCTGTCTCCCTCTCTCTCTGTCTCCAGTGCCTGTCTCCATCTCCTCTATGGATGAATCGTCCTGTCTTCCTCCCTCACTGGAACTATATCCCCCACAATGCCCCGGGGCAGGACCAGGACCAGGATGAGGGTGGAGGGTACGTGGAGCTGATTGGTTCTCCCGTTCTGCTGTGTCCCGGTCCTGAGCAGGGATTGGCTGTTGGTCCTGGAGGAGGGGCGGGTCTTAGCAGAGCAGTCGGAGTCAGAGAGGCTGCTGGTTTACTGCACAACAGGTGAGTCACCTGTCACAGGTGACCTCTGACCTCTGTATGAGAACTGGAGGGAGGGAAGCATCGGGGAGCTGCACTGTGACTACCTGTCTCTGTGTCTGTGTCTGTCTGTCTCTGTCTCTGACTCTGTCTCTGTCTCTGTGTCTGTCTCTGACTGTTTCTGACTCTGTCTGTCTGTCTGTCTCTGACTCTGTCTCTGACTCTGTCTCTGTGTCTGTCTCTGTGTCTGTATCTGACTGTCTCTGTCTCTGTCTGTCTGTCTCTGACTCTGTCTCTGACTCTGTCTCTGTGTCTGTCTCTGTGTCTGTATCTGACTGTCTCTGTCTCTGTCTCTGTCTGTCTGTCTTTGTCTGTCTCTGACTCTGTCTGTCTGTCTGTCTGTCTGTCTCTGACTCTGTCTGTCTCTGTCTCCCAGGACTCGTGGACAGCGTGTCTCAGTCTGTGGACAGGTGGCTTCAGTCTGTCCTCTGCTGGATGTAGCAGGAACAACCTTCTTCTGCTTCTCGCTGACGGACGACGTCCACACTCTTCCTGTCCTCGTCAAGGTGAGTGATGTCACTTCCTGAGAAGTTAAACACAGTGACAGTCTAATACCTGAGAGTCAAACTGAGGTCTCTGTGTCTCTGTCTCTCTGTAGGACAGCAGCAGGCTGTGGTGGACTCAGTGTATGTGTGTTGGTCAGAGTGTGTGTGTGACGGCACTGCGTGTGTGTGTCCTACGAGGCTGGAGAGGAAACAACGTCCTGTGTGTGACAGACCATTCTGAAATACACACAAACTACACACACACTCCTGCAGACGACACACACACTGACTCACCCACAGACACGCCCCCTCCGCTGATGATGTCACACGTCAACGATGACGACTGTGAAGAGGCGGAAGCTGACAGAGACGTCGTCCAATCAGCTGTCAGGATGAAAAAGTCCAGAGTCATCAGTTACCAGGTAAAGTACATAAAAACACTGAGCTCTGATTGGCTGTAAAAATGTTACCTGTGCTGTAAGCCCCACCTCTCTCCTCTGATAGGGTACTGTGACTGAGGTGGTGAGTGAGGGGGCGGGGCTGTACGTCATCGACAGGAAGGTGGGACTGTGCCTGGCCTATCAGCCGACTCTGAGGAGGAAACTGAGAGCAGGAGACTCTGTGGAGGTGAGTCACAGTCACGGTACAGGTGTACAGGTGTGAGTGACAGTACAGGTGTGAGTGACAGTACAGGTGAGTCACAGTGCAGGTGTGAGTCACAGTGCAGGTGTGAGTCACGGTACAGGTGAGTCACAGTACAGGTGTGAGTCACAGTGCAGGTGTGAGTCACGGTACAGGTGAGTCACAGTACAG
Source organism: Epinephelus malabaricus (assembly GCA_037127435.1). NCBI lineage: Eukaryota > Metazoa > Chordata > Actinopteri > Perciformes > Serranidae > Epinephelus > Epinephelus malabaricus. Next base: position 370,244 of record JANUFT010000363.1, read on the forward strand.
GTGTACAGGTGCGAGTCACAGTACAGGTGTGAGTCACAGTACAGGTGTGAGTCAGAGTTTTTGTTTGCTCCCCCTGCAGCTCCATCACGTCCACTTCCTGTACCGGCCCTGTCCTGATTTTCCTCCCAGCATGCTTTGCACCTGTTTGCGCTCCACCCTCAGGGTCACCACCTTCAGCAGGGTGGTGGGCTCATCGCTGGACTCCAGCTGCCCCGGTGATGGGGTGTTACCACGGTTACTGCTGGAGAAGAACATGGGCGTGTCTGAGTACCTGTGGACCTGTCACCTGAGCTCCCAGCTCACACACAGGTGAGGAGGCTGATACAGTGAACACCTGCACAGGTAAATGATGACGAACAAGATCATGTGGAGTGCACACGCCTGATCCATAACACTGTACAAACATGTCCCTCTGTCTGTCCCCTGTCTGTCCCCCTGTCTATCTGTCTGTTCCCCTGTCTGTCCCTTTGTCCTCCTGTCTGTCGCTCTGCCCCCTATCTGTCTGTCCCTCTGTCTGTCCCTCTGTCCCACTGTCTGTCTGTTCCTATGTCTGTCTCTCTGTCTGTTCCCCTGTCTGTCCCTTTGTCCCACTAACTGTCCCCCTGTCTGTCTGCCTGTCTGTCTGTCCCTCCGTCTGTCTCCAGTCTGGTTCCCAGTGTGTTGAAGCAGCAGTGTGTGTGTGTGTTGTCCTGGAAGATGATGGAGTTTGTGTGGAGACGAGGAAGAGGAGGAGGAAGAGGGAGACGGGACATCTACTCAGAGATGTTGGACGAGCCTCACACCTGTCCTCTAACACAGGTAGACAACCTGCAGTGTCCTCTGTTTCTCCACAGTACAGTGTCCTCTGTGTCTCCACAGTACAGTGTCCTCTGTGTCTCCACAGCACAGTGTCCTCTGTGTCTCCATAGTACAGCGTCCCCTGTGTCTCCACAGTACAGTGTCCTCTGTGTCTCCACAGTACAGTGTCTACTGTGTCTCCATAGCACTGTGTCCTTTTTGGCTCCACAGTGTCCTCTGTGTCTTCACAGTACAGTGTCCTCTGTGTCTCCACAGTACAGTGTCTACTGTGTCTCCATAGCACTGTGTCCTTTTTGGCTCCACAGTGTCCTCTGTGTCTCCATAGCACAGTTTCCTCTGTGTCTCCACAGCACAGTTTCCCCTATGTCTCCACAGTACAGTGTCCCCTGTGTCTCCATAGTACAGTGTCCTGTGTGTCTCCATAGCACAGTGTCCTCTGTGTCTCCACAGTACAGTGTCCTCTGTGTCTCCAGTGTCCTCTATGTCTCCACAGTACAGTGTTCTCTGTGTCTCCACAGTACAGTGTCCTCTGTGTCTCCAGTGTCCTCTATGTCTCCACAGTACAGTGTTCTCTGTGTCTCCACAGTACAGTGTCCTCTGTGTCTACATAGTACAGTGTCCTCTGTGTCTCCACAGTACAGTGTTCTCTGTGTCTCCACAGTACAGTGTCCTCTGTGTCTCCAGTGTCCTCTATGTCTCCACAGTACAGTGTTCTCTGTGTCTCCACAGCACAGTGTCCTCTGTGTCTCCAGTGTCCTCTGTGTTTCCACAGCACAGTGTCCTCTGTGTCTCCACAGTACAGTGTCCTCTGTGTCTCCACAGTACAGTGTTCTCTGTGTCTCCACAGTACAGTGTCCTCTGTGTCTCCATAGTACAGTGTCCTCTGTGTCTCCAGTGTCCTCTGTGTTTCCACAGCACAGTGTCCTCTGTGTCTCCATAGTACAGTGTCCTCTGTGTCTCCACAGTACAGTGTCCTCTGTGTCTCCATAGTACAGTGTTCTCTGTGTCTCCACAGTACAGTGTCCTCTGTGTCTCCATAGTACAGTGTCCTCTGTGTCTCCAGTGTCCTCTGTGTTTCCACAGCACAGTGTCCTCTGTGTCTCCATAGCACAGTGTCCTCTGTGTCTCCACAGCACAGTGTCCCCTATGTCTCCACAATACAGTGTCCTCTGTGTCTCCACAGTACAGTGTCCCCTGTGTCTCCACAGTACAGTGTCCTCTGTGTCTCCACAGTACAGTGTCCCCTGTGTCTCCACAGTACAGTGTCTACTGTGTCTCCACAGCACTGTGTCCTTTTTGGCTCCACATTGTCCTCTGTGTCTCCATAGCACAGCGTCCTCTGTGTCTCCACAGCACAGTGTCCCCTATGTCTCCACAATACAGTGTCCTCTGTGTCTCCACAGTACAGTGTCCCCTGTGTCTCCACAGTACAGTGTCCTCTGTGTCTCCACAGTACAGTGTCCTTTTTGGCTCCACATTGTCCTCTGTGTCTCCATAGCACAGCGTCCTCTGTGTCTCCACAGCACAGTGCCCCCTATGTCTCCACAATACAGTGTCCTCTGTGTCTCCACAGTACAGTGCCCCCTGTGTCTCCACAGTACAGTGTCTATTGTGTCTCCACAGCACTGTGTCCTTTTTGGCTCCACATTGTCCTCTGTGTCTCCATAGCACAGTGTCCTCTGTGTCTCCAGTGTCCTCTGTGTCTCCACAGTACAGTGTCTTCTGTGTCTCCACAGCACAGTGTCCCCTATGTCTCCACAGTACAGTGTCCTCTGTGTCTCCACAATACAGTGTCCTCTGTGTCTCCACAGTACAGTGCCCCCTGTGTCTCCACAGTACAGTGTCCTCTGTGTCTCCACAGTACAGTGTCCCCTGTGTCTCCACAGCACAGTGTCCTCTGTGTCTCCACAGTACAGTGTCCCCTGTGTCTCCACAGTACAGTGTCCTCTGTGTCTCCACAGTACAGTGTCCTCTGTGTCTCCACAGTACAGCGTGGACCCTGCAGTGTCTCAGTCCATCAGTGTATCAGAGCTCACTCAGTCCCTCCAGTCAGAGTGCTGGTCTTCTTTGTCTCTGAGCTCTCTGCTGCCCTCTGGTGGACCCAGTCTGACCAGGTCTCAGATAAACACAGCACTGTCCTGGTCCTGGAGGACTCTGACTTCTGACCCTGAGACTGGAGACGCACTCAGGTAAAGTGACATTCAGCTCAGATCAGTCTCTGTTTATACCTGTGCTCCAGGGAAGGCCGTCACAAGGAGGCTGTGTGTTCTGGGGTTGTGTGTCCATCAGCCCGTCAGTCTGTCAATCCATCAGCCCATCAGTCCGTCAATCCGTCAGTTCTTCAGTCCGTCAGTCCAACAGTCCGTCAGTCCAACAGTCTGGCTGTTCGTCAGTCCATCAGTCCCTCAGTCCATCAGTCCATCAGTCCATCAGTCTGTCAGTCCCTCAGTCCATCAGTCCATCATCCCATCAGTCTGTCAGTCCCTCAGTCCATCAGTCTGTCAGTCCCTCAGTCTGTCAGTCCATCAGTCCATCAGTCCATCAGTCCCTCCGTCCATCAGTCCCTCCGTCCATCAGTCTGTCAGTCCTTCAGTCTGTCAGTCCATCCATCAGCCAATCAGTCCATCAGTCCATCAGTCCTTCCGTCCTTCAGTCCCTCAGTCCCTCCGTCCATCAGTCTGTCAGTCCTTCAGTCTGTCAGTCCATCCATCAGCCCATCAGTCCATCAGTCCTTCCGTCCTTCAGTCCCTCAGTCCCTCAGTCTGTCAGTCCCTCAGTCCATCAGTCCATCAGTCCCTCAGTCCCTCCGTCCATCAGTCCCTCCGTCCTTCAGTCTGTCAGTCCATCCATCAGCCCATCAGTCCATCAGTCCTTCTGCCTTCAGTCCCTCCGTCCATCAGTCCCTCCGTCCATCAGTGTGTCAGTCCATCAGTGTGTCAGTCCATCAGTCTGTCAGTCCCTCAGTCCATCAGTCCATCAGTCCCTCAGTCCCTCCGTCCATCAGTCCCTCCGTCCATCAGTGTGTCAGTCCATCAGTCTGTCAGTCCATCAGTCCGTGGAAGTTTTTGAAATTAGGCACAAACGTCCACTTTGACTCAGAAATGAACTGATTACATTTTGGTGGTCAAAGGTCACTGTGACATCATCATGTTTTAACAGATGCTGATTCTGTGACTCTGTGTAATGAACCCTGTTTATCTCCTGATCAGAGATGATCAATACCTGATCAAGAAAGACGCCTCACTCTGTGTGTGTGTGTGTGTGTGTGTGTGTGCGCGCTGTGATGCAGGCGGCGCCCCCTGCTGGTGGTCGGTGTGTTGGAGCTGCCGTCACAGACGTCTGAACACACTCTGCAGCTCAGAGACAGGACGGGAGCTGTGGCCTGCGTCGTCACGGAAACCAGCCAGGAAGAGGAGGGAGGTCAGAGGGCGGCCTTCAACACCGCCTGGATAGGTACCACACACACACACACACACACACACACACACACACAGGTCAGAGGTCACTGCAGGTTTAGTAAATGTTTGTGTGTGTGTTGCAGGTTGTCTGGTGTGTGTACATCAGTTCACCATGGTAACAGAAAGATTCCTCCAATCAGATTTCCCCTCCCACCAACACCTGGACCAGGACCAGTACATCACACACAAACACTGCAGGTACACACACACACACACACACACACACACACAGATCAATAATAATAATAATAATGATGCATTTTATTTATAGGCACCTTTCAGGACACTCAAGGACACCTGACAAGACTCAGTAAAACACAAAACAAGCAGCAGTGTATCCATCAATCATAAAATCAAACAGTTCAGTGATCTATAATAAAGTTAAAATAATGACGAGACAAAATCATGATTATAAACATTAGGTATAAAATAATCATCATCAATATGTGAGTGTCTGTTAAATCAGACTGAATATGGCTGCTTGAAAAGGTGTGTTTTCAGACGAGGTCTGTAAATGGTGAGGGAGTCAATATTGTGACTGTCATGTTGGAGAGGTCGTCCAGAGGTGAGGAGCAGAGCAGCTGAAGGATCTAGAACCCATGGTGGTCAGGAGAGCAGATGGTGATGTGAGCTGGAGTGCAGAGGAGGATCTCAGAGTACAGGAGGGTGTGTAGATATGAAGGAGTTCAGACAGGTAGGCCTGGTGGACAGGTAGAGCTGGGAGTCATTGGCCTAACAGTGGAACTGAATACTACATTTTCTAAAGATATGGCCCAGAGGTAGATGAAAGGGGACCTAGGACAGAGCCCTGAGGAACACCACTTGTAACTGGAAGAGAGTTGGATTTGAAATTGCTGATTTGAACAAAATGAGTGCAGCCAGAGAGATGTGCCTTAAACCAGTTTAGAGCAGTGCCAGTGATACCAGTGGTAGCTAATCTTTCTGGGAGGATGTCATGTGAAATGGTGTCAAAGGCTGCGCACAGATTGTTAGTGATTTTGACCAGAGCTGTCTCAGTGCTGTGACAGGAGCAACAACCAGACTGAACTTGTTCAGATGGTTGTGTCTAAGGTGAGTGTGGACCTGAGCTGCAACTGATCCTTCAAGTATTTTAGAGAGGAATGGTACATTTGAATTTGGTTGGAAGTTGCTCAAATTGTTGGGATCTGCACCAGGTTTCTTTAGTACTGGAGTCATAGCAGCAGTTTGAGAGATGTGGGCACAAGACCAGAGGTAAGGGAGGAAGGAACAGTCACAGTCAGAAGGGGGTCTAACAGGCAGGTAGATGATTTGGATTTACTAATCAGACCAGATATTTCAGCAACAGTGGGAAGTTTCAAACTAGATAGGGAAGCAAGGGGGAGCACAGAGAAGCACATCAGGTGAGCTGTAGTTAGTGTTGTTAGATGTGGTCAGCTGCTGGTGAATATGTTCAGTTTTGGCATTAACAAAGTTGATAAAGGTGTTAGACTGTGCAGGTGAGGAGCCAGAGCATCAGGTGGACGTAGAAGGTTGTGAACAGTGGAGAGAGGGATCAAGTGTTTCCTTCAGCTGACTGGATTAGATGTGCATCATGTGTTGATCTAGCTTCAGATAGAGCATCCTTATAATGAAGTAAGTGGCTAGTGTTTATGTCTCTGTGCTCCACAAGGCCAGTTTATGCACAAAGGTGTTCAGGTGACGGCCTTTAGCTTTAAGTCGGTGTAATTCTGGTGTAAACCAGGAGGCAGAGGGGGTGAAAGAGACAGAGCAGCAAGAACATCTAGAGACTATGAAGACCCTCACTGGAAAACAGAACCAGTTCATCAGGGGTGGACAAGTTATCTCTGCTGGTGATGGACTCAAATGAAACAAACTCCCCCCACAGGGTCGACAGGTGTGAACAAACCCCAGGTGGAGCTGAGAGAAGTCACGGTGTCGCTGCCACGTCTGTTTCACACATTAAATCATGGTGTGTGTGTGTGTGTGTGTGTGTGTGTGTGTGTGTCAGAGTGTACCTGCAGTTCTCTCTGGACCACGTCCACATCCTAAGTCCGTCTGTTGCCATGGTTACACACCTGGGACAGAGGGGGGCGGAGTCAGGAGGTGAGGTCACAGACAGGAAACAGGGAGCAGGGAGGAGGAAGAGAAGAAGAGAAGAAGAAGAAGAAGAAAGCTCCTCCCCCTCTGTTTCCTCCACGGTCACCATGACGACCGCCCCAGTGGGTGGCAGCTCCCAGCCCTGCGTCTCCATGGTGATCCGGGTGGAGCAGAAGGACGGCGTGGCCTGGAGGAACACGGGGGCGGGGTTAAAGGGGGATGAGGCCAGCCTGACGCAGTGCTTCTCTGTCAGAGCAGCTGTGATTGGTCCAGTGGTCAGCTGGGGGCGGGACCCAAAGAACGGACCAATGACAGACAGAGAGGTGGAGTCAGAGAGACAGGAGAAGGTGAGACACCTGAAACATCCCATAATGTCCCTGTGTTCAGCGGGTTGTAACGAGCTCTGGGGTCATCTGGTGGGTGTGACTCAGCAGACGTGTGAATAAGCTCCGCCCTCTTAAGAAGAAGAAGAATACATCCCATAATGCCCCTGTGCTGAGTGTCTCACCTGTGTGTGTGTGTGTGTGTGTGTGTGTGTGTGCAGGTGGTCCTGGTGCTCTCAGGTGTGTCAGCTCGATGGTTTCCTCTCCTGCAGCCTGGATGTTTCTACAGACTCATCGCCACTAACACACAGGTAAACACACCTGTGGTGATGTCACTGAGGGGGCGGAGCTGATGTCCTCTCACCGGTCCTGTTTCAGAGAGGCGACAGGTGTTTCTACACTGAACAAAAATATAAACGCAACATTTTTGTTTTTGCTCCCATTTTACACATGGTCTGTGGTTGTGAGGCCGGTTGGATGTACTGCCAAATTGTCTGAAACGCCTTTGGAGACAACTTATGGTAGAGAAATGAACATTCAATTCACGGGCAACAGCTCTGGTGGACATTCCTGCAGTCAGCATGCCAATTGCACGCTCCCTCAAAACTTGCGACGTCTGTGGCATTGTGCTGTGTGATAAAACTGCACATTTCAGAGTGGCCTTTTATTGTGGCCAGCCTAAGGCACACCTGTGCAATATTCATGCTGTCTAATCAGCATCTTGATATGCCACACCTGTGAGGTGGGATGGATTATCTCTGCAAAGGAGAAGTGCTCACTAACACAGATTCAGACAGATTTGTGAACAATATTTGAGGGAAATGGTCTTTTGTGTGTATAGAAAATGTTTTAGATCTTTGAGTTCAGCTCATGAAAAATGGGAGCAAAAACAAATGTATGCGTTTATATTTTTGTTCAGTGTATTATTCTGTCCAGCCCATGAAAACAGGGTTCCTACAGTCATGGAAAACCTGGAGAAGCAGCTCATTTCCAGACCTGGAAAACTCACGGAATGAGTCTCGTCCTGGAAAGTTTTGGAAAGTCACAGAATATTGTTGTTGTGTAAAGAAGGTCATGGTCACAGTGATGTCATCAGCCCGTCATCACTCTGAAGTCCACAGATAATGTTACTACGTTTGTTTGTTTGTTTGTTTATTTAGCACGTATTAAAAAAAAAAAAAGTCAACATTACAATTACCATTAAAACAATTTACAGTTGGTGATATAAGAACCTCTTTTTAGGAAAAAAAAAAGAACAATGGGGAACATGCAAGGAGGTCCAAAAAACCCTCAAGGGGCTTGACAGGAGGACTTCCCTAAATAAACATTAAATTAGACATTGTCATGTGCATAAAGGCATGATATCACCCTCACACACACACGCACACACAGATACAGAGATCAGGTCGTTGTTATTGATATAGCAAGACATGTTTCACAGATTTTTTAAATGATTCATAAGGAAGTTTAACAAAGTGGGGAGGAAGAGAATTCCATAACATGGAACCTCTGTGAGAGATCTTAAATTGGGATGAAATAGTTGGCGATTGAGGAGGTCGGAGCTGGGATGCTTTTCGGGTTAAATGATTGTGAAATTGATTGTTTGGGGAAAAGAAATTGTGAAAGAAAGTAGGAAGTGTTTTATTTAAAGAACCATATACAAATTGAGTCATTTGGAGCTTATTAATCTGATAAATATTGAGGATGCCAAATTACGAAACAAAGGTAGTGAATGACTTCTTGGAGCTGAAGGGGCAATAATTCTCATAGCTCGTTTTTGTAACCTAAAAATTGGTTGCAGTTTTGTCTGGTGAGTACTGGCCCAGGCAATGTTGCAGTAACTAATAAAGGGATAAGTCATAGAATAATAAAGGTTGAGTGAAACTTTTGTGTTTAAAAGATAACAAATTTTTCCAATTATTCCAATATTTTTTGCAATTTTAGATGAAATAAATGAAATGTGAGGCTTCCAGGATAGGTTTTTATCAATTAGTACACCAAGAAAATGAGCTGATTCAACATTAGATATAATACGTGTTGTAGGTGTTTGTGGCAGTGAGACAAATATGTGACAGCTGATTGGTCCGTGTGTGTCTGTGCGTCAGGATCCCAGCGTTCTGATTGGCTGTGGTGTTTCTGGGCGGAGGGGGGTGGAGCTCCACACTGACCCCACCCTGCAGGTCCCATCTGAATGGAGGTTCCACACTCTGCTCCGCCCACTGCGGCTGCACACCTGCACACAGGTAACACACACACACACACACACACACACACACTGAGAGCTGGAACATCAATAATCAGTCATGTGTTATTGATCAGGTGATCATTGAGGTTTAACTGTGTGTTTCTGTGTGTGCTCAGGCTGTCCCGTCCTCTGTCCCGTCCTCTGTCCTGTCTGTCTCTGATGTGCTGGACTGCAGGTAAATCTTCCTCCTCCTCCTCCTCCTCTTCCTCCTCTGACTGGTCTCTGATCTCTGATTGGTCGATGTCCCACTGTCTGACAGATTCACTTTAATGTGTTCAATAACATGTTTACATCATCTTCTACTTTGAGTTAGCTGCTGACTGCTAACAGCTGCTGTTCCTATTTGAGTTAGCCGCAAACTGCTAACTGCTGCTGTTCTTCTTTGAGTTAGCTGCTAACTGCTAACAGCTGCTGTTCTTCTTTGAGTTAGCCGCAAACTGCTAACTGCTGCTGTTCTTCTTTGAGTTAGCTGCTAACTGCTAACAGCTGCTGTTCTTCTTTGAGTTAGCTGCTAACTGCTAACAGCTGCTGTTCTTCTTTGAGTTAGCCGCAAACTGCTAACTGCTGCTGTTCTTCTCCTTTGAGTTAGCTGCTAACTGCTTACAGCTGCTGTTCTTCTTTGAGTTAGCGTAAACTGCTAACAGCTACTGCTCCTGTTCTTTGAGTTAGCTGCTAACTGCTAACAGCTGCTGCTCCTGTTCTTTGAGTTAGCTGCTAACTGCTTACAGCTGCTGTTCTTCTTTGAGTTAGCCGTAAACTGCTAACAGCTGCTGTTCCTGTTCTTTGACTTAGCTGCTAACTGCTTACAGCTGCTGTTCTTCTTTGAGTTAGCCGTAAACTGCTAACAGCTGCTCCTCCTGTTCTTTGAGTTAGCTGCTAACTGCTTACAGCTGCTGTTCTTCTTTGAGTTAGCCACAAACTGCTAACAGCTGTTCTTCTTCTTGAGTTAGCTGCTGACTGCTTACAGCTGCTGTTCTTCTTTGAGTTAACCGCTAACTGCTAACAGCTGCTGCTCCTCTTCTTTGAGTTAGCTGCTAACTGCTTACAGCTGCTGTTCTTCTTTGAGTTAGCCACAAACTGCTAACAGCTGTTCTTCTTCTTGAGTTAGCTGCTAACTGCTAACAGCTGCTGCTCCTCTTCTTTGAGTTAGCTGCTAACTGCTAACAGCTGCTGTTCTTTGGGAAAAAACATCATGATTTGGCTCTTTACTCATACAGGAAGTGAAGAAGTGCAAGTTCAGGTTAGTTGGGCTCCTCCCACCTTGTAAGAACGTTACTTTCATCACGTCGTTACCAGCTGTGTTACAAACTGACGCCACCCAGAGGTGTATCACCGCCATGACAGGTCGACTGTCAGTGTCGGAACGAGAAGCGGCTGGAGTGTGACTGAAACATCTCACCTGGTGTGTGTGTGTGTGTGTGTGTGTGCAGCTCAGAGCTGGTGTGTGTTCAGGCTCAGGTGTATGACAGGATCAGTCTGAACGACAGGACCACTGACTCTGCTGCAGGTGTGAGACTCACAGTGTGTGACCACAGTGGGAGGAGCCTCCAGGTGTACCTGGACCTGAGCCACACCCCCTACCCACCTGGCCTGTTGCCTGGCAACACACTGCTGCTGTCTGCTTTCCAGAGGAGAGTGTCCAGGTAACACACACACACACACACACACACACATTATTTTAACTTTACCTGACACGCAGGTTGTTGTATATAATATCACCTGAGTGTGTTACCGTGTGTGTGTGTGTGTGTGTGTGTGTGTGTTCCAGGTCAGGAGGAGTGTATTGCAGTTCTCTTCCTGTCAGCTCAGTAACTGTTATCTCACTGGGAGATACGAGGTAACCACACAGACACACAGATCAATGACAGTATTGATGATAATATTATTGATTTACTGATTGATCCATGTGTGTGTGTGTGTGTGTGTGTGTGTTTCCTGTCAGCTCCGTCACGCCTCGTCCTGCTCCCATGATGCACCTGGGTGTGTGGGCAGTGAGCAGGGAGCAGAGGAGCACTGTGGGTCGGGTCAAAGGTCACGTGGTGTGTTTCCTGTTCCTGCAGCTGCAGTGGAGCTGCTCGCTGTGTGGGAGCGTCTACACACAGGTGTTCTACTGTGGGTTCTACTGTGTGTTCTACTATGTGTTCTACTGTGTGTTCTACTTTGTGTTCTACTATGGGTTCTACTGTGTGTTCTACTGTGTGTTCTACTATGGGTTCTACTGTGTGTTCTACTATGTGTTATACTGTGTGTTCTACTATGGGTTCTACTGTGTGTTCTACTATGTGTTATACTGTGTGTTCTACTATGGGTTCTACTGTGTGTTCTACTGTGAGTTCTACTATGTGTTCTACTATGGGTTCTACTGTGGGTTCTACTATGTGTTATACTGTGTGTTCTACTATGGGTTCTACTATGGGTTCTACTGTGTGTTCTACTGTGGGTTCTACTATGTGTTCTACTATGGGTTCTACTGTGGGTTCTACTGTGTGTTCTACTATATGTTATACTGTGTGTTCTACTATGGGTTCTACTGTGTGTTCTACTGTGTGTTCTACTATGTGTTATACTGTGTGTTCTACTATGGGTTCTACTATGGGTTCTACTGTGTGTTCTACTGTGGGTTCTACTATGTGTTCTACTATGGGTTCTACTGTGGGTTCTACTGTGTGTTCTACTATGTGTTATACTGTGTGTTCTACTATGGGTTCTTCTGTGTGTTCTACTGTGTGTTCTACTATGTGTTATACTGTGTGTTCTACTATGGGTTCTACTGTGTGTTCTACTGTGGGTTCTACTATGTGTTCTACTATGGGTTCTACCGTGGGTTCTACTATGTGTTCTACTGTGTGTTCTACTATGTATTATACTGTGTGTTCTACTATGGGTTCTACTGTGTGTTCTACTGTGTGTTCTACTATGGGTTCTACTGTGTGTTCTACTGTGTTCTACTGTGTGTTCTACTGTGTTCTGCTGTGTGTTCTACGGAGTTCTGCTGTGTGTTCTACTGAGTTCTTCTTTGTGTTCTACTGTGTGTGTTCTACTATGCATTCTACTGTGTGTGTGTGTTCTACTATGGGTTCTACTGTGTGTTCTACTATGTGTTCTACTGTGTTCTACTGTGTGTTCTACTGTGTTCTGCTGTGTGTTCTACTGAGTTCTTCTTTGTGTTCTACTGTGTGTGTTCTACTATGCATTCTACTGTGTGTGTGTGTTCTACTGTGTCTTCCACTGTGTGTTCTACTGTGTTCTACTATGCATTATACTGTGTGTGTTCTACTGAGTTCTACTGTGTTCCACTGTGTGTTCTACTGAGTTCTACTGTATTCTACTGTGTGTTCTACTGAGTTCTTTGTGTTCAACTGTGTTCTACTGTGTGTTCTACTGAGTTCTACTGTGTGTTCTACTGTGTTCTACTGTGTGTTCTACTGTGTATTCTATTGTGTTCTACTATGCGTTCTACTGTTTGTGTTCTACTGTGTGTCCTAGTGTGTTCTACTATGCATTCTACTGTGTGTGTTCTACTGTGTTCTACTGTGTGTTTTACTGTGTGTTCTACTTTGTGTTTTACTGTGTGTTCTACTGAGTTCTACTTTGTGTTTTACTGTGTGTTCTACTGAGTTCTACGTTGTCTTCTACTGTGTTCTACTTTGTGTTCTACTGAGTTCTACTTTGTGTTTTACTGTGTGTTCTACTGAGTTCTACTTTGTCTTCTACTGTGTTCTATTGCGTGTGTTCTAATGAGTTCTACGTTGTCTTCTACTGTGTTCTACTTTGTGTTCTACTGAGTTCTACTTTGTCTTCTTCTGTGTTCTACTTTGTGTTCTACTGTGCTCTACTTTGTGTTTTACTGTGTGTTCTACTGAGTTCTACTTCTCTTCTACTGTGTTCTGTGTGTGTTCTACTGAGTTCTACTTTGTGTTTTACTGTGTGTTCTACTGAGTTCTACTTTGTGTTCTAATGAGTTCTATTTTGTGTTCTTCTGTGTTCTACTTTGTCTTCGACTGAGTTCTTCCTTCACTGTGTGATGAACTCTGCAGCCACCAGAGGACACTTCCTGTCCCTCACTGACTGATGTGTCTCTGTGTCTTTGTCAGACTTGTTCCTGTCCTCAGTGTCCTTCAACATCGTCCGTCTTTCAGTCCAGAGCAAAGTAAGTGTCCTCTTCGTGTGTTTTAGTGTGTTTGTGTGTGTGTCAATCAATCAATCAATCAATCAATTTTATTTATAAAGCCCAATATCACAAATCACAATTTGCCTCACAGGGCTTTACAGCATACGACATCCCTCTGTCCTTATGACCCTCACAGCTGATCAGGAAAAACTCCCCAAAAAACCCTTTAACGGGGAAAAAAAAACAGTAGAAACCTCAGGAAGAGCAACTGAGGAGGGATCCCTCTTCCAGGACGGACAGACGTGCAATAGATGTTGTACTGTACGTTACCTGGTGTAATGTGTGTGTGTGTGTGTGTGCGTGTGTGTGTGTGTGTGTGTGTATTGTGTGTGTGTGTATCAGGCTGGTGATGGACGACGGGACAGGTGAGGCTCACGTCTGGTTCTCCGGCGCTCTGGTTCGTCCTCTGCTGGGATTGGCTGATTCTCAGTGGGAGGGGCTTCAGAGAGCGCTCAGGGTCAGAGGTCACATCAGAGTGTACCCTCGGGGGCGGAGCCTGGTCAGTACCACTTCCTGTTTGACATCACAGCAGCTGTCAGTGGACCAGTCACAGCGTGTGTGTATTTACCTGTGTCTCTCTCTCAGGTGTGTGACTCCGATGACCCTCTGGTCCACTTCCTGTTGTGTGTGTGCGGCAGTGATGTCACATGTCGTCAGCTCTCTGTCACCTGCAGGAAACACAACACCCAGAGATCAGAAGGTAAACACCCGCGCAGTGCAGCGTCGGTTACCATGGTGACAGAGATGAACCTCCATTCCCTGACACACGGCCGTCAGGTGAACACCTGCAGAGCGGCGGCCATCTTGACCAAGTTCCTGTTGTTTGTTTCAGAGGTGAAGAGGTTCAGTCGAGGAGAACGAGACTTCATGACCAGAGTGACTCCGCCCCTACAGCTCACCTGTCTGCACCTCAACACCTGTCTGTGACAGGCTGATCTCACCTGTCTGTGACACAGACTGATCTCACCTGTCTGCGCCTCAACACCTGTCTGTGACACAGACTGATCTCACCTGTCTGTGACAGGCTGATCTCACCTGTCTGCGCCTCAACACCTGTCTGTGACACACACTGATCTCACCTGTCAGTGACAGGCTGATCTCACCTGTCTGCACCTCAACACCTGTCTGTGACACACACTGATCTCACCTGTCTGTGACAGGCTGATCTCACCTGTACACACACTGACACACAGACAGGAAGAGGCGGAGCCAGCTCACCTGTACCGACTGGAGGGAGCAGGTCCTCGTATGAGGAGATCACCATGTTTCTACAGTAGCCCAGAGTGGACAAACCAAACACTGGCTCTGTATGAGGACATTAATGTGTTCATATCACACAGCAGTTCTACTTCCTGTTTGACAGCAGTTCTACTTCCTGTTTGACAGATGATGATGTCACAGACTGAACCTCCAACACACTGTTATTAAATCTGTTTCTGATCAACTCTGTCTCAGTTCTGATTTCACTCACAGATACCTGTCGTCATGGCAACACCATCATCCATCCATCATATTGAAATTACCTTAATCATTATGATCATTTTTATTGGTTAATAATATATTATCATTATTATTGTTATATTTATTAAAAATGATCATTATTAATATCAAAAGTATTGAAAATCTTTATTGATTACATCGTGTAATTCGTTGAGAACAAAATAATGTGAGAACAATCCATGGAAACCAAAATCATGAACTCATTCAGGACTGAATTCAGAATCAAACCCAGAATCAAAGTGGAAAAATCACAGGCTGATCCAACTTGTGTGAATTTCCTCAGGACAACTCATGATGTGGCTCAGTAGTGTGTGTGGCCTCCACCTGCCTGGATACACTCCCCACAACATCTGGGCTCCTGATGAGACCACCGATGGTCTCCTGGAGGATCTCCTAGACCTGGATCACGGCATCACCCAGGGCCCTCTGCACCAGCATAAGGTCTGACAGTCACTCTGAGGATCTCATCATGGTGCGGCTGGTCTCCTGGTGTCTCCTCCATGCTCTTGACACTGTGCTGGGAGACACAGTTGACTTTGAGTCACACTGTGATCGTCATGTGTTCCTTCATTTGTTGAGCAGTGTACGTTTTAACTATAATCATCATCATCATCATCATCATCATCATTATTATTTATTATTATTATCAGTATTTGTACAATCATTAGTGACTGAAATGTTACATTCTCAATATCATAACTTAATAAGATGCGACACAGCTGAAGTGTTGATGTGTTTATACCTGCAGATGAAGATGATGATGATGATGATCCAGCAGGGGGCGCTGCAGCTCCGTCACTCTCTGCTGCTCTTCAACAGCAACATCCTGCTGCCTAGCAACAGATGACACAACCAGCAGCTGGTTTTTGATTGGCCGAGCTGACTGTGACTAAACTGATGAACCATGTTAAAATGTTTTGGTTTGATGACGTCACCTATACATGATATTATATGTTATTGATTACAGAGGAGATCAATAAACAGGATCAATATGATTCCAGATCAATATGAAGCCACAGTGTCACAGTTTGACTCCAACATGTTTCAGACACTCTGAATAAATCTCAAGGATCATTTTAGGAAGATTAAAAATGTTTTCATGAAGAGTTTGAACTGACTTTGATTTAAAACCACTTTAAACACACTGACTGTTTTGATTTCATGTTTGTAGAAAAACTCTGAGGAGATTAAAACATGCTGATGTTTCTGCCTCATCATCATCATCATCATCATCATCATCGTGTGTTTTAACCACGTTTACAGAGTTATTTTTTATGGCTGTGTTTCTGGTGATTTCCCTCCAGACTGCCTCACACACCTGAACAGGTGAGACACACTGAAGGTACCAGGATGAACCTGTAGGAGGCGTCTCAGCTCCTTCTGTCTCTCTGTCTGTCTCTGCTGGTCAACTCCAAACTTCTCCTCCTGGTAACTGATGACTCAGCAGCAGCTCAGCCTCTGATTGGCTGCTGACTGAACAGGTGAGACACACTGAAGGTACCAGGATGAACCTGTAGGAGGCGTCTCAGCTCCTTCTGTCTCTCCATCTGTCTCTGCTGGTCAACTCCAAACTTCTCCTCCTGGTAACTGATGACTCATCAGCAGCTCAGCCTCTGATTGGCTACTGACTGAACAGGAAGTGAAAGTAAAGAGTTGGGACTTTCCAGAGACGCTGCTGCGTTCAAGCGTCTGATGGTAAACAGAGAAGAAGAGACTAAACAACAAAGTGCTGAACAGAGACGCTGCTGCTGAGTCTGATCACATGACCCATGACTCATACATGGAAACAAGACATACTGACAGTTTCACACAGTTACAAACTGAAGATAGAAAGAAAAATGAGGGACACAAACCTGAGGCAAGCCTGGAGAGGCATGTACACGATGGTAGGGGTCATTAATACCAGTGATGATTTTTCTAATGAACAGAATTCATTAAGAGAGCAATTAGCCAGTCGCTCATTATACAGGAGAACCAAGTGCGTAGAACCCTCCAAAGAATAAATCCACACAAGGCGTCTGGGTTTGATGGGATACAGGGCGCTGTGCTCAAGGAGAGTGGGGAGCAGCTCAGCCCTGTACTGACAAGTCTGTGTCAGGAGTCTGCAGATACTCATGTCCCAGAAGCATGGAAGACCTGCTCATGGTGCCGCTGCCCAAAATCACCAAACTTCTATAAACGACTATCGACCAGTTGTGTTAACTTCACTAAGAACTAAAAGTTTAGAGCGCATTAATGTCAATGAGCTTCTGAGGCACTGATGATGCTCTCCTCTTTGTGCTGAATGAGATCTGTTATCATGTTGATCAGCAGGAAACATGTCGTCACATTAAACCATCCACGTCTCTGAAACCACCACCTGACCTTCACATGACGAAACACATCAAAGGGACACGATGACATCACTCTGTTCTCAGGACGATGACATCACTCCGCTCTCAGGACGATGACATCACTCTGCTCTCAGCACGATGACATCACTCCGCTCTCATGATGGAAATGAGGACAGTTTGAGTCTGACCTCACCGTCACTGCAGGTTGGTTTGAAATGCATTCTGGGATACTAAACGTGTGCTGATAAACCAGGAGGGGTGAGATGTGGTCAGGTGACTCAGACTGTGACTGAGAACGTTCTCACACTGTGGTGATGGAGGTCTGCAGGGGTCAAAGGTCACCTCATGGACTGACCTCCTCTGTTCCTGCTGCTGTTCAACTCCAATCATCTCTTCCTGGTAACTGATGACTCATCAGCAGCTCAGCCTCTGATTGGCTGCTGACTATCTAATCTTCCCTTTATGTCAAAGATCCTTGAGAAGGTAGTCGCAGACCAGCTGTGTGATTTTCTCCATGATAATAATTTATTTGAGGAATTTCAGTCAGGATTTAGAGTGCATCATAGCACTGAGACAGCTCTAGTTAAAATTACAAATGACCTTCTGATTGCTTCAGACAAAGGACTCGTCTCTGTTTTGTTTTATTAGATCTTAGTGCGGCGTTTGACACAATTGACCATCAAATTCTACTGCAGAGACTGGATCACTTCATTGGCCTAAAAGGTTCTGCACTAAGCTGGTTTAAATCTTATTTATCTGATCGTTTTCAATTTGTTCACGTTCATAATGAATCATCCTTACGTACCAAAGTTTGTTTTGGAGTTCCGCAAGGTTCTGTGCTCGGACCAATCCTATTTACTCTATATATGCTTCCTTTAGGTAACATCATTAGAAATCACTCTATAAATTTCCATTGTTATGCGGATGATACTCAGTTGTATTTATCGATGAAGCCAGAAGAAAGTAATCAATTAACTAAACTCCATAACTGCCTTAAAGACATAAAAACCTGGATGAGCACCAATTTCCTGATGTTAAATTCAGACAAAACTGAAGTTATTGTTCTTGGCCCCAAACAACTCAGAGACTCTTTATCTGATGACATAGTTTCTCTAGATGGCATTGCTCTGGCCTCTAGCACTACCGTAAGAAACCTCGGAGTAATATTTGATCAAGATTTGTCTTTTAATTCTCATTTAAAACAAACCTCACGGACTGCATTTTTTCATCTGCGTAATATTGTGAAAATTAGGCCTATCCTGACCCGAAAAGATGCAGAAAAATTGGTCCACGCTTTTGTTACCTCAAGGCTGGATTACTGTAACTCTCTATTATCAGGTAGCTCCAGTAAGTCCTTAAAAACTCTCCAGCTAATTCAGAATGCAGCAGCACGTGTACTAACAGGAACTAAGAAACAAGATCATATTTCTCCTGTTTTAGCTTCTCTGCACTGGCTCCCTGTAAAATCCAGAATTGAATTTAAAATCCTACTGTTAACTTATAAAGCTCTAAATGGTCAAGCTCCGTCATATCTTAGAGAGCTCATAGTGCCATATTATCCCACCAGAACACTGCGCTCTGAGAACGCAGGGTTACTCGTGGTCCGGAAAGTCTCCAAAAGCAGATCAGGAGCCAGAGCCTTCAGCTATCAGGCTCCTCTCCTGTGGAATCATCTTCCTGTTACGGGCCGGGAGGCAGACACCGTCTCCACATTTAAGACTAGACTTAAGACTTTCCTCTTTGATAAAGCTTATAGTTAGGGCTGGCTCAGGCTTGCCCTGTACCATCCCCTAGTTAGGCTGACTTACTGTGCATTCACACCGAGCGCGAATCATGCGCAACACGAGTAACGTGCCGCGCGTAACGAGTGAGTTTGGATGCCAGACCATTTTGTTAATTCGCGTTATCACGTCAGTCGC
Organism: Epinephelus malabaricus; assembly: GCA_037127435.1. Classification (NCBI taxonomy): domain Eukaryota; kingdom Metazoa; phylum Chordata; class Actinopteri; order Perciformes; family Serranidae; genus Epinephelus; species Epinephelus malabaricus. Next base: position 389,070 of record JANUFT010000363.1, read on the forward strand.
GCGAGTAGCGAGCCCGCCCATTTTCACTAGATAACAACATCTTGTCTGCCATTCTCTCCTCAACCATGGCTGAGATAACCACCATCACTGCTTTGTACCTGCTCTGGAAGTCCCAGATGCATCGGAGGGCCAAACGCCATCGTTTTTGGGTTCACCCTATCCTGCAGAAGTGCATCAAACTCGGCGAGTTTCACCACCTCCTCCAGGAACTCCGTCTGGATGATAGCCGCTTTTAGCGGTACTTGGGGCTGACTGGGGCCCAGTTTGAGGACCTGTTGGTGAGGGTTGGCGCCAGGATTTCCCGGCAGGACACGAACTACAGGCGCTCCATTTCAGCTGCGGAGTGCCTGTCCATCTGTCTCCGGTGAGTAGCAGTTTATTGTTGTGTCAACAACTAGACGTCAACCAGTGACGTCGGGAGAATCTCAACGCTGATTGGCTTTCAGGGCTCAGCGTCACGCGAATTCGCCTCAAAAGTTCAATATTTTCAACTCGAGCGATGAGGCGATGGACGCGAATTGCGCCGTGTCCATCACGTCCATCGCGTCCATCGTGTCTATCACGTCCATCGCGTCCATCTGACTGCCCGGCGCAAATTCACGTCTAATCGCGTCTTTGCATTGACTTTGTATGTAACCTCGACGCGCGAATTTGCGAATTTGTGTGAACACCACTTTAGGCCTAGTCTGCAGGGGGACCCCCTATAATACACCGGGCACCTTCTCTCCTTCTCTCTCTCTCTCTCTCTCTGCCATGTCCTGTTACTGCATGTCACTAGAGGGATCCCTCCTCAGTTGCTCCTCCTGAGGTTTCTACCGTTTTTTCCCCGTTAAAGGTTTTTTTTGGGGAGTTTTTCCTGATCAGCTGTGAGGGTCATAAGGACAGAGGGATGTTGTATGCTGTAAAGCCCTGTGAGGCAAATTGTGATTTGTGATATTGGGCTTTATAAATAAAATTGAATTGAACTGAACAGGTGTGACACACTGAAGGTACCAGGATGAACCTGTAGGAGGCGTCTCAGCTCCTTCTGTCTCTCTGTCTGTCTCTGCTGGTCAACTCCAAACTTCTCCTCCTGGTAACTGATGACTCATCAGCAGCTCAGCCTCTGATTGGCTGCTGACTGAACAGGAAGTGAAAGTAAAGAGTTGGGACTTTCCAGAGACGCTGCTGCGTTCAGGCGTCTGATGGTAAACAGAGAAGAAGAGACTAAACAATAAAGTGCTGAACAGAGACGCTGCTGCTGAGTCTGATCACATGACCCATGACTCATACAACACACACACACACACACACACACACACACATACACACTGTACAGTGAATGAATCAATCAGGAAGTGTGTGATGAACTTCCTGTGAACATCACAGACATGTCAGCAGGTAACACAGGATAAAATCATCAGTGTGTCGTTGTCACATTATAACAACTACGTCTCTGATCGATCGACCCGATCAGGTGACTAAATGTCACCAGGCCGTACACCACGAACAAACTACACCACGGTCACATGACTTAACGTCACCAGCACAACCAGGCCGTAAACAAACTACACCACGGTCACACGACTTAACGTCACCGCCACAACCAGGCCGTAAAAAAACTACACCACGGTCCCATGACTTAACGTCACTGCCACAACCAGGCTGTAAACAAACTACACCACGGTCACATGACTTAACGTCACTACCACAACCAGGCCGTAAACAAACTACACCACGGTCACATGACTTAACGTCACGGCCACAACCAGGCTGTAAACAAACTACACCACGGTCACACGACTTAACGTCACCGCCACAACCAGGCCGTAAAAAAACTACACCACGGTCACATGACTTAACGTCACTGCCACAACCAGGCTGTAAACAAACTACACCACAAGGACACACGACTTAACGTCACCGCCACAACCAGGCCGTAAAAAAACTAAACCACGGTCACATGACTTAACGTCACCGCCACAACCGGGTTGTAAACAAACTACACCACAGTCACGCGACTTAACGTCACTGCCACAACCAGGCTGTAAACAAACTACACCACAAGGACACACGACTTAACATCACCGCCACAACCAGGCCGTAAAAAAACTACACCACGGTCACGCGACTTAACGTCACTGCCACAACCAGGCTGTAAACAAACTACACCACGGTCACATGACTTAACGTCACCGCCACAACCAGGCCGTAAACAAACTACACCACTGTCACACGACTTAACGTCACCGCCACAACCAGGCCGAAAACAAACTACACCACAAGGACACACGACTTTAGGTCACCGCCACAACCAGGCCGTAAACACACTACACCACGGTCACACGACTTAACGTCACCGCCACAACCAGGCCGAAAACAAACTACACCACGGTCACACGACTTAATGCCACGCCACAACCAGGCCGTAAACAAACTACACCACGGTCACGTGACTTCACGTCACTGCCACAACCAGGCCGTAAACAAACTACACCACGGTCACGCAACTTAACGTCACCGCCACAACCAGGCCATAAACAAACTACACCACAAGGACACACGACATAACGTCACCGCCACAATCAGGCCGTAAACAAACTACACCACGGTCACACGACTTAACGTCACCGCCACAACCAGGCCGAAAACAAACTACACCACAAGGACACACGACTTAACGTCACCGCCACAACCAGGCTGAAAACAAACTACACCACGGTCACACGACTTAACGTCACTGCCTCAACCAGGCGGTAAACAAACTACACCACGGTCACGTGACTTAACGTCACCGCCACAACCAGGCCGTAAACAAACTACACCACGGTCACGTGACTTAACGTCACCGCCACAACCAGGCCATAAACAAACTACACCACAAGGACACACGACTTTACGTCACCACCACAACCAGGCCGTAAACAAACTACACCACGGTCACATGAATTAACGTCACCGCCACAACCAGGCCGTAAACAAACTACACCACAAGGACACACGACTTAACGTCACCGCCACAACCAGGCCGTAAACAAACTACACTACGGTCACGTGACTTAACGTCACCGCCACAACCAGGCCGTAAACAAACTAAACCACGGTCACGTGACTTAACATCACCACCACAACCAGGCCGTAAACAAACTACACCACGGTCACATGAATTAACGTCACCGCCACAACCAGGCCGTAAACAAACTACACGACAAGGACACACGACTTAACGTCACCGCCACAACCAGGCCGTAAACAAACTACACCACGGTCACATGACTTAACGTCACCGCCACAACCAGGCCGTAAACAAACTACACCACGGTCACGTGACTTCACGTCACTGCCACAACCAGGCCGTAAACAAACTACACCACGGTCACATGACTTAACGTCACCGCCACAACCAGGCCGTAAACAAACTACACCACGGTCACGTGACTTCACGTCACTGCCACAACCAGGCCGTAAACAAACTACACCATGGTCACAGGACTTAACGTCACCGCCACAACCAGGCCGTAAACAAACTACACCACGGTCACACGACTGAACGTCACCGCCACAACCAGGCCGTAAACAAACTACACCTCGGTCACATGACTTAACGTCACCGCCACAGTGAGGTATTTACTGACGTCTCTTCAGCTTGTGTTAACCACAGAGCTTAAGTTTTTCAACCAAAAACACCAGGGAACAGGAAGTGCTAACATGCTAACATGCTAACGTCTATCCCGTCAGGTTTTTAATAATAATTAAACTTCATTAATAACCATTTAATTTAGTTTTCTTCACAGAAATGAATAAAATGCTGAGTACAGGTCTACTGTATGTAAAATCAAGGGGACCTCCTGTGAAGCTCTGCTGACCCTGAGTGGGGGTAAGGACCCCTGTGTTGGGAACCAGTGATCTCAAGTCATAGTTTTTTTCTGGATGTCTCAACTGGTCTTTAAACGCTCCAGCTGATCCAGAACGAGGCGGCACGAGTTCTGACAGGAAGTAAGAACAGAGATCATATTTCTCCTGTTTTATCTTGTCCTCACTTACAGAGCTCTAAATGTTGCGTCACATCTTAGAGAGCTCATAGTGCCCCATCATCCCACCAGAACACTGCGCTCTGAGAATACAGGGTTACTGTGGGTCCTGAAGAGGAGCCAGAGCCTTCAGCTATCAGGCTCCTCTTCTGAGGAACCAACTTCCTGTTTCGGTCCTAGACGCAGACACCGTCTCCATATTTCACTCAGTGAGGAACCTTCTAAAGACACAAACTCTGCTCCACCACAGACAGAATAAAATAACGGACGCAGCTGCCGTGACATCACCCGTTGGTTTGTGGCCCTCTGTTCTGAAGCCTTGATTTTGGCATGTCAGCTGTCGCCGTCTTGTTTTTTGGAGCCAGAAGTGATCCTGTGTCCCCTGTGAAGATGGACATTATAACATGGAGGTCTGCGGGGATTCATTGGCTGTACGAGCCAGCCTCAGCTGCTGTGGGCTTCCCTGCAGGTTGCTACTCGGTTCCACCACGGCCTGAGAATGATGGAGGTCTGCAGGGGTCAAAGGTCATCTCATGGACTCCACCTGTAGGGGGCGTCTGACCTCTTCTGTTCCTGCTGCTATTCAACAACACACCTCTCCTCCTGGTAACTGATGACTCATCAGCAGCTCTGCCTCTGATTGGCTGTTGATGTCAGAGTGAACGTAAAGAGTCAGGACTTTCCACAGACGCTGCTGCGTTCAGGTGCTGCAGGAAAACTCAGTGTCCTCATGTTAACTTACAGTTAATCCTCAGTATCAGAGGTGAAGGTGGTGAATTCCTGGTTTTACAGAGACACCTGAAGGCATCGTGTGGTCAGACTGGTTTTGGTGGTGAACAGAGAACGAGCAAACTGGAACACAAACTGTCCCAGTTCACTGAACAAACTGGTTTTCACAAGAAGAAGAAATGTGTCTTAGTGTTTGTCTTTTCTTTGTACAGAACACAACTTTATTTAAACGTGTCATTGAATCAGACGACTTTATGAGTTCCTACACAGCAGCAGTGACACAAACACATCATGTGAACACTAAGAACCACAGATACAGTGATGTCAGAGTGAACCAACAGAAGACAGTCTGGATAGTAATTTATTATGGATTGCTGCAGTTGTGTTTCATCTCCTGTGACTTATATCATTAACAGATGTCTATGTGTATGCAAATGTCCTCTGTTGTGGAAGACAGCTAAAATGATACCAGTACCCAAAGATAAACAATCTGTTTTTAATGAGAGCAACTCCAGAGCGATTGGCATTATTGCTGTCCTGAGCAAAAAGTTGTATATATGCAAATTCATGATTATTTCTTTATGAATAATTGAAAAACTGTGTCTCAACATGCACACAGAACTGGCCCCTCAACATCTACTGCTTTGATCAAAATGACTGATGACTGGTTTAGAGCCACTGATAATTCAATGTGTTGTTAGATTTCACTGCTGCCTCTGATTTACTCGACCGTTCTTTCTTGGTAAAGAAACTAGAATGTTATGGTTTTGGTCCACTGGCGCTAAAGTGGATCCATAATTATCTGTCTTCTAGATCACAACAGGTGTATTTGAATGGTGGCATATCGAACAGCGGGGATCTAGTGTGTGGTGTGCCTCAGGGCAGCTGCCTTGGACCATTACTGTTCACTGTATTTATTAATGATCTTGCTTGGGCTACTAAAAGTGCAACAATGTTTTTCTATGCTGATGATTTAACCTTGTATTCTGCTGCCCCTTCATGCGAGGAACTTAATGATGTCCTTAATATGGAACTGCAAGTCGTGCATGATTGGGTTCTTTGTGATAAGTTCATTCTTAATATTCCCAAAACAGGACAGCACTTGAACTTTATCGCAGCGTGCTGACAGTTTGACGAACACACAATATAAGAATATAGATTCACACTGATGGGACGACATAGCTCAATATGAACAGGACATAACTTTTAGTTTAATTATTTTTACACGTGATTTCTGAGCACGTCCAAGACCCAGTGAGTATGGGACTCTGTCCAACTGATTTGGCATCGGGTGGGCTATGTAGCGGCTCGAAACTGTGAAATAACCTGAGTGGTCCGTTTTGTATTTGTATTTTAAGCTAAAGGTGACGCGGTGTGTCATAATTTATTTTTAAGTCTGTTCAGTGCCAGCAATGTCAGAACAATGGAAATGGATACGTTGTTTTTTTTCTGTTTGGGTTTCGATCCCGAGTTATGCAAATAATATTTAAAGACTGTGGAAATACTGCTTATAGGTTTGTGCATATACATGTGTGCATAGTACATACAGTATGTGTGTGGCATAGTGTAAAAAGAGACGACTATCAGGTGAGTTTTTGAGGGGTGGTGGGGGGGCTTCTAATGGGGACCACCTGAGTGTGATTCATGGACCGTGTTTGCAGTGGGTCTGTCAAGAGTGAGAGAGAAAGGGGGGGCAGGTATGTTGTTTTGTGCATGGGGGGTTTGTTCAGTGTTCTATGCTCCGAAGGGGTTTAACACAAGGTTTTTTGGATGTTATGGATAACCTGGGTTTTGACAGGCAGCGGGGTGGCACCTCCTCTCTCTCCCTTTTTCTTTCTTCTCACTCTCCACCTTCCTCTGTGCGAGTTATCATCTCAGTATGCACCATATACAAGGTATCTGTTAAATTATGGCTAGTTGTGTGAGGATAGTATCCTGGAATGTAAACAGGCTGCAAAATCCAGTGAACAGAAAGAAATGTTTATCACACCTTAAGTCCCAACAAACCCATATAGCTTTTTTACAAGAGACCCACTTGACCGATTCAGAGGCTGCCAAACTGCAAAGAGACTGGGTCGGTCAGATATATCACAGTTCATATACCAGTAAAAAGCATGGAGTGGCTATTCTGGTTCACAAAAAGTTACATTTTCTCATTATAAAAGAACAAAAGGACAAACAAGGAAGAATGACATTTGTGGAAGTTGAAATTAATGTGAAAAAAGTTAATTTATGTAACATTTATGCACCGAATATCAGAGATCCAGCCTTTCTTCATGGAATAAATAATTTAATAGGGGGCATACCTGATGGGCACACAGTTTTAGCAGGGGATTTTAATCAAGTTTTGGATGGGACCCTGGATAAAACCACCTTTTCTAATAATGTACTTAAAGACAGGATGGCAATTAAACTCTTGATGAAGGACCTGGGATTGACTGATATATGGAGGCTTGTCAACCGGAGACAGAGGGAATATACATTTTATTCCCATAATCATAAATCTCACTCTAGGATAGATTATTTTCTGATTGGCAAGGCTCTGGTAGAGAGCATCTCAGACTGTTCAATAGGACCCATAGCACTGACTGATCATGCTGCAGTGCAGCTAGATTTAGTAATGAAGTCAGATGGAGCAAGGAAAAATATGTGGAGGCTAAATGTATCGCTACTACAGGATCCAGAATTTAACAGTTTATTAGAAAGTGAACTTGATGATTTCTTTCTGGTGAACACTGGGTCAACAGATACGTTTGAGACTGTTTGGGAGGCCTCTAAGGCTTATTTAAGGGGGAAAGTTGTTGCCTATTCAAGCAGGAAAAAAAGAGAGTGAATACAACGATTAAAAGATCTTGAATCTCATCTTAAAGAATTAGAGAAATCATTGTCTGAGAAACACTCCGACCCATTGTTGAAAAAAGTGTGTGACTTGAAATTTCAAATAAATGAAATATACAACAAACAAGCAGAGTATGCCCTGTTTAGGTTGAAAAGTAATTCTTATGAGAGTGGCGAAAAATCAGGGAAACTATTGGCTAGACAATTACACCAAAGGGAGACCAGTTATGCCACACCAGCTGTTAAAAACGACAAAGGTGAATTGGTGACAAACACATTAACAAAGTATTTGCAAATTTTTATGAACAACTTTATAAATCCGAAGCTGTTCGATAGGGTGGAGTGGGGCTCAATACAGCTCCTTTAATTAAAAAAATTAAGACAAATTTGGACAAATGAAAATTGATAAAGCTCACTCTGTGGGGGAAAATTAATGTTATTAACATGGCAGTCGCTCCTCAATTTAATTATAAAAGACATGTTTTTGGGGTACATGGTTGGCAAAAGGGGTACGTGTTGTCAGTAACCTCTGCAGGGACCAGTCATTTATATCATTTCAGGACCTTAAAGAACAATGTGATTTAACAGATAAAGGGAATTTCTGGAAGTATTTAGAGTTGAGGAGTAGTGTGAGTTCTACTTTTGGATTAGAATGGGCAGAGGAAGGAGAAAGTAAGGTTCAAGAATTTCTGTCGTCATACTTTGCACTCCGCCTTGCTATGTTATAGAAAAATGTCAAATACTCAAAGAAGAATGTGTGAAAGCTTGAGACTAATATGGCAAAAGGATCTCGGTGGTGAGATTAGTGAAGATGTATGGCAGGATGTGATCTCAAATGTAGGCTGGGCTACAAGGGATGCAAGGAGTAAGTTCATCCACTATAAGATCACACACAGATATTATTTTACACCACTGAAAATGTTTAAAATGGGATTAAGCCAGGACAGTAAATGCTGGAAATGTCATAAGGAGTTGGGCACATTCCTTCATGCCATATGGGACTGTCCTATGGTACTGCCCTTCTGGAAGGTGGTGCTGAAAAACCTTGAGGGATGGCCTAAACGACCTTTACCAGAATCCCCACAACTATGTTTGTTAGCGGATAAGGCTCTAATGCCACCAGGCCTTACCAAAGCAGAGCTCCGGCTGACAGTAACCGGTTTCATTGTTGCGGCTCGGCTCATATTACGCAGCTGGAGGAGCCCACATAAACCAGAGTTTGTGGAGTGGTTTAAACTCATGACAGAGACTGCTGCCTTTGAAAAGATGATTGCCAGGGTTAATAATGCTCCAAGTAAAACGAGTCAGGTACGGGAAGTCTTCGTGGACTACATCAGGGGTGTAACACCTTAGAGGGGTGCAAGGCATGGTGGGAAGGATAGGTATTGTTATGCATGTGATTGTATTTATGTATGCTTTGATTGTGTATGAATCATGAGGGGTGCCAGGGGTGGGGGCTGCCTTTAAGTTGTAAGATGAGTGTTTTATTTTTATTTTTATCAATGTTATATTTTATTTTTATTTTCTATGTTTTTTTCTTTCTTTGTCCTATCTGTCTGTTTCTCCTTTTTATTTTCTTAAACAGACTATTAATTTGTTTATGCCACATCTGTCACATTTGAAAATGTTGTCAGGATATTATGTTAAAACAAATAAAAATTTGAATGACAAAAAAAAAAAATCCCAAAACAAAAAGCATTTTATTAGGTTCAAAACTTAAATGATCTTGTAGCCCAAAGCTGGATTTAAAGTCATGTAATTTGTCTGTTGAACAAGTGGAGAGTGTCAAACCTCTTGGTGTAATGTTGGACTCCAGGCTTTCCTTCAGTCATCATATTAACCACAGCATCTTAAAGATGGGAAGAGCTGTTGGTATCTCCAGGAAATGTGCTTCTTTTGTTGCTCGCCCTCTCTTGTGTCAGATCATGTATAGTTTAGTATGATGTCACCTTGACTCTTGTTCTGAGGTCTGGGCATCTGCTGCTACAGGTGAGCTCAGAAAGCTGCAGATTGCCCAAAATAAGGCTGCATGGTTGGTGTTGGGTTGCTCATCCAGATCAAACATTAGCCTCATGCATGATTCCCTCTCATGGCTGACGGTAGAAAACAGGTTAGCAGTAAACACAGCTGGATTGTTTCAGTCAGTCTTGATCAGTAGAACACCTGATTTTATATCTGAACAAATTGTTTTCTAAACACTGTGCACGATCACAGCACTAGAGGGTCCAGCAACGGTCAGCTGGTGCTGCCTCGCCCAAGAACAAATGCTTTATCACGACCTTTTATTTATAGAGCAATAACTCTCTGCAATAATCTGCCTCATCATCTCTGCTGTACAGAAAGTAAACAGGTATTTAAAAAGAAACTTCAATCTCATTTAAGACTGTAAAGCTAATGGGGATCCTTAATAAACTAAACTAAACTAAATTCAACTAAATTAAACTAAACTAAACTAAATTAAACTAAACTAAATTAAACTAAATTAAACTAAACTAAACTAAACTAAACTAAACTAAACTAAATTCAACTAAATTAAACTAAACTAAACTAAATTAAACTAAACTAAATTAAACTAAACTAAACTAAACTAAACTAAACTAAACTAAATTGAACTAAACTAAACTAAATTAAACTAAATTAAACTAAACTAAACTAACCTAAAGTAAAGTAAAGTAAACTAAATTAAACTAAACTAAACTAAACTATATTAAACTAAACTAAACTTTATTAAACTAAACTAAATTAAACTAAACTAAACTAAACTAAATTGAACTAAACTAAACTAAATTAAACTAAATTAAACTAAACTAACCTAAAGTAAAGTAAAGTAAACTAAATTAAACTAAACTCAACTAAACTATATTAAACTAAACTAAACTAAACTATATTAAACTAAACTAAATTAAACTAAACTAAACTAAACTAAATTGAACTAAACTAAACTAAATTAAACTAAATTAAACTAAACTAACCTAAAGTAAAGTAAAGTAAACTAAATTAAACTAAACTCAACTAAACTATATTAAACTATATTAAACTAAACTAAACTAAACTATATTAAACTAAACTAAACTAAACTATATTAAACTAAACTAAACTAAACATGTCACAGATGAGACCACTGGGACAGTTTGTCATTGATTCACACTTTGTTTATATTTTCTCTTTGTCCTGTTGGGTTGGTTACTCTCCGCCGCCGTCCATCACCATCTGTCAGCCCAGGTTCTGCAGCGCGATGACTCAGCGTCTGAGACGACAGTGACCATCTGTGAATGAAACCATGTGATGGTCAGTTTCAGCTCAGAGCATCAGAAGAGAAACATCAGAGAGTTCAGTCAACACAGAGCTGAAGTCCAGACGCACTGAGACCACAACAAACTGCTGACATGTTTGGAGCTCTAACATCAGTCGCATGTTGCAGCAACTTGTTTCCAGATAAACATGGAATCAAGTCAACGTCTTTATTTATTTTGTGAATATGAAACTCTTCTCACCAAATTCAGACAATAAATAAAACAGTGAACAGACGTGATGACGAGCTGTGAACACTTGTCACTCTGTGTCCCTGTCTCAAAGTATGAATCAAAGACTTAAAACCTGTCACAATATTCAAACCTCTTTAAACACCCATTAGCATCCTGAGCTAGTTAGCTCTAAGCAGCTTAGCATCACACGTCACAAGATGAAGTTAAAGGGTTAAACTGTTGTCAGCATGAAGATGCTACACATCGTTAGCTCAGTTAGAGTCTCCATAATTCACTCATTCATCGACTCCGTTCATGTTCCCACTCCTCCATTATTTACATTCCTTCAGTCTGTGAGGCTCCGCCCACCAAAACAACCACAATTAGTTTTCATTAAATGAATCTAAGTTGTAAATGTTGTGTCCTTTGTTAACTGTGAGCTAACTGTGAGCTAACTGTGAGTTAACTGTGTGCTAACTGTGATCTCACTGTGTGCTAACTGTGTGCTAACTGTGAGCTAACTGTGTGCTAATTGTGAGCTCACTGTGTGCTAACTGTGATCTCACTGTGTGCTAACTGTGTGCTAACTGTGAGCTAACTGTGTGCTAATTGTGAGCTCACTGTGAGCTAACTGTGTGCTAGCTGTGTGCTAACTGTGTGCTAATTGTGAGCTAACTGTGAGCTCAGTGTGTACTAACTGTGTGCTAACTGTGAGCTAACTGTGAGCTCACTGTGTGCTAGCTGTGTGCTAACTGTGAGCTCACTGTGTGCTAACTATGTGCTAACTGTGAGCTAACTGTGTGCTAGCTGTGTGCTAACTGTGTGCTAATTGTGAGCTAACTGTGAGCTAACTGTGTGCTAGCTGTGAGCATGATGTGTAGATGGCTGTTGTCATTCCATGCGTCCTTTATGATGTCATAGATGCAGCCAATAGATGGCACTGGAGGGCGGAGTCAACAGTTTGCCACAACAACAAGGCGAGGGTGGAGGAGGTCGTACTGATGTTCCTTTAAAGAGAGGCAGTGGTGTAGACGGCGGCGGTCATTAAACACATCGTGTCATGTGGACGGAGAGTCTTTGTGTTCATGGTTATTTAAATGTCTTGATGTTTCCAACATTTAAAGAGACGGATCTACTTTGATACGTAAAGAGAGAATCAATGAGATTACAGTGACACACCTGATATTAAACCGTGCGGAGCATTCTGACCTAAAATAAAATGGCTTACAACCCAAACAGTTGGTGTAAACACAGCCGGCTCATGAACCAGCACCGAGGTTCTGAGAGTCCTGAACAGACCTGGTCCAAGAACCAGAGCTACTGTGGTGGACCAGTGAGGTCATTAGACTGAAGAGGTTCAGACGGTGGTTTGATGTGACAGGTGGAACTCTACAGACGGACCCTCTGTTCCTGATGTGGACTTTAAAGAGGAGCTCTGGTCCAGATGTGAGTGGAACCTGCTCCACATGTTGATGCTAAGCTAACAGTCTGTAGCTAAGTGTTGCTCAGAGGGACCTTTGTCTCTTCACAGTGGACCGTCCAACAGTGTTTGGTTCTCCATGTAGGAAACAACATGTGTGTGTCCACCCTGAACCCCTCAGAGACACTGAGACATGTGGAGGAGTCCTGGACCACATCAGACTCTGTGACAGCACGTCACCAACTACAACTCTTATTGATTTCACCTCCTGTTAATGATCACACATCTTTATTTAAATGATCTTCATTCATTCTAACGATCTTATCGACCAGTCAGATCTAAAATGGAGACGATGAAACTGTGGCAACATTTTTTATCTCCACAGCAACCACCTGAATTAAAGACTTTTATTTTGAAAAACTCAACATTAAACAAACCTTAAAATGTGACCGTCCAACAAAACACTTTATTCTGAAAAGACTCCATAAATACAGTATTGATTATTGATCGTATCGTCTGTGTGTTAAAGTCTGTGTCAGCAGCAGCCTGTCTCTACCTGGACACTGATGATGTCACATGATCTCTGCACTCTGATTGGCTGTTCAGTGTTTTAGAGTTCAGCTGCTGCTGGAGTTTCTGTCAGTCGTCCTCAGAGTGAGACACAGACTCAGACAGGTCCAGGTCTACAGAGACTCAGACAGGTCCAGGTCTACAGAGACTCAGACAGGTTCAGGTCTACAGAGAGACTCAGACAGGTCCAGGTCTACAGAGACTCAGACAGGTTCAGGTCTACAAAGAGACTCAGACAGGTTCAGGTCTACAGAGACTCAGACAGGTTCAGGTCTACAGAGAAACTCAGACAGGTCCAGGTCCACAGAGAGACTCAGACAGGTTCAGGTCTACAGAGAGACTCAGACAGGTTCAGGTCTACAGAGAGACTCAGACAGGTTCAGGTCTACAGAGACTCAGACAGGTTCAGGTCTACAGAGACTCAGACAGGTTCAGGTCTGCAAAGAGACTCAGACAGGTTCAGGTCTACAGAGAGACTCAGACAGGTTCAGGTCTACAGAGAGCTGATGAAGATGATGAAGATGATGAAGATGATGGTGGTCCTGGTCCTCTCCTGTGTCCTCAGTGTCTCAGCTGACAGTAAGTTTCTGTCCTTTAGTTTCACATTTAAACCTCTGAAGGTTCAAACACAGGAAACACACTGTTTGTTTACTGACTCAACAACAAACAAACAAACAAACAAACAAACAAACAGTCAGTGTGAACCCTGTGTCTCTGTTTTCAGGTCTACACAAGGACTTTAGCATCACTGGCTGTTCAGACTCTGATGGAGAGGTCATGTACGCTCTGGATGGTGAGGAGAAGTGGTACGCAGACTTCATCAACAAGAAGGGGGTGGAGCCTCAGCCCAGCTTCATGGATCATACGAGCTATGTGGAAGGAACTTATGAAGGTGCTGTGGCTGATCTACAGATCTGCAAACAGAACCTGGAGACAGCGCGTAAAGTCATGAAGGACTTCCCACTGGAACAAGGTAAAGACAAACACATGTCAACACGTCTTCACTGCAAATATTTGACTCTCTTTAATAAATTAAAAACTGTAACTAAAAGTTTAATCAGCAGCCCCATGAAATCATATTTAAACTCATTCATATGTTTATTTGTTTCACTGCTTCTCTTTGTATTGGTGACATTTGTTTGTTCTTCTGTATTTATACACTTCATTTTTACATATTGTGTGTTAATCAGAGGACAGGCAGTGTGTTAATTAGAGGACAGTCAGTGTGTTAATTAGAGGACAGTAAGTGCGTTAATCAGAGGACAGTCAGTGTGTTAATCAGAGGACAGTCAGTGTGTTACTTAGAGGACAGTCAGTGTGTTAATCAGAGGACAGTCAGTGTGTTAATCAAAGAACAGACAGTTTGTTAATTAGAGGACAGGCAGTGTGTTACTTAGAGGACAGTCAGTGTGTTAATTAGAGGACAGTCAGTGTGTTAATCAAAGAACAGACAGTTTGTTAATTAGAGGACAGGCAGTGTGTTACTTAGAGGACAGGCAGTGTGTTCATCAGAGGACAGTCAGTGTATTAATTAGAGGACAGTCTGTGTTAATCAGAGGACAGTCAGTGTGTTATTTAGAGGACAGTCAGGGTGTTAATTAGAGGACAGTCGGTGTGTTAATTAGAGGACAGTCAGCGTGTTAATTAGAGGACAGTCAGTATGTTAATCAGAGGACAGACAGTTTGTTAATTAGAGGACAGTCTGTGTTGATCAGAGGACAGTCAGTGTGTTATTTAGAGGACAGTCAGGGTGTTAATTAGAGGACAGTCAGTGTGTTAATTAGAGGACAGTCTGTGTTAATCAGAGGACAGTCAGACAGTGTGTTAATTAGAGGACAGTCGGTGGGTTAATTAGAGGACAGTCGGTGTGTTAATCAGAGGACAGTCAGTGTGTTAATTAGAGGACAGTCGGTGGGTTAATTAGAGGACAGTCGGTGGGTTAATTAGAGGACAGTCAGTGTGTTAATTGGAGGACAGTCGGTGGGTTAATTAGAGGACAGTCAGTGTGTTAATTAGAGGACAGTCAGGGTGTTAATTAGAGGACAGTAGGTGTGTTAATCAGAGGACAGTCAGTGTGTTAATTAGAGGACAGTCGGTGGGTTAATTAGAGGACAGTCGGTGTGTTAATCAGAGGACAGTCGTTGTGTTAATTAGAGGACAGTCGGTGGGTTAATCAGAGGACAGTCAGTGTGTTAATCAGAGGACAGTCAGTGTGTTACTTAGAGGACAGTCAGTGTGTTAATTAGAGGACAGTCGGTGTGTTAATCAGAGGACAGTCAGTGTGTTAATCAGAGGACAGTCGGTGTGTTAATCAGAGGACAGTCAGTGTGTTAATCAGAGGACAGTCAGTGTGTTACTTAGAGGACAGTCGGTGTGTTAATCAGAGGACAGTCGTTGTGTTAATTAGAGGACAGTCGGTGGGTTAATCAGAGGACAGTCGGTGTGTTAATCAGAGGACAGTCAGTGTGTTAATCAGAGGACAGTCAGTGTGTTACTTAGAGGACAGTCAGTGTGTTAATTAGAGGACAGTCAGTGTGTTAATCAGAGGACAGTCGGTGTGTTAATCAGAGGACAGTCAGTGTGTTACTTAGAGGACAGTCAGTGTGTTAATCAGAGGACAGACAGTTTGTTAATTAGAGGACAGGCAGTGTGTTACTTAGAGGACAGGCAGTGTGTTAATCAGAGGACAGACAGTGTGTTAATGAGAGGACAGTCAGTGTGTTAATCAGAGGACAGTCAGTGTGTTATTTAGAGGACAGTCAGGGTGTTAATCAGAGGACAGTCAGTGTGTTAATCAGAGGACAGTCAGTGTGTTACTTAGAGGACAGTCAGTGTGTTAATTAGAGGAAAGTCGGTGTGTTAATCAGAGGACAGTCAGTGTGTTAATCAGAGGACAGTCGGTGTGTTAATCAGAGGACAGTCAGTGTGTTACTTAGAGGACAATCGGTGTGTTAATCAGAGGACAGTCGTTGTGTTAATTAGAGGACAGTCGGTGTGTTAATCAGAGGACAGTCGGTGTGTTAATCAGAGGACAGTCGGTGTGTTACTTAGAGGACAGTCGGTGTGTTAATTAGAGGACAGTCAGTGTGTTAATCAGAGGACAGTCGGTGTGTTAATCAGAGGACAGTCAGTGTGTTACTTAGAGGACAGTCAGTGTGTTAATTAGAGGACAGTCAGTGTGTTAATCAGAGGACAGACAGTTTGTTAATTAGAGGACAGGCAGTGTGTTACTTAGAGGACAGGCAGTGTGTTAATCAGAGGACAGACAGTGTGTTAATGAGAGGACAGTCAGTGTGTTAATCAGAGGACAGTCAGTGTGTTATTTAGAGGACAGTCAGGGTGTTAATCAGAGGACAGTCAGTGTGTTAATCAGAGGACAGTCAGTGTGTTACTTAGAGGACAGTCAGTGTGTTAATTAGAGGACAGTCAGTGTGTTAATCAGAGGACAGTCAGTGTGTTATTTAGAGGACAGTCAGGGTGTTAATCAGAGGACAGTCGGTGTGTTAATCAGAGGACAGTCAGTGTGTTACTTAGAGGACAGTCAGTGTGTTAATTAGAGGACAGTCAGTGTGTTAATCAGAGGACAGACAGTTTGTTAATTAGAGGACAGGCAGTGTGTTACTTAGAGGACAGGCAGTGTGTTAATCAGAGGACAGACAGTGTGTTAATGAGAGGACAGTCAGTGTGTTAATCAGAGGACAGTCAGGGTGTTAATTAGAGGACAGTCGGTGGGTTAATCAGAGGACAGTCAGTGTGTTAATTAGAGGACAGTCAGTGTGTTAATCAGAGGACAGTCGGTGTGTTAATCAGAGGACAGTCGGTGGGTTAATCAGAGGACAGTCGGTGTGTTAATTAGAGGACAGTCAGTGTGTTAATTGGAGGACAGTCTGTGTTAATTAGAGGACAGTCGGTGTGTTAATCAGAGGACAGTCAGTGTGTTACTTAGAGGACAGTCGGTGTGTTAATCAGAGGACAGTCAGTGTGTTAATTAGAGGAGAGTCAGTGTGTTAATCAGAGGACAGTCAGTGTGTTAATTAGAGGACAGTCGGTGTGTTAATCAGAGGACAGTCAGTGTATTAATTAGAGGACAGTCGGTGTGTTAATCAGAGGACAGTCGGTGTGTTAATTAGAGGACAGTCGGTGTGTTAATTAGAGGACAGTCGGTGTGTTCATCAGAGGACATTCAGTGTGTTAATCAGAGGACAGTCAGTGTGTTAATCAAAGGACAGGCAGTGTGTTAATTAGAGGACAGTCAGTGTGTTAATCAGAGGACAGTCATTGTGTTAATCAGAGGACAGTCATTGTGTTAATCAGAGGACAGTCAGTGTGTTAATTAGAGGACAGTCATTGTGTTAATCAGAGGACAGTCATTGAGTTAATTAGAGGACAGTCATTGTGTTAATCAGAGGACAGTCAGTGTGTTAATCAGAGGACAGTCAGTGTGTTAATTAGAGGACAGTCAGTGTGTTAATCACAGGACAGTCAGTGTGTTAATCAGAGGACAGTCAGTGTGTTAATCAGAGGACAGTCAGTGTGTTAATTAGAGGACAGTCATTGAGTTAATCAGAGGACAGTCAGTGTGTTAATTAGAGGACAGTCAGTGTGTTAATCAGAGGACAGTCAGTGTGTTAATGAGAGGACAGGCAGTGTGTTAATCAGAGGACAGTCAGTGTG
Organism: Epinephelus malabaricus; assembly: GCA_037127435.1. Classification (NCBI taxonomy): domain Eukaryota; kingdom Metazoa; phylum Chordata; class Actinopteri; order Perciformes; family Serranidae; genus Epinephelus; species Epinephelus malabaricus. Next base: position 406,775 of record JANUFT010000363.1, read on the forward strand.
TTAATCAGAGGACAGTCATTGTGTTAATCAGAGGACAGTCAGTGTGTTAATTAGAGGACAGGCAGTGTGTTAATCAGAGGACAGTCAGTGTGTTAATCAGAGGACAGTCAGTGTGTTAATTAGAGGACAGTCATTGTGTTAATCAGAGGACAGTCAGTGTGTTAATTAGAGGACAGGCAGTGTGTTAATTAGAGGACAGGCAGTGTGTTAATCAGAGGACAGTCAGTGTGTTAATTAGAGGACAGTCAGTGTGTTAATCAGAGGACAGTCAGTGTGTTAATTAGAGGACAGTCATTGTGTTAATTAGAGGACAGGCAGTGTGTTAATTAGAGGACAGTCATTGTGTTAATTAGAGGACAGGCAGTGTGTTAATCAGAGGACAGTCAGTGTGTTAATCAGAGGACAGTCAGTGTGTTAATTAGAGGACAGTCAGTGTGTTAATCAGAGGACAGTCAGTGTGTTAATTAGAGGACAGGCAGTGTGTTAATCAGAGGACAGTCAGTGTGTTAATCAGAGGACAGTCAGTGTGTTAATTAGAGGACAGTCAGTGTGTTAATCAGAGGACAGTCATTGTGTTAATTAGAGGACAGGCAGTGTGTTAATTAGAGGACAGTCATTGTGTTAATTAGAGGACAGGCAGTGTGTTAATCAGAGGACAGTCAGTGTGTTAATCAGAGGACAGTCAGTGTGTTAATTAGAGGACAGTCAGTGTGTTAATTAGAGGACAGGCAGTGTGTTAATCAGAGGACAGTCGGTGTGTTAATTAGAGCACACGTATGTACGTATATGCACTGGTGGGTGAGGAGGGAAACCTTGAACTCGACTGAGTGAGATGGGGAGCAGGTGAAGAGACTTAAAGATGGGTGTGATGTGGTCATGTTTGCACACCCTCATCAGGATCCCAGCAGCACTGTTCTGAATGTACTGGAGCCGCTGAAGGCTGTAGCTAGGGATCCCGATGAAGAGTGCATTACAGTAATCCAACCTGGAGGAGACAAAGGCATGGATGAGCTTTTCTGCATCTGCAAGGGTTAGCATTGGGACGGAGTTTGGTGATGTTCCGGAGGTGAAAGAAGGACGTCTTGGACAGGTGTTTGATATGTGTCTCAAAGGTGAGGTGGGGGTCCATTCTAACGCCCAGGTTAAGAACGGATGTGGAGAGGGGGGTGTTTTGGCCAGAGAAAGTGATGCTGATGATGGTGGATGACTGGACCTGGTGCTGGTGCTGTGTGCCAAATTGGGTGGAGTCATACAACCACGGGGTGGACTGGTGGGTCAAATTTTCATTTTCCTGACAACATCAAGAGAAAAATATAACTCAAAGGTCCACTCAGGGTTTTACAGCAGATCCTCACAGAAGAAATCAGGACATCAAAATACAAAGTAGTGTCTATATTCACTGTTCACTGACAGGAAATTATTAACAATATACAAACCTGGTTTTTACGGTACCACTGAGCAGTCAGTTGGATTTGCAGAGTCAGACTAGACTAAACAAGACAGACTTATATCTTAATCTGATTCTGAAAGTAGACAACTTTCTGACAGCTACCTTAAAAGACTGTGGTACATAGCCTGTTAATAAGGATATATTGATCATATCTAATATATGAGTGTTAATGAAAGGAAAGACCTCCTTAAGTAGCCTAGTTGGGATGGGGTCTAAGAGACACGTTGATGATTTAGATGAAGAAATCACTGCGGTCAATTCTTGAAGAGAAATTGGGGAGAAGCAATCTAAATATATATTAGGTTCTACAGCTGTGTTTGAGGTTAGATAGGTACCATCTGAGGACAGGAGGTCATGAATTTTGCCTCTAATAGTTAGAATTTTGTCATTAAAAAAGCTCATAAAATCATTACTGCTAAGGGCTAAAGGAATACAAGGCTCAATAGAGCTTTGACTCTCAGTCAGCCTGGCTACAGTGCTGAAAAGAAACCTGGGGTTGTTCTTATTGTCTTCTATTAATGCTGAGTAATAGTTTGCTCTGGCATTGCGGAGGCCCCTCTTATAAGTTTTGAGACTGTCTGTCCAGATTAAACGAGATTCTTCCAGTTTGGTCAATCACCAATTCCTTTCAAATTTTCGCGATATTTGTTTTAACTTACGGGTTTGAGAGTTATACCAAGGAGCGAACTTTCTTTGCTTTGTTAACTTCTTTTTAAGAGGAGCTACAGAGTCAAGTGTTGTTCACAGCGAGCCTACGGTGCTATCAACAAAATGATCAATTTGGGAGAGGTTAAAGTCGGTACGGGAAACCTCTGTTACTGAAGGTATTGGTATTGAATTTAACGACGGAGTAATCTTTTCCTTAAATTTTGCGACAGCACTATCTGATAAACATCTAGTATAGTAACTGTTGCTGAGTGGAGTGTAATCGAGTAAAAAGAAATCAAAAGTAATCAGATAATGATCCGATAGCGAGGGATTCTGTGGAAAGACTGTTAGGTTATCAATTTCAATTCCATACGTCATAACTAGATCGAGGGTATGGTTAAAACAGTGAGTGGGTTCATGTACACCCTGACTGAAGCCAGTGGAGTCTATTAATGAGATAAACGCGGTAGCCAGGGAGTCATTATCAACGTCAGCATGAATGTTAAAATCGCCTACAATAATCACTTTATCTGATTTAAGAACTAAACTGGATAAAAACTCTGAGAATTCAGATACAAATTCAGAATACGGACCAGGAGCACGGTACACTATAACAAATAAAAGTGGCTGCGAGGTTTTCCAGGTCGGATGTAAAAGACTAAGAACGAGGCTTTCAAATGAATTATAATCTAGTTTAGGTTTAGGGCTGATTAACAGACCAGAGTTAAAAATTGCTGCAACTCCCCCTCCTCGGCCGCTGCCTCGAGGAATGTGGGTATTATTATGACTGGGAGGAGTGGACTCATTTAGACTAACATATTCAGAGCGGAGGACGGCTGCCCGCCACCAAAGTGTGGCCAAAACAGGTGGGGGGACAGGAGAGGAGGAGCTCACCCCGTTTGAACAGAGAGTTGCCTGGGGTTAATTGAAAGCAGACAAATAATTATGTGAACTGGATTTACAGTTTATATTTGTTAATCTTATACACCACTTACACGGATCACACACTATTGTTGTAAATTAAAGCAGAAGTGCACCGGGGAAAAGGTGAGGCTGATTAAGAAATGTCACACTTTACGCACGGGTTTATTGACATGAGTACTTTACACACAGAGACAATCAGGGGCTTGTTAGAAAGCTTTGAAGCTGTAGTTTAAAAAACAACGAGTCACTAACTTTAACCACTGACTAGTACTGATGCTGTGAAGACAGGATAATATTTGGGGGCGCACATGCTCAGTGCGCATCAGGGGGATTAATATTAGGACAATTAAACAAATAAATTATTTACTCACCAAGAAGCCACCCATCGCGCACAGTGCCAGCTTGTAGTCTGTTCCCAACCATGCTGTTACTCAGAATGTATGAATCGTGCGTTAAACCAGGCCACCTCGCCACAATGTTGGTTTATTGCATTTGCGCATCACATATGATCTGTACATTGATCGAATGAAAATGCTTCCTGTTGACATAAACACATTCACCCTGTGATGGTGCTGTTTTACTGTAGCCATGTGTGTGCAGTCGATAGCTCCGATAACGTTAGGAAAACCGGCTGTCGCTGCAAATTGCGCTTTAATGTTGGTCTGTTCAGCTGCATTGTATGGGAATGTGATATACCTGGCTGACATGCGGATAATTTCGTCCCACACAGCTGGCATGGCTCGGCTCAGGGTCGACTGGCACAGTCCTGATCGGTCGGCCAGCTCCCTCTGGAAGGACCCTGTTGCTAAGAGTCCCGGTCAGCACCTGTATGGATACAGGCAGCGCATGGCTCCTCGCCGTGTCGCGCTGCCGGCTGCAGCTCTGCGTACAGTTCCAGGAGGATTGCCCTTGGGAACCTAAAGCAGCTGATGAGCCAGTTGTCATCATGTGCCAGTGCCATCTGTCTCTGAACACACGCTCTCTTCGTATTGCACCATTTACAAATCTTCTAATACTGCTAAAGCAGCCGTTGTTGTTAACGGTATTTTTGGCACCACTTTGCGCATGCTTTCATATCCACTCATCTAATTGCAGACACATGGGTGTGTTAATTGTTCGTCAGTGTTAATTGTTCATGTGTCTCTGATGTGCACATCACTCTGAGGACTAATTGTTTTCACATTTATCTATTATAACAGTTTCTCAGCATCACCTCTAAGTGTCGCCCAAGGATCAACAGCTGTAGAAACGTGCGTACACCAGCCATGAAGTTGGCGTGAGGCACCGCACATTTCCACGGTCATTTAACTCTTGATACATCTGAACTTTGCCGTGGAAAAGGACGTATGCCACGTTTTTGTGCATACGCACCCTTTGTACATGAGGCCCCTGATATTTAACAGTCGGCATTTAATTCTCCTGTTTTGTCTTTCTGTCACAGAAGAGGTTTTAATTTTTATGAGGTTGTTATGCACAACTCCTCCTTGTTTAATTTTAGATTTAAATAATTTAGGTGGTCGGGGGACAGACACCGTTTGTATAAAACTATGAAAACTATGGCTGGGTAACTGAACTAGAAGCTCAGAGAGGCGTATAGGACTGTGTCTCCGAGTCCTGGTCTCAACTCTGGGTTGTCAGGGATTTAAATTACTAATAAAATTTGCCAGGTTCCTAGAAATGAGAGCAGCTCCATCAAAAGTGGGATGAATGCTGTCTCTCCTAATAAGACCAGGTTTTCCCCAGAAAGTTTGCCAATTATTAAAGGAAATGTCCACTTCAGAATGAAAACACAGACAGTACTTATTGACCCTCATGCCGACAAGAAGTCCAGTGTAGTTTTTTAATCCACAAAACTCGTTCGGGGTATCGGAGGATAACAGCTAGCCGAAATAACAGCTACACTTGAAGTGCATGGAACCCACATTTTGAAAATGTATTAAAACTCCGCTAATGCATGTCAAAAACGTCAGAACGGCTCGTCCGTCATAATCCAAGTGCCCTGAAGCCACAGTATGCAAAATTGACTTGAAAAGATGTAATTTACTCCACTTTTATAGCATAATTTCTCACCGTGGTCAGTTAGCCTGCCCTGCAGGAGTGCTATGTTTACATGGCAACTCGCGCAAGACCAGCTGATGGCTAGTGGTGGTGCTAGTTCTCGAGTCTTGCGTGAGTTGCCATGTAAACGTGAATAACAATCTTACTGAATCTACGTTTAGCTTTAGCCAGCAGTTTTAAATTAGATTCAATGTTGCCCGCTCTGGCCCCAGGGATACATTTGACTATGGCCGCTGGTGTTGCTAACTTCACGTTTCTCAGAATAGAGCTGCCAATAACCAGAGTTTTATCCTCAGCGGGTGTGTCGCTGAGTGGGGAAAAGCGGTTGGAAACGTGAACAGGCTGGTGGTGAGCCGTGGGCTTCGGCTTGGAGCTACGCTTCTGGCGAACCGTAACCCAACCTCCCGGCTGCACGGGAGTTACCGGAGGACAGTTAGCAGAGGCTAAGGCTATGCTATGTGGCTCCGCACCGGCTACAGGGGGCTGGCTAACTACTGCAGCTACTGAATGGTTTTCCATGGTGTGGAGCTGCGCTTCTAATTCACTAAGCCTCGCCTCCAACGTAGCAAATAAGCAACACTTATTACAATTACCACTGTCGCTAAAGGAGGCAGATAACCTCAGAGAAGAGTTGATGAGATATTTGCTGAGTCTTTTGTTTCCTTAAAGTCTTTGTAAAGTTGTGTAAAGTCTTGGATTGATTTTAGTTTTTGTACATTACGAGGGTGGAGCTGGGAGAGAACAACATCCTCATCTGTCATGTGACTGATCATACTGATTATAAATTGATATGACTCATTAATCTGTGTCTCTGTTCAGATCCTCCGTCCAGTCCCATGATCTACTCCAGAGACAACGTGGAGCTGGGACAGAACAACATCCTCATCTGTCATGTGACTGGTTTCTATCCTGCTCCTGTAAAGTTCTACTGGACGAAGAACAACAAGAACGTCACTGAAGGAACCAACGTCAACGTTCCCTACATGAAAAAGGATGGAACCTACAACCAGTTCTCCAGACTGGAGTTCGTCCCACAGCTGGGAGACATCTACAGCTGTTCAGTGGGACATCAGGCCCTGGACCAACCACTGACCAGAATTTGGGGTGAGACAACTTTATTGATACAAACACATCTGTCTCCAGGTGTTTGTGTTTCTCCTATCTCCAGATGTTTCTGTGTCCTATGTCTCCAGATGTTTGTGTGTCTTCTGTCTCCAGATGTTTCTGTGTCCTCTGCCTCCAGATGTTTCTGTGTCCTCTGTCTCCAGATGTTTCTATATTTTCTGTCTCCAGATGTTTCTGTCTTTTCTGTCTCCAGATGTCTCTGTCTCCAGATGTTTCTCTGTCTCCAGATGTCTCTGTCTCCAGATGTTTCTGTGTCTCCAGATGTTTCTGTCTCCAGATGTCTCTGTCTCCAGATGTGGAGGAGAAGCTTCATGTCTCTGTCTTTTCTGTCTCCAGATGTGGAGAAGACTCAGCCCAGTGTTGGACCTGCAGTTTTCTGTGGAGTGGGTCTGACTGTCGGTCTGCTCGGTGTGGCTGCTGGAACCTTCTTCCTCATCAAAGGGAACGAGTGCAGCTGATTGGTCGGGCTGAAGATCTTCACATGTTCAACTCTTATTCCTGAAAGTTGGCACAGTGTGTAAACTGTAAATAAAAACAGAACATGATTATTGTCACATCTGTTTGGACTCATGCTCAGCTGGATCCAGTCCAGAGATATTTAATGTTCAGCTGATAAACTTGATTGTTCCACACTCATCCTGCAGCAGGTTCTGATGACGCTGGGACAGGAACATGTTTCCTCCTGTGTGACATCATCAAACAGATGTTTTTGTTTTGTTTTGCTTTTAGCATTGAATAACTCCCGTGTGTTGTTGCTCCCGTCTCCACCTGGTTACAACATGTTGCAGACTGACTGCATATTTACAATCAAACACGTTTATCAGTTTGAACATTAAATATTTTGGACTCAGTGACTCTGAATATCAGTCACAATAGATTTATTTACACTTTACACAGTGCAGACTTTGTGGGATTAGGGACTGGACATGAACTAATCCAGGCTTCATTTATCCTGTTAATTCTCAATGCCATCGCTCTGATTCTTTCATCTCTGAGTTATGTTGAGTAACAACATGCTCTTATTTTGAAATAAAGGTAACGTGTGTAGAGGTGAGGCCATGATCAGCTCTCATATGATTGGCTGACTGGTGATCATGTGATTGTCTTCTAAAGCAGCAACAAAGTGCACATGTCATTAATGTTATTCCTCCTGTGTCCTGTGAACAGCTGAGCACCTGAAATGATGAGATACAGATTTTAATCATGGATGCTGAGTCAACAACAACAAAACTCTTTGTTTTTATTTCATGCTCTGTACAGAACGTTTGTTCACAGCTGAGTAACCCTCTCACCTGATGATGTCACATGACTCAAAGGTTACGTTCCCATAACAAGTAGGGCGGTCAGCGTAAAAGCGTTAGTCACCATGTGGCTGCCGGTAATCTTGGCAAGGGAAAAACATCATGACCATTTCAACAGAGGTCCCTTGACCTCTGACCTCAAGCTATCTGGATGGAAATGGGTTCTGTGGGGCCCCACGAGTCTGCAGTATAAGTGTGAATATTTCTGCAGACTGGACGCCATAAACAGACTTGGAATGACATAAATCAGGTGTGAGTGTGAAGCTGAGGCTGTAGTGGGTCACTGAGTTTTGTTCATGTGTGATGAAGTCAGTCCCCACAGCAGCCATTTCATCACAGTGAGACCATCTATTAAACAGCATACAGTGACCTATAGTGACCTCTGGGATAATCACAGCATCATGAAACGTTAGTAGAGACCTGCAGCGTTCACAGGTGGTTTCATAGGTGTGTTGACAATAAGAGGGCTTCAGGTGAAACACAGCACTGCTATGTGACACACACTGTTGACCTGCTATCTCCCCTAAAGAACGATCATCTCTCTTCACAGCCCTTATTACATCAACTATGGCCTAGATCCAACATGTCTGCTGTCGTGACACAGGTCAGATTCTGTTCATGGTAGTGTGACACAGACACTCAAACGTTCACGTGTTTCCTCAAACATCTGTCGCTCTTCACTGCACAGGAGCAGGTCACGTATTCACACAACAACCTGCACAGTTTTCATTCAGACTGTCTGCTAAATCACAGCTGCTGTAGAGACTGTGAGCACTGAGGAAAACGACCTCGTCCCTATCTGACCTGTCGACACTGAGATCAATGAGCTGCATCAAATCAAATCATGTGTGTTGTGTATATAATGTGAGTGATTATATAACATCTCCACAGTGGCTTTAACTCTTGATGGTGATCATGGGTTTATGATAATGAGCACTTGTTAAATGTCATTAGTTTCTTCTGCTACAGCAACATATCTGCTCTGTAAATCACTTCCTGTCTTCTTCTCTCAGAAATAAATCACAACCCAAAAGAGACGTTTGTATTTCATGCTTTTATGATTTTATGATGGCGCCCCCTGGTTTATTAATTCAACAGGATACAGTTGAGTGTCTCTCTGCGTAGATGACACCTGGGTTCAGTACAGCCAATCAAATCCTACTTAAAGCAGTGATGTCATCATATCAGACGCACAGCAGATGGTCACAGCAGCTCCGTCTACACTGTCTGTTCAGGGCAGTAATATCGTGGCGTTACACGTCCTCACCGTGCTGTATATAAGGTACAATCACTGAATGAGGGCACAGAGTTGTGTCACCTTTAATCTGCCACAGGGGGCAGTAACAACTCCAACAGTGTCTGTATGGACAGGACAGACAGCAGGACGCGATCATGGACAGGACAGTTCTGTTAGCTGCTAACTGCTAACAGCTTCTTTTATAGGAGGGACATCTGCGGCTCTATGCAGCCATCTGTGTGTACAACAGGCCACTGAGCCAATCAGCTGCTACACAACAGTAGAGACACTGAATTAGCTTCCTGCTAAGGTCTCCTTCTAATCTTACTTACAAACACTGGGCCTCACGCAGCAACACTCTCTTAAATTTCTCTGATATTTTCTCTTATTTTTTGGGTTAAGAGAAAAAAAAAAAAGAAGTCAGCTGCGGATGCACCAAACGCTCTCACCATCCAAATCTGCTCTTACCCAGGTGTGCTGAATGATGACTCCCACTTGATCGTAAAATGGAGGTGCGTGGCCGATTGTTTTCAATTAGCATATGTGACACCCATGAACACCATATAAGGGCATGTGATGTGCTGCGTTCAAAGACCTAACTCTGGCACAACAATTGGAGAGATGCCACTGAAAAAGTAAAGTAGAAAGAAGAAGAACTTTAGCAACAGTGAAACTGAGGCACTATTAAATGAAATCATCATTACTGGTGTTTCAGGCACATCCACCTGGCCTTCAGCACTCAAGCAGGAGTGTGCGAGCCGGTGATTGTAAGAGCGCTCCTGCCTGGTCTGGGGGTTTGACAGGCGGGTCATCAGGGCTGCCAACTTTTCAAAAAACCTTGGAGTGAGATTCAGTGGGGCCGACCACAATTTTGGCGTTTAGGCCTATACATTAATACCTATTATTACCTAATAATATCAGAGACAGTTATGTTTTAATACTTCATTTTTCTTTTCTTTACCAAATACAGCAGGCAACCACAAAACCTTCATTTAACATAATGTGGCCTATTACACGGACACAAATCTATATTAAAAAATAAATGCTGTGTTGATATTAATATAAATTTGTCTCTTGCATTTGTCATGAATCATGTTTCTAATTTGCCTTGTTTTACATCATTTTAGTGTGCTGACTACCAAACTAACCCTCCGGTCCCCCTTGGACAGAAAACTTCCTTTTCAGTCATTTTTCAGTTTTTATTTTTCGATAACTTTGGCTGTGTTCATGCATATAGCATGGCTTTTGGTCAGAAAACTTATTTTTGGTGATATTTTTGAAATTTTAAAGCCGCTCCTAAATCAGGCCTAAAATACACAAATGGCAACCTTTTACGAAAAACAAACAAAAACAACAACCAACAGATGGGGCCAATTTCCATTTTTGGGGCCCTGCTGTCTTTTCAATGCAATTCCTGGTTTGGCCACTTGAAGCACTATAGGCCCCTAACAGGGAGGGCAAATGCAGAGTAGATCAAAAAATTGTCTAGCTCATAAGGATGTGACAGTGTGGTCTGTATAAAAATACTGCAATATTAGTTTGTGTGTGTGTGTGTGTGTGTGTGTGTACATGGACTCAAAATACACAATGTCAAATCCCTATGTGAAAATATAGCTAAATGTAAAATCATAAATTCCGTATTTGTTCATCACATCCTCATGGCAACTTAGAAACATGATGATATTAGTCATGCATTCCAGAGTTAGGGGATCAAAATGGAAGTTTTTACTAAAATCCAGCTGAATCACACATTTTCTCCTGCTTCCCCAGCAGAGCAAACACACACTAAATAATAAGCAGTAAAATTGTCTGTATTTTCTCCTATGTTTCATTACTGGGGTTTGTGAGCCATTGCTGCAAAAACAAATTAAAATACATGCTAGATTTCAATATTTAAAAACTTAAAAATTTAAAACTTAAAAACTAGGCATGCACAATAAAGTACAAAAATACAAGAAACGGCGATAAATAATAATAATAATAATAATAATAATAATAATAATAATAATAATAATAATGAGCAGTGGATAAAGGGAGCACATCTAGTGCAAGTGATTGTATGTGCAAAACAGCAGACAGCTGTGGTGTCCCTAAAGTGTCCATAGTGTCCATAAAGTGTCCATAAAGTGTCCATGGTGCAGTCTACTGTGAGCAGTGCTGGTTATGAAGCCTGACAGCAGCAGGCAGGAAGGACCTGCGATAGCGTTCCTTCACACACTTTGGGTGAATCAGTCTATTGCTGAAGGAGCTCTCCAGAGCTTTTATCTCCTCCTGCAGAGGATGGGAGTCATTAGTCCTCAGAGATGACAGCTTGGCTGTCGTCCTCCTTTCTCCCACCACCTGCACAGAGTCCAGAGAGCATCCCAGGACAGAGCTGGCCTTCTTGATCAGCTTGTCCAGTCTCTTCCTATCTGCAGCCGAGACACTGCTGCCCCAGCAGACCACTCTGTAAAAGATGGCTGATGCCACCACAGTGTCAAAGAAGGTCTTCAGGAGCGCCCCCTGCACTCCAAAAGACCTGAGCCGCCTCAGCAGGTAGAGTCTGCTTTGGCCTTTCCTGTACAGTGCTGTTATGTGATCAGTCCAGTCCAGTTTATTGTTAAGATGAACACCCAGGTACTTATGAGATGTCACCATCTCAATGTCCTCTCCCTGGATGTTCACCGGTGTTGGGGGGAGGAGTCTGCGCCTGCAGAAATCCACCACCAGCTCTTTGGTTTTCCCCGCGTTGATCTGAAGGTGGTTCCTCAGGCACCAGTCCACAAAGTCCTGGTTCAGTTCTCTGTACTCCCTGTCGTCCCCATCTGTGATGAGGCCGGCTATGGCAGAGTCTTCAGAGAACTTCTGCAGATGGCAGGTGGGGGTGTGGTATGAAAAGTCTGCAGTGTAGAGGGTGAAGAGGAACGGTCCCCTGCGGGGCCCCCGTACTGCAGACAACCAAGTCCGATACACAATCCTGGGTCCTGACATACTGCGGCCGGTCCGTGAGGTAGTCCAGGATCCAGGATGTGAGGTGATTAGCCACCCCTATGTGCTCCAGTTTGTCCCTCAGAAGCACAGGCTGTATGGTGTTGAAAGCGCTGGAGAAATCAAAGAACATGATTCTCACAGAGCTTCCAGGCTTCTCCAGGTGAGAAAGAGCTCTATGGTTTGGTATGTATAATCCGAGTAGGAGTTGGTTAAAAGATTTAAGCAAAAAGTATTAATATTTAATATTTGTATGGTTGTTTTTCAACAAGGACGAAATATGTCCCAAAGGGCACAGGGGACAGGTTTTATAAGGGGAACCTGAGGGTTAACTCATAAGAGCAATTCCAATCACATAATTTCAATCACATAAACAAACAATGGCTCAGTTCTTTTTTTTTAAGATTATTTTTTGGGCCTTTTTGCCTTTATTGTATAGGACAGAGTGAAAGGGAATGAGAGAGATGCAGAAATGGTCGCAAGCTGGAGTCGAACCTGCGACCGCTACAGCGAGGCATCGCCTCTGTACATGGGGCGCCGGCACTATCCACTACGCTACCGACGCCCCACAATGGCTCAGTTCTGCTAAATATGTCCATCAATGAACACATGCTCAGTTAGCACCCAAAACTTATGACGGTGGAATTTCTGGCCTATCTACTGCTTGCTCTGCCCAGCTGCTTGACAGGATGGCTGCTGCAGCAATAGGCTGCTATTTTAATTTAGCTGCTAACATAAAGAAGTCTTTGCTGCTAATTGAGCATTTTTGACATTTACAAAGCTCCAAATGTCTTTACATGCTCTCACAGCACATATAAGACACTAACTGTAAAGAGTACAAGCTAAGGACTGACTACTTCACAACACACATGCCAACATACCTGGAGGTAAGAAATGCAAGACTTGAAATATTTCTTCTTCCTCTTCTTACTAGCAGGAGGGCATCATTCGTCATTGTAGGTAGTAGGAACCTAGTTATGAAAGGTGGCGCCACCTACCGTACAGGAGTGGAACCACTTCCAGCACTGAGTGAGAAATTGGAGGTGTGGCGTGAGACCATGTGAAATCAACCAAGAGAGAGAGACAGAGAGAGAGAGACAGAGACAGAGACAGAGAGACAGAGAGATAGAGATTTTTATTTTTATTTTTGTAGTTCCTTTATTTTACTATTTAGGAACCCGCATTTTGATCAGAAAAAGATCAAAAGCACAGAGCAAATACAGTACATCTGTTACAACCAATATTAAAATTCAAACTAAAACCAAAAAAGTCAATAAATAAAAATAAATCAAACACATAGATGAGGTCGTGCAGACGGGGTTAGAGAGATGAGTCACATGAGATGATTAGAGAAAACCAGAGTGTTGTCAGTGACTGAACACAGTGTGTTGGAATGAGTCCAGGTCTTAGTGAACTGGTCCAAGTCCTGCATCTGACTGTAATATTTGTTACGCACCCGTCTAGGGGCCGGGGAATGTAACATAAAAATGAGCCGACACAAGATAAGGCACAACAAATCAGGTGAATTTATTCACTATCACACAAAATAGAAACAATTTTTGTAAATAAAGAAGCTTGTCTTCAGGGTGAGCCCAGGCCAAAACAATAAACAAAACAAACTCTTTCCCAAAGTACTACCTAAACCCTATGTGAAAGAAAAGAAACAAAAATACAATTACTAAACCTAGCTTCCTAAACTAAACAAAAAAACAGGAGAAAACAGGTCAACATAAATGGCAGCTCACCTCTACTGCTTAGTGCTATGTGCAAATATTTACAAGTGACGTGCAGATGTCAATAAAACTGCTGCTTAGCGCTGCAACGGGTCGGCAGCAGACAAACTGTTCCCCGCTCGTAGCGGCAGGACACAACAACAAGCTCACAATTCAAATAAGGCTCACCGCTCTCCAGTCAAAAAAAACACACAACAGTTCACAACGGCACAGGCAGGTTTGGTGTCGGACTGCGGAGTAACGCTGCTGTCAAAACGACCCTCGAGTTTGACAGCTGGCCGGGGTTTAAAAAGGCCAAACCCCCGCGTCAGCCAATCAGCAGCAGCCACGACCAGAGCCAAGCCCTCGCGACATCCAATCGGCAGCAGCCACGACCAGCCAGAACCCAGGGGAAGAGACGGGAGCGGCACCTGACACAGATCCTCAGAAAAAGAAGAGGTCTTACTCTCACATTAAAAAAAAACAACACACATGCAAAAAAAATGTCACAAAATACGGCCACAGCCGTAACATATTTAAAATCTATTTGGACCCTGGCCTTCACCATCCTGCTGAACAACAGCACTACATCTACATCTATATCCACCATGTCCTCCTCTTTCCTCTTCCTGCTCACATATACTGCCATCTTAGCCTGCCCCAGAATGAAGTTTAAAAGTTTGCACTTCCTTTCTGCTGTCTTTCTGTACTTAAAACCCAAGATAAAAACCTGTACAGAGAACCTTTCTCCAGCACTGCTGAAAAGACTCTTCAGGAGGATGAACAGAGGAGTGAGACGTGTGCACTCACTGTAGCAGTGGAAGACTGTCTCCCTCTCACCACAGAACACACACCGGTCAGTGTGCCCTGAGGCGATGATGGACAGAAAGGAGTTCACTGCTACTGTGCCATGCAGTGCCCTCCACTGCGGGTCTGCCACTTTCTTAGTCAGAGGGCCTTTATAAAGACTCCTCCAGGAGGGCTTCACCTCATCGCCCAGCTGCAGGTGACCCCTCCATGGAGTGTCCACACGGTTCAGAGTCCTTTCATTGAGACACTTGACCATGACCATGTACAGGGCCTTGCCAGTGGCTTCCTGCAGGCTTAAAGTGCAGTGCTGTGCGTTTAAAAAACAACCAGAGCAGTCTTTAAAAACCGGACGGACAGTGACAGAGGGAAATGGATCGTCAGTGCAGGGGACAATAAAACCTTGGGAGTGCCAGCTCAGTAGGAGGTGTTGGTGTCCAGTCAGGCACCCTCTCCAGCGCTCTAGCAGTCTGCCCATGCTCCTCACGGACCGGATCCCCACACCAGCTGCCAGGGCAGCTGCATCTTGTAGTCCAGCTCCAGTGAGGTGAACCACATAGCCCAGAGTCGTGATCCTGGCCTGACGGAAGATGTCCCTCATTGATATTCCTGCCCAGACAGGGGCGCTGAGCTGTTCTCCATAAACCACAGGCTCCTGGAGCAGCCAGTGAAGGGAGACTGTGTTCTTCTCCCTCGCCATCAACTTCCACACAGTGAAGGCTCCCCGGTAGAAGGGTGGCAAGGTATGGAGGTCTGCCGTGCTGAGGTCCATGAGGAACAGATGATGTTTTAGACCCAGGCCAGCAAACCGCTGGAGGATCACGTGGGCCAGCGGTCTCCTGACCAGGTCCTTGGGTCTGTAAAGCAGTCGCTGGATAAACTGCAGCCGGAAAGCTGCTCCCCTACTGGCCAAGGGGACGAGTCCTTCACTGCCCTCCTCTTTTGGGAGGTAGAGGACAGCTTGAGGGCTCCAATGAAGTTTGTGCCAGAAAAAAATGACTAACATAGTCTGTATTTTCGAAAGTAGGTTAGGAGGAGGGTCTACACAGGCCAGTCTGTGCCACAGAGAGGATGACACCAAGTTGTTCATGATGAGTGCCCTCCCTCTGTATGACATGCTGGGTAGCAGCCATCTCCACCTCCTGAGCCTGCCTTCCATCTTTTCTAGCACGTTGTCCCAGTTCTTGTTTAAAACACTCTCCTCGCCTAAGAACACCCCAAGGTATTTTATGCCCCCTGTCTTCCATGTCAGTCCTTCTGGTAAAACCAGGTTGGTTGTGGGCTTGTTGCTGATCATTACTGCTTCGCTCTTGCTCCAGTTCACCTTTGCTGATGACATCTTTAAACAGTCCATTGTGTCAGTGTCTTTTTGTGTGTTTACCATTAAAATGACATCATCAGCATAGGCAGACAGTTTAAAAACAGCAGGACATCCATTAAAAACGACACCATTGATGTCTTTTCTTAGTTTGTGGAGCAGAGGCTCTATGGCTAGGGAGTATAGCATCCCTGATAGGGAGCATCCCTGCCGAACCCCCCTCTCCACATTAAAAGGAGCAGCCAGGCCACCATTAATCTTCAGTATGCCCGCAATGTCACAGTACAGTACCTGGATCTTAGCTATGAAACCTGGGTTGAACCCAAAAGCAGCCAGCGTCTGCCAGAGGCACTGGTGTTCAACCCGGTCAAAAGCTTTTTCCTGGTCTATGGAAATCAGACCAGTATCTGTGCCTAATGAGCTAGAGACGTCCAAAACATGCCTAATTAAAGTGATGTTATCACTTATGGACCTGTCGGGCACACAGTACGTTTGGTCCACATGGATGACCTCACTCACAACCTCCCTCAGCCTCAGGGCCAGGGCCTTGGATAGGATTTTGTAATCTCCACACAGCAGAGAAACCGGTCTCCAGTTCTTTAGGAGCTGCAGGTCTCCTTTCTTGGGGAGCATGGTGATCACAGCTCTCCTGCAGCTCAGTGGTAGTTGTCCCCGGTTCAGACTGTCCTGGAAAACCTCCAGCATGTCTTTACCAAGGACCGACCAGAAGGACTTGTAGAAGTCCACAGGGAGCCCATCAATGCCTGGAGCCTTCTCATTGGCCAGGCTCATGAGGGCTGTGTGTAGTTCATTGACGGTCAGTTCAGAGTCCAGGGCTGTGTTGGAGGCAGCGTCCACCTGGGGCAGGTTGTTAAAAAACAGTCCACCCAGCTCTGGGTTATCCATAAACTCGTTTGAGTATAGTTCTCTGTAAAACTGTGTGGCGTACCTCCGGATCTCTGGGCCTGTCGTGAGTGAGGAACCATCTTCTGCACGTAAGGAGTGGATGATCTTCTTCTGGCCATTTTTCCTCTCCAGGCTGAAGAAGAACTGAGATGGAGCATCCATGTATGAGGCGTTCAGGAAGCGGGATCGGACCAGCGCCCCCTGCGCTGTAATACCCAGCAGGTTGGCTAAAGCAGCCTTTTTACTTTTAAGGGCTTCAAAATGCCCTTGTTCTCCTGTACAGTCTGCTAAACCTTGCAGCTGTACCACCTCGGTCTCTAGGTCCTGAAGTCAAGTCAAGTCAAGTCAAGTCAAAATTTATTTATATAGCACATTTAAAAACAACCTCGGTTGACCAAAGTGCTGTACAGTTCATCCAAAGAGTGAATGAAAAGCAAAAACCACAAAAATTATCAAAAAGATCAACAATAGGTTTAGACAATAAAACATCAACACTAGAGTACAGGTTAAATACAAATAAAAGCTGTAAAAGACATGTCTGTCTCAACTAGAGGTGAAAGCAAGTGAAAAGAGGTAGGTTTTTAAAAGAGATTTAAAGTGTTCCAAAGTTCGGGCTGCCCTTATATGGAATGGTAAAGTATTCCATAAATTTGGCGCCACAACGG
This sequence comes from Epinephelus malabaricus, assembly GCA_037127435.1. Classification (NCBI taxonomy): domain Eukaryota; kingdom Metazoa; phylum Chordata; class Actinopteri; order Perciformes; family Serranidae; genus Epinephelus; species Epinephelus malabaricus. Next base: position 423,893 of record JANUFT010000363.1, read on the forward strand.
AAAAGGCTCTGTCACCCTTGTTTTTAAGTTTAGTTCTGGGACAGGCCAGCAGCAGCTGGTTGCTTGATCTCAGTGCTCTGGCTGTCGTGTGAAGCTGAATAAGCTCTGATAGATAGGATGGAGCTAAGCCATTTAGGCTTTTAAAAACAAATAATAAGATTTTAAACTGAACTCTAAACTGGACAGGGAGCCAGTGCAAGGAGACCAGTATTGGGGTGATATGATCACGTCTTTTCTTTCCTGTCAGCAGTCTGGCTGCTGCATTCTGGACAGCCTGGAGGCGTTTCAGTGACTGCTGGTCCAGTCCAGCATAAAGAGAATTACAATAATCCAGACGACAGGTAATGAAAGCGTGAATTGCCCTCTCAAAATCAAGTGGAGGGAGGTAGGGCTTTGCTTTACTAAGTAGCCTTAATTGAAAGAAGCTTGATTTGACTACTGAACTAATCTGTTTTTTAAATTTAAAGGCACAGTCAAAAATTACTCCTAGGTTCCTTGCAGCAGGGTGACAGTAGGAAGCTAATGGGCCAATGGCACTGTCATAGCCATCTAAAAGGTCAGACTGGCCAAATAAAATAATTTCAGTTTTTGAAGAGACCTGGTAATGTGCCTAGTGATATTATGAGCATACTGTTTACAAAACTGCTGGATTTGGACTTTGCCAAGATCCCACCACTGCTGTAAAGAAATAAAACTGGACTTTTTGTCCTTGTGTAAAACCCATAAATATTTAAAACCCTCTCTAAAGCCATTATCTAATAAAAGAGCTGTGTTAAAATGCCAATATGCGCTGGTTATCTTAACATTGATGATAAAAAAAAGAGCACTGAACCAGAGAATGGTCTGTGAAGCCGACAGGTGTAATATGACTTGATTTAAAAATGCTAAAATGATGTTTAAGCAATAAAACCGATCAAGTCGAGCCATAGATAAAACATTATTGTGACTGTGGCTCCATGTGTACTGCCTGGCATTTCTATGGAGCCCTCTTCATACATCCTGCAGCTCATGAGCTTCAATGAGGCGCTGCAGCCAAGCACAAGAAGCAGGGTGGGGCTCCAGGTGATTCCTGTCTGCAGTGGGATGCTCTGTGCAATTAAAATCACCTCCTAGAAATAAGTACTCTTCTGTGTTTAAGCTGCTAATAGCATCAGATAAAATGTCTGAAAAGCTCATTCTATCTTTGCTAAAAAGAGGGGCATAAACACAAATAAAAAACATTTTAATACTCTCAAACTGTGCTCTGATCTTCAAAATGTGACCTGATAAAACATCCTGCACTTCAACGGAGTGAGGGTTAAAAGCCTTATTAAAAAGCACACCGACAGCACTATTAAAAGATTTGTGGCTGAGAAAAACCTGGCCACTCCTTTTTCCAGTTTCTTTCATTTTCGTCATCACTATGGGTTTCTTGAATAAATAATACATCCAGTTTCTTAAAATCAATAAGTTTATACAGAGAGGATCTCTTCACATCACTTCTGGCACCGTTAATATTTAAAAAACCAATATTAATGTTAGTCATAGTGATATAAAAAGAGATCAGTAAAAAAACGGCCATAATAGTGTGATAAGACATTTTAAAATTAATCATCAAGGTCAGCGAGCTTCACCCTGGCTTTTGTGACAAACTTGTTGAGCCTGTAGACTTCCTTTGCTTAAAAGAGTCCTCCATCTTCTTCAGGCGTGTCACCGACACAATGAAGCCTTTCAGGTCAGGGAAGAAATTCTCAACCTGCACAGCTGCTTTCTTTTTTGTGTCTTTTAGGAACTTTTTAATCTCTCTTAATGAGTAAGTGGTGGTCTGAGCCTCCTGAGATGGAGTCATATCACACTCCTCACCCACTTCATCCTCACTATCTTTCTCCACCTTCTCTTCCTCCTCCCCCTGACACTCACTGATTTTCCTTTTTCGCCGGCTCGCCAGATGCCAAAGCGCCCGGTTCACCGGAGGCCAAAGCGCCCGGTTCGCCGAAGGCCGAAGCATCCGGTTCGCCGGGGTCCGAAGCCCCGGCGCGCCGGGATGAGGCACCGGGGCCCGGCCCCACAGTGCCTCCAGCAGCCTTCCTGGCCTCAGGGCAGGCTCGAGCCAAGTGCCCCTCAGCCCTGCAAGCAAAACACTTTGATGTCTCAGATGTTACAAAGACGATGTAATTGAATCCCTCTACCTTGAAGCTCAGAGACACGTTCAGATCTTTGACTTCATCTTTGAGCACCATGAAGGTCTGCTGCAGGTAACACACAACGTGTTTTATCTCCGGTCGGGTTTTACCACCCATCATCATCATCTTTACTGGGGAGATGACTCGTCCGTAGCGGGACAGTTCTGCGGCCAAATCCTCATTTTTAATGAATGGTGGCGCGTTTGGAAACCGCACTCACCACCGCTCACGCTGACGCTCACGCATGCGCACACAGAGAGAGAGAGAGAGAGAGAGAGAGAGAGAGAGAGAGAGAGAGAGATGCAGGACAGACAGTAATGACAGTAGCTTACAACAACATTAATGAAAGTAATAATATTATAGTTATAGTTCTGGCTACTGTGGTACAATATGTTGAAAGTATGTATTAATATCTGGCAGTATACATGTGTGACAATAGTCATATGTGTATAATAACAGTAGAAGTATGACTAATGACTAATGATGGCAGCAGCAGCGGGAGGCATCTGACAGGACCACGGCAGCAGCACAACCACACACGTCACGCCAATTCTGGATTTTACAGGGAGCCAGTGCAGAGAAGCTAAAACAGGAGAAATATGATCTCGTTTCTTAGTTCCTGTTAGTACACGTGCTGCTGCATTCTGAATTAGCTGGAGAGTTTTTAAGGACTTACTGGAGCTACCTGATAATAGAGAGTTACAGTAATCCAGCCTTGAGGTAACAAAAGCGTGGACCAATTTTTCTGCATCTTTTCGGGTCAGGATAGGCCTAATTTTCACAATATTACGCAGATGAAAAAATGCAGTCCGTGAGGTTTGTTTTAAATGAGAATTAAAAGACAAATCTTGATCAAATATTACTCCGAGGTTTCTTACGGTAGTGCTAGAGGCCAGAGCAATGCCATCTAGAGAAACTATGTCATCAGATACAGAGTCTCTGAGTTGTTTGGGGCCAAGAACAATAACTTCAGTTTTGTCTGAATTTAACATCAGGAAATTGGTGCTCATCCAGGTTTTTATGTCTTTAAGGCAGTTATGGAGTTTAGTTAATTGATTACTTTCTTCTGGCTTCATTGATAAATACAACTGAGTATCATCCGCATAACAATGGAAATTTATAGAGTGATTTCTAATGATGTTACCTAAAGGAAGCATATATAGAGTAAATAGGATTGGTCCGAGCACAGAACCTTGCAGAACTCCAAAACAAACTTTGGTACGTAAGGATGATTCATTATGAACGTCAACAAATTGAAAACGATCAGATAAATAAGATTTAAACCAGCTTAGTGCAGAACCTTTTAGGCCAATTAGGTGATCCAGTCTCTGCAGTAGAATTTGATGGTCAATTGTGTCAAACGCCGCACTAAGATCTAATAAAACAAGAACAGAGACGAGTCCTTTGTCTGAAGCAATCAGAAGGTCATTTGTAATTTTAACTAGAGCTGTCTCAGTGCTATGATGCACTCTAAATCCTGACTGAAATTCCTCAAATAAATTATTATCCTGGAGAAAATCACACAGCTGGTCTGCGACTACTTTCTCAAGGATCTTTGACATAAAGGGAAGATTAGATATTGGTCTATAGTTGGCTAACACCTCTGGATCCAGGGTGGGCTTTTTTAGGAGAGAAATCACTCACCAATCAGCCACCCATCTGTATTTATAGTCTTGACTGGGTTCAATCAACCAATAGGATTTTTGAATTAAATAATAAATGTCAGAGATGGGGACTCGAGTCATTGTGACTTGGACTCGAGTCGACTCGAGTCGCTGTTTTGATGACTTGTGACTTGACTTGACAAAAAATAAAATACTTGAGACTTGACTCAGACTTGGAAGTTAAAGACTCGGGACTTGACTTGAGACACGATGACTTGAATGACTTGAGTGTTATTCACATCATGTTTTCGGTTAGAATATAAAATTAATAAATTAATTTAAAAAATAATGTTGATTACCCGGTAGGAGCGCAGGCTGAGAATGGCGTTGTCATTATTGGATCACTACCCTGTCAATCAGTCATGCCCTCTCTACGTACCTTACGTGTTTATTGGAGTAACACGGCCTCTTATATCAGATAGGCATCAACATGTCAGCGGGAGGGGTACTGAGAGTCATCGTCTTCGGCTTTCGGAATTACCATTATTACGGCAAAAGACGAACAGCACAGTGCAAGACATGCGGCATAAACATCTTGGACAGCCAGATGACAACATGGAACTTTGTTCGTCATTTGAAGAGCCATTCTGCCCAGTAAGTGCTTGTCAATTAGCTAATATTATCTGGTTAGTCGGTAGTTAGCTAACGTTAGCTTGATACGATACTGGGGTGGGGTGGGGGGGTGTATCGGTTTGGTGGAACTTGTTTTTTAATTTATTTGCTAACATTAACCCCAGAAAACGTGAGCGAACATTCCGACCGGTTCATCACAAGACCGGCTGTACGTTTTATGAACGAGCAACACAGGGTTAAATAAGCTAAATGGGTGATTTTGGCCGCTGCCTTGGTTAGTGTGTGTGTGTGTGTGTGTGTGTGTGTGTGTGTGTGTGTGTGTGTGCGCGCGTGCGTGCACGCATGGGGGTCGTCCCTGCAAAGTAAACATTGCAGCGATGAAGTCAGTGTTTACTGACAGTTACTCATATCTTGTCTTTTCACTTTATTAAGATCAGATTCTGCAGGTAAAATCACAATAATAAGGTGACTTGACTTGGACTTGACTTGACCTATTACAGGACTTGACTTGACTTGACTTGACATAACCTGTGACTTGACTTGCCTTGACTTGCCCAAGAAAAAATGACTTGGGACTTACTTGAGACTTGAAGGTTAAGACTTGAGACTTACTTGAGACTTGCACATGTGTGACTTGGTCCCATCTCTGATAATTATCATTAAAAGTCATTTAAAGCATATACCAATCTACATTATATTACATAATCTGTTTTCTTATGTTCCTGAAATAAAAACATAGCCTATGTTTCCCTGCATTCGACAAGCAATTTGTGAGCTGTGTAAACACAATGATTTTCTCTTATCTTGGTAAGAGTGCTCTCATATGGAACTACATCAGGGTCACAAGTTTTGTACTTGAAAAATAAAAATTGAAACTGAAAATTCATGTGTTGATCTTGAATTTTGAAAAATACAATCCTCACCTGGCCTGGCTCCAGGTGATTTTTGTGGCACCAGGTGAGTAGGGAGGTGTTTTAGGATTGTTTCCTTTTCCCCGAGCTCAAAGGGTTCATTCAGGGGACACGTCTGGATGTGGAAGCATCAACAGGGCCGTGATGATGGAGCTGTGAAAATGTATGTTGTCACAAAAACGACCCCTTAATACTTGTTATGATTTCCCAAAGCTTAGTTAACATTTCTCACCTGTGTGCTGGATGTATGGGCTCCAGCTGATTGACCCGACCGACCGGACGCCATCATCGCAGTGGACACTACGCTGCGTTCACAGTGCTATGTGGAAATCGCACACATCAGCACTTACAATGTGGCTGTTGAACTGTGAAATCTGGCATAATTTATTGCTCTTATACCGCAGTTGGTGCTCAGTACTGTCGAAAACAGATTTCTAAATGGAAGTTTGTCACTGGCATCAATCTTTACACTGCCAGTCACATGAATATGGTGTATATAAGTGTTGAGTCAGAATTAGTTTAGTTCCTACGTTTCCTGAAGGCACTGTCACTCATGATTCCACACCCCTCTCTGTTGATGCCACGCCCCCCACGCCACATCAGGGTCAAAAGTCTGAAACTCAAAAAACGGATTTGAAACTGAAAAAAAAAGATTTGAAACTGTAAAAAATAAGATCTGAATCTGAAAAGATAAAACATGCAACTGAAAAAATAAGACCTCAAATGTTAAAATATATATGGAAGTGAAAAGTGAAAATAAATTATTCATTCAAAAGAATTACCAAAGTGAATCAACATTATATTTAACCTGAAAAAACGTTTCATACACTTATTTTTGTATTTTTCAAAATTCAAGATCAACACATGAATTTTCAGTTTCAATTTTTATTTTTTCAAATACAAAACTTTTGACCCTGATGTAGCTCCATACTCTCAACCACTCGTACATTTTGTTCTTACCTAAGAGAAGAGCACAAATAAGAAAACATTGGTGAATCCCAAAAGTCAATGGGTGCTAACAAAAATAACAGAAAATCTGTTCAGAAATTGTTTCTTGCATGAGGCCCATTGTGTCATAGGGATTACTGTTAATTTATTATGCTGATCTGTTCTGTACGACATCTATTGCACGTCTGTCCGTCCTGGAAGAGGGATCCCTCCTCAGTTGCTCTTCCTGAGGTTTCTATCGTTTTTTTTCCCTGTAAAAGGGTTTTTTGGGGAGTTTTTCCTGATCAGCTGTGAGGGTCATAAGGACAGAGGGATGTCGTATGCTGTAAAGCCCTGTGAGGAAAAATTAGCATTTTTTAATGTTATATATATGAATGTTCTTGTTATTGAAGTGAAAGAAGGTTATAGTATCCCTGATAAAGTTTATCAGTTTGAACATTTGATGTCTCATCTCTGTACTGTATTTAATTAAATACTGATCAATAAAGAATTTATAAATCACTGCATTGATTATTGATTGACGTTGACACAGTGTCCTAACGTGTTAGGAACAGGGGTTGTAGACATAACGTTAATAAGTGATGTGTGTGTGTGTGTGTGTGTGTGTGTGAGCTCCAGCAGCAGACTTTACTGTGAACTGTCTGCCTGGCAACAGCTGATGATGATGACATCATCACGCCCTCTGGTATTTAGAGCAGCTCTCAGTGAGACTGTGTCAGTGTTTGTCCGGTGAACAGAGGAACATGGCTTCATCCTTTCTCAGCTTCTCCCTCCTCTTCATCAGCCTCTGCACAGCAGGTACGACCAACACACTCATCAATACACTGATCAATACACTGATCACTGATCAACACACTGATCACTCTTCAACATACTGATCAACACACTGATCACTGATCAATACACTGATCAATACACTGATCAACACACTCATCAATAGACTCATCACTGATCAACACACTCATCACTGATGAATTCACTGATCAATACACTCATCAATACACTGATCACTGATCAACACACTCATCAATACACTCATCAATACACTGATCACTGATCAATACACTCATCAATACACTCATCACTGATCAACACACTCATCAACACACTCATCACTGATCAATTCACTGATCAACACACTCATCAACACACTGATCACTGATCAATACACTCATCAACACACTGATCACTCATCAATACAATCATCACTGATCAATTCACTGATCAATACACTCATCAATACACTCATCACTGATCAACACACTCATCAACACACTCATCACTGATCAATTCACTGATCAACACACTGATCACTGATCAACACACTCATCAATACACTCATCAATACACTGATCACTGATCAACACACTCATCAACACACTGATCACTCATCAACACACTCATCAACACACTGATCACTCATCAACACACTCATCAACACACTGATCACTCATCAATACAATCATCACTGATCAATACACTCATCAACACACTGATCACTCATCAACACACTCATCAATACACTGATCACTCATCAACACACTCATCAACACACTGATCACTCATCAACACACTCATCAACACACTGATCACTCATCAATACACTCATCACTGATCAACACACTCATCAACACACTGATCACTCATCAACACACTCATCAATACACTGATCACTCATCAACACACTCATCAACACACTGATCACTCATCAACACACTCATCAACACACTGATCACTCATCAATACAATCATCACTGATCAATACACTCATCAACACACTCATCAATACACTCATCAACACACTCATCAATGCACTGATCACACATCAATACAATAATCACTGATCAATACACTCATCAATACACTCATCAATACACTGATCACTGATCAATACTTTATTTACTGACTGAGGTTCAAACTGTTTTTGTTCCTCAGATGGGTTTCTGTTTTCCAGAGTGACCAGCTGTGACTTTAACTCCACTGATCTGAAGGACATCGAGTTCATTGACTCTTATTATTACAACAAGTTGGAGTTCACCAGGTTCAGCAGCAGTTTGGGGAAGTTTGTTGGATACACTGAGTACGGTGTGAAGAACGCTGAGAACTGGAACAATGATCCTTCAAAACTGGCTCAGATGAGAGCTGAGAAGGAGAGGTACTGTGTGAACAACGTTGGGATTGACTACCAGGCTGCTCTGACTAAGTCAGGTGAGTCTGTGTTTCTGTAACATCCACACCTTCATCAACATCACCATCATCATCATCATCATCATCATCATCATCACCATCATCTCATTGATTCATTTATTCATGTATGTATGTATAGGTGTGTGTGTGTTGGTGGAATGTGTGCTTAATGTCCCTTTTTTTAAACTCATATCATCTTCATCATCATCATCATCATATCAGTCATGATGCTTCTACCCTGCAGATTGTCAGACTTTATTTAGAATTATAATGTCAGAGGTTATCAAATATAATAATGATGATGTCATCACTTTAGTGTTCACTGTCCTTTAACACATCAGACTGAAGTCACCACCTGGTGGTTACACTCTGCTACTGCACCTGACACTATTATTAATATAACTGGTGATGTACTGATTTAATGTTTGCTGGTGGTTCTTTAATTTAGTGTCTGCACTCTGACAGCATCACATTAATATGTTCTGTCACTCAGCTGAAGATAGAGATTCAACTTGATACCTCTCAAACACTGCACGTCAACAAATGAACATTAAATCACTGTAAACATGATGTTTAGGAAAACTAGTGCTGCAACAAACTCAGAGTTACATCAGATTTGTCCACTCAAGACAAATATTAGATTCTTCATTCATTTCATATATTACCATAAAGAGTTTGAACATGACATTCACCACATTCAGCAGCACATTCAGCAGGACATTCAGCAGGACATTCAGCAGGACATTCAGCAGGACATTCATTAGGACATTCAGCAGGACATTCATTAGGACATTCAGCAGCACATTCATTAGGACATTCAGCAGGACATTCATTAGGACATTCAGCAGGACATTCATTAGGACATTCAGCAGGACATTCATTAGGACATTCAGCAGCACATTCATTAGGACATTCAGCAGGACATTCATTAGGACATTCAGCAGGACATTCATTAGGACATTCAGCAGCACATTCAACAGGATATTCATTGGGACATTCAGCAGCACATTCATTAGGACATTCAGCAGCACATTCAGCAGCACATCCAGCAGGACATTCAGCAGGACATGCAGCAGGACATTCAGCAGCACATTCAGCAGCACATTCAGCAGGACATTCAGCAGGACATTCAGCAGGACATTCAGCAGCACATCCAGCAGGACATTCAGCAGCACATTCAGCAGGACATTCAGCAGAACATTCAACAGGACATTCAGCAGGACATTCAGAAGGACATTCATTAGGACCTTCAGCAGGACATTCATTAGGACATTCAGCAACACATTCAATGGGACATTCAGCAGGACATTCATTAGGACATTCAGCAACACATTCAGCAGGACATTCAGCAGCACATTCAACAGCACATTCAGCAGGACATTCAGCAGGACATTCATTAGGACATTCAACAGCACATTCAGCAGCACATTCAGCAGCACATTCAGCAACACATTCAGCAGCACATTCATTAGGACATTCAGCAGCACATTCAGCAGCACATTCAACAGCACATTCATTAGGACATTCAGCAGCACATTCAGCAGCACATTCAGCAGGACATTCAGCAGGACATTCAGCAGCACATTCAGCAGGACATTCATTAGGACATTCAACAGCACATTCAGCAGGACATTCAGCAGCACATTCAGCAACACATTCAATGGGACATTCAGCAGCACATTCATTAGGACATTCAGCAGCACATTCAGCAGCACATTCAACAGCACATTCATTAGGACATTCAGCAGCACATTCAGCAGCACATTCAGCAGCACATTCATTAGGACATTCAGCAGGACATTCAGCAGCACATTCAGCAGCACATTCAGCAGCACATTCATCAGGACATTCAGCAGGACATTCAGCAGCACATTCAGCAGCACATTCAGCAGGACATTCATTAGGACATTCAGCAGGACATTCAGCAGCACATTCAGCAGCACATTCAGCAGGACATTCAGCAGCACATTCAGCAGCACATTCAGCAGGACATTCAGCAGCACATTCAACAGCACATTCATTAGGACATTCAGCAGGACATTCAGCAGCACATTCAGCAGGACATTCAGCAGCACATTCAGCAGCACATTCAGCAGGACATTCAGCAGCACATTCAGCAGCACATTCAGCAGGACATTCAACAGCACATTCAGCAGGACATTCAGCAGGACATTCAGCAGCACATTCAGCAGGACATTCAGCAGCACATTCAACAGCACATTCAGCAGCACATTCAACAGCACATTCAGCAGGACATTCAACAGCACATTCAGCAGCACATTCAACAGCACATTCAGCAGCACATTCAGCAGCACATTCAGCAGCACATTCAGCAGGACATTCAACAGCACATTCATTAGGACATTCAGCAGGACATTCAGCAGCACATTCAGCAGGACATTCAGCAGCACATTCAACAGCACATTCAGCAGCACATTCAACAGCACATTCAGCAGGACATTCAACAGCACATTCAGCAGGACATTCAGCAGGACATTCAGCAGCACATTCAGCAGGACATTCAGCAGGACATTCAGCAGCACATTCAGCAACACATTCAATGGGACATTCAGCAGCACATTCAGCAGCACATTCAACAGCACATTCATTAGGACATTCAGCAGCACATTCAGCAGCACATTCAGCAGGACATTCATTAGGACATTCAGCAACACATTCAATGGGACATTCAGCAGGACATTCATTAGGACATTCAACAGCACATTCAACAGCACATTCAGCAGCACATTCAACAGCACATTCAGCAGCACATTCAACAGCACATTCAGCAGCACATTCAACAGCACATTCAGCAGGACATTCAGCAGGACATTCAGCAGCACATTCAGCAGGACATTCAGCAGGACATTCAGCAGGACATTCAGCAGCACATTCAGCAACACATTCAATGGGACATTCAGCAGCACATTCATTAGGACATTCAGCAGCACATTCAGCAGCACATTCAACAGCACATTCATTAGGACATTCAGCAGCACATTCAGCAGCACATTCAGCAGGACATTCAGCAGGACATTCAGCAGCACATTCAGCAGGACATTCATTAGGACATTCAACAGCACATTCAGCAGGACATTCAGCAGCACATTCAGCAACACATTCAATGGGACATTCAGCAGCACATTCATTAGGACATTCAGCAGCACATTCAGCAGCACATTCAACAGCACATTCATTAGGACATTCAGCAGCACATTCAGCAGCACATTCAGCAGGACATTCAGCAGGACATTCAGCAGCACATTCAGCAGCACATTCAGCAGGACATTCAGCAGCACATTCAGCAGCACATTCAGCAGGACATTCAGCAGGACATTCATTAGGACATTCAACAGCACATTCAGCAGCACATTCAACAGCACATTCAGCAGCACATTCAACAGCACATTCAGCAGGACATTCAGCAGCACATTCAGCAGCACATTCAGCAGGACATTCAGCAGGACATTCAGCAGCACATTCAACAGAACATTCAACAGGACATTCAGCAGGACATTCAGCAGCACATTCAGCAGGACATTCAGCAGGACATTCAGCAGCACATTCATTAGGACATTCAGCAGCACATTCAGCAGGACATTCAGCAGGACATTCAGCAGGACATTCAGCAGCACATTCAGCAGAACATTCAGCAGGACATTCAGCAGCACATTCAGCAGGACATTCAGCAGCACATTCATTAGGACATTCAGCAGCACATTCAGCAGGACATTCAGCAGGACATTCAGCAGCACATTCAGCAGAACATTCAGCAGCACATTCAGCAGGACATTCAGCAGCACATTCAGCAGCACATTCAGCAGGACATTCAGCAGCACATTCAGCAACACATTCAATGGGACATTCAGCAGCACATTCATTAGGACATTCAGCAGCACATTCAGCAGCACATTCAACAGCACATTCATTAGGACATTCAGCAGCACATTCAGCAGCACATTCAGCAGCACATTCATTAGGACATTCAGCAGGACATTCAGCAGCACATTCAGCAGCACATTCAGCAGCACATTCATCAGGACATTCAGCAGGACATTCAGCAGCACATTCAGCAGCACATTCAGCAGGACATTCATTAGGACATTCAGCAGGACATTCAGCAGCACATTCAGCAGCACATTCAGCAGGACATTCAGCAGCACATTCAGCAGCACATTCAGCAGGACATTCAGCAGCACATTCAACAGCACATTCATTAGGACATTCAGCAGGACATTCAGCAGCACATTCAGCAGGACATTCAGCAGCACATTCAGCAGCACATTCAGCAGGACATTCAGCAGCACATTCAGCAGCACATTCAGCAGGACATTCAACAGCACATTCAGCAGGACATTCAGCAGGACATTCAGCAGCACATTCAGCAGGACATTCAGCAGCACATTCAACAGCACATTCAGCAGCACATTCAACAGCACATTCAGCAGGACATTCAACAGCACATTCAGCAGCACATTCAGCAGCACATTCAGCAGCACATTCAACAGCACATTCAGCAGGACATTCAACAGCACATTCATTAGGACATTCAGCAGGACATTCAGCAGCACATTCAGCAGGACATTCAGCAGCACATTCAACAGCACATTCAGCAGCACATTCAACAGCACATTCAGCAGGACATTCAACAGCACATTCAGCAGGACATTCAGCAGGACATTCAGCAGCACATTCAGCAGGACATTCAGCAGGACATTCAGCAGCACATTCAGCAACACATTCAATGGGACATTCAGCAGCACATTCAGCAGCACATTCAACAGCACATTCATTAGGACATTCAGCAGCACATTCAGCAGCACATTCAGCAGGACATTCATTAGGACATTCAGCAACACATTCAATGGGACATTCAGCAGGACATTCATTAGGACATTCAACAGCACATTCAACAGCACATTCAGCAGCACATTCAACAGCACATTCAGCAGCACATTCAACAGCACATTCAGCAGGACATTCAGCAGGACATTCAGCAGCACATTCAGCAGGACATTCAGCAGGACATTCAGCAGGACATTCAGCAGCACATTCAGCAACACATTCAATGGGACATTCAGCAGCACATTCATTAGGACATTCAGCAGCACATTCAGCAGCACATTCAACAGCACATTCATTAGGACATTCAGCAGCACATTCAGCAGCACATTCAGCAGGACATTCAGCAGGACATTCAGCAGCACATTCAGCAGGACATTCATTAGGACATTCAACAGCACATTCAGCAGGACATTCAGCAGCACATTCAGCAACACATTCAATGGGACATTCAGCAGCACATTCATTAGGACATTCAGCAGCACATTCAGCAGCACATTCAACAGCACATTCATTAGGACATTCAGCAGCACATTCAGCAGCACATTCAACAGCACATTCAGCAGGACATTCAGCAGCACATTCAGCAGCACATTCAGCAGGACATTCAGCAGCACATTCAGCAGCACATTCAGCAGGACATTCAGCAGGACATTCATTAGGACATTCAACAGCACATTCAGCAGCACATTCAACAGCACATTCAGCAGCACATTCAACAGCACATTCAGCAGGACATTCAGCAGCACATTCAGCAGCACATTCAGCAGGACATTCAGCAGGACATTCAGCAGCACATTCAACAGAACATTCAACAGGACATTCAGCAGGACATTCAGCAGCACATTCAGCAGGACATTCAGCAGGACATTCAGCAGCACATTCATTAGGACATTCAGCAGCACATTCAGCAGGACATTCAGCAGCACATTCAGCAGGACATTCAGCAGGACATTCAGCAGGACATTCAGCAGCACATTCAGCAGAACATTCAGCAGGACATTCAGCAGCACATTCAGCAGGACATTCAGCAGCACATTCATTAGGACATTCAGCAGCACATTCAGCAGGACATTCAGCAGGACATTCAGCAGCACATTCAGCAGAACATTCAGCAGCACATTCAGCAGGACATTCAGCAGCACATTCAGCAGCACATTCAGCAGGACATTCAGCAGCACATTCAGCAGCACATTCAGCAGGACATTCAGCAACACATTCAGCAGCACATTCATTAGGACATTCAGCAGCACATTCAGCAGGACATTCAGCAGCACATTCAGCAGGACATTCAGCAGGACATTCAGCAGGACATGCAGCAGCACATTCATTAGGACATTCAGCAGCACATTCATTAGGACATTCAGCAGCACATTCATTAGGACATTCAGCAGGACATTCAGCAGCACATTCAGCAGGACATTCAGCAGCACATTCAGCAGGACATTCAGCAGGACATTCAGCAGGACATTCAGCAGGACATTCAGCAGCACATTCAGCAGGACATTCAGCAGGACATTCAGCAGCACATTCAGCAGGACATTCAGCAGGACATTCAGCAGCACATTCAGCAGCACATTCAGCAGGACATTCAGGAGGACATTCAGCAGCACATTCAGCAGGACATTCAGCAGCACATTCAGCAGGACATTCAGCAGCACATTCAGCAGCACATTCAGCAGGACATTCAGCAGCACATTCAGCAGGACATTCAGCAGCACATTCAGCAGCACATTCAGCAGGACATTCAGCAGCACATTCATTAGGACATTCAGCAGCACATTCAGCAGCACATTCAGCAGGACATTCAGCAGCACATTCAGCAGCACATTCAGCAGGACATGCAGCAGCACATTCATTAGGACATTCAGCAGCACATTCAGCAGCACATTCAGCAGGACATTCAGCAGGACATTCAGCAGGACATTCAGCAGAACATTCAGCAGGACATTCAGCAGCACATTCAGCAGCACATTCAGCAGGACATTCAGCAGCACATTCATTAGGACATTCAGCAGCACATTCAGCAGCACATTCAGCAGGACATTCAGCAGCACATTCAGCAGGACATGCAGCAGCACATTCAGCAGGACATTCAGCAGGATATTCAGCAGGACATTCAGCAGGACATTCAGCAGCACATTCAGCAGGACATGCAGCAGCACATTCAGCAGGACATTCAGCAGGATATTCATTAGGACATTCAGCAGCACATTCTGCAGCACATTCAGCAGCACATTCAGCAGCACATTCAGCAGGACATTCAGCAGGACATTCAGCAAGACATTCATTAGGACATTCAGCAGCACATTCAGCAGGACATGCAGCAGCACATTCAGCAGGACATTCAGCAGCACATTCATTAGGACATTCAGCAGCACATTCAGCAGCACATTCAGCAGGACATTCAGCAGGACATTCAGCAAGACATTCATTAGGACATTCAGCAGCACATTCAGCAGGACATGCAGCAGCACATTCATTAGGACATTCAGCAGCACATTCATTAGGACATTCAGCAGCACATTCAGCAGCACATTCAGCAGGACATTCAGCAGGACATTCAGCAAGACATTCAGTAGGACATTCAGCAGCACATTCAGCAGCACATTCAGCAAGACATTCAGCAGCACATTCGGGAGCACATTCAGCAGGACATTCAGCAGGACATTCAGCAAGACATTCAGTAGGACATTCAGCAGCACATTCAGCAGCACATTCAGCAGCACATTCAGCAGCACATTCAGCAAGACATTCAGCAGCACATTCGGCAGCACATTCAGCAGCACATTCAGCAGCACATTCAGCAGCACATTCAGCAGCACATTCAGCAGGACATTCGGCAGCACATTCGGCAGCACATTCGGCAGCACATTCAACAGCACATTCAGCAGCACATTCAGCAGCACATTCAACAGGACATTCAGCAAGACATTCAGCAGCACATTCGGCAGCACATTCGGCAGCACATTCAGCAGGACATTCAGCAGGATATTCAGCAGCACATTCAGCAGGACATGCAGCAGCACATTCAGCAGGACATTCAGCAGGACATTCAGCAGGACATGCAGCAGAACATTCAGCAGGACATTCAGCAGGATATTCAGCAGGATATTCATTAGCACATTCAGCAGGACATTCAGCAGGACATTCGGCAGCACATTCAGGAGGACATTCAGCAGGACATTCAGCAGCACATTCAGCAGCACATTCAGCAGCACATTCAGTAGGACATTCAGCAGGATATTCAGCAGCACATTCAGCAGGACATTCAGCAGGACATTCAGCAGGATATTCAGCAGCACATTCAGCAGGACATGCAGCAGCACATTCAGCAGGACATTCAGCAGGACATTCAGCAGGACATGCAGCAGCACATTCAGCAGGATATTCATTAGGACATTCAGCAGCACATTCAGCAGCACATTCAGCAGGACATTCAGCAGGACATTCAGCAGCACATTCAGCAGGACATTCAGCAGCACATTCAGCAGCACATTCAGTAGGACATTCAGCAGTACATTCAGCAGGACATTCAGCAGGATATTCATTAGGACATTCAGCAGCACATTCAGCAGGACATTCAGCAGCACATTCAGCAGGACATTCAGCAGCACATTCAGCAGGACATTCAGCAGCACATTCAGCAGCACATTCAGCAGGACATTCAACAGCACATTCAGCAGCACATTCAGCAGCACATTCAGCAGCACATTCAGCAGGACATTCAGCAGCACATTCAGCAAGACATTCAGCAGCACATTCGGCAGCACATTCAGCAGGACATGCAGCAGCACATTCAGCAGCACATTCAGCAGGACATTCAGCAGCACATTCAGCAGGACATTCAGCAGCACATTCAGCAGCACATTCAGTAGGACATGCAGCAGCACATTCAGCAGCACATTCAGCAGGACATTCAGCAGCACATTCAGCAGGACATTCAGCAGCACATTCAGTAGGACATTCAGCAGGACATTCAGCAGCACATTCAGCAGGACATTCAGCAGCACATTCAGCAGGACATTCAGCAGCACATTCAGCAGCACATTCAGCAGGACATTCAGCAGGACATTCAGCAGCACATTCAGCAGGACATTCAGCAGCACATTCAGCAGCACATTCAGCAGGACATTCAGCAGGACATTCAGCAGCACATTCAGCAGGACATTCAGCAGGACATTCAGCAGCACATTCAGTAGGACATTCAGCAGCACATTCAGCAGCACATTCAGCATGACATTCAACAGCACATTCAGCAGCACATTCAGCAGCACATTCAGCAGGACATTCAGCAGCACATTCAGCAAGACATTCAGCAGCACATTCGGCAGCACATTCAGCAGGACATGCAGCAGCACATTCAGCAGCACATTCAGCAGCACATTCAGCAGGACATTCAGCAGCACATTCAGCAGGACATTCAGCAGGACATTCAGCAGGATATTCATTAGCACATTCAGCAGGACATTCAGCAGGACATTCAGCAGCACATTCGGCAGCACATTCAGCAGCACATTCAGCAGCACATTCAGCAGGACATTCAGCAGCACATTCAGCAGGACATTCAGCAGAACATTCAGCAGGACATTCAGCAGCACATTCAGCAGCACATTCAGTAGGACATTCAGCAGCACATTCAGCAGCACATTCAACAGGACATTCAGCAGGACATTCAGCAGAACATTCAGCAGAACATTCAGCAGGACATTCAGCAGCACATTCATTAGGACATTCAGCAGCACGTTCAGCAGGACATTCAGCAGGATATTCATTCGGACATTCAGCAGAACATTCAGCAGGACATTCAGCAGCACATTCAGCAGCACATTCAGTAGGACATTCAGCAGCACATTCAGCAGCACATTCAACAGGACATTCAGCAGAACATTCAGCAGCACATTCAGCAGAACATTCAGCAGGACATTCAGCAGCACATTCATTAGGACATTCAGCAGCACGTTCAGCAGGACATTCAGCAGGATATTCATTCGGACATTCAGCAGGACATTCATTAGGACATTCAGCAGCACATTCATTAGGACATTCAGCAGCACATTCAGCAGGACATTCAGCAGCACATCCATTAGGACATTCAGCAGCACATTCAGCAGGATATTCAGCAGCACATTCAGCAGCACATTCATTAGGACATTCAGCAGGACATTCATTAGGACATTCAGCAGCACATTCATTAGGACATTCAGCAGGACATTCAGCAGCACATTCAGCAGGACATTCAGCAGCACATTCAGCAGGACATTCATTAGGACATTCAGCAGCACATTCATTAGGACATTCAGCAGGACATTCAGCAGGACATTCAGCAGGACATTCAGCAGCACATTCAGCAGGACATTCAGCAGGACATTCATTAGGACATTCAGCAGGACATTCAGCAGGACATTCAGCAGGACATTCAGCAGCACATTCAGCAGGACATTCAGCAGGACATTCAGCAGGACATTCATTAGGACATTCAGCAGCACATTCATTAGGACATTCAGCAGGACATTCAGCAGGACATTCAGCAGCACATTCATTAGGACATTCAGCAGGACATTCAGCAGCACATTCAGCAGGACATTCAGCAGGATATTCATTAGCACATTCAGCAGGACATTCATTAGGACATTCAGCAGCACATTCATTAGGACATTCAGCAGGACATTCAGCAGGATATTCATTAGCACATTCAGCAGGATATTCAGCAGGATATTCATTAGCACATTCAGCAGGACATTCAGCAGGATATTCATTAGGACATTTAGCAGGACATTCAGCAGCACATTCAGCAGCACATTCAGCAGGACATTCATTAGGACATTCAGCAGGACATTCAGCAGGACATTCAGCAGGATATTCATTAGCACATTCAGCAGGACATTCATTAGGACATTCAGCAGGACATTCATTAGGACATTCAGCAGGACATTCAGCAGGATATTCATTAGCACATTCAGCAGGACATTCATTAGGACATTCAGCAGGACATTCATTAGGACATTCAGCAGGACATTCATTAGCACATTCAGCAGGACATTCATTAGGACATTCAGCAGGACATTCAGCAGCACATTCAGCAGGACATTCAGCAGCACATTCAGCAGCACATTCAGCAGGACATTCAGCAGGATATTCATTAGGACATTCAGCAGCACATTCATTAGGACATTCAGCAGGACATTCAGCAGCACATTCAGCAGGACATTCAGCAGGATATTCATTAGGACATTCAGCAGCACATTCATTAGGACATTCAGCAGGACATTCAGCAGCACATTCAGCAGGACATTCAGCAGCACATTCAGCAGGATATTCATTAGCACATTCAGCAGGACATTCAGCAGCACATTCATTAGGACATTCAGCAGCACATTCAGCAGGACATTCAGCAGCACATTCATTAACACTCTCAGCAGCACATTCAGCAAGACATTCAGCAGCACATTCAGCAGCACATTCAGCAGAACATTCAGCAGGACATTCAGCAGCACATTCATTAACACTCTCAGCAGCACATTCAGCAAGACATTCAGCAGCACATTCAGCAGCACATTCAGCAGAACATACAGCAGACATTCAGCAAGACATTCAGCAGCACATTCAGCAGCACATTCAGCAGAACATACAGCAGACATTCAGCAAGACATTCAGCAGCACATTCAGCAGCACATTCAGCAGAACATACAGCAGACATTCAGCAAGACATTCAGCAGCACATTCAGCAGCACATTCAGCAGGACATTCAGCAGCACATTCAGCAGCACATTCAGCAGCACATTCAGCAGGACATTCAGCAGGACATTCAGCAGCACATTCAGCAGGACATTCAACAGGACATTCAGCAGCACATTCAACAGGACATTCAGCAGGACATTCAGCAGCACATTCAGCAAGACATTCAACAGGACATTCAGCAGCACATTCAGCAAGATATTCAACAGGACATTCAGCAGAACATTCAACAGGACATTCAGCAGGACATTCAGCAGCACATTCAGCAAGACATTCAACAGGACATTCAGCAGCACATTCAGCAAGATATTCAACAGGACATTCAGCAGAACATACAGCAGACATTCAGCAGGACATTCAACAGAACATTCAGCAGGACATTCAGCAAGACATTCATTAGGACATTCAGCAGCACATTCAGCAGGACATTCAGTAGGACATTCAGCAGGACATTCAGCAGGACATTCATTAGGACATTCAGCAGGACATTCAGCAGGATATTCTGCAGCACATTCAGCAGGACATTCAGCAGGACATTCAGCAGGACAATCAGCAGCACATTCAGCAGCACATTCAGCAGCACATTCAGCAAGACATTCATTAGGACATTCAGCAGCACATTCAACAGGACATTCAGTAGGACATTCAGCGAGACATTCAACAGGACATTCAGCAGGACATTCAGCAGGACATTCAGCAGCACATTCAGCAGCACATTCAGCAAGACATTCAACAGGACATTCAGCAGGACATTCATTAGGACATTCAGCAGCACATTCAGCAGGACATTCAGCAAGACATTCAACAGGACATTCAGCAGGACATTCAGCAGGATATTCATTAGGACATTCAGCAGCACATTCAGTAGGACATTCAGCAGCACATTCATTAGGACATTCAGTAGGACATTCAGCAGGACATTCATTAAGACATTCAGCAGGACATTTAGCAGCACATTCGGCAGGATATTCATTAAGACATTCAGCAGGACATTTAGCAGCACATTCAGCAGCACATTCAGCAAGACATTCAACAGGACATTCAGCAGGACATTCAGCAGGATATTCATTAGGACATTCAGCAGGACATTCAGCAGGACATTCAGCAGCACATTCAGCAAGACATTCGGCAAGACATTCAATAGGACATTCAGCAGCACATTCAGCAGGACATTCAGCAGGACATTCAACAGGACATTCAGCAGCACATTCAGCAAGACATTCAATAGGACATTCAGCAGCACATTCAGCAGCACATTCAGCAGGATATTCATTAGGACATTCAGCAGCACATTCAACAGGACATTCAGTAGGACATTCAGCGAGACATTCAACAGGACATTCAGCAGGACATTCAGCAGGACATTCAGCAGCACATTCAGCAGCACATTCAGCAAGACATTCAACAGGACATTCAGCAGGACATTCATTAGGACATTCAGCAGCACATTCAGCAGGACATTCAGCAAGACATTCAACAGGACATTCAGCAGGACATTCAGCAGGATATTCATTAGGACATTCAGCAGCACATTCAGTAGGACATTCAGCAGCACATTCATTAGGACATTCAGTAGGACATTCAGCAGGACATTCATTAAGACATTCAGCAGGACATTTAGCAGCACATTCGGCAGGATATTCATTAAGACATTCAGCAGGACATTTAGCAGCACATTCGGCAGGACATTCATTAAGACATTCAGCAGCACATTTAGCAGGATCTTCAGCAGGACATTCAATAGGACATTCAGCAGCACATTCATTAGGACATTCAGCAGGACATTCATTAAGACATTCAGCAGGACATTTAGCAGCACATTCAGCAGCACATTCAGCAAGACATTCAGCAGGACATTCAGCAGCACATTCAGCAGGACATTCAGCAGCACATTCAGCAGGACATTCAACAGGACATTCAGCAGCACATTCAGCAGCACATTCATTAGGACATTCAGCAGGACATTCATTAAGACATTCAGCAGGACATTTAGCAGCACATTCAGCAAGACATTCAACAGGACATTCAGCAGCACATTCAGCAGGACATTCAGCAGCACATTCAGTAGCACATTCAGCAGGACATTCAGCAGCACATTCAGCAAGACATTCAACAGGACATTCAGCAGGACATTCAGCAACACATTCATTAGGACATTCAGCAGCACATTCAGCAGCACATTCAGCAGCACATTCAGCAGGACATTTAGCAGCACATTCAGCAGGACATTCATTCAGACATTCAGCAGGACATTTAGCAGGACATTCATGAAGACATTCAGCAGGACATTCAGCAGGACATTCATTAAGACATTCAGCAGCACATTCAGCAGCACATTCAGCAGGACATTCATTAAGACATTCAGCAGGACATTCAGCAGGACATTCATTAAGACATTCAGCAGCACATTCAGCAGCACATTCAGCAGTACATTCAGCAGCACATTCAGCAGGACATTCATTAAGACATTCAGCAGGACATTCAGCAGCACATTCATTAAGACATTCAGCAGCACATTTAGCAGCACATTCATTAGGACATTCAGCAGCACATTCATTAGGACATTCAGCAGGACATTCATTAAGACATTCAGCAGGACATTTAGCAGCACATTCATTAGGACATTCAGCAGGACATTCAATAGGACATTCAGCAGCACATTCATTAGGACATTCAGCAGGACATTCATTAAGACATTCAGCAGGACATTTAGCAGCACATTCGGCAGGACATTCAGCAGCACATTCAGCAAGACATTCAACAGCACATTTAGCAAGACATTCATTAAGACATTCAGCAGGACATTCAGCGGGACATTCATTAGGACATTCAGCAGCACATTCAGCAGGACATTCAGCAGGACATTCAGCAGCACATTCAGCAGGACATTCAGCAGCACATTCAGCAGCACATTCAGCAGGACATTCAGCAGGACATTCAGCAGCACATTTAGCAAGACATTCAACAGCACATTCATTAGGACATTCTGCAGGACATTCAGCAGGACATTCAACAGGACATTAAGCAGGACAGTGACCTTCATAGTAAATAAGCTAACTACGCTAACTACACCAGGTATCAATCATAACCCAGAGACTGTTGTTGTATTGCTGTAAGTTCATCACCTCTGAGCAGAACGCAGACGATAACGTCTGACCAGTCGAGGCCTCTCGGTCAAACCCATCAATCCTCAAAATGAGTATGAGGATGCTACAGTGAGCTGAGCAGAGAGGACGTTTATAAAACCTGGATGTGTCCAGTGATCAGTTCTAACCAACACATTATCACTCAGTGTGTTCACGTGTATGTGAATAATCCCTTCATGAGGTGTGTCCTGGTGATGATCATATTCAGCATGTGGTGTTTACATGAACACAGAACAATCAGGTTACTGTACTGTGTTTGAGCAGACGCAGTGATGTTTACACGTCAAACTGTTGATCTGACATCCTCACATCCTGTCACTGATACATCAGGACACGATCAGCAGCTGTCACTGATACAGCACGACTCGATCAACAGCTGTCAGTGACACAGCAGGACACCATCAACAGCTGTCACTGATACAGCAGGACATGATCAACAGCTGTCACTGATACAGCAGGACATGATCAACAGCTGTCACTGATACAGCAGGACACCATCAACAGCTGTCACTGATACAGCAGGACACCATCAACAGCTGTCACTGATACAGCAGGACACCATCAACAGCTGTCACTGTTACAGCAGGACACAATCAACAGCTGTCACTGATACAGCAGGACATGATCAACAGCTGTTACTGTTACAGCAGGACACCATCAACAGCTGTCACTGATACAGTAGGACACCATCAACAGCTGTCACTGATACAGCAGGACACCATCAACAGCTGTCACTGATACAGCAGGACACGATCAACAGCTGTCACTGATACAGCAGGACACGATCAACAGCTGTCACTGATACAGCAGAACACGATCAACAGCTGTCACTGATACAGCAGGACACGATCAACAGCTGTCACTGATACAGCATGACTCGATCAACAGCTGTCACTGATACAGCAGGACACGATCAACAGCTGTCACTGATACAGCAGGACACGATCAACAGCTGTCACTGATACAGCAGGACACGATCAACAGCTGTCACTGATACAGCAGGACACGATCAACAGCTGTCACTGATACAGTAGGACACAATCAACAGCTGTCACTGTTACAGCAGGACACAATCAACAGCTGTCACTGATACAGCAGGACATGATCAACAGCTGTCACTGATACAGCACGACTCGATCAACAGCTGTCACTGATACAGCAGGACACGATCAACAGCTGTCACTGATACAGTAGGACACAATCAACAGCTGTCACTAATACAGCAGGACACCATCAACAGCTGTCACTGATACAGCAGGACACGATCAACAGCTGTCACTGATACAGTAGGACACGATCAACAGCTGTCACTGATACAGCAGGACACCATCAACAGCTGTCACTGATACAGCAGGACATGATCAACAGCTGTCACTGATACAGCAGGACACCATCAACAGCTGTCACTGATACAGCAGGACATGATCAACAGCTGTCACTGATACAGCAGGACACCATCAACAGCTGTCACTGATACTGCAGGACACCATCAACAGTTGAGCATGAGTTTCTCCACAGCTGCTGAAAAACTGCATCATTGAATTAAGACTAGTTTAAGTATGAAACACGACTGTAACAGCTGATAGTGACTCAAACACTGCAGGTGGTGCCACTGATCCTGATGAACCCTTTAGAGTTACTGTGTTAATGATCATATCACAATGCTTCATCATACTAACTGTCATCATCATCATCATCATCATCATCATCATCCTCCTGATGTGTGTTTCAGCTGAGCCCTACGTAGTACTGAGCTCTACGATGCCCTCTGGTGGTAAACATTCAGCCATGTTGGTCTGCAGCGTCTTCGACTTCTACCCCAAAAAGATCAAAGTCAGCTGGCTCAGAGACGGAAAGGAAGTCACCTCTGATGTCACTTCCACTGATGAGCTGGCAGACGCTGATTGGTACTACCAGATCCACTCTCACCTGGAGTACACGCCCAGGTGAGTACACCTACAGGTTCAGGTCCACATCAAGGTAGATACAGGTCCACATCAAGGTAGCTACAGGTCCAGGTCCACATCAAGGTAGCTACAGGTCCAGGTCCACATCAAGGTAGCTACAGGTCCAGGTCCACATCAAGGTAGCTACAGGTCCAGGTCCACATCAAGGCAGCTACAGGTCCAGGTCCACATCAAGGTAGCTACAGGTCCAGGTCCACATCAAGGCAGCTACAGGTCCAGGTCCACATCAAGGTAGCTACAGGTCCAGGTCCACATCAAGGTAGCTACAGGTCCAGGTCCACATCAAGGTAGCTACAGGTCCAGGTCCACATCAAGGTAGCTACAGGTCCAGGTCCACATCAAGGCAGCTACAGGTCCAGGTCCACATCAAGGTAGCTACAGGTCCAGGTCCACATCAAGGTAGCTACAGGTCCAGGTCCACATCAAGGTAGCTACAGGTCACGATCCACATCAAGGTAGCTACAGGTCCAGGTCCACATCAACGTAGCTACAGGTCCAGGTCCACATCAAGGTAGCTCCAGGTCCAGGTCCACATCAAGGTAGCTACAGGTCCAGATCCACATCAAGGTAGCTACAGGTCCACGTCCACATCAAGGTAGCTACAAGTCCAGGTCCACATCAAGGTAGCTCCAGGTCCAGGTCCACATCAAGGTAGCTACAGGTCCAGGTCCACATCAAGGTAGCTACAGGTCCAGGTCCACATCAAGGTAGCTACAGGTCCAGATCCACATCAAGGTAGCTACAGGTCCAGGTCCACATCAACGTAGCTACAGGTCCAGGTCCACATCAAGGTAGCTCCAGGTCCAGATCCACATCAAGGTAGCTACAGGTCCAGGTCCACATCAAGGTAGCTACAAGTCCAGGTCCACATCAAGGTAGCTACAGGTCCAGGTCCACATCAAGGTAGCTACAGGTCCAGGTCCACATCAAGGTAGCTACAGGTCCAGGTCCACATCAACGTAGCTACAGGTCCAGGTCCACATCAAGGTAGCTCCAGGTCCAGGTCCACATCAAGGTAGCTACAGGTCCAGATCCACATCAAGGTAGCTACAGGTCCACGTCCACATCAAGGTAGCTACAAGTCCAGGTCCACATCAAGGTAGCTCCAGGTCCAGGTCCACATCAAGGTAGCTACAGGTCCAGGTCCACATCAAGGTAGCTACAGGTCCAGGTCCACATCAAGGTAGCTACAGGTCCAGATCCACATCAAGGTAGCTACAGGTCCAGGTCCACATCAACGTAGCTACAGGTCCAGGTCCACATCAAGGTAGCTCCAGGTCCAGATCCACATCAAGGTAGCTACAGGTCCAGGTCCACATCAAGGTAGCTACAAGTCCAGGTCCACATCAAGGTAGCTACAGGTCCAGATCCACATCAAGGTAGCTACAGGTCCAGGTCCACATCAAGGTAGCTACAAGTCCAGGTCCACATCAAGGTAGCTCCAGGTCCAGGTCCACATCAACGTAGCTCCAGATCCAGGTCCACATCAAGGTAGCTACAGGTCCAGGTCCACATCAAGGTAGATACAGGTCCAGGTCCACATCAAGGTAGCTACAGGTCCAGATCCACATCAAGGTAGCTACAGGTCCAGGTCCACATCAACGTAGCTACAGGTCCAGGTCCACATCAACGTAGCTACAGGTCCAGGTCCACATCAAGTTAGCTCCAGGTCCAGGTCCACATCAAGGTAGCTACAGGTCCAGGTCCACATCAAGGTAGCTACAAGTCCAGGTCCACATCAAGGTAGCTCCAGGTCCAGGTCCACATCAAGGAAGCTACAGGTCCAGGTCCACATCAAGGTAGCTGCAGGTCCAGGTCCACATCAAGGTAGCTCCAGGTCCAGGTCCACATCAACGTAGCTACAGGTCCAGGTCCACATCAAGTTAGTTACAAGTCCAGGTCCACATCAAGGTAGCTACAGGTCCAGGTCCACATCTAGGTAGCTCCAGGTCCAGGTCCACATCAAGGTAGCTACAGGTCCAGGTCCACATCAGAGTAGCTACAGGTCCAGGTCCACATCAAGGTAGCTGCAGGTCCAGGTCCACATCAAGGTAGCTCCAGGTCCAGGTCCACATCAACGTAGCTACAGGTCCAGGTCCACATCAAGTTAGTTACAAGTCCAGGTCCACATCAAGGTAGCTACAGGTCCAGGTCCACATCTAGGTAGCTCCAGGTCCAGGTCCACATCAAGGTAGCTACAGGTCCAGGTCCACATCAGAGTAGCTACAGGTACAGGTCCACATCAAGGTAGCTACAGGTCCAGATCCAGGAGTCTGTTTTCTAGCACAGGGTGGACACAGGAATTCTACACACAGTTTTACGAATGATGCCCTCAGTCCAGTCTGGTCCAGTTTGGTTCAGTCTGGTTCAGTCTGGTCCAGTCTGGTTCTGGTCTAGTTTTTCTCAGAGAGTGTAACAGAATCACTGATGTGTTTTGTGTCAGCAGGTCTGGAGAGAAGATCTCCTGTGTGGTGGAACACGCCAGCCTGAGAGAACCTCTGGTTACTGACTGGGGTAAATACCTGCTCACCTGTCTGTCTGCTCACCTGTCGACCTTTTCACCTGTCTGTCTGCTCACCTGTCTGTCTGCTCACCTGTCTGTCCTCAGACCCGTCCATGCCTGAGTCTGAGAGAAACAAGATTGCCATCGGAGCCTCAGGACTGATCCTGGGTCTGGTCTTATCTCTGGCTGGATTCATCTACTACAAGAGGAAGGCCCGAGGTCAGAACACTACACACAGTCTAAAACCAGTTCACACCAGTTTGGACCAGTTTTAATGACGTGGTGTCTGTCTTTGTTGTTGACCCTGTCCTCGTCTCTTTAATCCAGGAAGGATTCTGGTCCCCAGTAACTGATCCTGGACCTGTAGCTGCTTGTCAGATGGAATAAAAAGCAGCTGCTGCTTCAACCTGCTTCATGACTGTCAGTGCTGCAACACCTGATTCTCTGCTGATACTGAGCTGGTCTGAACCCTGATCCAGGACTGTGGTCTTTACTCTGACAGTCCTGAACCAGGTTTAGTCTGGACTCTGATGATACTGAGCTGGTCTGAACCCTGATCCAGGACTGTGGTCTTTACTCTGACAGTCCTGGACCAGGTTTAGTCTGGACTCTGCTGATACTGAGCTGGTCTGAACTCTGATCCAGGACTGTGGTCTTTACTCTGACAGTCCTGGACCAGGTTTAGTCTGGACTCACAGCTGGATCTCATAAAATGCTTCACTGGCTCAAATCTAGATTTTACAGACGCTTCTATCGACAATCTGACTCTGAGTTTAGTTTCAAATCAAATATGATCCAGTTCTTTAAATGATTTTGGGGCTCGTAGGTTGTCTGATTGTTGGATTTATATATTTTACTGGAGTGAACATTTTTCTAACCACAATAAACAATCAGAAAACTCTCTGACACACTGTGGAGTTATTTAACCATGTTAATAAACAGGAAGTACCACATCTATCATGTCTGACATCAACAGGTCATATTAGAGCTGCACGACTCATCACATGTCATCACTGTCACCATTTTGGCTCCCCACGGTTAAATGACCATGAGGCCATGGCACCACTTTGATGGTCAGATCTGGACGTTAGCAGGAACGTAGCACAACATGAGAGTGAAGCAGGGCTCTGTTTATTTTAATGTGAAACTGAAAACATGTTGATGTGCCTAAAATCAAAGAGTCATCACAATAAATTACGCTGATCTTAATATTGATCAAAATCACTGATTATAATTTTGACCGTTATCATGTCGTCCTGAGACAACAGTGTGTTGACATTAATGTTAGCTAGGTAGCTACTGTAGCTCTATGCTAACAGGGTTGATGCACAGTGAAACACAAGCTTACAACAGGTACGGTGATAAAAGCACGACAGTCACAGGCAACATTCAGCGTCAGGTCGACCTGCTGCCACAGATGGGAGGACTGTAGCACGACCACAGGAGCAGCTGTGATGTCACCTGATGGCGCCTTCATGAAAACTGAAAAAACAAACATGTTATTTGTTGTGTGAAGAATGAATCCAAATGAATGGGTTATGAGCTCCCTCTGTTTATCTGTAACATCACTGAAGAACAAAACTCTTGACATACAACAAGTCAGCTGGGAATTGATCCAGAGTCACAAGTGAAGGTCATGTTTCTGTGTCTGGTGTGTGTGAGATGGTATTAAACAGCAGCTTCTCTAACAGCTGATGAAACATGTTGGGACTTTGAGACACCAGCCTGCTGTTACACTTTACTGATCCTCCTCAGTCGCATCAGAGTCGTGTTCACTTCACTTACTGCTGCTACAGGAAGTGCATTGTCTTCAGTTAATACAGGCCTAACCAATCAGATCCACTGCTGACTGACACCTGACATCACAGCGTGTCATTTAAAGGCCAACGCTGCCATCTAGAGTCTGAACTCTGGACAGCTGTCCACTGTCCTACCCCCCCCCATCTTAATAACACTGGAGTGTTTGGAGTGTGTTTCACCTTTTTACACATTCGTCCACATCTTTCAGTCAAACAGACGGCGTCAGAGTCAGTCTGTCCTCCACTGTCAAACATCTCAACATCTGTTACATGGACTGTGATGATCATCATTCATGTTCCCCTCAGGATGGCTCATAATAACTGTGCTAACCTGTCATGTGTCAGGTCAACAGTGTCATGTGTCCAACACCTGGGTTGATGATCAAGGACACAGATCATCAAGTGGATGAGCTGCTACAGTTGTGACTGTGGACAGAGTGTCTGAGGTGAGTGGAGACACAATCTGAGGACAGCTCTGATCTGATCAGCTGACACTTGAGGGTCAAGCTGACGAGCTGTTCACCTCTGCAGCTGTTTGGTGCTGTCAATCATCCTGAGGCTGAATGTCATCAAAAGTGTCCAGTGGTTCCAAACTGAGGGGTCATGACCTCCCGTGGAGTCCCAGGGAAATGTGTGGGGTCACATGATCATGTCAAGATTGTGTCCTTGATCATCAACCCAAGTGTTGGACACATGACACTGTTGACCTGACACATGACAGGTTAGCACAGTTATTATAACACATTTATTTATTTATTTATTTATTTATTAGGATCCCCATTAGGTGATGCAGGACATCAGCTACACTTAACAAACAAACATGACAGTATACATTTACAGTGACAGTGTGATCCATACTAATATTCCCACTGTTTAAGTAAATTTACAAGACAAAGAAAATAATATTAACAACAATAATAATAATGCAAGACAATAAAAATACATACATGAGATCAAAGAAAGAAAAATAATTCATAATAATAATAAAATAACATAAATACACATAATTATAGGTGTGTATGTGTGTGATATTGATTGACATTGATTGTTTCCTAGCTTTAGGAAATGTATAGCAACCATGCCTTGTGTGTATGTGTGTGTGTGTGTGTGTGTGTGTGTGTGTCAGAGCTACGTGTCAGTTGCTTATATAAACAATTGGGACATTTCAACACATTAATATTTCTAAAAACAACAAGCCTCTCCGTGACTTTCATCCAGGAGAGCTTGACATGCATGTTATTTACATTAGACCTTAGTGTGCCTCGACGTGTCAGCCGAGCTGCTCTGTTCTGAGCTAGCTGCAGCTTTCCTCTCTCCTTCTTGTTCACACCTGACCAGATCACTGAGCAGTAGTCTAAGTTTGACAGCACTAGAGTTTGGAGGACTTGCTTGGTCAGTTGTGGTGTCAGAAAAGCTGAGCATCTTTTAATAACAGATATATTCCTTCCCATCTTCCCAACAACAGCATCTATGTGTCTCGTCCATGACAAGTTACAATCTACAGTAACACCCAGCAGCTTTGTTTCTTCCACCTGTTCAACAGCTATGTTGTTTAGTGTCAGGTTTAGCTGTGGTTTAGATCTCAATGCGTAATTTGGACCCAATATCATGCTTTTAGTTTTTGATATATTTAAGACTAGTTTGTTGTTGATCACCCAGTCTAATACTATTTGCAATTCTTCATTCAGGGTGTTTGTAATTTCCTTATCTGTGGGTGCATTAATGTATATTGTTGTGTCATCAGAATACAGCGACATATGTGCTTTTTTAAGAGCAGATGGAAAATCATTGGTGAAAATAGAGAACAGCAATGGACCCAGCAAACTTCCCTGTGGAATTCCACTTTCAACCTGTCCAGCCTCAGAGAAGCTACCATTAAAGAATACTCTTTGAGTTCTATTCGATAGATAACTTTCCATCCATGATAAAGCCGTTTGAGTAAAGCCATAATACCTCAGTTTATTGAATAATATCTTGTGCTCCACCACATCGAATGCAGCACTAAAATCTAACAATACGGCTCCCACAATGTTCTTTTTATCAGTTTCTTTCACCCAATCATCTGTCACTTGTGTTAGTGCTGTGGCTGTTGAGTGACCCACTCTGTCAGCGTGCTGTAGTCACTTGTCAGATTGTTCACAGAGAAATAATATTGTATTTGTTCAAAAACAATTGAGTTCATTGAGAACAGGTGACAGGCTCACTGGTTGGCTGTTAGAGCCCGTGAAGGCATTTCTTCTGTTCTCTGGTGATGGAAGGACTTTGGTCTCTTTCAGGTTTGGAAGCAGACGTTACATTCAAGGCTCAAACTGAAGATGTGGCAAATAGGAGCAGCAATATAGCTGGCCATACACTTCA
Source organism: Epinephelus malabaricus (assembly GCA_037127435.1). Lineage (NCBI taxonomy): Eukaryota > Metazoa > Chordata > Actinopteri > Perciformes > Serranidae > Epinephelus > Epinephelus malabaricus. The sequence goes on from JANUFT010000363.1 coordinate 455,691, forward strand.
ATAGCTTTCCATCTACATGATCTATACCAGCTGGTTTCTCATTATTGATGGACAGCAATAATTCATCCACCTCTTCTATACTTACTTTACACAGTTTAAAGTTACAGTTCTTATCCTTCATTATTTGAAAGTCTGCGCTACAGTTCTGTCAGAAATTCGATTCTGTCAAGCATGATGCAGAAAAATATCAACCCCATCAATGTTGAATTATACATACAATGTACACATACACATAAATACAAACATGCACGCATCTACACATATGCGCATACCTTCACTCAACTCAACTCAAACTTTATTTATAAAGCACATTTAAAACAACCAAGGTTGACCAAAGTGCTGAACAGGTCAATAGAAATAAACAAGCAAATACAATGAGGTACCCAATAGTACACCACAATAATAACATAAGATACATAAAATACAATACAATAAAATAAAATAAAATACAAGTGTTATAAAATAAGATCAAAATAAGATAAAATGTTTGGGTGTCCAGCTCAACCTGAGTTAAAAGCCTGAGAGAAGAAGTGGGTTTTAAGAAAAGACTTAAAAACCTCTAGGGTCTGGGCAGACCTAATGTGCAGGGGCAGGCTATTCCAGAGCCTAGGGGCAGCCGCCCCAAAGGCTCTGTTACCTCTGGTCTTCAGCGGAGTCCTAGGAGCAGTCAGTAATAGCTGACTGGTGTTGGGAATAGAATGATTTTATGTGTTTTACTATAAGTTGTGTTTCACTATATAAGTTTTAGATGTGTGAACAATGAGAATACTGAGATGATTTCAGCTGATCTGAATGTGTTTGCTTTGCAGAAGTGGAGAAGTACAGGAGAGGAAGAGACATGAAGTCTGAGGAGCACATACCGCAATGCTTAGATAATTAGTTTCATATATGGTAAAAAGAATAGAAAGTGATATACAGATAGTAAGGTACAGCACGTGTAGGGAGTTGTGTTGTTCTCTTGTCTTTCAAAACAGGAACCACGCCCCCACCGCCAGCGGGAAGGAGTCAGATTAACACGAGGCAGGGGCGTGGTGTGGTGAAGGAGGAAGTGGAACTGCCAATGAGAAGAGGACAACGCCTTGCGTGCACAAAGACACTCTGTTATGCTCAAATATACTGGGTCAGGGAAAGGACAGGAGGTCAGACTTCGTGAACTGACACACCTTTGTTGTCCGTCAGGGACGTGAAGTTGAGACCCAGAGCTCTGTAATTTTATTCCTTTACTGCTTAATAAACTACATTAACTGAGACTGAATATCTTCTCCTATTGCTTCATTAAAGAACGTGCAGGACTGAGCTCACACATAGCACACTGGAGAGTAGGATGAGCCCCCAGTCCATCACTGGCTGATCTCAAGGCTCTGGAGGGAGCATGAAAGTGCAGGAGTTCGGTTAAATAAGGGGGTGCCAGCCCATTTAGGGCTTTAAAAACAATCAATAAAATCTTAAAATCAATTCTAAAACACACTGGAAGCCAGTGGAGCGAGGCCAAGATTGGTGTGATGTGTTCGTGTTTACGCTTTCCAGTGAGGAGGTGGGCTGCTGCGTTCTGGACAAGCTGTAGATGGTGTAGCAGTGACTGGTCAATACCGACATAAAGCGAGTTACAGTAGTCCAGACGTGAGGTTATAAAAGCATGGATTACCCTCTCTAGATTTTGGGGAGAGAGATAGCCCTTTACTTGAGCTAAAAGCCTGAGTTGATAAAAGCTGGTTTGTATTACTGATCTAACTTGTTTATCGAATTTAAAAGCACTGTCAAAGGTCACACCGAGATTTTTAACAGAGGAATGGATGTTAGGAGTAAAAGGGCCCAGAAAATCAGCGGAGTAATCGGAGGGGTCACATCCAAACATAATGATCTCTGTTTTATCCTCATTGAGATTTAAAAAGTTGGTGTCCATCCAGGATTTGACATCTTTTAAACATTCTAGCAGTAGCTGTACAGAATCCTTGCTCATGGATTTAAGGGGCAGATAGATCTGTACATCATCTGCAAAACAGTGAAAAGGTATGTTGTGTTTCTTAAAAATCAACCCTAATGGCAGCATGTAGAGCAAGAAGAGGATGGGGCCCAAAATGGAGCCTTGGGGGACACCGGAGGTGAGAGGAGCTGTAGCTGAGTTGAATTCCCCTAAGTTAACTGAGAAGCTCCGATCAGTGAGGTAGGACTGAAACCATAGAAGGGCAGTACCTGTGATACCTACCCACTGTTCCAGGCGAGACAGGAGGATCCTATGATCTACGGTATCAAAGGCTGCTGACAGGTCAAGCAGCACCAGAACAGCAGAGTTACATGAATCAACAGTTGACAAAAGATCGTTAAAAACCCTCAAAAGTGCTGTTTCAGTGCTGTGGTGTGGTTTAAAGCCAGACTGGAACTTTTCATACATGTCATGGGCCACTAGGAATGATTGCAGCTGAGTAAAGACCACTTTCTCCAAAACCTTGGACAAAAATGGTAATTTGGAGATTGGTCTGTAGTTTGACAGGAGAGAGGGGTCCAGGTTTTTCTTTTTTAAAAGGGGCTGCACTACAGCATGTTTGAGAGCACCTGGAACACACCCTGAGCTAAGGCAGGTATTTATGACAGCAAGAACAGTGGACCCCACAGTACCAAAAACATCTTTGAAGAGGCGAGAGGGAATGCTGTCAGAGGGACAGTTAGTCGGCCGCAAATGCTTAACTATATCTGAAAGTGAGGAGAGAGATACTGGCTCAAACTGGTCAAAGACAGCAGGTAGAGGAGGCACAGTGGGGTTAGGACCAGGGGCAGTGAGAGTGGAAGCAACTGGCCTAAGGGCAGAAATTTTTTCAATAAAAAATTTAAGAAAGCTCTCACAGAGAGTGGGCGATGGCACAACTGGAGAGTTATCGCACGGGTTTACAAGGGAGTTAAAAATGCTGAACAGAACCTGGGGCTTATGACTGTTATTGGAGACAATATTTGATATATACTCCATTTTGGCAGCTTTAACGACTCGCTGGTAGGCTGATAAACATTCACGTAAAGCTTCTTTGGAGACGTGGAGCTTATCTTTTTTCCACTTCCTCTCAGCACGCCCACATGAACGTCTGAGAGAACGTGTGGAGTCATTTAACCATGGCTCAGAAAATGCTTTAGAGCGCTTAAATCTGAAAGGGGCAACAGAGTCCAGGATATCAGTGCATGTAAAATTAAAAACACTTAAAAGCTCTTCAGCATTAAGACCATGATTGACATCCAGAGTGCTAAACGTGTTTACGTCGGCATACATGGCAGAGAATTGTGATGCAGTTTGAGGGTTCAACATGCGCAGGTGGCGTGAGGGAGCACAGGTTACAGTCCGCGAACAGGGGATTGAAACGGTAAATAAAACAGGCAGATGGTCAGAAATACATGCTGTTTCACATATCTCATTTACACTCACAGATAATCCATGTGATAGCACAAGATCTAAGGTGTGACCCTTCTCATGAGTCGGGCTGGTCACAGACTGAATGAGATTAAAAGAAGCGATGAGGTTTGAAAAATCACTGACCAGAGGTCTGGATTCACAACACACATGGACATTAAAATCGCCAGAAATTAAAAAGTGGTCATACTTCACAGTAACCCCTGATAGAAAATCGGCAAAGTCATTAATAAAGTCCTTATTAAATTTAGGAGGACGATATACAACTGCAAACATGACAGGAGAGGACAGGTTTAGCTCAAACAGTTGCAGCTCAAAACTGGAATAACTGTCAAATAGAATTTGACGACACTCAAAGCTGGATTTGAACACAGAGGCTAGACCTCCACCTCTGCCGGTGGTCCGAGGGGAACTGAGAAATAAACAGTCAGGAAGAAGGAGTTCAGAGAACGGTGTACACTCACCAGCCTGAAGCCAAGTCTCCGTCAGGAGCAGAAAATCCAGATCACGAGAGGTGAAAAAGTCTTTTTACAAGAAAGTCTTGTTTGCTAGCGATCTAGCATTAATCAGGGCAATACGGAGAGTAAGCTCCTCAGTGGCTGAAGTGGCTGAAGTTGAGACACGAGCCAGCGGGCGAAGGATCCCATGGTCCACACCACCTCTGCGGGCTCGCAACCGGCGGGGCAGAGCAATGGTCTCTATAGGGAAAATGACTGGTGGAAGTGGCAGTGATAGCTGGGGCCTGTGGGGGGTGGTGGCGGGGGAAATAGTGCTGTGAGCAGTTGGTGTTGTTGGCGTAGAAGAAGTAGACTCCGGTGAGGGGGTGTGGCAGGTAAACAGTCAGTCGCGTGGAGCATATTGGACAGCGTGGTGAATGTTTGCTGTCAGCATCTGGCTGCCCAGCCTGTTTGGTGGACACCGTCAGGCTTGTAAAAGGAGGGACGGTTCCAAAACAGGTTAAAATTGTTGATAAAACCAAAGTTAAGAGCTTTGCAGGTGGACTGTAACCAGGTGTTGAGGTACAGGAGTCTTGAAAAACGCCCTGCTCCGAGGGTGTGTACTGGGAGAGGACCGCTGATAAATACAGACTTTCCGGTATCATTTAAAAATCTAAAAAGGGCATTAAAATCCTTTTTAGTCAGCTCAGACTGCTGTCGAGATGCGTCATTGCATCCCACATGGATCAAGACCCGGGTTATGGAGGATGGGAGCGAGCGCAGCAGTCCAGGGAGTTTTTCCAGGATGACCGGGACTGTGGCTCCAGGAAAGCAGTGTGTGGCTGCATTAAAAATTGGATATTCCTCGTTATTGAATCTCCCACTGTTAAAGTGGATGGGGAGAAGAGGGGACGAGGAGACGAAAACTGTGGGGTCTCATGGTTGGATGACGCATGGTCCAAACTGTGCGCCCGGGCAGGCTGGTGCGGCGGTGGGGACGCGCTGGCAGACCTGGGAGACCCGGGAGAGGGATTCCCCTCCGCCTCCGGCTCCTTCTCCTTTGGCTCTGGACGAGGAAGGCCACCGGAGCGTCGGAGCACAGCATCCCTCAGGATCCTACGCCGGGCAGAGGAGGACGCAGACCGGGATGCAGGCCGTTGAAGCTCCGTGGCGGAGGATCCAGTCACCTGAGCACTGTCGGCCAGCAGTGGAGGGAAATCTGCGGTGTAGGCAGCCGCCGCTGCTGGGGGGACATCAGTTGGGTGGACCGGATTGTTATCAGCAGACAAGGCCGCGTAGCAGTTGGAGAGACTCAGGCGAGGAGCGCCTTTCGAGTCCCTCTTCTGACAGCCGACCACCACTTCTGTCCAGGGCGACTCATGGTTAGGTGTGGAACAAGAGGAGGGCTGTGGACAGATGGAGGGGTCCCATGCAACGGTGTCCTGGAGGGCTACGCTGAGCGAGGCCAACTTTATGGATTGGCTAGCCGCCACATGTAGCTGGACAGCAGTGAGTCCTTCTTCCTCAGCTCATGAGAAAGTCGACGGATATCATCCTTAAGGTCAGCAATCTTTTTATTGGCTTTTTTTAGCAGAATCTTGTCCTCATCGACCACAGCAGGCATTGTTGTTTTGGTTAGCTTAGCTACCAGGCCAGGTATGGCCAACCAACATGGGAGCTCAGTGCAGGGATACTGACAGATACTGTAAAAATGATATTGTTTATTTCACTGTCATGTCTTGCAAGTGGCCTCTTTAAGTGGGCAGTAGTAACATCCCATGTGACCTATGTCACATGACCTCCCAGTGAGTATGCACATATGCACATAGGTACACAGATATTGAGATACACAGATGCGTACATACATACATACACACACAGATCCCCACCTCCTCAACCCCTCAACCCTTCCTATCTTCCCCCCCAGATCCCGCCAGCAACCATAAGAACAGAAATTATATATAAATACACTCACATATACATACACACATATACACATACATATATATATACATATACATATACATATATATATACATACATACATATATACATATACATACACACATATACACATACATATATATACACATACATATACATATACATATATATATACATACATACATATACACATACATACATATACACATACATATATACATACATACATACACACACATATATACATACACATACATACATATATACATATACATACACATATACACTCCTCACTAGGTCTAATATGTGATTCCAATTTTCTATTGTCTGATATTTGGCACCATTTAATCTTGCCGTAGAGAGAAATATAAGTAAAAAGTATGTCCTGTAGATGCATAGGCGCAACCATATTTCTCTCCATATTTTTCCAGGGAGTGTCAGCATCTGAATCAAACCAAACTAGTAAGGGACGACGTGATAGGGCTTGAAAATATAATTTGAAATTTGGAACAGCAAGTCCACCAGATTGTTTCCCATTCTGTAGTGTTGGAAGTTTTATACGAGCTTGCTTACCTTTCCATCTAAATTTAGATAAAATTTTGTGTAGTTTTTCCCAATAACCACTAGGTGGTGCAATGGGAATCATATCACTACAAAAATTGACTCGAGGTAAAATATTCATTTTAATGACAGAAATTCTTCCAGCAAAAGAAACAGGTAAATTACTCCATCTATTGAGATCATCTATAATTGATTTAAGGATTCTATTGTAATTCATAGATACAATTTTTTCAACTGAAGGGAATATATCTATGCCCAAATATTTAAAGTGAGGTACAATAGGAATCTCATGAGTGGGGGTATGTTTAGGGGGAGTTCTAAGATACATTAATGATGATTTGGATCGATTCATTTTATAACTTGAGATTGAACTAAAATGGTCAAAAATATCCAAAAGGTTTGGGAGAGAATAAGAGATGTCTTCTAAGTATAACAAAATATCATAAGCATAAAGAGAGATATGGTGATCAATGTAATTAAGAGTAATTGGCTTGATGTTTTTAGCTTGACGGATAGTCTGAGCCAATGGCTCCATAGATAAGATAAACAATATAGGAGAGATTGGATCACCTTGTCTGGTGCCACGTGTGATTTTGAATGTAGGAGAACAAATATTACCTGTTATAACACTGGTTGATGGGTTAGAAAATAATATTTTAACCATATTTATGAACTTATCACCTAATCCCATACATTTTAAAACTGACCAAAGATACGACCATTCTAAACGATCAAAGGCCTTTTCAGCATCAACAGAAAGAACAGCTGAAGAGACCTTTGGATCCGGAGAGGAATTAACAATATGTAAGAGACGACGTAAATTATCTGAAGAGAGTCTTTTCTTAACAAAACCACTTTGATCTGGGTGGATCAATTTAGGTAAAAACTTTTCGAGATGACAAGATAAAACTTTAGAGAATAGTGTTAATTAATCAGTTAATTAATCACATCAGTGTTAATTAATGACAAGGGGCGCCAATTCGAACATTCATTCGGATCCTTACCTTTTTTTAACAAAAGAGAAATTAATGACATATTCACATCTCTCCCAAAATAACCTTTAGAAATAGCTATATTAATCATTTCCAGTAATAATGGACCTAGTTGATCCCAAAACTTCAAATAAAACTCGGGAGGAATGCCATCCCACCCAGGTGATCTGCCCTTGTTCATAATTTCTAAAGATGCTCTGAGTTCCTGTAAAGTTATTGGGTTGATTCGGATGCTGATAAAACAGGAAGTTTAAGCCCCTCCAAAAATATCTCAATCTCTACAGAAGATGGTTTGTTCTCTGAGGAGTATAGTTTTTTTTATAGAAATTAGAAAATCTAAGATTAATTAATTTTGGATCAGTAAGCAACTCACCATCTTCTGATAAAATTGTTGCAATATTTGCCAGATGATCACGATTATGCAGTTTATTGGCCAGAAAGTGGCTAGGACGATTGCCATGAAAATAATGGTTGAGTCGAACTCTATGAATATCAAATTCAGCTCTCTTCCTAATAAGAATATTTAGTTCAGACTTAATTTTAACAAGTGCCGAGGCTACAAGTTTAGAATAGTTTCTCTGTTGAGAGAGCTCTAAGACAGATAACATGTATTCCAATTCAGATATTTTTTCCAGCTGTAATTTATTATGACCTGAAGCAAATGCAGTTGAATTATTTCTTATAAAGCCTTTAATGGCATCCCAAAGTATCCGAAAATCATCCACTGAATCTTTATTAACAGTTAGAAAATGATTTAATTCAGACTGAAATTGTTCACAAAATATTGGATTGTCTAGTAATGTACAGTTAAAGCGCCATCTAGTGGCTTTTTTCTTAAATTGAACAAATTGAAATTGACAGAAATAAGCATGATGATCTGACAAACTCATAGGTTGAATTACAATTTTTTTAACAGTAGAGAATAATGATGAAGAAATAAGCATAAAATCGATCCGAGAAAAAGATTGGTGTGTAGTTGAGTAAAAAGAGAATTCATTGGTGCCTGGATGATAGGCTCGCCAGATGTCAATAAGATTAAAATCAGATAGAACATGTCTTAATACATTTGAAGATCGAGAGTTGTAATTGACTGCCTTAGATTTATCCCATACGTGATCTACCACAGCGTTCATATCTGACCCGATAATCAATTGGTAATCAGTTAGCGTCATCAATATATTGGTCAAAGATTGAAAAAAAATCGGATCAAAACGATTAGATGCATACACACTAACTAAAACAATTTTTATACCATTATAAATACATTTAAGGAAACAGATTCTGCCCTTCTGATCACCACCTTTGTCAATAATAGAGATTTTAAGCTTCTTATCAATAACAATTGCTACCCCCTTGGTTTTGTTTGGGGCTGAGGAAAAAGCAGCCACTTTATAACGATGATTTTCTAACCTAAGTACATCTCTTTTACGTAAGTGAGTTTCTTGTAACATGGCAATCTCAATATGATTTCTTGTTAAAATATCCAAACAGCTAGACCGTTTAATAGGACTGTTAAGCCCTTTAAGGTTCCATGAAAAAGTAGCTAATGAAGACATTCTGATTTGGCAGGAAAAATTTTATATACAGTATTATTTTTGTTTTTGTTAAGAAGCACAAATTCAAGATTAGACAAAAGAGAAAAGAGATAAGAGAAGGAAAAAAAAGGGTCCATAATAAACACTGTCCCATAGTGAGTATTAAATGAATCTGAACCCAAATAACATAAATATGAGTATGAAAAAGTATAATGGTGGTTGGTGTCCCTCCCAGCAAATCCTCCCCACCCTGTATGCCTAACACAGGGATGCAGCATAGCTACAAATGACGGCCTATCCCATGGGGTCCTTCAGGGTGGCGGTACATCGGTCAACCCTTTTGGGGAATGTGAGGCCAGCAAGCGCCTCAAATTATCTGAACCATCCAAATTATATAAAAAATATTCCAGTGCCACAGTAAATTCTAATGTTTATTATGCTTGTATAATATTTAATTTCCCTTTCTGAACCATACTGCCTCTTCATGCTGAACAAAAAAGGGGTTGCACGAAACACCATCATCCTCGAATTTATATGATGGACTAAAAAGGAGACTGTAAAAAGTAAAAGAGAGAGAGAGAGAAAAATAAAAATAAAAATAAATAAGTAAACATAACCATAATAAACATAATAATAAACTATCCATAGCCTAGTTGTTTATAATTTGAAGTGTTTATTTCGAAGTGTTTGTTTCGAATATGAAAACCAAAATAATAAACAAGAAAATGAAACAAAACATTTAAACATAAAACATAGAAATACATATTCGAAAAGGAGTGAGAAGAAGTATAACTTATAAACTCCCACCCCTTCTCCTTAACTAATGAATAACAAAGACAAGCTTCCTTGTAACTTGTCTAGATGCTCAAGCCTGATACTTATAGATACATTAAGTGTGTTTATGCCTTTGTATTAAGAAGACCTAAATGTGATTTGCATTTATCCAAATATATACACCTATACCCATACTCATATACATACATCCGTATCTATATACATACACATACATATACATATGAACACACATACCAATCTACACACATATACACACATATATCCCTATATACACACACCTCCCCATACATACATGCATACCTACCTATATACACCCAGATAACATATAGTGTAAGCATACACCTTCACATACAGTACACTACCCAACACCTGCCTCATCCCTGTACCTCTTGAAAATCGTGTCTTTATACCTCATTTTAAACTGTTTCATGTTTGGACACTGCTTCAACTCCATGGCAAACCTGTTCCATAGTCTCACCCCGCTAACTGAAACACAAAAACTTTTCCTGTTCGTACGAAATAAAGTTAAACTAAAGTTAATTTTTGCCCTTAAGTTATAACTCCCCTCATGAATGCTGAATAATTTCTGTATATTTATTGGTAATAGATCATTTTTAGCTTTGTACATTATTTGAGCAATTTGATAATCCACAATGTCTGTAAATTTTAGTAACTTGGACTGTAGAAATAATGAGTTTGTGTGTTCCTGATAGCCAACATTGTGAATGATTCGTATTGCTCTTTTTTGAATAGTGGTTAGCGGCCGTAATGATGTTTTGTAGTTGTTGCCCCAAACCTCAGCACAGTATTGAAAGTATGGTGAGACCAGGGAACAGTAAAGAGTGTGGAGTGACTTCTGATCCAAAACCTTTTTTGCTTTGTTTATTATTGCAATGCTTCTTGATACTTTAGTTTGTACATGTTTGATATGTGATTTCCAATTGATTCTGTCATCTATGGTTACCCCCAAAAATTTAATTTCGTGAACACGTTCTATTTCAACTTCGTCTATTTTTATGAGTACTTGTGTATTCAGAGTGCAATTACCAAATAGCATTATTTTTGTCTTGCTCAGATTTAATGATAACCTGTTACTGTCGAACCATTTTTTAAGTTTGTTCATTTCTAAAGTGATATCCTTCTGTAATTTTTGTAAATTATCCCCAGAACAGAAAATATTTGTGTCATCAGCAAACAACACAAAATGCAATACTTTAGTGATTTTACATATATCATTAATGTACAAAATGAAAAACAGTCACCCAGTTTCACAAACTGCTGTCTCCCACTTAAATAACTTTTCACCCAATCTAGCACTATTCCCCTGATACCATATCTTTCCAGTTTCTTAATTAATATTTCATGGTTGATTGTGTCGAAAGCTTTTTTTAAATCAATAAATACTCTGATAGCATATTGCTTGCGATCTAATGCATTTGTGATTTCTTCTAATGCCTCTATTATTGCCAATGATGTTGATCTGTTTGACCTAAACCCATACTGATTTTCTGCAAGAATTTTGTGTTTTTCTAAAAATGTGTCCAATCTGTTGTTGAAAAGTTTTTCCAGTATTTTTGCGAATTGTGGGAGCAAGGAGACAGGTCTATAGTTTGTGAAGTGATGCTTGTTTCCAGCCTTGAATAGAGGTATGACTTTAGCTATTTTCATTTTATTTGGAAATGAACCGGTTTGAAATGACAAATTACAGATGTATGTTAATGGTTTAGCAATGCCTTCAATAACCTTTTTTATCAGTGAGAAATTAATATCATTGCAATCAGTGGATTCTTTGTTCGTACATTTTTTAACAATATTCAAAATTTCATTTTCATTTACTGCATGAAGAAACAATGAGCAAGGATTTCTCTCTATTAACTGTTCATCATATGTCCCTGGATCAGGGATTTTTCTTGCCAGGTCAGGTCCAACACTTACAAAGAATTCATTTAAGTTATTAGCCACATCTTTCATGTTATAATTTTCAATATCCTTATCAATAAAATACTTAGGTAGACTATTGTGTTTAGATCCATTTCTTATAATATTGTTTAGTATTTTCCATATTCCTTTAATGTTATTTCTATTATCATCTAATATCCTCTTGTAGTAATCTTTCTTACTTGCCCTTATAATATCAGTTAACTTGTTCTTATATTTTTTGTATTTATATTCTGCCTCTTTAGTTCTTTGTCTTATGAAATCTCTGTACAGTGTGTTTTTCTTTTTGCAGGCATTTTGTAGACCTTTAGTAATCCATGGACAATTTGTTTATGCTAGTTTTCTGTTATATTTCTTAATTGGACAATGTTTATCATATAATGAGGAAAATATTCAATAATATAATAATATAATAAATCATAATCACTAACATCAACCTCAATCATTTAAACTGAAATAACCTCAACCACATTGTTAATAAGTAGCTTAAAGTCCAAGAAGAGAAAATAAATAAAGATAAAAAATGAAAAGTAAAAAATCTACAGTGGCAGCTTAATGAAAAGGGGGGGGGGGGGTTACTCTTCTTGTAGGCTATAGTGAAATTGTTGTAGAAATAAAAAAAAAATAAAAAATAAAAATATACAGTACAGGCCAAAAGTTTGGACACACCTTCTCATTCAATGTGTTTTCTTTATTTTCATGACTATTTACATTGTAGATTCTCACTGAAGGCATCAAAACTATGAATGAACACATGTGGAGTTATGTACTTAACAAAAAAAGGTGAAATAACTGAAAACATGTTTTATATTCTAGTTTCTTCAAAATAGCCACCCTTTGCTCTGATTACTGCTTTGCACACTCTTGGCATTCTCTCCATGAGCTTCAAGAGGTAGTCACCTGAAATGGTTTCCACTTCACAGGTGTGCCTTATCAGGGTTAATTAGTGGAATTTCTTGCTTTATCAATGGGGTTGGGACCATCAGTTGTGTTGTGCAGAAGTCAGGTTAATACACAGCCAACAGCCCTATTGGACAACTGTTAAAATTCATATTATGGCAAGAACCAATCAGCTAACTAAAGAAAAACGAGTGGCCATCATTACTTTAAGAAATGAAGGTCAGTCAGTCCGGAAAATTGCAAAAACTTTAAATGTGTCCCCAAGTGGAGTCGCAGAAACCATCAAGCGCTACAACGAAACTGGCACACATGAGGACCGACCCAGGAAAGGAAGACCAAGAGTCACCTCTGCTTCTGAGGATAAGTTCATCCGAGTCACCAGCCTCAGAAATCGCAAGTTAACAGCAGCTCAGATCAGAGACCAGATGAATGACACACAGAGTTCTAGCAGCAGACCCATCTCTAGAACAACTGTTAAGAGGAGACTGCGCCAATCAGGCCTTCATGGTCAAATAGCTGCTAGGAAACCACTGCTAAGGAGAGGCAACAAGCAGAAGAGATTTGTTTGGGCCAAGAAACACAAGGAATGGACATTAGACCAGTGGAAATCTGTGCTTTGGTCTGATGAGTCCAAATTTGAGATCTTTGGTTCCAACCGCCGTGTCTTTGTGAGACGCAGAAAAGGTGAACGGATGGATTCCACATGCCTGGTTCCCACTGTGAAGCATGGAGGAGGAGGTGTGATGGTGTGGGGGTGTTTTGCTGGTGACACTGTTGGGGATTTATTCAAAATTGAAGGCACACTGAACCAGCATGGCTACCACAGCATCCTGCAGCGACATGCCATCCCATCCGGTTTGCGTTTAGTTGGACGATCATTTATTTTTCAACAGGACAATGACCCCAAACACACCTCCAGGCTGTGTAAGGGCTATTTGACCAAGAAGGAGAGTGATGGAGTGCTGCGGCAGATGACCTGGCCTCCACAGTCACCGGACCTGAACCCAATCGAGATGGTTTGGGGTGAGCTTGACCGCAGAGTGAAGGCAAAGGGGCCAACAAGTGCTAAACACCTCTGGGAACTCCTTCAAGACTGTTGGAAAACCATTTCAGGTGACTACCTCTTGAAGCTCATGGAGAGAATGCCAAGAGTGTGCAAAGCAGTAATCAGAGCAAAGGGTGGCTATTTTGAAGAAACTAGAATATAAAACATGTTTTCAGTTATTTCACCTTTTTTTGTTAAGTACATAACTCCACATGTGTTCATTCATAGTTTTGATGCCTTCAGTGAGAATCTACAATGTAAATAGTCATGAAAATAAAGAAAACGCATTGAATGAGAAGGTGTGTCCAAACTTTTGGCCTGTACTGTATATCTTTCAATAATGTAGAGACAACCTTACATGATAATATCTTCCAAAACATCATTATAGTAAGAGAAACAAGGATAGGCCCTACTGGAAGATAAATAATAATAATAGTAGGCTAATAATAATAATAACGGAAAAAAGAGGTGAATAAATAAATATTAAAACTAATAATGTTAGAGAATAATGACAGCAACAAACTTAAAGCATCAAGTCATGCCTCAAGGCCAACTTGAAATGACCTGTGCATTATGTACACAAATTAATTGTTCTATAGATCAAGTCCGGCATAGGATTATCCAACCATAGGTTGATTGAGAGAGAGTACCTGAATTCAGAGAATTACTGTGTCGATAAGGAGTTCAATCAGACGCTGGTCGAAGGAGCCTTGCCATCATCATCTCCACGCTTTATGTAATTGTCAGCAAACTCCTGCGCATCCTTGGCATCCAATTTTTCTTTTGACCTCAAAACTGTAGAGTTTTGCGATCATGCAGCGAGGGACATTCTTGACAGGGCCGGTGCGATGTGCAATACTTATCAGTGGAGGAGGGCCAATTGTCTCTTCCCCAAACAATTCATAGAGAAGCTTGACTGTAAAAGCCGTGGGGTTAATAGCCTCGATACTTTCAGGAAGTCCCAGGATTCGTATGTTCAATTTTCGGCTGTAATTTTCAAGTTGATCCACCTTCTGTCTCAGACATTTGCATTCTTACGTCATATCCAATTGATCTTGTTCCAGGTCGGAGAGTCTGATATCAGTCTCCACAGCAGCCCTCTCCAAGTTGGTAACTTTGTTGTTACAGTCAGCGCAAAAACATCACATAAACAGTCTTCAGTTAGATTGGAGCATTAGTAAACTGCTCAACAGTGTGGGTCCATCAGTCACAGTTTAAATCAGAAAATCACGGACCGAGAGAAAAGCAGCCATGCGTGTCACAGCATGCTACCGGAACCGGATATATAGGATGACTCACAGCTGGATTTGGGCATTTCCTGCCTTCATTTACTCACTTTGTCCATAAAGTAATTATTAAAATAATTAGCAATGTCAACAGGTTTAGTAATAAACGCACCTTCTGATTCAGTGAAGGATGGTGTTGAATTGCTCTTGTTGCCCATGATATTGTTCAGTGTAGCCCAGAGCTTTTTCCCATCATGCTTTATATTATACATCTTACTTTCATAATACATTTCCTTCTGTTTTCTGTTCAGTTTGGTCACCTTGTTTCTAATTCTACAGGATGTCTGTCATTCTAATGGACTGCCAGACCTAACTGCCGCCACCTTTGCCCCGTCTCTCTCGTCCATACATTTCTTTAATCAGTCCACTGTGCACTAACAGCCCTGACAGTTAGCTTCCTGACACGTGCATGTTTATCAACCACAGGACACAACAATGTCATAAAAACATCAGGTGCAGCATCTGGATCCCTCTCTCTACACACATCAGCCCAACAAATATTCCACACACGAGTCACAACAGAATGATCTGTATGATCTCTTGAACACTATTTCAGGTGCAGCCTCAGGTGCCTTGGCTTTCCTGGATATAGCTGCTATATTATGATCCCTAAATCCAGCAGGTACAGACACAGCCTCTGAACACAGCTCTCCAACATTAGTATGAATGTGATCGATACATGTGGATGATGTGACTCCTGTGCTATTAGTGAAAACCTGATTAATCACCTGATCCATATTACAGCGTTTGTTACACCAAGAAGTTTCTTTTGCAGTGAACAGCTTGATGACAGGAAATCAATGTTCAAGTCTCCCACTAAATAAATCTCTCTATTTTCATCACAATCATTTCACACAAAACATCTAAATATTCACTGTGAGCTCTTGGAGGCCTGAAACAACATCCCAGTAACAGAGGTTTGGAGTGAGGCAGGTGAAGCTGCAGCCACAGTGTCTCCACAGTGCTTGACATCAGATCCTCTCTGCGTTTAACAGGAACGTGACTTTGGATGTAAATTGCAACTCGTCCTCCAGAGGTGTCCCTGTCCCTGCTATAGGTGTTATATCCATTTACTGACACTGAACCATCGTCAAAGGAGTCATGTAGATGAGTTTCTGATGTGGTCAGAATATGAATATTGTTTGATGTCAGCACATTCTTGATGTCCTGAACCTTGTTTCTAAGACTGCACACATTAATGTGGGCTAGTTTGAGTCCTTTGTTAGGAAGGGTTTCACATACAGACATAATACAGTGGTGTGTGTGTGTGTGTGTGTGTGTGTGTGTGTGTGTGTGTGTGTGTGCACCAAGTTACATCAAATTACAAACCCATATTGGCTTGTTGCTCCATTCTCTCAGGCTTTTGGAGGGGGGGACAATAAGTCTGTCATATCTAATGAAAGCAATGTTCCCTCTGCTCCTCTCGGCCTTCATGGCAGGGATGAGTTCTTTCCTCTTTTGGCGTTCTGCTTCAGTGTCATCCTCGCTGAAGAAGATGTTAGTCCCTTTCAGTTTATGGCGTCTTCCCAGCACTGCCAGTTTGTCCTTGACCCGGAGGAATTTCACCACGATGTGTCTGGGTCTGTCCCCTGAGTTGGTTCCCGTCCTGTGGGCCCGCTCCAGCTCAATCCTCTTCTCATCCATCTGGAGCTTCACAGCGAGCACCTCCCAGACCTCGACCTCTGATTCCTCCCAGGTCTCCCGTGGAGACTCGGGATGCCATCAGTGATGATATTGTTCCGTTTGGACTGACCCTCGAGGTAGTCCACTTTGCCATTCATTGTTAGGACTGATTCACACACTGCACTGATGTCTGTGTGTGCTTCTTTGTTCTTGTTAGTCAGCTCTTTTCCCATTTCTTTTAGTTCATCCACTTCCTTTTGGGAGAACTGCAGTCTGGTTTTCAGGTCTTGGACCTCTTTAATCATCTCATCCCATCCAGCCACAGCAGGTGGAGGCAGCAGGCTGTGGGCCACAGCAGGTGGAGGCAGCTGCATCCTGAGGGGAACATGAATGATGATCATCACAGTCCATGTAACAGATGTTGAGATGTTTGACAGTGGAGGACAGACTGACTCTGACGCCGTCTGTTTGACTGAAAGATGTGGACGAATGTGTAAAAAGGTGAAACACACTCCAAACACTCCAGTGTTATTAAGATGGGGGGGGGGGGGGGGGGGGGGGGGTATAGGACAGTGGACAGCTGATTGGTTCCTACTGTTTGAAGTAAAGATGATGAAGGTCCAGAGTTCAGACTCTAGATGGCAGCGTTGGCCTTTAAATGACACGCTGTGATGTCAGGTGTCAGTCAGCAGTGGATCTGATTGGTTAGGCCTGTATTAACTGAAGACAATGCACTTCCTGTAGCAGCAGTAAGTGAAGTGAAGACGACTCTGATGCGACTGAGGAGGATCAGTAAAGTGTAACAGCAGGCTGGTGTCTCAAAGTCCCAACATGTTTCATCAGCTGTTAGAGAAGCTGCTGTTTAATACCATCTCACACAGACCAGACACAGAAACATGACCTTCACTTGTGACTCTGGATCAATTCCCAGCTGACTTGTTGTATGTCAAGAGTTTTGTTCTTCAGTGATGTTACAGATAAACAGAGGGAGCTCCTAACCCATTCATTTGGATTCATTCTTCACACAACAAATAACATGTTTGTTTGTTCAGTTTTCATGAAGGCGCCATCAGGTGACATCACAGCTGCTCCTGTGGTCGTGCTACAGTCCTCCCATCTGTGGCAGCAGGTCGACCTGACGCTGAATGTTGCCTGTGACTGTCGTGCTTTTATCACCGTACCTGTTGTAAGCTTGTGTTTCACTGTGCATCAACCCTGTTAGCATAGAGCTACAGTAGCTACCTAGCTAACATTAATGTCAACACACTGTTGTCTCAGGACGACATGATAACGGTCAAAATTATAATCAGTGATTTTGATCAATATTAAGATCAGCGTAATTTATTGTGATGACTCTTTGATTTTAGGCACATCAACATATTTTCAGTTTCACATTAAAATAAACAGAGCCCTGCTTCACTCTCATGTTGTGCTACGTTCCTGCTAACGTCCAGATCTGACCATCAAAGTGGTGCCAAGGCCTCATGGTCATTTAACCGTGGGGAGCCAAAATGGTGACAGTGATGACATGTGATGAGTCGTGCAGCTCTAATATGACCTGTTGATGTCAGACATGATAGATGTGGTACTTCCTGTTTATTAACATGGTTAAATAACTCCACAGTGTGTCAGAGAGTTTTCTGATTGTTTATTGTGGTTAGAAAAATGTTCACTCCAGTAAAATATATAAATCCAACAATCAGACAACCTACGAGCCCCAAAATCATTTAAAGAACTGGATCATATTTGATTTGAAACTAAACTCAGAGTCAGATTGTCGATAGAAGCGTCTGTAAAATCTAGATTTGAGCCAGTGAAGCATTTTATGAGATCCAGCTGTGAGTCCAGACTAAACCTGGTCCAGGACTGTCAGAGTAAGGACCACAGTCCTGGATCAGGGTTCAGACCAGCTCAGTATCAGCAGAGTCCAGACTAAACCTGGTCCAGGACTGTCAGAGTAAAGACCACAGTCCTGGATCAGGGTTCAGACCAGCTCAGTATCATCAGAGTCCAGACTAAACCTGGTCCAGGACTGTCAGAGTAAAGACCACAGTCCTGGATCAGAGTTCAGACCAGCTCAGTATCAGCAGAGAATCAGGTGTTGCAGCACTGACAGTCATGAAGCAGGTTGAAGCAGCAGCTGCTTTTTATTCCATCTGACAAGCAGCTACAGGTCCAGGATCAGTTACTGGGGACCAGAATCCTTCCTGGATTAAAGAGACGAGGACAGGGTCAACAACAAAGACAGACACCACGTCTTTAAAACGGGTCCAAACTGGTGTGAACTGGTTTTAGACTGTGTGTAGTGTTCTGACCTCGGGCCTTCCTCTTGTAGTAGATGAATCCAGCCAGAGATAAGACCAGACCCAGGATCAGTCCTGAGGCTCCGATGGCAATCTTGTTTCTCTCAGACTCAGGCATGGACGGGTCTGAGGACAGACAGGTGAGCAGACAGACAGGTGAGCAGATATACAGGTGGAGAGGCAGACAGGTGAGCAGACAGACAGGTGAGCAGGTATTTACCCCAGTCAGTAACCAGAGGTTCTCTCAGGCTGGCATGTTCCACCACACAGGAGATCTTCTCTCCAGACCTGCTGACACAAAACACATCAGTGATTCTGTTACACTCTCTGAGAAAAACTGGACCTGTATCTACCTTGATGTGGACCTGGACCTGTGGCTACCTTGATGTGGACCTGGACCTGTATCTACCTTGATGTGGACCTGGACCTGTATCTACCTTGATGTGGACCTGGACCTGTAGCTACCTTGATGTGGACCTGGACCTGTAGTTACCTTGATGTGGACCTGGACCTGTATCTACCTTGATGTGGACCTGGACCTGTATCTACCTTGATGTGGACCTGGACCTGTATCTACCTTGATGTGGACCTGGACCTGTAGTTACCTTGATGTGGACCTGGACCTGTATCTACCTTGATGTGGACCTGGACCTGTAGTTGCCTTGATGTGGACCTGGACCTGTAGCTACCTTGATGTGGACCTGGACCTGTATCTACCTTGATGTGGACCTGGACCTGTAGCTACCTTGATGTGGACCTGGACCTGTATCTACCTTGATGTGGACCTTGACCTGTAGCTACCTTGATGTGGACCTGGACCTGTATCTACCTTGATGTGGACCTGGACCTGTAGGTGTACTCACCTGGGCGTGTACTCCAGGTGAGAGTGGATCTGGTAGTACCAATCAGCGTCTGCCAGCTCATCAGTGGAAGTGACATCAGAGGTGACTTCCTTTCCGTCTCTGAGCCAGCTGATTTTGATCTTTTTGGGGTAGAAGTCGAAGACGCTGCAGACCAACATGGCTGAATGTTTACCACCAGAGGGCGTCGTAGAGCTCAGTACTACGTAGGGCTCAGCTGAAACACACATCAGGAGGATGATGATGATGATGATGATGATGATGACAGTTAGTATGATGAAGCATTGTGATATGATCATTAACACAGTAACTCTAAAGGGTTCAGCAGGATCAGTGGCACCACCTGCAGTGTTTGAGTCACTATCAGCTGTTGATGCAGTTCTTCAGCTGTTGTGTGTAAACTATGACCATGTCCTGCTGTGTCAGTGAGACTCTGGTGCTCAGACGCTCTCGTCAGGACAGTTTATAAAGTCTCAGCAGCCAGTGTGATGTTGGTTTGATGCAGGGGCGTAGGAATGAGTTCAACATTGGGGGGACACATATTGGGAACCTGACAGATCCATAAATTGTTTGAGCAGAAATACGTCATAAATTAACTACACTGCAAAACATTCACAAGTAAATTTTATTCTGCTAAACAGACACGTGTAAAGGTAAAGAAGAAGACATTGAATGGATGTAATGAACTGATAGATGACATCAGTTCCTGTGTAGTTCTCTGTCACCAACAGAAGTCTTACAGCACTGCACAGTCCTGCATCTAAGGACTAATCTATGTGCCGTGTGATTATTCAGTGTCAAACATGTGCTGTGGTGCACTAAAGGTTGAGAAACACTGGCCTGGGCAAAAGAGCCAAAATGTTTTTTCCTCCTGTCACTTGCAAATTGACTTCCTGTCCAGTTAGTCAAGTTTATCCTGATGGACATGACGGACAGCAACATGGTTCAGTCTGTTTTGAGTCATTGTAGACCGGAGCCAAGTTTGAGCCTGTGGAGGACACTGAAACTTCTCTCTGCCTCAGAGGATGAAACAGGGACGACCAAAAGCAACCTGACCTGGGTTTCCACTTGGCCAAATAGTCTCCGTACTCTACAGACAATCCACCAATGATCCCTGCAGCCTCTGCACTGCTGCTAAATGAGTAGTTCAGGCAAACATAGAAAGCTGCACTGAAAGTGACTCTCTGTTTAACTCGGGTGTTTCTCAATGACTGCAGCATCAGGTCCAGGTCATCAAGTCATCCTGCTCACTGAGCTGTGCCTCTACAACATTCAGGACTTTAAAGAATTGGTCCTTGGCACTTTGAGGCTGATGTGCCTCAGCTCCTTCAATGAAGCGTTTTGGGGGCGGTCTGGTCTGTGGAATGGTAATGGGTTTAACACCTACAGACTGAACCACAGCCGTCGCCTCTTCAAACAGAGCTTTGAAACTTGCCTCATCTCTCTTGAGTGAAGTCCTCACAATGTGGACAGCAGCCCTCATGCCAGCAGTGGTTTCAGTTCTCTTGTGAAAAGAGATGTTCAAGCGTTCAAGCTCACAAATCACTGGTGAGGCAAGGAGGAGACCCAAAACTGTTTTGCCTTTCCTAAACTGCCCTGGCAGGCTGTTAGCATCAGATGCAGTATGTGAGGCACCACATGTCATCTCCTGCAAGCTAGCCAGCACTGACCCATACTGGGACAGAACAGCTGTGATGGCTTTGCCCCGTACTGTCCATCTTGTGGGACAGACGGGTTTATTGCAGTGCATGATGGATTCTCTGCATGTGCTGTTGCTGCATGGATCGATAACATTTTTCAGTTGCTTTTTTCCACTTTTTAAATCCAGAAGTGATGAAGGTGGGCAATAAAAACACAACCCCCCCTCTGCACTGCATCATCATGTAGCCAGGGAAAGTCCTTGTCCCTCCTCTCTTGGACAGAGACAGTTCTGTTAGACAGAACTTGAGTGTCTATGAATTTTGGGTGTGGCTGATATGGCTCTGTCCTCTGTCCTCTGTCCTCTGACCTCAGTGTCTCTCAGCTGTCTGTCCCTGCTCTGAGACGGCACTTACTACAAGCAAACAATCCCATTTTAAGCTTGTAAAATATCTACTGTTACATGTAACATGTTACATGTAATACAGTTGTATCAGTAGGTGCATCAGTTGTATTATGAGTAGGTGCAGTAGCAGAGTTTTACCAGCAGGTGGAGACACAGACTGTAGTCTGTGTGTTAAAGGGAAATGAAAGTGATATTTTAGACCTTCTGACTGCATCATTTAAACCAAACTGTGTTTGAGGCGTGTCATGTCAAATATGACATGTTTCCACTGGTCATGGTGATCAGAAGGAACAACATTCAGCCTTTACATAAATTATATGTCAATAAACACATGTGTGTTTGAGGTGTCTTCAGCAGTTTAAACTGTTTATTAGATAAACAAATTTGTACCTGTCAGTCAGGTGAATCAGTACAGCTGATGTAGATTCACTCACTGTGGTAATGAATGAATTAATGACATGATGATGATGATGATGATGATGATGATGATGATGATGATGGTGATGATGATGGTGATGATGAAGGTGTGGATGTTACAGAAACACAGACTCACCTGACTTAGTCAGAGCATTCTGGTACTCAATCCCAACGTTGTTCACACAGTACCTCTCCTTCTCTCCTCTCATCCGAGCCAGTATTGAAGGATCATTGTTCCAGGCCTCAGCGTTCTTCACACCCAGCTCAGTGTATCCAACAAACTTCCCCAAACTGCTGCTGAACCTGATGATCTCCAACTTGTTTAAATAATAAGACTGCATGTACTCGATGTCCTTTGGATCAGTGGAGTTAAAGTCACAGCGGTTCATACCATAATACCGAAATCCATCTGAGGAACAAAAACAGTTTGACTCATTGTGTAACTGCAGCTTCACATCACAGTATGAACAGTACCAAGTCTGTATTGATGAGTGATCAGTGTGTTGATGAGTGATCAGTGTATTGATGAGTGTATTGATCTGTGATCAGTGTATTGATGAGTGATCAGTGTATTGATGAATGTATTGATGAGTGATCAGTGTATTGATGAGTGATCAGTGTGTTGATGAGTGTATTGATCTGTGATCAGTGTATTGATGAGTGTATTGATCGTACCTGCTGTGTAGAGGCTGATGAAGTATAAACAGTATAAAGTGTGTATTGATGAGTGTATTGATGAGTGATCAGTGTATTGATGAGTGTATTGATCTGTGATCAGTGTATTGATGAGTGATCAGTGTGTTGATCAGTGTGTTGATGAGTGATCAGTGTGTTGATCAGTGTGTTGATCAGTGTGTTGATCAGTGTATTGATGAGTGTATTGATCGTACCTGCTGTGTAGAGGCTGATGAAGTATAAACAGTATAAAGTGTGTATTGATGAGTGTATTGATCTGTAATCAGTGTATTGATGAGTGATCAGTGTGTTGATGAGTGATCAGTGTGTTGATGAGTGTATTGATCTGTGATCAGTGTATTGATGAGTGATCAGTGTGTTGATGAGTGATCAGTGTATTGATGAGTGTACTGATCTGTGATCAGTGTATTGATGAGTGATCAGTGTGTTGATGAGTGATCAGTGTGTTGATGAGTGTATTGATCTGTGATCAGTGTATTGATGAGTGATCAGTGTGTTGATGAGTGATGAGTATATTGATGAGTGTATTGATGAGAGATCAGTGTATTGATGAGTGTATTGATGAGTGATCAGTGTATTGATGAGAGATCAGTGTATTGATGAGTGTATTGATGAGTGTTCAGTGTATTGATGAGAGATCAGTGTATTAATGAGTGTATTGATGATTGATCAGTGTATTGATGAGTGTATTGATGAGAGATCAGTGTATTAATGAGTGTGTTGATGAGTGTATTGATCAGTGTATTAATGAGTGTGTTGATGAGTGATCAGTGTATTGATGAGTGTGTTGATCAGTGATCAGTGTATTGATCAGTGATCAGTGTATTGATGAGTGTATTGATGAGTGTGTTGGTCGTACCTGCTGTGTAGAGGCTGATGAAGAGGAGGGAGAAGCTGAGAAAGGATGAAGCCATGTTCCTCTGTTCACCGGACAAACACTGACACAGTCTCACTGAGAGCTGCTCTAAATACCAGAGGGCGTGATGATGTCATCATCATCAGCTGTTGCCAGGCAGACAGTTCACAGTAAAGTCTGCTGCTGGAGCTCACACACACACACACACACACACACACACACACACACACACACACACACACAGTCACACACACACACACACACACACACACACACACACACACACACAGTCACACACACACACACACACACACACACACACAGTCACAGCACACTGGAGACTGTCAGAGATCTGAAGTTCTATATTGGTCATTTATCTCCAGTCTTTGTTTCACATTCAGAGTTATGAGATAATCTATAACATGTGTGTGACTTTTAATATTCTGGGGCGATAGATGTTTCATCAGTCATCAATAAAAGTAATGCAGACACACAGTTGAGAACACACACAGAGTGGTAGTCATGATACAGTCTGATGATGCTTTATTAGTTAATTATTGAAATACTGGATTTCTGAAATATGAAACAAAAAAAATGACCCAAAATAATTTGAAACCAAAATCAATTCAGTTTAATTCAGTTCAGTGCCTTTAATGTCACTGCACAGCAGTTGTAGTTGATGTTGTAGTCTCTGTGCTATTACACATAAAAACAGCAAGAGACAATACATAATAACAATAACCAGCAACAGTGAGACACATTAAATAAAAAAGGTGAATATATAATGCAGTTATAAATAAATACATGATATAAATCAGTGCAGTGTAATGAGAGCAGCAGCAGTATAGACTGATCTGCACATCTGGCCTAGCCAAGGAGCACACACACTATGCTCTATTGTATATTGAATGAATATGAATTAATTATCTTAATAGCACTCGGATCAAAACTGTTGAGGATTCTGTAAGTGTGAGATCTCATAGAGCTGTGTCACCATAGGCAGCCCTATTAAGAGGCTAGGGAAAGCTTAGCTTCCCCAAAATTGTCACAGAAAAAAAAATCTCCAAATAAAATCATGATTTTAATTTTACTTTTATGCTTCAAATTTTATTTTAGATGAGGTTAGACAGACATAAAAACACGCACTTTCAAGGTATTATTATTATTGACATTTTTTAATAAATATATGAAAGATGGTATTTGATAGGCGCAGACTATCTGCGTCATTCCGTACGTAGCCTACGTAGCATAGAAGCTAACGGTTTCGACTCGCTAGCTGATCACGGACAGCAGCATGATGAAGAGAAAGCAGCAGAAAAGCGACATTAGACATTTTTTTAATGTCAAAATAAAAAATGACTGTCTGGATCCCTCAAAGGAGACCCCTCTGGATCTTACCCAGGGTCCCGTGCTGGAGGACGTTGAGAGCTGCAGTAGCACTTTAGCTGACCAGGCTCCTACCAGTTACCACTTCCCAGCGCCTTCCAAGCTCCGACACCGGCCACCTCCCTCCCGACAACTACTTCGGTCTACACACCACCTGCCTCCCTCCCGACACCTGCCTCAGTCTACACACCAGCCGCCTCGCTCCAGACACCTGCCTCGGTCTACACACCAGCCGCCTCGCTCCAGACACCTGCCTCAGTCTACACACCAGCCGCCTCGCTCCAGACACCTGCCTCGGTCTAGACACCGGCCGCCTCCCTCCAGACACCTGCCTCGGTCTAGACACCGGCCGCCTCCCTCCAGACACCGGCCTCGGTCTACACACCAGCCGCCTCCCTCCAGACACCTGCTGCCTCGCTCCAGACACCTGCCTCAGTCTACACACCAGCCGCCTCGCTCCAGACACCTGCCTCGGTCTAGACACCAGCCGCCTCCCTCCAGACACCTGCCTCGGTCTACACACCAGCCACCTCGCTCCAGACACCTGCCTCGGTCCAGACACCAGCCGCCTCCCTCTAGACACCTGCTTCTGTCTAAACACCAGCCGCTTCGCTCCAGACACCTGCCTCGGTCTACACACCAGCCACCTCACTCCAGACACTGGTCACCTCCCTCCAGACACCTGCCTCAGTCTACACACCAGCCGCCTCGCTCCAGACACCTGCCTCGGTCTAGACACCGGCCGCCTCCCTCCAGACACCTGCCTCGGTCTAGACACCGGCCGCCTCCCTCCAGACACCTGCCTCGGTCTAGACACCGGCCGCCTCCCTCCAGACACCGGCCTCGGTCTACACACCAGCCGCCTCCCTCCAGACACCTGCCGCCTCGCTCCAGACACCTGCCTCAGTCTACACACCAGCCGCCTCGCTCCAGACACCTGCCTCGGTCTAGACACCGGCCGCCTCCCTCCAGACACCTGCCTCGGTCTACACACCAGCTACCTCGCTCCAGACACCTGCCTCGGTCCAGACACCAGCCGCCTCCCTCTAGACACCTGCTTCCGTCTAAACACCAGCCGCTTCGCTCCAGACACCTGCCTCGGTCTACACACCAGCCACCTCCCTCCAGACACCTGCCTTGGTCTACACACCAGCCGCCTCACTCTTGACACCTGCCTCAGTCTACACACCGGCCACCTCCCTCCCGACACCGGCCACGGTCCAAACACCAGCCGCCTCCCTCCAGACACCTGCCTCGGTCTACACACCAGCCGCCTCCCTCCAGACACCTGCCTCGGTCTAGACGCCGGCCGTCTCCCTCTAGACACCTGCTTCCGTCTAGACACCAGCCGCGTCGCTCCAGACACCTGACTCGGTCTAGACACCAGCCGCCTCCCTCCAGACACCTGCCTCGGTCCAGACACCAGCCGCCTCCCTCTAGACACCTGCTTCCGTCTAGTCACCAGCCGCTTCGCTCCAGACACCTGCCTCAGTCTACACACCAGCCACCTCACTCCAGACACTGGTCACGTCCCTCCAGACACCTGCCTCGGTCTACACACCAGCCGCCTCCCTCCAGACACCTGCCTTGGTCTAGACACCAGCCGCCTCCCTCCAGACACCTGCCTCGGTCTACACACCAGCCGCCTCCCTCCAGACACCTGCCTCAGTCTAGACACCGGCCGCCTCCCTCTAGACACCTGCTTCCGTCTAGACACCAGCCGCCTCACTCTTGACACCTGCCTCAGTCTACACACCGGCCGCCTTGTTCCAGACACCTGCCTCGGTCTACACACCAGCCGCCTCGGTCTTGACACCTGCCTCAGTCTACACACCGGCCACCTCCCTCCCGACACCGGCCACGGTCCAGACACCAGCCGCCTCGCTCCAGACACCTGCCTCGGTCTACACACCGGCCACCTCGCTCTTGACACCTGCCTCAGTCCACACACCGGCCACCTCCCTCCCGACACCGGCCACGGTCCAAACACCAGCCGCCTCCCTCCAGACACCTGCCTCGGTCTATGCACCAGCCACCTCCCTCCAGACACCTGCCTCGGTCTACACACCGGCCGCCTCCCTCCAGACACCGGCCACGGTCCAGACACCAGCCGCCTCCCTCCAGACACCTGCCTCGGTCTACACACCAGCCGCCTCACTCTTGACACCTGCCTCAGTCTACACACCGGCCACCTCCCTCCCTCCCGACACCGGCCACGGACACGACACCAGCCGCCTCCCTCCAGACACCTGCCTCGGTCTACACACCAGCCACCTCGCTCTTGACACCTGCCTCAGTCTACACACCGGCCACCTCCCTCCCGACACCGGCCACGGTCCAAACACCAGCCGCCTCCCTCCAGACACCTGCCTCGGTCTATGCACCAGCCACCTCCCTCCAGACACCTGCCTCGGTCTACACACCGGCCACCTCCCTCCAGACACCGGCCACGGTCCAGACACCAGCCGCCTCCCTCCAGACACCTGCCTCGGTCTACACACCAGCCGCCTCACTCTTGACACCTGCCTCAGTCTACACACCAGCCACCTCCCTCCAGACACCGGCCTCGGTCTACACACCAGCCGCCTCCCTCCAGACACCTGCCTTGGTCTAGACACCAGCCACCTCCCTCTAGACACCTGCTTCCGTCTAGACACCAGCCGTTTCGCTCCAGACACCTGCCTCGGTCTACACACCAGCCACCTCACTCCAGACACTGGTCACCTCCCTCCAGACACCTGCCTCAGTCTACACACCAGCCGCCTCGCTCCAGACACCTGCCTCGGTCCAGACACCAGCCGCCTCCCTCTAGACACCTGCTTCCGTCTAGACACCAGCCACCTCCCTCCCGACACCGGCCACGGTCCAAACACCAGCCGCCTCCCTCCAGACACCTGCCTCGGTCTACACACCAGCACTTCGCTCTTGACACCTGCCTCAGTCTACACACCGGCCACCTCCCTCCAGACACCGGCCACGGTCCAGACACCAGCCGCCTCCCTCCAGACACCTGCCTCGGTCTACACACCAGCCGCCTCGCTCTTGACACCTGCCTCAGTCTACACACCGGCCACCTCCCTCCAGACACCTGCCACGGTCCAGACACCAGCCGCCTCCCTCCAGACACCTGCCTCGGTCTACACACCAGCCGCCTCGCTCTTGACACCTGCCTCAGTCTACACACCGGCCACCTCCCTCCAGACACCGGCCACGGTCCAGACACCAGCCGCCTCCCTCCAGACACCTGCCTCGGTCTACACACCAGCCACCTCCCTCTAGACACCTGGTTCCGTCTAGACACCAGCCGCTTCGCTCCAGACACCTGCCTCGGTCTACACACCAGCCACCTCACTCCAGACACTGGTCACCTCCCTCCAGACACCTGCCTCAGTCTACACACCAGCCGCCTCGCTCCAGACACCTGCCTCGGTCTACACACCAGCCGCCTCCCTCCAGACACCTGCCTCGGTCTACACACCAGCCGCCTCCCTCCAGACACCTGCTTCGGTCTAGACACCAGCAGCTTTGCTCCAGACACCTGCCTCAGTCTACACACCGGCCACCTCCCTCCCGACACCGGCCACGGTCCAGACACCAGCCGCCTCGCTCCAGACACCTGCCTCGGTCCAGACACCAGCCGCCTCCCTCTAGACACCTGCTTCCGTCTAGACACCAGCCGCTTCGCTCCAGACACCTGCCTTGGTCTACACACCAGCCGCCTCCCTCCAGACACCTGCCTCGGTCTACACACCAGCCGCCTCCCTCCAGACACCTGCCTCGGTCTACACACCAGCCGCCTTGTTCCAGACACCTGCCTTGGTCTAGACACTGGCCGCCTCCCTCTAGACACCTGCTTCCGTCTAGACAACAGCTGTTTCGCTCCAGACACCTGCCTTGGTCTAGACACCAGCCGCCTCCCTCCAGACACCTGCATCGGTCTACACACCAGCCGCCTCCCTCCAGACACCTGTCTCGGTCTACGCACCAGCCACCTCCCTCCAGACACCTGCCTTGGTCTACACACCAGCCGCCTCGCTTTTGACACCTGCCTCAGTCTACACACCGGCCACCTCCCTCCCGACACGGGCCACGGTCCAGACACAAGCCGCCTACCTCCAGACACCTGCCTCGGTCTACGCACCAGCCACCTCCCTCCAGACACCTGCCTCGGTCTACACACCAGCCGCCTCCCTCCAGACACCTGCCTCGGTCTACACACCAGCCGCCTCCCTCCAGACACCTGCCTCGGTCTACGCACCAGCCACCTCCCTCCAGACACCTGCCTTGGTCTACACACCAGCCGCCTCGCTCTTGACACCTGCCTCAGTCTACACACCGGCCACCTCCCTCCCGACACCGGCCACGGTCCAAACACCAGCCGCCTCCCTCCAGACACCTGCCTCGGTCTACACACCAGCCTCCTCCCTCCAGACACCTGTCTCAGTCTAGACACCGGCCGCCTCCCTCTAGACACCTGCTTCCGTCTAGACACCAGCCGCTTCGCTCCAGACACCTGCCTTGGGCTAGACACCTGCTTCCATCTAGACACCAGCCGCCTCCCTCTAGACACCTGCTTCCGTCTAGACACCAGCCGCTTCGCTCCAGACACCTGCCTCAGTCTACACACCAGCCACCTCACTCCAGACACTGGTCACCTCCCTCCAGACACCTGCCTCGGTCTACACACCGGCCACCTCCCTCCAGACACCTGCCTCGGTCTACACACTAGCCGCCTCCCTCCAGACACCTGCCTCGGTCCAGACACCAGCCGCCTCCCTCCAGACACCTGCTTCCATCTAGACACCAGCCGCCTCCCTCTAGACACCTGCTTCCGTCTAGACACCAGCCGCTTCGCTCCAGACACCTGCCTCAGTCTACACACCAGCCACCTCACTCCAGACACTGGTCACCTCCCTCCAGACACCTGCCTCGGTCTACACACCGGCCACCTCCCTCCAGACACCGGCCACGGTCCAGACACCAGCCGCCTCCCTCCAGACACCTGCCTCGGTCTATGCACCAGCCGCCTCGCTCCGGACACCAGCCTTGGTCTACACACCAGCCGCTTCGCTCCAGACACCCGCCTCGCTCCAGACACCTGCCTCGGTCCAGACACCAGCCGTTATGGCTGGGAAAGTTAATGGGGTACAACAGAGGATGCGGCAGGATCAACCCAACAATCAATTCAATCAATTTTATTTACAAAGCCTAATATCACAAATCACAATTTGCCTCACAGGGCTTTACAGCATACAACATCCCTCTGTCCTTATGACCCTCACAGCTGATCAGGAAAAACTCCCCAAAAAACCCTTTAACGGGGAAAAAACGGTAGAAACCTCAGGAAGAGCAACACCATTTACATCCACTGTATGGCGCACAAGCTAAACCTGGTGTTAGTTGAAGCTTGCAAAGTCAACTGGGTGGCCTCTGTTTTTTTCTGTGTCATGGAAAGCCTATACACCTTTTTCGGCCAGCCTGGAACTCACCATGCCTTTCTACAGATGCAGAAACAGTTGGGAGTGAGAGCGGAGCTGTCTGCCCTGAGTGACATGCGATGGGCCTGCAGATGGCATAACGTGTCAGCTGTGAAAACCTCTTTCAAATCCATAATGGCCACCCTTGCCGAGTTTTCTGTGCCCCCATGCCGCAGATTTACAGAGGCTTCAGGTTTGCTTCACAGCGTGGGAAAACTGGAATTCTGTGTGTGTTTGATTGTGTTCTCCCATGCACTGTGCATCATCCATGTCGCAGCTCAGGCCCTTCAGAAAACAGACACAACACTTGCTCAGGCTTCCACTGTTCTGCAGGCCAGCATCCAAGGGCTTCAGGAAATGAGAAAAAACTGGGACGAGATGTTGAGGGAGATACTCACTTTTTGTGAGTCTGGTGACATTTCTGTCACACAGCAGGAGCCCCGACACAAGCACCCTGTACGAATGACAGCCACGTTAACTTCTGCCCCAAGGACAAATGAGCTAAACATCTCTCCTATCCTGTCATTGACACACTTGTTGGAGCCTGTAACAAACGCTTCTCAGAGGAAGCAATGCAAATTGCAAAAAGTGTAGACGCTGTGTTGAAGTGTGATGCTGATGGAGCTGCCTACTGATAAAGCAATATTCTTCAACCCTCTCCATCAATGCTGATCTTGCCCATGCCGAAATGGTAATGGTGAAAACGAGTTTGCGTGATGTCACTCTGGAAAATCTCAGAGCAGCTGCCTTGACTGGATTTTACCCAAACTTCACAAAAGTGCTTAAATTGGCCCTGTCTCTTCCTGTTGGGACGGCAACGTGTGAATGTGCATTCTCAGCGATGCGCCGGGTCCGCAACTGGATGATGACAACTATGGCCCAGCAGAGACTGTCATCTCTTTCGCTTCTCTACATCGAGAGTGACATAACTAAGAGGATTAAGCCTGAGGAAATTGTTGACAAATACGACACAAAGGCCCCACGGCGACTGTTGCTTCATTAAAGTAAGAAAATTAATTGATTACTAATTAATAATTACTTCTGGGCTACAACAGCAAAATGAGTAGAGAATTAATGAAATTATTCTGCCGCGACATCTCAGTTTGATGAACATCAGTAATAATATAGGCCTATATATCTGCCTGTGGTTAAAGGGTTTTTTTTTTGTTTGTTTTCTTTTCCTGTTCCGTAGCTTCCCCATATATCCTGCCCTAGCGCCGCCTATGTGTATCACCTTCCAGAGGGCAGCAGTGTGACATGTTGGTGTCCTTAATTATGTTTGTGGCCCTACAGAGACAGCTGCTATGGTACAAGTCCTCAAGTGCTGTAACTGTGTACCAGTCATGGTGTGGGCTGACGTGAAGACTCTCTGGAGAGCCTTCCTTTCAGCAGCCGTGCAGCTGGAAAACCACACTAACATGTCGTATGTTGAGTGTTCGTTGAGTGTTCTCTGTGCTTGTGCTTGGACTATTTTCCTGGATCTTTGACAGTTGATTTTGGATTAAGGGCATTGGATTAAGTGCTTGGCTTCAATAAAACCTCTACCTGCTGTATGACGCTGATTTGGTTTGTGGATAAAGAACAACGGACTGGAAACACGGGAGCAGAGTTAGCAGCTAAGCTAGCCAGCTGGTTAGCTAGCAACTTGCAGATAGTGGCGCTTCCAGCGGCACGGCAAATAACAACTACCACTGGCTGATAACACTGAGAGCTGGGGCATTAAGTCCTAAGAATGCCGCCAAAAGCGTCAAAGGCAGAGGCGAAAACGGACGAGGAGTACGTGTCACTCACTCATGTTACGAGTTATGAGTTACTGCAGCAGCAGAAGGAGATGTTCACGGCGTTGCTCCAACAACAACAGGATAACTTCAAAGGCGTTGTGAAAGTGACCATGGACTCAACAAACGTCAGAATGGATGCGTTATCAAAGGAGATACAGGAGATAAAAACAAGCCTGCAATATACGCAAAAGGATGTGGGTGACATAAAAGCTGATAAAGCAAAGCAAGCCGAATGCTGTAACTCAGTACAAGCAGATGTCTTCAAAGTGTGTGACAGCCTGTTGGCGTTCACTGATAAGATGGAGTATCTGGAAGGCCAGTCCAGGCGAAACAACTTGGTGTTTGACGGGTTCACGGAGTCACAGGGGGACACCTGGGCTGAGACGGAGGAGAAAGTGAAGAAGGTTTTGGCCGAAAAACTTCAAATGAATCAGGTGATCGAGATGGAGAGGGCCCATCGTACAGGGAAACCTGGAGGAGGAAGACCGAGGCCCATCGTCGTAAAATTCCTGAGGTACAAAGACAGAACTGCCATCTTACAACGTACCAAATCTGTTAAAGGCACTAAAATCTACATCAACGAGGACGTCACAGAAACTGTGAGGAGAAAGAGGAAGGATCTGATGCTGGCGCTGATCAGGGACCCAGGTGAGCTGTGGATTGGGTGGTCAGAAGCAGCAGAGGCCGCACGAATGAAAACAGAGGGGGTGGAGCTTCTGAGTCCAGTGGCGGTGCAGGCAGCTTGGCAGACAGAGGGAAAAGTTAGTCTTAAATAACACATACACACAATGAAGGTGGAAAGAGCGGCGACCGTAACATACAGATACAGGTTGTAAACATAGAAAGGTGTACGAAAATAAATTTCTTGGTGTAATATTAGACGACAAGATTTGCTGGAAGCTTCACATCAAACATATACAAACTAAACTGTCTTGGCCAAAACAAAACATATTCTCAACCAAAAATCACTTTTTATTCTCTATAACTCACTGATTATACCATACCTAAATTACTGTTCGGAGATTTGGGGAAACACATACAAGAGTTCACTTCAGCCATTATGTTTACTTCAGAAAAGAGCCATGAGAATAATCCACAATGCCGGCTATCACGACCACACTAACCAATTACTCTTACAGTCTAGAACTTTGAAATTTCATGATCTAGTCGAACACAAAACAGCACAAATGATGTACAAAGTTAGGAACAATTCACCACCGGGTCACATACGGAAAATGTTTTTTGAAAGAGAGGGGGGTTATAATCTCAGGGGTCCGCTGAACTTAAAAACTATAAGTATTCACACTACAATGAGGAGTTTTTGCATTTCAGTACAAGGAGTGAAACTATGGAACAGGATGAGTAAGGAACTAAAGAGAAGTCTAAACATAATACAGTTTAAAAAGAAATATAAAGAAGAACAAGAATGTGGAGGGGCTTTGTTAACTCTGTAATAACTGGTTAGTGTGTATGTGAATGTACGTATGAGTATATGTGTATACATGTATATATGGGTATGTGGGTGTGTATATGTATGTGTGTAGACATCCGTGTACATATGTATATTTTTTTGTGATCAGATTTTTATTTTATTTTAACAGACAAATATAGGTTGGTATATGGACGTTACAAAAGTAGAGCATAAAAATATATATTCACACACATACCTATACATATACATATATAGCGATACATATGAGTAAACTACTTAAGTAAAATAAAATAAAATAAAAACAATAAAAATGATAAATATATATATATATACATATACATACACACACACACATACACATACGCACACACACCTATACATATATATATATGCATATGCACATGTACATACACACACATACACGTAATAAAATGTAAATAATAATAATATAAAAAATAATAGTAAATAACCCCAAATATAACCTACCCACCCCTGGATCCAGAACTCCATACCTCAGTCACATATTACACCTATAACCCACGGAGGATAGTTCAAAGTGAATGCCAAGCCTCTATTGCTGACTCTTTTGCTCCATGGACTCTAACTGTCAGCAACTCCAAATAAACAATATCTAAATATGTTAAAACCCATGCTCGAAAAGAGAGTGAATGTGGAGGTTTCCAACGTGTGGCAACTAGTTTTTTGGCAGCCCTAAGTCCAGCCAACAGTGCTCTTCTCTTGTCCAGTGTCAAATCCAGCTCTGACAAATCATTCAAAATGAGTGTAGCAAGCGAACAGGGCAATCTGATTTTAAACAACTTAGAGAGATTAAATGCAACCATCTTCCAAAATTCGGCCACTGGGGTACACTCCCAAAACATATGAAAAAAACTGCCAATCACTTTGGAGGAGCAGAAAGTACACATAGGATCATCAATAACTTTCATCAAATGAAGCTTCCTGGGAGTTAAGTATAACCTATGTATATAATTGAAATGTATTTGCTGATGATCAGGATTTCTAGATGCTAAACCCACACTAAACCAAACCTTATCCCAGTCAAATGTAGGTTCCAAACCTGGAACATCTCTCCTCCACATCATGTCTAACGCCAGAGGTCTGTAAGAGTGCTGCAATAAGAACCAGCAGAGTCTCGATGCAAAACCACTTGTGCTCCCAGCAGAGTGGAACAATTTACGAAGAGGATGTGGTGTGAGGGGGCCCTGTAAAGGGACACCTTTGTCTTTTAAAGTCGATCTCAGCCGCAAATAAAAGAAAAAGGAGGTACGTGGTATACCATGCTTAATACATATGTTCTGAAAAGTAAGTAATCCTCCCTCCCCATAAATATCACCAAGTTTAGAAATGTTTTTTTTTCCCAATCAGGAAAACGAATAGGATGACTGCCAATCAATAAACCCTTATTGTTAAATATAGGAGAGTGTGGGCCCCAAACAGAAGAGCAACCAGCTAATTTCTCCGCCCTCCTCCATATCAATAGCAAATATGAAATGATGGGACCAAATCTCAAACGGCAATGATGGAGTGACATATTAGAATGCAGGATGTTAATAAAAGAGTATGGAGCTATCATCTGCTACTCCAAAGCTTGCCATGACACTTAAGCATTAGATTGAAACCAAATTAAGAGAGGTCTAAGTGTGAAGGCCCACTTATAAAACTTGAAGTTCGGGAGAGACAGGCCGCAATCCTGCCTTTCTCGCTGCATTGTGGTGAGCTTAACACGAGGTCGTTTGCCATGCCAAATAAATTTAGTTATTGCCAACTGTAATTTGTTCCAATATTGAGGGGGTGGGGGAAGGGGAAGCATTGAGCTAACAAAGTTGAGTCTGGGCAGAATATTCATTTTAATTATGGCTACCCTGCCACGAAGTGAGTTTGGCAGGTTAGACCACCTGTCCAGATCTGCCATAACTTTGTTAAGTGTATTACAAAAATTGTTTTTAATGATTGTCTGTATAGAAGATGAGATATCTATCCCCAGATAAATAAAGTTTTTAGCGACTGGAATAGATGCAGGGATGGGAGCATTACACATGGCCTGATTTAAAGGTAGCATAGCTGACTTCTGTCAATTCATTTTGAAACCAGAAAGCTTCCCATAATGTTCAAAGGTTGACAAAACATGTGGGATACATTGCACTGGGTTGTATATATAATAAAACATCATCAGCATACAGTGAGATGTGATGCTGTGTTCCTCTGATGGAGATAATTTTTTGGGGGGCTTTTGCCTTTAATGAACAGGACAGAGTGAAATGGGGTGAGAGAGAGCAGGGGGGTGACATGCAGCAAATGGTTGCAAGCTGGAGTCGAACCTGCGACCACTGCAGCGAGGCATCGCCTCTGTACATGGAGCGCCGTCACTATCCACCACGCTACCGACGCCCCAATGCTGTGTTCCTCTGATGGAGATTGAAGAGATTGTGGGTGAGCTGGGGATGGCTTGTGCCAGTGGTTCAAGGGAAAGAGCGAATAACAGAGGGCTGAGAGGACAGCCTTGTCTTGATCCTCTCAAGATAGCAAAGGGAGGA
The DNA here is from genome assembly GCA_037127435.1 of Epinephelus malabaricus. Classification (NCBI taxonomy): domain Eukaryota; kingdom Metazoa; phylum Chordata; class Actinopteri; order Perciformes; family Serranidae; genus Epinephelus; species Epinephelus malabaricus. The sequence continues at coordinate 491,948 of JANUFT010000363.1, forward strand.
GAGCTAGTTTTGCCTGTAAGCACTACAGCTGTTGGGTTATTATATAGCACCTTAATCATATTAATGAACGGCATGCTGAACCCCATAACCTCAAGCACTGACCATAGAAAGGTCCACTCCAGGTGGTCAAAGGCCTTCATTGCGTCTAGTGAACGGACAGCAGCAGGGGAACTTAAACTCTGAGCACCATCTAGGACAAAGGACTCGTCTCTGTACTTGTTTTATTAGATCTTAGTGCGGCGTTTGACACAATTGACCATCAAATTCTACTGCAGAGACTGGATCACTTAATTGGCCTAAAAGGTTCTGCACTGAGCTGGTTTAAATCTTATTTATCTGATCGTTTTCAGTTTGTTGACGTTCATAATGAATCATCCTTATGTACCAAAGTTTGTTTTGGAGTTCCGCAAGGTTCTGTGCTCGGACCAATCCTATTTACTCTATATATGCTTCCTTTAGGTAACATCATGAGAAATCACTCTGTAAATTTCCATTGTTATGCGGATGATACTCAGTTGTATTTATCGATGAAGCCAGAAGAAAGTTATCAATTAACTAAACTCCATAACTGCCTTAAAGACATAAAAACCTGGATGAGCACCAATTTCCTGATGTTAAATTCAGACAAAACTGAAGTTATTGTTCTTGGCCCCAAACAACTCAGAGACTCTTTATCTGATGACATAGTTTCTCTAGATGGCATTGCTCTGGCCTCTAGCACTACCGTAAGAAACCTCGGAGTAATATTTGATCAAGATTTGTCTTTTAATTCTCATTTAAAACAAACCTCACGGACTGCATTTTTTCATCTGCGTAATATTGTGAAAATTAGGCCTATCCTGACCCGAAAAGATGCAGAAAAATTGGTCCACGCTTTTGTTACCTCTAGGCTGGACTACTGTAACTCTCTATTATCAGGTAGCTCCAGTAAGTCCTTAAAAACTCTCCAGCTAATTCAGAATGCAGCAGCACGTGTACTAACAGGAACTAAGAAACGAGATCATATTTCTCCTGTTTTAGCTTCTCTGCACTGGCTCCCTGTAAAATCCAGAATTGAATTTAAAATCCTACTGTTAACTTATAAAGCTCTAAATGGTCAAGCTCCGTCATATCTTAGAGAGCTCATAGTGCCATATTATCCCACCAGAACACTGCGCTCTGAGAACACAGGGTTACTCGTGGTCCCTAAAGTCTCCAAAAGTAGATCAGGAGCCAGAGCCTTCAGCTATCAGGCTCCTCTCCTGTGGAATCATCTTCCTGTTACGGTCCGGGAGGCAGACACCGTCTCCACATTTAAGACTAGACTTAAGACTTTCCTCTTTGTTAAAGCTTATAGTTAGGGCTGGCCCAGGCTTGCCCTGTACCAGCCCCTAGTTAGGCTGACTTAGGCCTAGTCTGCCGGAGGACCCCCCTATAATACACCGGGCACCTCTCTCTCTCTCTCTCTCTCTCTCTCTCTCTTTCTCTTTCTCTCTCTCTCTCTCTCTCTCTCTCTCTCTCTCTCTCTCTCTCTCTCTCTCTTATTCTATTACTGCATCTTGCTAACTCGGCCATTCTTGATGTCACTAACTCGGCTTCTTCTCCGGAGCCTTTGTGCTCCACTGTCTCTCAGATTAACTCATATTACAGCGGTGCCTGGACAGCGTGACGTGTGTGGCTGTGCTGATGCCGTGGTCCTGCCAGATGCCTCCTGCTGCTGCTGCCATCATTAGTCATTAGTCATACTTCTACTGTCACACATGTATACTGTCAGATATTAATACATACTTTCAACATATTGTACCACAGTAGCCAGAACTATAACTTGTTGTTGTAAACTACTGTCATTACCTGCATCTCTCTCTCTCTCTCTCTCTCTCTCTCTCTCTCTCTCTCTCTCTCATTGTGTCATATGGATTACTGTTAATTTATTATGCTGATCTGTTCTGTACGACATCTATTGCACGTCTGTCCGTCCTGGAAGAGGGATCCCTCCTCAGTTGCTCTTCCTGAGGTTTCTACCGTTTTTTTTTCCCCCGTTAAAGGGGTTTTTTTTGGGGAGTTTTTCCTTATCCGCTGTGAGGGTCTTTAGGACAGAGGGATGTCGTATGCTGTAAAGCCCTGTGAGGCAAATTGTGATTTGTGATATTGGGCTTTATAAATAAAATTGAAATTGAATTGAACTTATAAAGCTCTAAATGGTCAAGCTCCGTCATATCTTAGAGAGCTCATAGTGCCATATTATCCCACCAGAACACTGTGCTCTGAGAACGCAGGGTTACTCGTGGTCCCTAAAGTCTCCAAAAGCAGATCAGGAGCCAGAGCCTTCAGCTATCAGGCTCCTCTCCTGTGGAATCATCTTCCTGTTACGGTCCGGGAGGCAGACACCGTCTCCACATTTAAGACTAGACTTAAGACTTTCCTCTTTGATAAAGCTTATAGTTAGGGCTGGCTCAGGCTTGCCCTGTACCAGCCCCTAGTTAGGCTGACTTAGGCCTAGTCTGCCGGAGGACCCCCCTATAATACACCGGGCACCTTCTCTCCTTCTCTCTCTCTCTCTCTCTCTCTCTCTCTCTCTCTCTATCTCTATCTCTATCTCTCTCTCATATTCTCTCCCTCGTATTCTATTACTGCATCTTGCTAACTCGGCCATTCTGGATGTCACTAACTCGGCTTCTTCTCCGGAGCCTTTGTGCTCCACTGTCTCTCAGATTAACTCATATCACAGCGGTGCCTGGACAACGTGACGTGTGTGGTTGTGCTGCTGCCGTGGTCCTGCCAGATGCCTCCTGCTGCTGCTGCCATCATTAGTCATTAGTCATACTTCTACTGTTATTATACACATATGACTATTGTCACACATGTATACTGCCAGATATTAATACATACTTTCAACATATTGTACCACAGTAGCCAGAACTATAATATTATTACTTTCATTAATGTTGTTGTAAGCTACTGTCATTACCTGCATTTCTCTCTCTCTCTCTCTCTCTCTCTCTCTCTCTCTCTGTGTCTCATTGTGTCATATGGATTACTGTTAATTTATTATGCTGATCTGTTCTGTACGACATCTATTGCACGTCTGTCCGTCCTGGAAGAGGGATCCCTCCTCAGCTGCTCTTCCTGAGGTTTCTACCGTTTTTTCCTCATTAAAGCGATTTTTGGGGAGTTTTTCCTGATCAGCTGTGAGGGTCATAAGGACAGAGGGATGTCGTATGCTGTAAAGCCCTGTGAGGCAAATTGTGATTTGTGATATTGGGCTTTATAAATAAAATTGATCGATTGATCGATTGATTGATTGATTGATTGATTGATATAACGTGTAATAGTCTTCTAACATTATCTGTAGCCAGTCTAGACTTTATAAATCCTGTCTGGTCCCTATGAATCAATTCTGTCATATGGCGTTGAAGCCGCCGGGCCAGTAGCTTTGCGTAAATCTTTAAATCTGCATTTAAAAGCGAAAGAGGCCTGTAGCTGGAGCACTCAACCGGATTCTTTCCTTTTTTCAGGAGCAGTGAAATTAATGCAGAATTAACATTCCTGGAAAATGATCCCACTCTGATTGAATATTGGATCATGTCCACTAACAACGGACCGATCAAAGGCCAAAAGGTGAAGTAAAATTCAGGTGGAATTCCGTCCGGCCCTGGTGATCTGCCTTTACACATGTCCCTAACAGCTGCCTCACACTCCTGCAATGAGACAGATCCATCTAGCTTTACAGAGTCATCATTGCTAAGACGGGATAGTTTAATATTATTTAAGAAATTATTGCAGTCATGTTTGTCAAAATTACTTTCTGAATTATATAACTCCTGATAAAAGGAAGCAAAAGAAGCATTTACTTCTTTTGGGTCACATTGTATAATGCCATCTTTGTTTTTAATGCAAAAAATATCGGTAAAGTGCTCATCTGTCCGAAGTTTCATTGCTAGTAGATGACTGGGTTTCGAGGAGTTAAAATAGTAAGTTTGCCTTGTTTTGTGTATGAGGAATTCTGAACGGTGCCTCAGTGTAGAGTTAATTTCTTTTTTAATCAGTTCCTTCTGTAGTGCTGTGTGGTCGTTGAAGTTATGTTGCAAGGTAGCATCAAGGGTCGCATATTTTAGTTCTAAAGCTTCCAGTTTGGCTGCACGTTCCTTATTCGCGTTGAAGCGAATAAAGTGGTGTTGCTCCTTATAAAGCCCTTCACCGCCTCCCAAAGTATCCTCGGATCAGAAACCGAGCCAACATTAAACTCCAAAAATTCGCTAAAATTAGTTTCAAACTGAGCTTTAAATTTTTCATCTCGCAGCAAGGAAGAATTGAAACGCCACCTGGGGGCTTTAGTGGAAGAAGGTGACCGAACAGTGACTGAACAATATATTGGTTTGTGATCAGACCAGGTAACTGGAATGTAATGCACATTTTGAATATTTTGAAATAACTCTTTTGAGGCAAAGATAAAATCTAACCTCGAAAAGGATTTATGTATTCCTGAATAAAATGAAAAGTCTTTTAAAGACGGGTTTAACATACGCCAAATGTCGACCATGCCTGTGTCAGTTGCCCACTGGCACAGCGCCTCAGATGCAAGACGTTGGTCCCTAGTTTCAGTCAATCAATCAATCAATCAATCAATTTTATTTATAAAGCCCAATATCACAAATCACAATTTGCCTCACAGGGCTTTACAGCATATGACATCCCTCTGTCCTTATGACCCTCACAGCTGATCAGGAAAAACTCCCCAAAAAACCCTTTAACAGGGAAAAAAAAAACGGTAGAAACCTCAGGAAGAGCAACTGAGGAGGGATCCCTCTTCCAGGACGGACAGACGTGCAATAGATGTCGTACAGAACAGATCAGCATAATAAATTAACAGTAATCCATATGACACAATGAGACAGAGAGAGAGAGAGAGAGAGAGAGAGAGAGAGAGAGATGCAGGTAATGACAGTAGCTTACAACAACATTAATGAAAGTAATAATATTATAGTTATAGTTCTGGCTACTGTGGTACAATATGTTTAAAGTATGTATTAATATCTGACAGTATACATGTGTGACAATAGTCATATGTGTATAATAACAGTAGAAACATGACTAATGACTAATGATGGCAGCAGCAGCAGGAGGCATCTGGCAGGACCACGGCAGCAGCACAACCACACACGTCACGCTGTCCAGGCACCGCTGTGATATGAGTTAATCTGAGAGACAGTGGAGCACAAAGGCTCCGGAGAAGAAGCCGAGTTAGTGACATCCAGAATGGCCGAGTTAGCAAGATGCAGTAATAGAATACGAGAGAGAGAGAGAGAGAAGGTGCCCGGTGTATTATAGGGGGGTCCTCCGACAGACTAGGCCTAAGTCAGCCTAACTAGGGGCTGGTACAGGGCAAGCCTGAGCCAGCCCTAACTATAAGCTTTATCAAAGAGGAAAGTCTTAAGTCTAGTCTTAAATGTGGAGACGGTGTCTGCCTCCCGGACCATAACAGGAAGATGATTCCACAGGAGAGGAGCCTGATAGCTGAAGGCTCTGGCTCCTGATCTGCTTTTGGAGACTTTAGGGACCACGAGTAACCCTGCGCTCTCAGAGCACAGTGTTCTGGTGGGATAATATGGCACTATGAGCTCTCTAAGATATGACGGAGCTTGACCATTTAGAGCTTTATAAGTTAACAGTAGGATTTTAAATTCAGTTCTGGATTTTACAGGGAGCCAGTGCAGAGAAGCTAAAACAGGAGAAATATGATCTCGTTTCTTAGTTCCTGTTAGTACACGTGCTGCTGCATTCTGAATTAGCTGGAGCGTTTTTAAGGACTTACTGGAGCTACCTGATAATAGAGAGTTACAGTAATCCAGCCTTGAGGTAACAAAAGCGTGGACCAATTTTTCTGCATCTTTTCGGGTCAGGATAGGCCTAATTTTCACAATATTACGCAGATGAAAAAATGCAGTCCGTGAGGTTTGTTTTAAATGAGAATTAAAAGACAAATCTTGATCAAATATTACTCCGAGGTTTCTTACGGTAGTGCTAGAGGCCAGAGCAATGCCATCTAGAGAAACTATGTCATCAGATAAAGAGTCTCTGAGTTGTTTGGGGCCAAGAACAATAACTTCAGTTTTGTCTGAATTTAACATCAGGAAATTGGTGCTCATCCAGGTTTTTATGTCTTTAAGGCAGTTATGGAGTTTAGTTAATTGATTACTTTCTTCTGGCTTCATCGATAAATACAACTGTGTATCATCCGCATAACAATGGAAATTTATAGAGTGATTTCTAATGATGTTTCCTAAAGGAAGCATATATAGAGTAAATAGGATTGGTCCGAGCACAGAACCTTGCGGAACTCCAAAACAAACTTTGGTACGTAAGGATGATTCATTATGAACGTCAACAAACTGAAAACGATCAGATAAATAAGATTTAAACCAGCTCAGTGCAGAACCTTTTAGGCCAATTAGGTGATCCAGTCTCTGCAGTAGAATTTGATGGTCAATTGTGTCAAACGCCGCACTAAGATCTAATAAAACAAGAACAGAGACGAGTCCTTTGTCTGAAGCAATCAGAAGGTCATTTGTAATTTTAACTAGAGCTGTCTCAGTGCTATGATGCACTCTAAATCCTGACTGAAATTCCTCAAATAAATTATTATCCTGGAGAAAATCACACAGCTGGTCTGCGACTACCTTCTCAAGGATCTTTGACATAAAGGGAAGATTAGATATTGGTCTATAGTTGGCTAACACCTCTGGATCCAGGGTAGGCTTTTTTAGTAGAGGTTTAATTACAGCTACCTTAAAAGACTGTGGTACATAGCCTGTTAATAAGGATATATTGATCATATCTAATATATGAGTGTTAACTAAAGGAAAGACCTCCTTAAGTAGCCTAGTTGGGATGGTGTCTAAGAGACACGTTGATGATTTAGATGAAGAAATCACTGCGGTCAGTTCTTGAAGAGAAATTGGGGAGAAGCAATCTAAATATATATTAGGTCTTACAGCTGTGTTTGAGGTTAGATAGGTACTATCTGAGGACAGGAGGTCATGAATTTTGCCTCTAATAGTTAGAATTTTGTCATTAAAAAAGCTCATAAAATCATTACTGCTAAGGGCTAAAGGAATACAAGGCTCAATAGAGCTTTGACTCTCAGTCAGCCTGGCTACAGTGCTGAAAAGAAACCTGGGGTTGTTCTTATTGTCTTCTATTAATGCTGAGTAATAGTTTGCTCTGGCATTGCGGAGGCCCCTCTTATAAGTTTTGAGACTGTCTGTCCAGATTAAACGAGATTCTTCCAGTTTGGTTAGTCGCCAATTCCTTTCAGATTTTCACAATATTTGTTTTAACTTACGGGTTTGAGAGTTATACCAAGGAGTGAACTTTCTTTGCTTTTTTAACTTCTTTTTAAGAGGAGCTACAGAGTCGAGTGTTGCTCGCAGCGAGCCTACGGCGCTATCGACAAAATGATCAAAGTCGGTTTCAATGCCACCTGTTCTGTCCATGCTGCTGTCCCACACCGTGTTGAAATCTGCCCCTAAAACCAAATGAAATCCTGTGAGATCAAGCAAAGATTTAGTTAATAGTTCAAAAAAGTGACATCGAACGCATTAGGGGCATAAACAGAAATAAGTGCAATGTTTTTCCCACCCATTTGAATCTTGCCAATGGCAATCCGACCTGCATCATCCGCCCAAGAGTCAATCACATCAAATTTTAATTTGCGTTAACACAGTATCATTACCCCTTTACATTTTGTAGCTGCAGATGAAGTTGCAATGGGGTGATAAAACTTAATGGCTAATCGACCCACATCTTTGCACTGTCATGATCCTGTTTTTCTGTTAAGTTTAGTTACCCATTTCATGTTCATGTTTTGTGTCTTGTCTTGTACTTCCTGTTTTATTTTGAAGTGTTCACCTGCCTCTCCTTGTCTTGAGGTGACTGGAATCGGGACCTGGAATTGGGCCTGACGGCTCCCGACCCTGTCCTCCTTGCTTCTTTAAAAATGTCTTCTGCTGTCAGTTCAAGATCTTAGGTTCAGCTGGCAGGTACGTAGAAAAACACTGGAGATAGGCAGAATCTGGTGCAATCGAGTTTATTGTGTTTACAGGCAACAACACAGATAAACTCACGAGTCAGCCTCCGGAGGATGACTGAAAAACTGCTCTCAGCGCTCTGGCTTATATGCTGGTGGAGGTCGAGGAGATCTCCACCCATTTCTGTAATCCTTCCCATTCGACCCATTTTCTAATGGTAGCAGACTTTTGCCGTTATTCCGGTTCATGCTGGAATCTGCCACCAGTATTTCCGGAACAATTGCTACTCTGTTTTTTAAAAATCATGCGATCTGTGGGGACTCACATGCTACAGTCCCTTGTATGCTGCAGTTCCTCGTTACACAATCATTTGAGTGTGTGTGTGACCTTTATATAAACTCTCAAGTACATTAAGCAGTACAATCATGTGAGTGTGCTATCTTCTTCACCCAACACGTGGTAACTTGTATAAGTGTCATTGTAAGTTCACAGCATCATATGAGTGTCAGTTAGTACATTATATCATTACACAGCGCGTGATGGATATGTGTGTCAATAAGAGTTCACAGCTAAGATGTCACTAAGAGTTCACACCGTTACATTGCATATTACACATGAATACAGGGTTAGTCTTTTGCTAAAGTCCACACACTAACAATGGTTATATAATTATTTGTATCTTATCCAGTTTATATGGTTTAATATCTGATGAGGGTTTTAACTTTTACACTCCAGTCTCCGTAGGTTTTACTTCCTGTCTGGCGCTGTCACACCTGCTCCCTGATTGTTCCTCCCCAGCTGTGTCTCATCAACCCCTATTACCTCATGTATTTAACCCTCATGTCTTGTTGCCAGTTCGTCGTACTTCACAGTCCTCGTTCCAGCACTCTATCTTGTCTCGTCTTGCCAGTAATAACAGTTTTGTCTTTTGATCTAGTCTTTGCCTCACGATTTGGATACCTTTGCCAGTCCTGATTGATATTCTGTGTACCGAACCCTGCCTGTCTTTTTGAATAAACCTCGTTCTTGTCTAACCGGAAAAGAATCGAGCCTTTGTGTCCTTTCCGAGCCACGTTCATGACATGCACAATAAATGTGATTCCTGAATCATAGCAAAATCTTGTTTTTCTTACGGAGAAATTCTAGTACAGTGGTTGTGTGGAATGTTAAGCCCCCTGGTATTGACTGAAATGAGATTGAGAGCGGTCATATGCTGGAAAACATAATGAAATAAAAAATGGAGTTGCCCCCGCAGCAGTAAGAGAGAAGTCTGGATCCACAAAAGAAAAACACCCCAAAACAATATAAAACAAAAAACATCAAAAACACCAAAAAGAACAAAAGAAGGTGAGGAAACAGAAAACTGTCAACCCTTCCTGATAAATCCACAACTGGATAACTAACTCAAGGAACTAAGCATTTCTGGTCACCCAAGTGTGGCAGCGACACCACCAATTATCAAAAGGCAAAACAGCAGCAGTGTGAACATTTTCTTAAACATTAAAACATCCGCTTCAAAACCATATAGTTTAACTTTAGCAGTCCATAGGACCTCTGGACATGCCCCCACCCCACGAACACACATGACTTGCGACCTGGGCATAAATAATAATGCCTACCTGTTAATAATGCACACATGGTCTACAGATTATGATAAAGTGTGAAACCTATGAAGACACCAGTAATGACAATATGTGGTAGACCTATGAGGAAGGTTACAGGCAGTGGCGCATGACAGACAAAAAAAACAACAAAAAAACATCTATCTTCAACCTCCAGTGTTATAAACCCGCAATGTTCATCTGAATGTTCATCAGAGGGGGAGATGGAGAGTGAAACATAAATCACATAAATCATATTGTCTTACCCAAGTCACTCTGCAAGGTGCAAAAATAAGGGGGGGGGGGGGGGGGGTAAAGGTTTTTGATGCATTTCAAAGCCTTCTTAGGATCTTCAAAACGGTGCTTTATCCCATCCGGCGATATGGCATCTTTATCTTCAGCACGTTCCTGGGAGCCATAAATGTGTAGATTTACTCGCCTTTCTCGGTCCTCATACTCAGTTAGTTTGGCGTCCAGCTTCTTGACCTCAGAAGCCGAAGCCGGGGGCGAATCACAGCGCTGCCTATCCACCTCCTCCAGCATATCCAGGTGAGCCTCCACGCTAGTCATCCTGGTTAGCATGTCGGCTAGCTTACCCTCAATTGCCTCGATAGCTCTTCTCATTTCTGACACGTCCTTGCGGACGTCTGCAAAGTGTTTGGCTTGGTCATTCAGGATTTTCAATTGGTCGTCTGATAGTTTCTGAAGAAGCGCATATATTTTAGCAGTGGAAATGGACTCATCTGCGTCCTTCAAAGCAGGCGATTCAGGAAAGGCCTGGTTAGCTTTTGAGCTAGCGGTAGCCCTAGTGCTTTGCTGTTGTTGAGGCGCATTTTCGTTTTTCTGGGAATTTGGCATATCGGTAGTGGGAGAAGCTTATAATCGGCAACTTGTGAGAGAAAAAACAATCTAATAGATTGCAAATGCCTATATATTCACACAAAGTATATACTAGTGGCGCCGCAGCCTCCAACCTAAGCAGCCATCTTGCTCGGCGTCATCACATGACTCCCCGTACATATGTATATTTGTATGTATGTGTATGTGTATGGATCAATCAATCAATCAATCAATCAATCAATTAATTTTATTTATAAAGCCCAATATCACAAATCACAATTTGCCTCACAGGGCTTTACAGCATACGACATCCCTCTGTCCTTATGACCCTCACAGCTGATCAGGAAAAACTCCCCATATATGAATGTGTGTGTGTGTGTGTATAGATATATATATATATGTTTATGGGGTGGGTGTATAGGGTGTTATGTGTTTATATGGATACTTGTATGTATATATGTAAATATATGAGTTTATACACTGAGTACTATAGTAGATCTATTTTCAGATCTATTTTTATATATTTACATATGAGCCCAAAGTGTTTGTTTCATGTTTCACATGTGCTTATTGTCTATACACAGTTAGATGTATTACACTGAGGACGTATGTATGTGTGTGCGTGTGTGTATACATATATATATGTATGTGTGTATGTATTTAAATGGATATATATAGGGTGGGTGTACAGAGTATTTAGATATTTATGCAGGTATGTATATAAGGTTGACACACACAGTACTGTGATGAATTTATGTCTATATGTGATTATTATCTATATGTAGTTATATTATACAGTATGTTTATATGATTTAGGTTCATAAGTATACATGTGATCATTATAATGTATACACATTTATACCATATAGTATCTTTATACGACTTATGTTTAGGTGTATATGTGCAATTATAATTATCTATATACAATTATATTATACAGTATTTTTATATGATTTAGGTTCATAAGTATACATGTGATCATTATAATGTATACACATTTATACCATATAGTATCTTTATGCGACCTATGTTTAGGTGTATATGTGCAATTATAATTATCTATATACAATTATATTATACAGTATTTTACATGAACCGACTCATGGATAGGATGATATTATAAGATTAAAACAGGGTGGTGGTAGAGGGGTGGGATTAAATAAGTTTGACTTCTTCCTACTCCTTTTTGAACATGTAAACGGCACTGACAGATCTAAGCTATTCAGTTTCCTTTTGTTTTTCTTTTTGTCTTGTTTTCTGTTTTGTTGTTGGGTTCTTTTTTCTTTTTTCTATTTTTAACTGTTTATATGTTCAAAATAAAGCAATCAATCAATCAGAGCAGATATTAAGAAGCTGCTGGAGACCAGCACTGCAGGGACTAAAAACCACAAGGTCATCCGCATACATAATATGGTTCACCAAAGTATTGCCTATCATACACCCAGTGTTACAGGTTTTCAGGCTAGTAGACAGATCATCAACATACAAATGACAAAGAACTGGTGAGAGGATTCCACCTTGTCTGACTCCATTCCTGACCCCAAAAGGGGCAGAGACACAATGACCCCATTTTACCTGCATTGACTGGTTGGCATACCCGTCACAATACATTTGGGGACCCCTCTGCGACTCATTCTGACAAATAACTTAAAATGACTGACCTGGTCAAAAGCTTCTGAAGCATCAATAAAACACATCAAAACTGATGAATTCTTAACTATGTAAGTATTGACAATTTCCTTTAGGGAATATATGGCCATGTCTGTGCCATGCTTAGCTTTGAAGCCAAACTGGTTATCAGTACAGGAAACAATTCTGTCCAGCAGGATGCTTTCAAAAACTTTAGACAATACACTGTCGAGGGCTATTGGTCTATGATTATCAGAGCAGCCAACTTTACCAGATTTGTCCTTAATCACCGGAACTAACAAGACAGAGATCATTGTATTCGGCAGAATCCATGAATCAAAAAAGCATTGAAGCAGATGGCAAGGAAAGGAGCTAACCTCATGCTGGCATATTTGATGTGCTCAGCAGTGATGACAGCGTTAGCCCCAATAGCACCAGCCCGGCGCGGCACATAATAGCGCATGTACAGCACATGTAGCCCCCTCCGTGCTGAGAGCAGAACCACCTGGCACAGCCCCCACATCAGCACGCACTACTGATCCATCCCTTGAGACGCGTCCGAGCGCCAAATCATCCAGGCCGGCGGCACCTCCACCCAGTGCCGTGGACACCTCCGGGCCATCCCCTGGAGCCAGGTCAGATGCTTCCAAAGCACACACTCGGAGGTTAATATCCGTTGTGACTTCTCGCAGATCCTCGCACACATCTACCTGCAGCTGCATTGAGCGCTTCATGGAGCAGACCTCAGAGGACAGCTGCTCCATTTTCCCCAAGTAAACACGAGACGTCCATGTTGGAGAAAGTTACCGGAGGTAGCTCGTCCAAGTAGTGAGAGACAAATCTGGGAGTATTCTCACCACACTCATTCATCACTTTGAGACAGCTTTTTATGTTGTTTAGTCCTTCCTTGTCCCTTTATGGGAGACAGTGTGCTGTGTAGTGGTACAGAGATCAAATAAAACGTTCTTGGATGAGTCTATCTACTCTGAATCAAAGGTGTTTGCGACCAGCAAAACAATCTCATCTTGACTCATTGTCTTCATTTTAACAGCAAGAAAGTTCAACAACTCATCCTCCACAATGACTCTGCCGTCATCTACAGTTCTGTAGATATCTGGTTTTAAACGAGAGTGGCTGAAAGCTTGAGACGCCGCACCTCTCAGTGCAGACTCCACCATGTTGGAGTCTTGTACTATACTAGTAAGTAAAGTAAGTAAGTAAACTTTTATTTATATAGCACCCTTCATAGTACACGTACACAGAGTGCTTTACAATACAAACAATAAGACCACAATTCAATCAGTCACAATAAACATGCAATCAAAATATTCTAGAAAACATACACACAGGCATATGGCAATGCAAGGACAGTGCATGTAGAAGCATGTAATAAAATACATAAATAAATAAAAATACCAATAGAACATGATCACATGGCACTGCAAAGCCAGAAGAAATAAGGTAGACAAACTGAGACAACAACAGAAAGCGGCAGATAAAACAGTGGATACAGCCTAACACTCAAAAGCTAGTCTGTACAGGTGAATCTTTAACTGACCCTTGAAACTATTTACTGACAGGGCAGATCTCTACTATAACGTTTTTAGACAAATCATGTGTGTTTTGAACAGTAATTTTAATAAGACTATATAAGTGTTAATAATAGCATTATAAACACGTTAATTGTTAGATTATAAGACATTTATAAGCACTTATAGGAAACTTGTTAACATTTTATAGACTGCTTAAGAACGTTAATAAAAGCCTTATGAGTTTCTTACAATTGTTTATAATAGCATTACAAAAACATTTATTGAGTTTAACTTACATATTATGTCATTGTTAAACCTTTACTAAGATTTTTTGTTGCTTTATTAAGATTAAAACAGCGGTAAGAGGAAAGGAGGAGGGCTGGCTGTGTTTGTGAATCCACCACCCTGCCCACCTTCACCCAGTATGTTTCCTGCCACACCAGAGACAATAAAACACTGGATTTATTTTATGCCAACAAGGAGGCATACCACTCATCCCCCCTGCCCCCCCCCCAACACCAAACCCTGGATTACTCCAGAGTTAAAAGCTCTCCTGAAGGAGAAGCGGAGAGCTTTTAACTCTGGAAACAAGGAGGAGCTGAAGGCCGTGCAGAAGGAGTTACGGAGAAACATCAGGCGGGGAAAGGAAGGATATAGAAAGAAGATGGAGGAACAGCTGCAGCAGAGCGACGTCAGCGGAGTCTGGAGAGGTCTGAAAACCATCTCAGGACACAAACAGCCAGACTCCCAGGCCAGAGGCGACCAGCAGTGGGTGAGTGATCTGAATCTGTTCTTCAATAGATTTGATCAGTCTGCCCCTGCCCTGGCCCAGACATCACGGCTGCAACCCCCCTCATCCTCACCTTCACCTCCCCCCCACCTACACTCCTGGCACACTGCTTCGACGACCCAGGATTGTGTATCGGACTTGGTTGTCTGCAGTACGGGGGCCCCGCAGGGGACGGTGCTGGCACTGTTCCTCTTCACCCTCTACACTGCAGACTTTTCATACGACACCCCACCTGTCATCTGCAGAAGTTCTCTGACGACTCTGCCATCGTCGGCCTCATCACAGATGGGGACGACAGGGAGTACAGAGAACTGAACCAGGACTTTGTGGACTGGTGCCTGAGGAACCACCTTCAGATCAACGCGGGGAAAACCAAAGAGCTGGTGGTGGATTTCTGCAGGCACAGACTCCTCCCCCCAACACCGGTGAACATCCAGGGAAAGGACATTGAGATGGTCACATCTTATAAGTACCTGGGTGTTCATCTTAACAATAAACTGGACTGGACTGATCACATAACAGCACTGTACAGGAAAGGCCAAAGCAGACTCTACCTGCTGAGGCGGCTCAGGTCTTTTGGAGTGCAGGGGGCGCTCCTGAAGACCTTCTTTGACACTGTGGTGGCATCAGCCATCTTTTACGGAGTAGTCTGCTGGGGCAGCAGCGTCTCGGCTGCAGATAGGAAGAGACTGGACAAGCTGATCAAGAAGGCCAGCTCTGTCCTGGGATGCTCTCTGGACTCTGTGCAGGTGGTGGGAGAAAGGAGTATGACAGCCAAGCTGTCATCTCTGAGGACTAATGACTCCCATCCTCTGCAGGAGGAGATAAAAGCTCTGGAGAGCTCCTTCAGCGATAGACTGATTCACCCAAAGTGTGTGAAGGAATGCTATCGCAGGTCCTTCCTGCCTGCTGCTGTCAGGCTACATAACCAGCACTGCTCACAGTAGACTGCACCATGGACACTTTAAGGACACTATGGACACTTTAGGGACACTATGGACACTTTATGGACACTTTATTGACACTATGGACACTTTATTGACACTTTATTGACACCATGGACACTTTAGGGACACTATGGACACTTTATGGACACTTTATTGACACTATGGACACTTTATTGACACTTTATTGACACTATGGACACTTTATGGACACTATGGACACTTTATGGACACTTTATTGACACTATGGACACTTTATTGACACTTTATTGACACTATGGACACTTTATGGACACTATGGACACTTTATGGACACTTTATTGACACTTTATTGACACTATGGACACTTTATGGACACTTTATTGACACTATGGACACTTTATTGACACTTTATTGACACTATGGACACTTTATGGACACTATGGACACTTTATGGACACTTTATTGACACTTTATTGACACTATGGACACTTTATGGACACTTTATTGACACTTTATTGACACTATGGACACTTTAGGGACACTATGGACACTTTATGGACACTTTATTGACACTATGGACACTTTATTGACACTTTATTGACACTATGGACACTATGGACACTTTATTGACACTTTATTGACACTATGGACACTTTAGGGACACTATGGACACTTTATTGACACTATGGACACTTTATTGACACTTTATTGACACTATGGACACTATGGACACTTTATTGACACTTTATTGACACCATGGACACTTTAGGGACACTATGGACACTTTATGGACACTTTATTGACACTATGGACACTTTATGGACACTTTATTGACACTATGGACACTTTAGGGACACTATGGACACTTTATGGACACTTTATTGACACTATGGACACTATGGACACTTTATTGACACTTTATTGACACTATGGACACTTTAGGGACACTATGGACACTTTATGGACACTTTATTGACACTATGGACACTTTATGGACACTTTATTGACACTATGGACACTTTATTGACACTTTATTGACACTATGGACACTTTATGGACACTTTATGGACACTTTATTGACACTTTATTGACACTATGGACACTTTATGGACACTTTATTGACACTTTATTGACACTATGGACACTTTATTGACACTTTATTGACACTTTATGGACACTTTATTGACACTTTATTGACACTATGGACACTTTATGGACACTTTATTGACACTTTATTGACACTTTATTGACACTATGGACACTTTATGGACACTTTATTGACACTTTATTGACACTATGGACACTTTATGGACACTTTATTGACACTATGGACACTTTATTGACACTTTATGGACACCACAGCTGTCTGCTGTTTTGCACATAGAATCACTTGCAATAGATGTGCTCCCTTTATCCACTGCTCATTTTCATTCACTGCTGCTCATTATTATCCACTTCCTATTATTTTTATTATTATTAATATTATTATTATTATTATTATTATTATTATTATTATTATTATTATTATTTATCGCTGACTCTTGTATTTTTGTACTTATTTGCATGCCTAGTTATTTAAGTTTTTAAGTTTAAATTTTGAAATCTTTAATCTGACTCTTTCCCCTTGACTGCTGTAACACTGGAATTTCTCAATTATGGGATCAGTAAAGGTGTATCTTATCTTATCTTATCTTATCAAGAGTTCAAAAACTTCCAGCACACACTAGAATATCAGGATTGACACAAAGTTTATTCAAAAATGTTTAACAACAAAAGGCTCCTTTTGTTGTTCTCATCGGGGTCTCGTCCTCATCGGGGTCTCAACCTGACTGCAGTTCGTCATCGTAACCAACTTGAGTGGGCAAATGCTCACATTCGATGGCGTCTGGCACGTTGGAGAGGTGTTCTCTTCACGGATGAATCCCGGTTTTCACTGTTCAGGGCAGATGGCAGACAGTGTGTGTGGCGTCGTGTGGGTGAGCGGTTTGCTGATGTCAGCGTTGTGGATCGAGTGGCCCATGGTGGCGGTGGGGTTATGGTACGGACAGGCGTATGTCTGTATGTCCTGGAAGAGGGATCCCTCCTCAGTTGCTCTTCCTGAGGTTAAAGGGTTTTTTTGGGGAGTTTTTCCTGATCAGCTGTGAGGGTCATAAGGACAGAGGGATGTCGTATGCTGTAAAGCCCTGTGAGGCAAATTGTGATTTGTGATGTTGGGCTTTATAAATAAAATTGAAATTGAAATTAAAATTGAAAATTGAATTGAAATTGTATGTTATGGACAACGAACACAGGTGCATTTTATTGATGGCATTTTGAATGCACAGAGATACGGTGACAAGATCCTGAGGCCCATTGTTGTGCCATTCATCCACGACCATCACCTCATGTTGCAGCATGATAATGCACGGCCCCATGTTGCAAGGATCTGTACACAGACCCCCCCAATAAAGCAAAACTGAACATTTCAGAGTGGCCTTTTGTTGTTCATGCTGTCTAATCAGCATCTTGATATGCCACACCTGTGAGGTGGGATGGATTATCTCGGCAAAGGAGAAGTGCTCACTAACACAGATTTAGACAGATTTGTGAACAATATTTGAGGGAAATGGTCTTTTGTGTTTATAGAAAATGTTTTAGATCTTTGAGTTCAGCTGATGAAAAATGGGAGCAAAAACAAGTGTTGCGTTTATATTTTTGTTCAGTATAGATCCCCAAACAGGTGCCCACACACAACACAGAGAAAGAGCCTGGCATAGCTTTAAGGAGCAAGTTTGGAGACAAAGAGGCAATCAAACCGAGCACATACTGTCTGACCATCTTTGTCTTGTTGAGTGGACTGAATAGCTGGGCACAAAGATGGTCCTCTTGGTAGGCTACTACATGATGTAGCTAAGATGTACAGAGTAGGCTAGAATGAAGGCCAGCAAACACGGTAGCTCCGTGTCTGAAAAGTGAAGCCAATGCAGAAGTGCCTTAAACCTGCATTCTTTCTAATGGCCAGCAGAAACTCCAAAGCCAAACTCGTGGCTTCAAAACGGGAGTCCACAAACCAATGGGTGATGTCACGGTAGTTACGTCCACTTTTTACAGTCTATGCTCGAAAGGAGTACTTGTGTAATTGTTTTGTGTTGTTTTTCTTTCTTTATTATTTTAAATAAATGCAATCCAGTCTTTCTTGAATGCACACTGGAATCAATGTGGGGCAGCATGCTATATAGGTTAAGTAGCCTGGCGAATACCTACAGACTGGCAGTGAGTCCAAAATAGTCCTTTTTTTCTTTGATTATTGTTTTTTTTATTATTATTATTAAAACCTACCTCAGTTTTTATGTTACAGTTGCACTTTTTTTGTGGATGTGATTACTGATGTTTTAAATCACATTTTCAGAATGTGTTTTACAATATATAAAGTACGTCAATGTTGAAAGTAAGTAGTAGTAATATGCTGTTATCAATGATACATCGCTCTAACAAACGAAACAATGAACAACAGGACAAACGTGTGTCAAAGAGCTCTGACTTCATTACTTTATTAATGTTAATTCATACAATCATTCATTTACACATCAGAGTTTTCTCATGCATGTGTGACATAAAAGCTGTTTTTCACCCACAGATGTAGAAACAAGAACATTAAGAGATTATTTCATAGGTGAACCAAATCTGAATCATAAAACATATCATTGTACAGTTTGACAGTGTAAATCAGTGAAAGCTCTGCAGAGAAAACAGAGGGAGAAGCTGCAGCAGTTAGTTAATCAAAGTATGTGACCACTCATTCAGTTTGATCAGTACTGATCAATATCCAGCAGAGAAAACATGTTGAACACCAGAGGCCTGCTGCTATGAAGCACGTTCACTGAGTCGAGCTGAATGTGGCTGCACTGTCTCTGAAGCCTGACCAACACAATGCAGCCGACACACAGTTATCTGGACACTTGTCTGAGAAACACCACAACCAGGGATTCCAACACATGTTTCAGGTGTGATGTGATTCCAGGTGTGACTCAGGCAAGTGACACCATAACTCAGTAAACCTGATCCTCACAGAAAGCCCCTCTGGTGACATCATCAGCCCCGACCAATCAGCTGCACTCGTTCCCTTTGATGAGGAAGAAGGTTCCAGCAGCCACACCGAGCAGACCGACAGTCAGACCCACTCCACAGAAAACTGCAGGTCCAACACTGGGCTGAGTCTTCTCCACATCTGGAGACAGAAAAGACAGAGACATGAAGCTTCACCTCCACATCTGGAGACAGACAAACATCTGGAGACAGAAACATCTGGAGACAGGGAAACATCTGGAGACAGAAAATACAGAGACATCTAGAGACAGAGACATCTGGAGACAGAGACATCTGGAGACAAACATCTGGAGACAGAAAAGACAGAGACATCTGGAGACAGAAAAGAGATATCTGGAGAAAGAGACATCTTGAGACGGAAAAATCTGGAGACAGAAAACACAGAGACATCTGGAGACAGAGAAGACAGACATCTGGAGACAGAGACATCTGGAGACAGAGAAATCTGGAGACAGAAAAGACAGACACATCTAGAGACAGAGACATCTGGAGACAGAAAAGACAGAGACATTTGGAGACAGAAAACACAGAAACATCTGGAGACAAAAAAAATACAAAAACATCTGGAGACAGAAGACACAAACATCTGGAGACAGAAAATACAGAAACATCTGGAGACAGAAGACACGGAAACATCTGGAGACAGAGACATCAGGAGACAGAAAATACAGAAACATCTGGAGACAGTAGACACAGAAATATCTGGAGACAGAGGACAAAGAAACATCTGGACACAGAGGAAATAGAAACATCTGGAGATAAAAGACACAGAAACATCTGGAGACAGAGGACACAGAAACATCTGGAGATAAAAGACACAGAAACATCTGGAGACAGAGGACACAGAAACATTTGGAGACAGAGGACACAGAAACATTTGGAGACAGAGGACACAGAAACATCTGGAGACAGAAAACACAGAGACATCTGGAGACAGAGAAGACAGACATCTGGAGACAGAGACATCTGGAGACAGAGAAATCTGGAGACAGAAAAGACAGACACATCTAGAGACAGAGACAACTGGAGACAGAAAAGACAGAGACATCTGGAGACAGAAAATACAGAAACATCTGGAGACAAAAAAAATACAAAAACATCTGGAGACAGAAGACACAGAAACATCTGGAGACAGAAAATACAGAAACATCTGGAGACAGAAGACACAGAAACATCTGGAGACAGAGACATCAGGAGACAGAAAATACAGAAACATCTGGAGACAGAGGACACAGAAATATTTGGAGACAGAGGACACAGAAATATCTGGAGACAGAAGACACAGAAACATTTGGAGACAGAGGACACAGAAATATTTGGAGACAGAGGACACAGAAACATCTGGAGACAGAAGACACAGAAACATTTGGAGACAGAGGACACAGAAACATCTGGAGACAGAAACATCTGGAGACAGGAGACAGAAACATCTAGGCACAGAAAATACAGAAACATCTGGAGACAGAAACATCTGGAGACAGGAGACACAGAAACATTTGGAGACAGAGGACACAGAAACATCTGGAGACAGAAGACACAGAAACATTTGGAGACAGAAGACACAGAAACATCTGGAGACAGAGGACACAGAAACATCTGGAGACAGAGGACACAGAAACATTTGGACACAAAAGACACAGAAACATTTGGACACAAAAGACACAGAAACATCTGGAGACAGAAGACACAGAAACATCTGGAGACAGATGTGTTTGTATCAATAAAGTTGTCTCACCCCAGATTCTGGTCAGTGGTTGGTCCAGGGTCTGATGTCCCACTGAACAGCTGTAGATGTCTCCCAGCTGTGGGACGAACTCCAGTCTGGAGAACTGGTTGAAGGATCCGTCCTTGTTGGGGAAGGGAACGTTGACGCTGGTTCCTTCAGTGACGTTCTTGTTGTTCTTCGTCCAGTAGAACGTCACAGGAGCAGGATAGAAACCAGTCACATGACAGATGAGGATGTTGTTCTCTCCCAGCTCCACGTTGTCTCTGGAGTAGATCATGGGACTGGACGGAGGATCTGAACAGAGACACAGCTCAGATTAATGTCTTGCATCAACTCTTGTTCCAGAGGACGGTAAAGTGAGAACAAGTACTATCAGTGAAAGTTAACTGATGTAAAGAACAGATTTACACAGGAGTAATTCTAACATCAGGGTTGGTGTTGCAGACAACTAGTTTCATATAACCTTCTTCACTCAACACATCACATGAAAAATAAAGTTTTTCCACACTAAAATTTAAAAGTTCCCAAAAAATGTTTCTTGGTGCAACGTCAGGTGTTTATCAGGCAGCATCCAGGCTGTTCACAGACAGAGAATGTCAGCTGAGTCATCGATCACAAATAGTTTATTTGGCACCACTGGGAGACAAATAATCAAAGAGAGGGTATAAAAAGACAAATTGTATGTGGTATTTTTTATCAGCAGGGATCAAGATTTGCAGACTCTGTGGGATAGTTTAAGAACAGCAGAGAAAATATTTTTAAGATGTAAAAATCATAATTTGAAGAAAGGTCTGAAGAATTTAAGAAACGGCAAACCGAATTTGATAAAAAGGTACGAACTGTGAAACAAAAATTTAACAGAGGTCTCTCACTGCATATTGATCATATACAAACTCATAATCCTCAACAGTTTTGGAATGAAATTAATAGATGAGGTCCCAGAAAATCAAGGGAAATACCCGTGGAAGTAAAACTAGAGAATGGTGAATGTAGCTCTGTCTTGGACGTTGTCTTACAAAAATGGGAAAAAGATTTTGCAGATCTGTTTTGTAGCTGTGACAATTCATTCAGTGATTCTTTCTTGGGGGAAATCACCTGTTTGAAAGAAACTATGGAAACTGAAATGAATTATGAAGAAAATAATTGTAATGGGTTCCTGAATGTTTTCTGTTGAAGAGGTAAAAAATGTCATAGATAAATGTAAACTGAAAAAAGCTGCAGGAGTTGATGACATTTCCTATGAAGTACTAAAGTCACCAAGAATGTTTAATGTACTATTTGAGTTATTTCAGTCTAGCTTTGATAGCAGCATTATTCCTACACAGTGGCACAAGAGTGTTAATAAACCTGTCCCTAAATCTTCATGATGAAAAATGATCCCAGGTTACCACTCAGCTATAAGGCTATACGTCTCATTAGCTGTGTATATAAATTGTACTCTATAGCTTGTTAATTGCAGACTTGTAGAGCACCTTGAGAGGACTGGTTTGCTTGTGGATGAACAAAATGAATTTAGAAAAGATAGAGCATGAATCAACCATATATATGTAGTCTCTTCCATCACACGAGACAGAATCAAGGAGAATACGTCCAATTTTGTTTTTTTATTGATTTTAAAAAGGGTCAACAGGGAACTTCTTCAATATAGGTTGTTAACTTCTGGTGTCAGTGGAAAGTTTTATTATTCCATTAAGTCTCTTTATCAAGCACCTATTGCCTGTGCTCATGTCAGCGAGTACACAACAACATTCTGGTGTGAAACAAGGAGATGTTTTGTCTCCAACACTGTTTTCCATTTACATAAATGATCTAGCTCTTCAAATGAAAGCATCAAATTTGGGAGTCAAAGTAGATGATCAGATTGTGGGCATATTATTATATCCAGACGATGTAGTGTTGCTTGCAGAACAGAAACATGATCTGCAGATTATGTTGAATATTGTTGCTGATTGGTGCTGGAAATGGAGACTAGTGGTAAATCAAGACAAAACTCAAATAGTACATTTCAGACATAAATTAGTGGAGAGAAGCCCAGTTGGTTTCACTCTTGGTTCGGTAGCGCTGACATACACCGACCAATATAAATATCTGGGCTCGACACTGGATGAGCATTTGACACTTAAAGAAGCAGTCAGTGTTTTAGCTCAGTCTGCAGGTAGAGCATTGGGATCTGTAATCAACAAAGTTAAGCACTGTGGTACTTTGGGATTTCATACTCACACACAGCTTTACAATTATTGTGTGTGTCCTGTGTCAGATTATGCTTCTGGTGTTTGGGGGTTCCTTGAATATAAAAGTTGTAACACTGTGCACTATAAATCCTTTTTTGGAGTTTATAAACTTAACTTCCTTTTATGTTTATTTCTTTGAGTTGGACGATTATGAAAAGCTCGACAATACCAACAAGTGTTTAAAACTGTCCAACATCATTACAGAGTGTTAAACTGATGACAGTAACTGAAACCTCCTCAGTGTGCTGAGGCTTAATGATGATCACATGAGGACACTTGTTAGTCTGGTCCAGTGACTGAGAGGAAGGACTCTGTCACTGTGGGATCCTTCCTTGGGAGGTTACATCTTCAAATGTCTAGTTTTGTCTGACTAACGGTCCAAAACCCAAAGATATTCAGATTATCATTATGTTCAACAAAGAAAAGCAAAAACTACCATTTCATTTGTTTGTTAAGTCATGTGACCGTGGTGTAGTTTGTTTATGGCCTGGTTGTGACGTTAAGTCCTGTGACCGTGGTGTAGTTTGTTTACGGCCTGGTTGTGACGTTAAGTCGTGTGACCGTGGTGTAGTTTGTTTATGGCGTGGTTGTGGCGTTAAGTCATGTGACCGTGGTGTAGTTTGTTTATGGCCTGGTTGTGACGTTAAGTCATGTGACCGTGGTGTAGTTTGTTTACGGCCTGGTTGTGACGTTAAGTCGTGTGACCGTGGTGTAGTTTGTTTATGGCGTGGTTGTGACGTTAAGTCATGTGACCGTGGTGTAGTTTCTTTATGGCCTGGTTGTGGCGGTCACGTTAAAGTCATGTGACCGTGGTGTAGCTTGTTTACGGCCTGTTTGTGACATTAAGTCGTGTGACCGTGGTGTAGTTTGTTTACAGCCTGGTTGTGGTGGTGACGTTAAGTCGTGTGACCGTGATGTAGTTTGTTAAGGGCCTGGTTGTAGCGGTCACGTTAAGTCATGTGACCATAGTGTAGTTCGTTTACAGCCTGGTTGTGGTGGTGACGTTAAGTCGTGTGACCGTGGTGTAGTTTGTTAAGGGCCTGGTTGTGGCGGTCACGTTAAGTCACGTGACCGTGGTGTAGTTTGTTTACAGCCTGGTTGTGGCGGTGACGTTAAGTCACGTGACCGTGGTGTAGTTTGTTAAGGGCCTGGTTGTGGCGGTCACGTTAAGTCACGTGACCGTGGTGTAGTTTGTTTACGGCCTGGTTGTGGTGGTGACGTTAAGTCACGTGACCGTGGTGTAGTTTGTTTACGGCCTGGTTGTGGCGGTGACGTTAAGTCGTGTGACCGTGGTGTAGTTCGTTTACGGCCTGGTTGTGGTGGTGACGTTAAGTCATGTGACCGTGGTATAGTTTGTTTACAGCCTGGTTGTGGTGGTGACATTAAGTCGTGTGACTGTGGTGTAGTTTGTTAACGGCCTGGTTGTGGCGGTCACGTTAAGTCATGTGACGGTGGTGTAGTTCGTTTACAGCCTGGTTGTGGTGGTGACGTTACGTCGTGTGACCGTGGTGTAGCTTGTTTACGGCCTGTTTGTGACATTAAGTCGTGTGACTGTGGTGTAGTTTGTTAATGGCCTGGTTGTGGCGGTGACATTAAGTCGTGTGACCGTGGTGTAGCTTGTTTACGGCCTGGTTGTGGCGGTCACGTTAAGTCGTGTGACCATGGTGTAGTTTGTTTACAGCCTGGTTGTGGTGGTGACGTTAAGTCATGTGACGGTGGTGTAGTTCGTTTACGGCCTGGTTGTGGCGGTGACATTAAGTTGTGTGACCGTGGTGTAGCTTGTTTACGGCCTGGTTGTGGCGGTCACGTTAAGTCGTGTGACCATGGTGTAGTTTGTTTACAGCCTGGTTGTGGTGGTGACGTTAAGTCGTGTGACCGTGATGTAGTTTGTGTACGGCCTGGTTGTGGCGGTGACGTTAAGTCATGTGACCGTAGTGTAGTTTGTTTTCTGCCTGGTTGTGGCGGTGACGTTAAGTCGTGTGACCGTGGTGTAGTTTGTGTACGGCCTGGTTGTGGTGGTGACGTTAAGTCGTGTGACCGTGGTGTAGTTTGTTTACGGCCTGGTTGTGGCGGTGACGTTAAGTCGTGTGACCGTGGTGTAGTTTGTTTACGGCCTGGTTGTGGTGGTGACGTTAAGTCATGTGACCGTGGTGTAGTTCGTTTACAGCCTGTTTGTGACATTAAGTTGTGTGACCGTGGTGTAGCTTGTTTACAGCCTGTTTGTGACGTTAAGTCGTGTGACCGTGGTGTAGTTTGTTAATGGCCTGGTTGTGGCGGTGACGTTAAGTCGTGTGACTGTGGTGTAGTTTGTTAACGGCCTGGTTGTGGCGGTCACGTTAAGTCATGTGACGGTGGTGTAGTTCGTTTACAGCCTGGTTGTGGTGGTGACGTTACGTCGTGTGACCGTGGTGTAGCTTGTTTACGGCCTGTTTGTGACATTAAGTCGTGTGACTGTGGTGTAGTTTGTTAATGGCCTGGTTGTGGCGGTGACATTAAGTCGTGTGACCGTGGTGTAGCTTGTTTACGGCCTGGTTGTGGCGGTCACGTTAAGTCGTGTGACCATGGTGTAGTTTGTTTACAGCCTGGTTGTGGCGGTGACGTTAAGTCGTGTGACCGTGGTGTAGTTTGTGTACGGCCTGGTTGTGGTGGTGACGTTAAGTCGTGTGACCGTGGTGTAGTTTGTTTACGGCCTGGTTGTGGCGGTGACGTTAAGTCGTGTGACCGTAGTGTAGTTTGTTTTCTGCCTGGTTGTGGTGGTGACGTTAAGTCATGTGACCGTGGTGTAGTTTGTTTTCTGCCTGGTTGTGGTGGTGACGTTAAGTCATGTGACCGTGGTGTAGTTTGTTTACGGCCTGGCTGTGGTGGTGACGTTAAGTCGTGTGACCGTAGTGTAGTTTGTTTACGGCCTGGTTGTGGCGGTGATGTTAAGTCATGTGACCGTGGTGTAGTTTGTTTACAGCCTGGTTGTGGCAGTCACGTTAAGTCATGTGACCGTAGTGTAGTTTGTTTATGGCCTGGTTGTGGCGGTGACGTTAAGTCGTGTGACCATAGTGTAGTTTGTTTACGGCCTGGTTGTGGCAGTGACGTTAAGTCGTGTGACCGTGGTGTAGTTTGTTTACGGCCTGGTTGTGGTGGTGACGTTAAGTCATGTGACCGTGGTGTAGTTCGTTTACAGCCTGTTTGTGACATTAAGTTGTGTGACCGTGGTGTAGCTTGTTTACAGCCTGTTTGTGACGTTAAGTCGTGTGACCGTGGTGTAGTTTGTTAATGGCCTGGTTGTGGCGGTGACGTTAAGTCGTGTGACCGTAGTGTAGTTTGTTTACGGCCTGGTCGTGGCGGTCACGTTAAGTCATGTGACTATAGTGTAGTTTGTTTACAGCCTGGTTGTGGTGGTCACGTTAAGTCGTGTGACCGTGGTGTAGTTTGTTTACGGCCTGTTTGTGACATTAAGTTGTGTGACCGTGGTGTAGCTTGTTTACAGCCTGTTTGTGACGTTAAGTCGTGTGACCGTGGTGTAGTTTGTTTACGGCCTGGTTGTGGCGGTGACGTTAAGTCGTGTGACCGTAGTGTAGTTTGTTTACGGCCTGGTCGTGGCGGTCACGTTAAGTCATGTGACTATAGTGTAGTTTGTTTACAGCCTGGTTGTGGCGGTCACGTTAAGTCATGGGACTATAGTGTAGTTTGTTTACAGCCTGGTTGTGGCGGTCACGTTAAGTCGTGTGACCGTGGTGTAGTTTGTTTACAGCCTGGTTGTGGTGGTGACGTTAAGTCGTGTGACCGTGGTGTAGTTTGTTTACGGCCTGGTTGTGGTGGTGACGTTAAGTCGTGTGACCATAGTGTAGTTTGTTTACGGCCTGGTTGTGGCGGTGACGTTAAGTCGTGTGACCGTGGTGTAGTTTGTGTACGGCCTGGCTGTGGTGGTGACGTTAAGTCGTGTGACCGTGGTGTAGTTTGTTTTCTGCCTGGTTGTGGTGGTGACGTTAAGTCATGTGACCGTGGTGTAGTTTGTTTTCTGCCTGGTTGTGGTGGTGACGTTAAGTCATGTGACCGTGGTGTAGTTTGTTTACGGCCTGGCTGTGGTGGTGACGTTAAGTCGTGTGACCGTAGTGTAGTTTGTTTACGGCCTGGTTGTGGCGGTGATGTTAAGTCATGTGACCGTGGTGTAGTTTGTTCACAGCCTGGTTGTGGCAGTCACGTTAAGTCATGTGACCGTAGTGTAGTTTGTTTACGGCCTGGTTGTGGCGGTGACGTTAAGTCGTGTGACCATAGTGTAGTTTGTTTACGGCCTGGTTGTGACGGTGACGTTAAGTTGTGTGACCGTGGTGTAGTTTGTTTACGGCCTGGTTGTGGTGGTGACGTTAAGTCGTGTGACCGTGGTGTAGTTTGTTTACGGCCTGGTTGTGGCGGTGACATTAAGTCGTGTGACCGTGGTGTAGTTTGTGTACGGCCTGGCTGTGGTGGTGACGTTAAGTCGTGTGACCGTGGTGTAGTTTGTTTTCTGCCTGGTTGTGGTGGTGACGTTAAGTCATGTGACCGTGGTGTAGTTTGTTTTCTGCCTGGTTGTGGTGGTGACGTTAAGTCATGTGACCGTGGTGTAGTTTGTTTACGGCCTGGCTGTGGTGGTGACGTTAAGTCGTGTGACCGTAGTGTAGTTTGTTTACGGCCTGGTTGTGGCGGTGATGTTAAGTCATGTGACCGTGGTGTAGTTTGTTCACAGCCTGGTTGTGGCAGTCACGTTAAGTCATGTGACCGTAGTGTAGTTTGTTTACGGCCTGGTTGTGGCGGTGACGTTAAGTCGTGTGACCGTGGTGTAGTTTGTTTACGGCCTGGTTGTGGTGGTGACGTTAAGTCATGTGACCGTGGTGTAGTTCGTTTACAGCCTGGTTGTGGTGGTGGCGTTAAGTCGTGTGACCGTGGTGTAGTTCGTTTACGGCCTGTTTGTGACATTAAGTTGTGTGACCGTGGTGTAGCTTGTTTACAGCCTGTTTGTGACGTTAAGTCGTGTGACCGTGGTGTAGTTTGTTAATGGCCTGGTTGTGGCGGTGACGTTAAGTTGTGTGACCGTAGTGTAGTTTGTTTACGGCCTGGTCGTGGCGGTCACGTTAAGTCATGTGACTATAGTGTAGTTTGTTTACAGCCTGGTTGTGGCGGTCACGTTAAGTCATGTGACCATAGTGTAGTTTGTTTACGGCCTGGTTGTGGCGGTGACGTTAAGTGGTGTGACCGTGGTGTAGTTTGTTTACGGCCTGGTTGTGGTGGTGACGTTAAGTCGTGTGACCGTGGTGTAGTTTGTTTACGGCCTGGTTGTGGCGGTGACGTTAAGTCATGTGACCGTGGTGTAGTTTGTTTACAGCCTGGCTGTGGTGGTGACGTTAAGTCGTGTGACCGTGGTGTAGTTTGTTTACGGCCTGGTTGTGGCGGTGACGTTAAGTCGTGTGACCATAGTGTAGTTTGTTTACGGCCTGGTTGTGGCGGTGACGTTAAGTCGTGTGACCGTGGTGTAGTTTGTTTACGGCCTGGTTGTGGTGGTGACGTTAAGTCATGTGACCGTGGTGTAGTTCGTTTACAGCCTGGTTGTGGTGGTGACGTTAAGTCGTGTGACTGTGGTGTAGTTTGTTTACGGCCTGTTTGTGACATTAAGTTGTGTGACCGTGGTGTAGCTTGTTTACAGCCTGTTTGTGACGTTAAGTCGTGTGACCGTGGTGTAGTTTGTTAATGGCCTGGTTGTGGCGGTGACGTTAAGTCGTGTGACCGTAGTGTAGTTTGTTTACGGCCTGGTCGTGGCGGTCACGTTAAGTCATGTGACTATAGTGTAGTTTGTTTACAGCCTGGTTGTGGCGGTCACGTTAAGTCATGTGACCGTAGTGTAGTTTGTTTACGGCCTGGTTCTGGCGGTGACGTTAAGTCATGTGACCGTGGTGTAGTTTGTTTACCACCTGGTTGTGGTGGTGACGTTAAGTCACGTGACCGTGGTGTAGTTTGTTTACGGCCTGGTTGTGGCGGTCACGTTAAGTCATGGGACTGTGGTGTAGTTTGTTTACGGCCTGGTTGTGACGTTAAGTCGTGTGACCGTGGTGTACCTTGTTTACGGCCTGGTTGTGGCGGTCAAGTTAAGTCATGGGACCGTAGTGTAGTTTGTTTACAGCCTGGTTGTGGTGCTGATTAGCTCTGCCACCATCTGTTCTTTTGTTGGTACTTTCACACATTTTGGTTTAATTCATGATCACCCCGCAGCCTCTCATCTGCGTTGTGTACCGGAGTTGAACTGCTACACACACACACACACACAGTGAACAGCTGAGCAGCTGAGGTGGAAACAAAATGAAGATAACAAACAAATGATTTGAGCTGATGGCAGATACAGTCGTTACTGTCAGTGACATTAACTCTTACAGAGAAAGACACCAATAACAACACAGAGGACAGGAGGACAGAGGACAGAATATTATTCATATAGTAACGTTGTTGTAGTTAAAGACACCAATAACAACATGTAAACATGTAGACAGTGATGTTCAATAGGCTCCGCCCACAGTCTCTCATCCACCGTCACTAACATGATGTTATATATCCTAGGATAGAGGACAGAGGACAGGGGGACAGGAGGACAGAGGAAAGGAGGACAGAGGACAGGAGGACAGAGGACAGAGGACAGGCGGACAGAGGACAGGAGGACAGAGAACAGGAGGACAGAGGACAGGAGGACAGAGGACAGAATATTATTCATATAGTAACGTTGTTGTAGTTAAAGACACCAATAACAACATGTAAACATGTAGACAGTGATGTTCAATAGGCTCCGCCCACAGTCTCTCATCCACCGTCACTAACGTGATGTTATATATCCTAGGATAGAGGACAGAGGACAGGGGGACAGGAGGACAGAGGACAGGAGGACAGAGGACAGGAGGACAGAGAACAGGAGGACAGAGGACAGGAGGACAGAGGACAGAGGACAGGAGGACAGAGGACAGGAGGACAGAGGACAGAATATTATTCATATAGTCACATTGCTGTAGTTAAAATGACTGTGGCTGCTCTGGAAACATTTAGTTATATTCAAAATATTCACTTATCCTGGACAGAGGACAGAGGACAGGAGGACAGAGGACAGAGGACAGGCGGACAGAGGACAGGGGGACAGGAGGACAGAGGATAGGAGGGCAGGAGGACAGAGGATAGGAGGACAGGAGGACAGAGGACAGAATATTATTCATATAGTAACATTGTTGTAGTTAAAATGACTGTGTTTGCTCTGGAAACATTTAGTTATATTCAAAATATTCAGTTATCCTGGACAGAGGACAGAGGACAGGAGGACAGAGGACAGGCGGACAGAGGACAGAGGACAGGGGGACAGAGAACAGAGGACAGGCGGACAGAGGACAGAGGACAGGGGGACAGGAGGACAGAGGATAGGAGGGCAGGAGGACAGAGGATAGGAGGACAGGAGGACAGAGGACAGAATATTATTCATATAGTAACGTTGCTGTAGTTAAAATGACTGTGGCCGCTCTGGAAACATTTAGTTATATTCAAAATATTCAGTTATCCTGGACAGAGGACAGAGGACAGGAGGACAGAGGACAGAGGACAGGCGGACAGAGGACAGAGGACAGGAGGACAGAGAACAGGAGGACAGAGGACAGGAGGACAGAGGACAGAATATTATTCATATAGTAACATTGTTGTAGTTAAAATGACTGTGGCTGCTCTGGAAACATTTAGTTATATTCAAAATATTCAGTTATCCTGGACAGGCGGACAGAGGACAGAGGACAGGAGGACAGAGGACAGAATATTATTCATATAGTAACGTTGCTGTAGTTAAAATGACTGTGGCCGCTCTGGAAACATTTAGTTATATTCAAAACATTCAGTTATCCTGGACAGAGGACAGAGGACAGGAGGACAGAGGACAGAGGACAGGCGGACAGAGGACAGAGGACAGGAGGACAGAGAACAGGAGGACAGAGGACAGGAGGACAGAGGACAGAATATTATTCATATAGTAACGTTGCTGTAGTTAAAATGACTGTGGCTGCTCTGGAAACATTTAGTTATATTCAAAATATTCACTTATCCTGGATAGAGGACAGAGGACAGGAGGACAGAGGA
Organism: Epinephelus malabaricus; assembly: GCA_037127435.1. Classification (NCBI taxonomy): domain Eukaryota; kingdom Metazoa; phylum Chordata; class Actinopteri; order Perciformes; family Serranidae; genus Epinephelus; species Epinephelus malabaricus. The sequence continues at coordinate 523,433 of JANUFT010000363.1, forward strand.
CAGAGGACAGGCGGATAGAGGACAGGAGGACAGAGAACAGGAGGACAGAGGACAGGAGGACAGAGGACAGAATATTATTCATATAGTAACATTGTTGTAGTTAAAATGACTGTGGCTGCTCTGGAAACATTTAGTTATATTCAAAATATTCAGTTATCCTGGACAGGCGGACAGAGGACAGGAGGACAGGAGGACAGAGGACAGGAGGACAGAGGACAGAATATTATTCATATAGTGACGTTGCTGTAGTTAAAATGACTGTGGCTGCTCTGGAAACATTTAGTTATATTCAAAATATTAAGTTATCCTGGACAGAGGACAGAGGACAGGAGGACAGAGGACAGGCGGACAGAGGACAGGAGGACAGGAGGACAGAGGACAGGCGGACAGAGAACAGGAGGACAGGAGGACAGAGGACAGAGGACAGAATATTATTCATATAGTAACGTTGCTGTAGTTAAAATGACTGTGGCTGCTCTGGAAACATTTAGTTATATTCAAAATATTCAGTTATCCTGGACAGAGGACAGAGGACAGGAGGACAGAGGACAGGCGGACAGAGGACAGGAGGACAGGAGGACAGAGGACAGGCGGACAGAGAACAGGAGGACAGGAGGACAGAGGACAGAGGACAGAATATTATTCATATAGTAACGTTGCTGTAGTTAAAATGACTGTGGCTGCTCTGGAAACATTTAGTTATATTCAAAATATTAAGTTATCCTGGACAGAGGACAGAGGACAGGAGGACAGAGGACAGGAGGACAGAGGACAGAGGACAAAATATTCAGTTTTCCTGTTCTGACTTTTTTCTTTTGAAATTAATATATTTTATAAAAAACAATTCTTAACAGATGAAATCAACCACCCACTGAGCAACAGACGGATATTAGACGTCTAGTTATTTTTTAGACCTAATTTCAACCGTCTAAATTCCGTCTATTTTTAGACGTAATTTAGACGTTGCACTTTAATCCAGTATTCGATAACTATCAATTAAAAAAACAACTGTAAGGTGCATAACTGATCTCCAAATACTTAACTAAAATAATAATGATAGCCGTTGAGCGATATACAGTATAGTATAGATATAGTTGAGATTTAGACGTCTAAATCTCTACTGCATTTCAACGTCTAGATATAGACCGTATCTAGACAATCCATTAATCCATTATTCAGTAGTTGTTTATTTAAAATAATAACTGCACGTTGCAGAACTGATCTCTAAACATTGGACTAAAATCATTTTAATAGCCATAATCGTTATAAGGTGTAGTTTAGATGTAGACGTCTAATATCACGCATTTCAACGTCTATAATTAGACCATGTTTTGTAATTATATATTTTTTTATTTTAATATTAGGAGAGAAAAAAACAAACAACAATAATCTGATGGAATAGCCTTCTCTTTCTATGTGCAGTGCCCATGTACAGCTGTGGAAGGCAGCAATTGCTTTTTCGTGGGTCGAGCTCATTGTTGTAGCATTGTAGCCTTGTTTACACCGTAGCGTGACCGGCTGGGTCCTGCTGAGCACTCGACAACAAAGTTGGTCGGTGAAATTCCATTCGATTATTAAATATCGGGGGGGGGTTTTCTCCGTCTCGGTAACGCTGGCTGCCGCCATGTTGCCTGTGCTGTTGACAAAAATGCAGTCACCTTATTATGGGGTGCCGTTTGTAAAGTGTCTCACGCTGAAAATAACATCAACATTTTGCCACATTTAGCTTCAAACAATGTTTAAAAAAGCATTGTGAATTTTTTAACGTCACCTTTTACCACATTTACAGCAATATTTGTTAACTTAGAAATATATTAAATAGTTAAATCTAAATATTAAATGTGGCACCTAAATGTTAAATGTTAAATCTAAATATTAAATCTAAATCTAAATCTAAATCTAAATGTTAAATCTAAATATTAAATATAAATATAAATATAAATGTTAAATCTAAATGCTAAATATAAATATAAATATAAATATAAATATAAATGTTAAATCTAAATGTTCTGGGTGAAACTAAATATTTAGCTAATATGCAAATTCACACTGCCGGTCATCGGAAGTACCAAAATAAAAGCTCGAGATGGTCAGACTGTGTTTATAGAATCAAATAACGAATTAAAACCAACTTATCGGGGGAAATGGACACCTGAACATACATTAGCGTGATAATAACTACCTAAAATAACAAGAAACGTGTTTGGAGAAATTTTATTAGATGTGTACTTTGAGTTGTTAGTGTCCCTTCGTAGGGAATCACCTTGTTGTTTACAAATACTTCCGGGTAGAAAACCAGCGGAGTTTAGCTACATATATATGAATATCTCACATTTTTCACGTCACTATATCACCGTTTAGACTAATCTGGTGTTTGTAAAGTCTATAAACACAATGATTGAACAAACATTACTATCACGTTCTGAAATTAATAACATGGTTATCGTAGATTAGCGGGGCTAACCGTTAGCTGTTAGCCCCGTTAGCGGTGTTTGTAATGACTCACTAACTCTAAACGGTCCGTGAAAAAAAAATATTTTTTTTCAGCGGATGTCTTAGTTACATGATTGAGCTAACTGGAGTAGTTTCATGTCGTATCCGACAACGGGAGGCTTTTAACAGATGACGTCCTGATAGCTTTGCTGCTGCTGTTAGCTGTCCCTGTCAGCTGCAGCCACTGATGCTTTCTAGACATCATGATTTCCCAAAACTGAATAAATACCACACATAGCAACACAAAACTGCTTTGCTAGCTCAATCATGTTGTAACTAAGATATCTGCTGGAAAAAATATTTTTTTCACGGACCGTTTAATGAGTTAATGAGTCATTACAGACACTGCTAACGGGGCTAAGAGCTAACGGTTGTTATCTTAGCTTAGGTTGTTAATCCCTACGAAGGGACACTAACAACTCAAAGTACACGTCAAATAAAATTTCTCCAAACACGTTTCTTGTTATTTTAGGTAGTTATTATCACGCTAATGTATGTTCAAGTGTTCATTTCCCCCGATAAGTTGGTTTTAATTCGTTATTTGATTCTATAAACACAGTCTGACCATCTCGAGCTTTTATTTTGGTACTTCCGGTGACCGGCAGTGTGAATTTGCATATTAGCTAAATATTTAGTTTCACCCAGAACATTTAGATTTAGATTTAATATTTAGATTTAACATTTATATTTATATTTATATTTAGCATTTAGATTTAACATTTAGATTTAGATTTAGATTTAATATTTAGATTTAACATTTAGATTTAGATTTAGATTTAGATTTAGCATTTAGATTTAGATTTAGATTTAATATTTAGATTTAGATTTAGCATTTAGATTTTAACATTTAGATTTAGATTTAGATTTAATATTTAGATTTAACATTTAACATTTAGGTGCCACATTTAATATTTAGATTTAACTATTTAATATATTTCTAAGTTAACAAATATTGCTGTAAATGTGGTAAAAGGTGACGTTAAAAAATTCACACTTTTTTAAACATTGTTTGAAGCTAAATGTGGCAAAATGTTGATGTTATTTTCAGCGTGAGACACTTTACAAACGGCACCCCATACCTTATTGGTGTATCACGGTCACGTGACGCACCGTGCAACCACTTCCGGGAAAAATCTTATTCCGCTCAGAGCGAAGTAGTCCGTGATAAAAGTTAGCTGCATGGCCGCAAGGCCGCGAGATCAGCGACGAAAAAAAAATTTGGTAGCTCTGCAAGACCCCTGCTTTACACCCGTATGGAGATCGTACGACCATAACATGAAAACGGCTTCACCTTGTAGACTGCGCAACTTCCGGCTGAAGAATACTTGTGCACATTGACTCGACTCGACTTTGTGTCCGTCGGACTGAAAGACCGTCGAAGTTCGTCGATGAAGCTTTCTGCGAAAAAGAGGTGGGTGCTGAAGGACATATTATAGAAAAACTGTTTAGTTTTAATAACAGATGTCTGTTGGAGCCAAGGTTAAAAGCTTCTAGTTAGGTTAATTTCCAAACATTTTACTATTTAACTTCGAAAATGAAGTATATTTTGATGCCAATACTTCATTACTTTTACTCAAGTAATATTTTGAATACAGGCCTGTAGTTGTAAGAGATTATTTTATGTTGTGATATTGATTCTTTGAGTGTGTGGCACATTATAACTTGGAGATATTTTTCCTTTCATTGTGACCCAGAATGTAACACAAGATTAATTAGTATCAATGGGAATTCATTTTGAGGTAATGGAGCCCAATTCCATGTGATTAGGCCAAAATACATGAATATCAGTAAAATAAAAAGTTAATTAAGCACTTATGGCCCAATTAAAATACAGGTACATGTATGTGGCACATGATTACTTGCAGATCGGGTATTGGAGCTACTATACAGTTCTGGGGGTAAATGTTTACCATTGTGTAAAGTGTTTAATACATATTATGTATTCATACAAAGACATTGAGCTATGATAGCATAAGGAATACATCAGATGCTGAGGTTATCTACTTACATTAAAATACTGAGTATCTTCTCAAAGTTGTCTAATAGATCCCAGCATTAAAGAATACAAAAAGCAATATTATTATTACATAATTGCATTGCCAGCAAAAATATAATGAAAATGCAGGCCAACATCATTATGAAAATACCCTTTTAAAGCTCTAAGATGATAACTTGATGTCACACTCCCTCCTCAGCTCTGCTCAGCCCTAGCTCATGATAAGAGAGTATGTTTTTCCAATACCTGATCCTTTAACTACAGAAGCTATTGATAAGCCACACGGTACATATGTGCTGGGTTGGTCAACCAAATTATAATATTCATCCTTATTCTTTTTCCTCCACGGCAGCACCATTGCATCTTTCTGCTTGCTGCTTCATTGAATATCTCTTCACTTACTCCCTTCCAGACTGTATATTTTGTTTTAAGGAGTAGTTCACCCCCCAAATGACTTTTTCTATTGATTACTCATGCCATGGAGACTTGGGTTCAATTATATTGTTTTTTTTTTTTTTCACGTTCCAAAGACAATCAAATGATTGTCTAAATATATCCCCATTGATTCTGGATGTTTAGGTCCCCATCCGGAATCACTTGATGTAAATTTACTCTAAACAATTTTTACAGTAGTACATTAAGAAAATCGAATAAGTTATGCCATATTGGTCGTTATCTTCTGAAAAATATTTCAAATTAGCGTTCAATACTGATCTTTTTTCCTTGTGTTTTCTTTCCAGCCAAATTGAGTATGGCCTCTAATTATTTGAAAGATTGCCTTAGAAAACGAGCTAGGATAGGTGATTTCTTAGATGATTTTGCCAGTGATGAAGATGTGTCACAGGAGGACACACAAGAGGAGGGTGGGGCAGGTCAATCTGGCCAGCCACCGGATGAGACCTTAGGAACTACATCATTTGAAGCACAGCATTTGGAGGACACACAAGAGGGTAGGGCAAGTCAATCTGCCCAGCTAACAGATGAGACCTTAGGAACTACATCTTTCGATACAACCATGGAAGAAGAGCCTGATACACAGGAGGACTATGGTTATAGGGAATACCCAGACACAAGTGACGAAGAAACCGAGCTTGTTGACTTAGAATCCCAAACCGAAGAGGAACTGTCGAGCCTAATTCTACTGCAGAGACTGGATCACTTAATTGGCCTAAATGGTTCTGCACTAAGCTGGTTTAAATCTTATTTATCTGATCGTTTTCAATTTGTTGACGTTCGTAATGAATCATCCTTACGTACCAAAGTTTGTTTTGGAGTTCCGCAAGGTTCTGTGCTCGGACCAATCCTATTTACTCTATATATGCTTCCTTTAGGTAACACCATTAGAAATCACTCTATAAATTTCCATTGTTATGCGGATGATACACAGTAGTATTTATCGATGAAGCCAGAAGAAAGTAATCAATTAACTAAACTCCATAACTGCCTTAAAGACATAAAAAATTGGATGAGCACCAATTTCCTGATGTTAAATTCAGACAAAACTGAAGTTATTGTTCTTGGCCCCAAACAACTCAGAGACTCTTTATCTGATGACATAGTTTCTCTAGATGGCATTGCTCTGGCCTCTACCACTACCGTAAGAAACCTTGGAGTAACATTTGATCAAGATTTGTCTTTTAATTCTCATTTAAAACAAACCTCACGGACTGCATTTTTTCATCTGCGTAATATTGTGAAAATTAGGCCTATCCTGACCCGAAAAGATGCAGAAAAACTGGTCCACGCTTTTGTTACCTCAAGGCTAGATTACTGTAACTCTCTATTATCAGGTAGCTCTAGTAAGTCCTTAAAAACTCTCCAGCTAATTCAGAATGCAGCAGCACGTGTACTAACAGGAACTAAGAAACGAGATCATATTTCTCCTGTTTTTTGCTTCTCTGCACTGGCTCCCTGTAAAATCCAGAATTGAATTTAAAATCCTACTGTTAACTTATAAAGCTCTAAATGGTCAAGCTCCGTCATATCTTAGAGAGCTCATAGTGCCATATTATCCCACCAGAACACTGCGCTCTGAGAACGCAGGGTTACTCGTGGTCCCTAAAGTCTCCAAAAGCAGATCAGGAGCCAGAGCCTTCAGCTATCAGGCTCCTCTCCTGTGGAATCATCTTCCTGTTACGGTCCGGGAGGCAGACACCGTCTCCACATTTAAGACTAGACTTAAGACTTTCCTCTTTGATAAAGCTTATAGTTAGGGCTGGCTCAGGCTTGCCCTGTACCAGCCCCTAGTTAGGCTGACTTAGGCCTAGTCTGCCGGAGGACCCCCCTATAATACACCGGGCACCTTCTCTCCTTCTCTCCTTCTCTCTCTCTCTCTCTCTCTCTCTCTCTCTCTCTCTCGTATTCTATTACTGCATCTTGCTAACTCGGCCATTCTGGATGTCACTAACTCGGCTTCTTCTCCGGAGCCTTTGTGCTCCACTGTCTCTCAGATTAACTCATATCACAGCGGTGCCTGGACAGCGTGACGTGTGTGGTTGTGCTGCTGCCGTGGTCCTGCCAGATGCCTCCTGCTGCTGCTGCTGCCATCATTAGTCATTAGTCATACTTCTACTGTTATTATACACATATGACTATTGTCACACATGTATACTGTCAGATATTAATACATACTTTCAACATATTGTACCACAGTAGCCAGAACTATAACTATAATATTATTACTTTCATTAGTGTTGTTGTAAGCTACTGTCATTACCTGCATCTCTCTCTCTCTCTCTCTCTGTCTCATTGTGTCATATGGATTACTGTTAATTTATTATGTTGATCTGTTCTGTACGACATCTATTGCACGTCTGTCCGTCCTGGAAGAGGGATCCCTCCTCAGTTGCTCTTCCTGAGGTTTCTACCGTTTTTTTTTTCCCCGTTAAAGGGTTTTTGGGGAGTTTTTCCTTATCCGCTCTGAGGGTCTTAAGGACAGAGGGATGTCGTATGCTGTAAAGCCCTGTGAGGCAAATTGTGATTTGTGATATTGGGCTTTATAAATAAAATTGATTGATTGAAATTGATGTGGCATCTTGGGCCGTAGACACAAAGCAGACCCACAGTAGTGTTAATAAAATAGTAGCGATCCTCCGCAAACATGGCCACAATTTGCCCAAAGATGTCCGCACACTATTGCAGACTCCGTGTTTTGTGGAGAGTAAAAAGAAATGTGATGGGGACTACATTTACTATGGATTGGAGTCAGGCATCCACAAGTACCTTGAGCAATGCCCTACTTTCACAGGAGCAGTCATCTTGGACATTAACATTGATAGCATTCCCCTGTTCAAATCGAGTGAGACACAGTTTTGGCCAATTTTGGCCAAATTTGACAAGTCTGACCCTTTCATTGTATCTCTATTTTGTGGGAATGCAAAACCTGAACCGGTAGAGGATTATCTGCAGGATTTTGTACAGGAGTTGGTAGACCTTCAGGAAAAGGGCATTGTTCATGAAGGGATCCGGTTCAAGGTCAAGATTAATGCCTTCATCTGTGACTCTCCTGCAAGGGCTTTTGTCAAGTGCATCAAAAGTCACAATGCGTATCAGGCATGCGAACACTGTGAAGCTTTGGCCAGCCATGTGGATGGCAGGATGGTGTACACAAACCACACACCTTGTAAAAGAAGAACTGATGAAAGATTTAAAACTGTTCAATACACTGTCCACCAAAAAAAAGCTACGCCCCTCATTAGGACTGGAGTCGGGTGCGTCAGCCAGTTTGTCTTGGACTACATGCATGTGGTTTGCCTAGGTGCAGCCTCTGACATTTCTGATTAAAGGTCCTGCTGAGTGCAAACTACCCAAAGGGTCAATAGAAGAACTATCCAGCCGATTAATGGCACCCAGAGGGAATATGCCATCAGAATTTGCCAGGCAACCAAGGTCAGTAGTGGATCTGGATCGGTGGAAAGCCACAGAATTTCGACAGTTCCTACTCTACACAGGCCCAATAGTGCTGAAGGACATACTGTCACATGACCAGTACCACCACTTCTTGTGTTTGACAGTAGGTATATCTATCTTGCTTGAGTCGGATCCTGAGCAGAGAGAAGCATATCTGGAGTACTCAAGGGATGTCCTGAAGCACTTTGTAGAGAACTCTGTTGAGTTTTATGGCAACACCTTTTGTGTGTACAACATCCACAGCCTGCTGCACCTGTATGAAGACGTGGAGGGTTTCAAATGTTCCTTAAATGACATATCAGCATTCCCCTTTGAGAACCATTTGCAGTCTATCAAGAGAATGGTTCGAAATGGCCAAAATCCAATTGCACAGGTCACTAAAAGAATTGTGGAAAAGGAGCAGGCAAAACCAATACAAACATTGTCCCACAAGAGGTACTATGTCAGCCAAAACTCGAGACAGTTGCTTCATCCTGAAAGATGAGATCGCGTTTGTGAGGGAGAAGAGGGCTGATGGCAAGCTGGTGGCTGATGTCGTCACACTGGATGATGCAAATGATCTGTTTGAAAAACCATGCAAGTCGAAGATCATCAACATTGCCTATGTGGACAGACAAATGGATCAAGCACATCGACGGCTGGTGGATAAGAGAGAAGTGATGAGGAAGGCTGTTTGCATTCCACATTCAGAGGGATTTGCCATCTTTCCTCTGCTACACACCATGGACTAATTGGGCATTACAACTACAGCACTACATTGAACTATGGAAGCTTTACAACGAAACTTTTCGAAATGGATAAATTGATACTTTGACCAGTCAATTCAACACCTTTAGTGGGCTTGCACGAATGGAGGACAGGCTCTAGCAGTCACCATAACGGACTTGATAACGTAGCAGAACATACCATATAGGCAGCAAACTGTTCAGAGACTAACAGCTGGTAACTCGCACAGTCACCCATTCCTTTGTAAATAATACTTATGGACTAAAAGTAGAAGAAATTAATGAGCCTGCACCATTGGAGAAGGGCCCTATTTGCAGAACAAACCTGTCAACAACCCCTGCAGCACAGCAGACTGTTATTGGCACATTAGAGTTTGAGAGGATACATCAAAGAGCCCAGCTGACACGCACCTTCAACCACCTGCAATGCCGAGACCATGCTGGCAGCCCAATGGCAATAATTGTCTGTTACAGCAGTAAGGGCAAAAAAGTGGTATGACATCGCTGATTTGCTGTTCTCAAAACATGTAATTGCCTCTAAATACTAACAACCCAAAGATGTGATTGTAATAGAACATTGCAATATCACGATTCTGAAAAAAACACCATCAAAAAGCGTTCTCTACGATTTCAGAAAAAATAACCCTAACCCACCTAACCCTTGACAGCCATTCAACACCAATTTCAATATGTTGTAATCGAACACATATTTATAGAGTTACAGCGGGCAGCGGCTTATTTAGCAGATGTAGTGGGCCAACGTGTATCTGGCTTATTATTTCTCTTTTCCCCTTTTTCAGCATTTCCATTTTGAAATGTGTTCACTATTTGTCTGCTATTGCATACAAAATTTCATATCTTTTTCTGTTTGAATATCAGTAAGGAATTGATGAGCACAGATTAATTGTATATTTCAATTCACAGAACATGTCACAGTGGAAGACAACCCGGGTCGTTAAAAAGAAGACATTTCCTGACTTTGTTGAAGGTAGGCGTCTGTTGTATTTTAGTTGGACATCTCACATAATGTACACTTTTTGACTACTGATTGCTAGCTTTGTTTTTTAAGTCTATGCACATGCCGTCTGTTTCTAGGTCCCGCTTATCCTTCACCCCCGAAGAAATTTCGGAAGGGGTCCAATACAGTGGCCTCAAATGGTAATTTAAAATACATCTTTATTCACCAAACAACCAACATATTATTCATATATGTGCAATGTTCATATGAGTTGATTGTGATTATGTTTGTGTTGATTCTGAGTAATGTCAGCCTTTTTCTTTTTTTCTCCCTTTCAGCCCCTGGTCCATCTCAGCAGCCACAACGGGTAAACGTGACTACTTCCACCACCACTGGTAACTATCAATGCTAACGTATTGTTTTCCATGTCCAACTATAATAAGCCATGAATGTATTGGTCTGTCGTTGTTAAACAACTATACAGAATTGGTTGAATCTTGTTACAGGTCCTAAAGATGCCCCAGGCAAAAGAGCCCTACCCCAGCCTGTTCCACGTGAGTAATTTGATTATGGCCATATATTTTTTAAATTGTCTTTTATGATTATCTTTATAATAGTCCTTTTTAATATCAGTATTGAAAATCCCAGGATATCATTCTCCCTCCTGCCCCCCGAAAATGTAGAATAAACTCCCGTTGCACTTAGAACAGCAGAGTCACTCCTAGCTTATGGCAGTGGTCTGAAGACTTAATGCAAACTCCACTCTAGCCCAATAGTGCTTGCCCACCCTTGATGACCACACATATCTTGGATATTATTAAAGGGGAGAATAAAGGATAGCATTGAGTTTCCTTTTGTGTATGAGTGAAGTTGAGCTGGCATTTTTATATGGACCGATGTCAGGCAATGTTTTACTTTGCATCCTATCGTAAAGGAAGCCATTGTGTGTATAGCTTTGAGGTAAAGATTAATGATCGTTTCGTTCTTCTTTAATAGGTTTTCTGCAGAGTGGTCTAGCTTTTTTTTGATTATTTTTTCTATACATTTTATCTATAAATGTTGATTATTGATGTTACCATGTACTCTCCTTGCTTTGTACAAAGCCCTCTGGATTAAGAGGATCAGCTAAATGCCAGATTTGTAAAACAATTTTGTTTTTGTAGGCCAAGAGTACCCCTACTCTGAGGATTTGTTCGACGATCCACCTGAAACATCAGCAGATCTTTCAAAATGTAACCCTAAGGCAATTTTCAAATTGTATGAATTCCAATCATTGTTTTATCAAAGGTGACCATTTCTTTTCTCCCCCTTTTATTAGCTTGGCAGCCATCACCTGACAGTTCATTAACACAGATATCCTGTGAGTTTGTAATTTTGTCCTCTTTATTTATATTCTTTTTTTTGTTCTATCTATTAATACTTCTAATTTAAATTAATTCAAACAATATACATCTATAATAATTATGTCTTCCCCAGGCGGGTCACCGGCCCGGACAATTTTGACGGCACCTCTGCATTCCTCTACACCAGGTATAAATTATATGTTTATTGGACTCAAACTATCCCCCTGGTGAATAGATATTTTCGATGTAAAGTAATGCTATGCTGAATATAATACTTTTTGTATCTGTTTTTGATCCCAGCTATGCAAGGTCAGACCACATCAGCAGTCCCTGAGAGGAGCTGTTATAGAAAAAAATTCAGAACACAATGTTTTAATAAGTGCAGCAAATACACGGGCACCATTGTGTACAACTAGTGAAATTATTAAATTACTTATCCCCCGCCCCCAGTAGTGAATGGGGGTGGCAAGACTTCAAGTCCACGCATGCAGCCAGGACTGTTTAATTTTTGTGTGTTTCTCTCCCAGCAGATGATAGCGCTCCAACCACCCCAGTAGTACCTGGGAGGGCCCATGTTAGACAGCGCAGTCCTGTGATGACCCGTGCCCGGACCCCACAGGGTAATCCTTAATGATTATAGCAGCGATCACAATGTTGATTGAAAATAAGATAATTAATTGCCTTTGCTGCCCCCGCCCCTGTGTACATTGTAATATAATATATTGTAGTAGACATCTGAGGTTGCAAATTTTCAGATTATGACATTGTTTTTAAGCCTCTACTGAATATACCGCAAATGACAAATGGTGTGAGTGAAAAGGTTTGATTTCAATGGGCTTTCTCTCCCAGCAGATAATCGCTGGCACACCCCGCCAGTTAGAACAGGAAAGACACAAGGTATGTCTTGATACAGCAGTGTTCAGAATGGTGCCTGTGTAAGATAGAAAAAATCTTAACTACTTTATCCTCCACTCCCAATAGCTAATAGTGGTGGCAAGAGGACTCCAGTCCACGCATGTAGCCAGGACTGTTTTAATTTTTATGTGTTTCTCTCCCAGCAGATGATCGACGGCAGAACACTCCAGTATTAACTGGAGGGGCCAAGACCCGTGTCCAGACCCCACAGGGTAACATTTAATTGATTAAATCATGACTGGAATTAAGACATGTAATTGCTTTTGCTGCCCCTGTCCTGTGTACGTTGTAAGTGATTAGACATCTGAATGTGAAAGATGTCAAATTAATGACATTGGTTTTAAGCCTGTACAGAATATACCACAAATGACAATTGGTGTAAGTGAAAAGGTTTGATTTCAATGCGCTTTCTTGCCCAGCAGTTCATCGAGGGCAGACCACCCCAGTGGTCCCTGGGAGGGCCAATACGCGGGCTCGGACCGCACAGGGTAAACTTTTATTGATCACAGCAGTGATCACAGTGGTGAGTGTATAAACAAGACATTTAATTCCCTCTTCTTTTTACAGCTGTCGCCAGTCGGCTATCACAAGTAGCCAGGCAAATTATTTCACGCAGTTCAAGCGTTAAGTTTAGAGGGCAAAGTTGAGAGAATTTGAGATGGCATTGCACACATTTTATTTAGATTTTCAATTTAATTGTTTTCCACCCCCAAACAGTGAACCGTGGCATTTCAAGGGCTGCGACACCCAAAGGTGGACTTTTATTTCCTCAAACAATGATGACATTGCTGTTCAAGTAATTATGACGTGCAATTAACTTTGTTTTGACCCCAACAGGTTATCAGTCTCGTAGGGGAACACAGCAAGGTAAAAATGTATTGTATAGTCAGTTTGAGAGTGATATAACTGTTGACTTTTTAAGTAAGATGAGTATGTTCCGTTACTCCCTCTGCCAACAGAGACTCCGAGCCCTCAACCTGGAGCCTCTGTTAGCCGTACTTCACAAGGTACTAATTGACTATAGTATTAATATTAAATAGTGATGTTGCTAGTATGACTTATAATTCCCTTTTCTTTCACCCTCAGCTCATTCCTCAGGAGGTCAGCGGCCTAAAACTCCGAGGATTAAAGGTAAAGATTTGTCAGGCTTAGCAGTGGTTTTTAGGTGGTGGTGGTGGTGGTGGGGATTTTAAACTTGTGAAACAGGTTATGATTTTGTGTTTAACAGCCAAAGTGAAGCATCACACTCAGCATCCATTTATTGTTTCGTTCTCTGATTTTGCAACCAGGAATAGGGTTTATTCCTACCCCATGACGGAGAAAAGTAAGAAAGGAATAACTACTACAATACAAAATGCTCTTATGTAATGTTATTGATTGTTAATAATTAATTTCTTTTCACTCAGAGTTCCAGCGGGTGGTAGTCGAAACCCTCATGGCGATCCTGGACGAATTAAAAAACCTGAACAAGGGAGGGGACAGCGAGGATGAGGGTCTCACTCAATTACCCCTAATGACTGTGGAGGAGGTCGAGGGAATGTCGAGTGAACTTCAAAAGCGCCCAAACATTAAACGTTTACTGGTAAGTCAAAAATAATACAAAATCCATACATTTGACACTCTTGATAATTTGATAATATCATACAGATAAAATCAATGTCTTGCCTTGGTGGGAAGGACCTCAAGACCTGCACACGTAGGATCCTGGACAGGTATGAATAGAAATTGAATTTTTCTAATGTGAAACTGTACACAAGACAATATAACGGTCAATGGTTTTAATATGCTAGTGTATTATTGGTGCTTCTTATCAATAGTCTTTATCGTGAATTGCAAGAGTAAGCAGTGTAAGATTTTTCTGTATGTTTGCTATCCTTTTCAGAGTTTTTAACAATGCAGTGCAGAGGCAATACAACCTGATGGGTGGAGGACGTCAGGGAAAGAGGGCTCTGAAGAAAACGGCCTTCTTTACTGTTGTTCTCGGTAAAAGAATATATCTCTGCAAGTTATTAGTTATTCTATGTCATATAACTGACACAATTATAGCATGAAGCAATAAAAAAATAAATCCTTCTGGACAATACTAGCTAATTTCTACAATTACTACTGTAAAGTCTTTTTTTTTTTTTTTTTTTTTGCTTGTTTGCAGAGGCTGTTCGCGTTGCCTTCCCACAGGCGACGGAGGAACAGGTTGGTGCAGCAGTGGGAGACCATTTGAAGCAGGCACCAGCGCGATGTAGTGGGGTGGCTACAGGAGGCCAAGACCATCACCCCGCTAATTTTTTTTTACAACGCCTCACAAAATAGTTAATATAAAAAGAGTTTCTATCAATAAAAAATCACTTTATTACTTGATACTTTTTAGTTCAGTTTATTTTTAATTGTTTGTATTTGTATTTTGAAAAGTTACCTGTTTTAATGTTTTTATTGTCGATGGGTCTGATATTAAAAAACAATTATGCCCACTCCATGATTGTAATGGTTATATTCTGAATGAAAAATGTACCGTGATTGCAATTACAGTTGACTGATGATTGCCAAATGTAGATCAGTGTTAAATTATGAATAAGCATGACAGAGTAAAAATGTATTGGTAAGGTCCAGAAAGAGAAACAACATTGCCAAAATAGTCAGAACATCCTGTGAGTCCATGTATCAAGGTAAGCATTGCAGGTAAAGTTTGGTGTCTTTGTAGAGAATCTGGGTCTACAGTACTTTTTTGGCTAATTAAATGTTTCTTGTGAATATCTTCATAAATTGACAAATTGTCATTAATGTATTAGATGTTTATGAAAATATGCATTAATGATATTTTGTCAATTTATTAAAATATTGACTGAAACCATTGAGCTTTTTTTTTTTAGGTCTATTAGACATCTAATAGACGTCTAGTCTAAAAATGGTCTAACAGTGGTATAGAAATGCAAGTTTATTAGACGTCAAAATTTAGACTAGACCTCTAATAGACGTCTAATCAATGTCTAAGTCTATACCTGGGTTTATATTTGGTATAAGCATGAACGTCAGGTGAACGTCTAAAATGTAGACGTCTAAATGTAGACGTCTATTGTACATGATTTAAACATCTAAGATGTCTCTATATATATATACGTTGTTTAGACGTCTAATAGACGTCTAGTCTACATTTAGATGTCTAAAAAACTTTCATTTCTATACCCCTGATAGACCAATTTTAGACTAGACGTCTAAGGAACATTTAGACATATATCAGACGTATAATAGACCTAAAAATGCTTGGTGGGCAATGAGGAGCGTTGATCAAATCCTATTTTAGATGAGGGAACCATGGCAACATCGTCTCCAGGGTCGGACTATAAACGCCGTCTCCAGGTTCGGACTATAAACACCGTCTCTAGGGTCGGACTATAAACACGTCTCCAGGGTCGGACTATAAACGCCGTCTCCAGGTTCGGACTATAAACACCGTCTCTAGGGTCGGACTATAAACACGTCTCCAGGGTCGGACTATAAACACGTCTCCAGGGTCGGACTATAAACGCCGTCTCCAGGGTCGGACTATAAACACGTCTCTAGGGTCGGACTATAAACACGTCTCCAGGGTCGGGCTATAAACACCGTCTCCAGGGTCGGACTATAAACACCGTCTCCAGGGTCGGACTATAAACACCGTTTCTAGGGTCGGACTATAAACACCGTTTCTAGGGTCAAACTATAAACACCGTCTCCAGGGTCGGACTATAAACACCGTCTCTAGGGTCGTACTATAAACACCGTCTCTAGGGTCGGACTATAAACACCGTTTCTAGGGTCAAACTATAAACACCGTCTCCAGGGTCGTACTATAAACACCGTCTCCAGGGTCGGACTATAAACACCGTTTCTAGGGTCAAACTATAAACACCGTCTCCAGGGTCGGACTATAAACACCGTCTCCAGGGTCGTACTATAAACACCGTTTCTAGGGTCAAACTATAAACACCGTCTCCAGGGTCGTACTATAAACACCGTCTCCAGGGTCGGACTATAAACATCGTTTCTAGGGTCGGACTATAAACACCGTCTCCAGGGTCGGACTATAAACACCGTTTCTAGGGTCGGACTATAAACACCGTTTCTAGGGTCAAACTATAAACACCGTCTCCAGGGTCGGACTATAAACACCGTCTCTAGGGTCGTACTATAAACACCGTCTCTAGGGTCGGACTATAAACACCGTCTCCAGGGTCGTACTATAAACACGTCTCCAGGGTCGGACTATAAACACCGTCTCCAGGGTCGTACTATAAACACGTCTCCAGGGTCGTACTATAAACACCGTCTCTAGGGTCGGACTATAAACACCGTTTCTAGGGTCAAACTATAAACACCGTCTCCAGGGTCGGGCTATAAACACGTCTCCAGGGTCGTACTATAAACACCGTCTCTAGGGTCGGACTATAAACACCGTTTCTAGGGTCAAACTATAAACACCGTCTCCAGGGTCGGGCTATAAACACCGTCTCTAGGGTCGGACTATAAACACCGTCTCCAGGGTTGGACTATAAACACCGTCTCTAGGGTCGGACTATAAACACCGTTTCTAGGGTCAAACTATAAACACCGTCTCCAGGGTCGGACTATAAACACCGTCTCTAGGGTCGGACTATAAACACCGTCTCCAGGGTCGGACTATAAACACCGTCTCCAGGGTCGGGCTATAAACACCGTCTCTAGGGTCGGACTATAAACACCGTCTCCAGGGTCGGGCTATAAACACCGTCTTTAGGGTCGGACTATAAACACCGTCTCTAGGGTCAAACTATAGACGCCGTCTCCAGGGTCGGACTATAAACACCGTCTCCAGCAGACTCTATCTGGAGCCAGTTTATTACAAACAGTCTGACGTGCAGTGAGTTTGACTTTAGTTTAAAGAGCTGAGGACAAAGTGTGAGATGTGTTTGTCTTTACCGAATTCCAGTGGGATGTCCTTTATTGCTTCGAGTCCCACTTTCAGGCTCTGTCTGCAGATCTGTTGCTGAGTCACAGCCTGTTCATAAGTTCCTTCCACATAGCTCATATGATCAATGAAGCTGGGCTGAGGCTCCACCCCCTTCTTGTTGATGAAGTCTGCGTACCACATCTCCTCACCATCCAGAGCGAACAACTTTTCTCCATCAGAGTCTGAGCAGCCAGTGATACCAAGGTCCTCATGTAGACCTGAAAACAGAGACACAAGGTTCACACTGACTGTTTGTTTGTTTGTTTGTTTGTTGTTGAGTCAGTAAACAAACAGTGTGTTTCCTGTGTTTGAACCTTCAGAGGTTTAAATGTGAAACTAAAGGACAGAAACTTACCGTCAGCTGAGACACAGAGGACACAGGAGAGGACCAGGACCACCATCATCTTCATCATCTTTATCATCTTCATCATCTTCATCAGCTCTCTGTAGACCTGCACCTGTCTGAGTTTCTCTGTAGACCTGAACCTGTCTGAGTCTCTGTAGACCTGAACCTGTCTGAGTCTCTGTAGACCTGAATCTGTCTGAGTCTCTCTGTAGACCTGAACCTGTCTGAGTCTCTCTGTAGACCTGGACCTGTCTGAGTCTCTGTAGACCTGGACCTGTCTGAGTCTCTCTGTAGACCTGGACCTGTCTGAGTCTCTGTAGACCTGGACCTGTCTGAGTCTCTCTGTAGACCTGAACCTGTCTGAGTCTCTCTGTAGACCTGGACCTGTCTGAGTCTCTGTAGACCTGGACCTGTCTGAGTCTCTCTGTAGACCTGAACCTGTCTGAGTCTCTGTAGACCTGGACCTGTCTGAGTCTGTGTCTCACTCTGAGGACGACTGACAGAAACTCCAGCAGCAGCTGAACTCTAAAACACTGAACAGCCAATCAGAGTGCAGAGATCATGTGACATCATCAGTGTCCAGGTAGAGACAGGCTGCTGCTGACACAGACTTTAACACACAGACGATACGATCAATAATCAATACTGTATTTATGGAGTCTTTTCAGAATAAAGTGTTTTGTTGGATGGTCACATTTTAAGGTTTGTTTAATGTTGAGTTTTTCAAAATAAAAGTCTTTAATTCAGGTGGTTGCTGTGGAGATAAAAAATGTTGCCACAGTTTCATCGTCTCCATTTTAGATCTGACTGGTCGATAAGATCGTTAGAATGAATGAAGATCATTTAAATAAAGATGTGTGATCATTAACAGGAGGTGAAATCAATAAGAGTTGTAGTTTAAATGTACTTCCTGTTGGAGAGTTGGTGACGTGCTGTCACAGAGTCTGATGTGGTCCAGGACTCCTCCACATGTCTCAGTGTCTCTGAGGGGTTCAGGGTGGACACACACATGTTGTTTCCTACATGGAGAACCAAACACTGTTGGACGGTCCACTGTGAAGAGACAAAGGTCCCTCTGAGCAACACTTAGCTACAAACTGTTAGCTTAGCATCAACATGTGGAGCAGGTTCCACTCACATCTGGACCAGAGCTCCTCTTTAAAGTCCACATCAGGAACAGAGGGTCCGTCTGTAGAGTTCCACCTGTCACATCAAACCACCGTCTGAACCTCTTCAGTCTAATGACCTCACTGGTCCACCACAGTAGCTCTGGTTCTTGGACCAGGTCTGTTCAGGACTCTCAGAACCTCGGTGCTGGTTCATGAGCCGGCTGTGTTTACACCAACTGTTTGGGTTGTAAGCCATTTTATTTTAGGTCAGAATGCTCCGCACGGTTTAATATCAGGTGTGTCAGCTGTAATCTCATTGATTCTCTCTGTATGTATCAAAGTAGATCCGTCTCTTTAAATGTTGGAAACATCAAGACATTTAAATAACCATGAACACAAAAAACGTTTCTCAGTACTCAAGTTTGGCAGTTCGGACTTGTAGACTTGGCAAGTTTGGACTTGGCAAGTCCACGTGAAAGTCTGGACTTCCCAAGAACGGGAGGACAGGAGTACAGTCATTTCTGCTTTTGGAACAGCAGCGAACTTGATGATGTCACCACCTCCGCTCGCCTTGGCTGTTGTACTGTGTTGTTTACATGCATGTAGAATAAAACAATATGAACACAGCCCTGCAGCTTTTCATAGACACTGTAAGAAATTGTATATGTTTTTAACGTTTCAACATATATAACTGACACATAAAAACATATAAAGGGTGGCACGGTGGTGTGGTGGTTAGCACTCTCGCCTCACAGCAAGAGGGTTGCCGGTTCAATCCAGGGCGTGGGAGCCCTTCTGTGTGGAGTTTGCATGTTCTCCCCGTGTCAGCGTGGGTTCTCTCCGAGCACTCCGGCTTCCTCCCACAGTCCAAAGACATGCAGGTTAATTGATAACTCTAAATTGTCCGTAGGTGTGAATGTGAGTGTGAGTGGTTGTCTGTCTCTATGTGTCAGCCCTGTGATAGACTGGCGACCTGTCCAGGGTGTACCCTGCCTCTCACCCAGTGTCAGCTGGGATAGGCTCCAGCCCCCCGCGACCCTCAAGAGGATGAAGCAGTTAGAAGATGAATGAATGAAAAACACATAAATAGGCAAAATATATAGGAAGACGGATTTGAATACACACTCGGCAGTCAATGACATGATGCTTAATGACATTTTACGCGAGTTTTATGCCTCGGTTCAGTCCACTAAGCCTGGGTGAGTACAAAACTTTCACCAAAAGTTGTTGAATCCGGTCGGTTTTAATGCACTTCGCAGAGGCAGACAACATTATTTATTTAACTGATAATTAGCCGTGTAATAAGCGGGATAATGTATAATGAGCCGGTGAATACTGGGAAAATAGTTCTATTCTCCCTGAGTTATTTTCCCAGTATTCACCAGCTCATTATACATTATCCCTTACATATCTTATAGTGAGACTGAATATTGCCCATTAGACATTCCCCAAACGAATTACATGTCATATTTAACTAGTACCTGAGAGAGGCTGCTCTCTGGGGCAGCCTGAGCGCTCATACACACGTTTATTATCTATGAGCACTGACACCGCTAGATGACAGTGCTCATAAACACATGAGGGCTGACACCGCTGTCATCTAGTGGACCTCAGTCACATTCAACTGGGCTCTATATTAAAACATCGACCACGGGTCTGACGTTTAAACTACACATGAAAACACTACGTTCTGTGACAAAACAACAGTAACATATCAGTATGGCTAATTATGGCTTACAATTGTGTGTCTTTCCCTCACTTTTCCGATGATTGTTACGAAATCAATCAATCAATCAATTTTATTTATAAAGCCCAATATCACAAATCACAATTTGCCTCACAGGGCTTTACAGCATACAACATCCCTCTGTCCTTATGACCCTCACAGCTGATCAGGAAAAACTCCCCAAAAAACCCTTTAACAGGGAAAAATGGTAGAAACCTCAGGAAGAGCAACTGAGGAGGGATCCCTCTTCCAGGACGGACAGACGTGCAATAGATGTCGTACAGAACAGATCAGCATAATAAATTAACAGTAATCCATATGACACAATGAGACAGAGAGAGAGAGAGAGAGAGAGAGAGAGAGAGATGCAGGTAATGACAGTAGCTTACAACAACATTAATGAAAGTAATAATATTATAGTTATAGTTCTGGCTACTGTGGTACAATATGTTGAAAGTATGTATTAATATCTGACAGTATACATGTGTGACAATAGTCATATGTGTATAATAACAGTAGAAGTATGACTAATGACTAATGATGGCAGCAGCAGCAGGAGGCATCTGGCAGGACCACGGCAGCAGCACAACCACACACGTCACGCTGTCCAGGCACCGCTGTGATATGAGTTAATCTGAGAGACAGTGGAGCACAAAGGCTCCGGAGAAGAAGCCGAGTTAGTGACATCCAGAATGGCCGAGTTAGCAAGATGCAGTAATAGAATAAGAGAGAGAGAGAGAGAGAGAGAGAGAGAGAGAGAGGGTGCCCGGTGTATTATAGGGGGGTCCTCCGGCAGACTAGGCCTAAGTCAGCCTAACTAGGGGCTGGTACAGGGCAAGCCTGAGCCAGCCCTAACTATAAGCTTTATCAAAGAGGAAAGTCTTAAGTCTAGTCTTAAATGTGGAGACGGTGTCTGCCTCCCGGACCGTAACAGGAAGATGATTCCACAGGAGAGGAGCCTGATAGCTGAAGGCTCTGGCTCCTGATCTGCTTTTGGAGACTTTAGGGACCACGAGTAACCCTGCGTTCTCAGAGCGCAGTGTTCTGGTGGGATAATATGGCACTATGAGCTCTCTAAGATATGACGGAGCTTGACCATTTAGAGCTTTATAAGTTAACAGTAGGATTTTAAATTCAATTCTGGATTTTACAGGGAGCCAGTGCAGAGAAGCTAAAACAGGAGAAATATGATCTCGTTTCTTAGTTCCTGTTAGTACACGTGCTGCTGCATTCTGAATTAGCTGGAGAGTTTTTAAGGACTTACTGGAGCTACCTGATAATAGAGAGTTACAGTAATCCAGCCTTGAGGTAACAAAAGCGTGGACCAATTTTTCTGCATCTTTTCGGGTCAGGATAGGCCTAATTTTCACAATATTACGCAGATGAAAAAATGCAGTCCGTGAGGTTTGTTTTAAATGAGAATTAAAAGACAAATCTTGATCAAATGTTACTCCGAGGTTTCTTACGGTAGTGCTAGAGGCCAGAGCAATGCCATCTAGAGAAACTATGTCATCAGATAAAGAGTCTCTGAGTTGTTTGGGGCCAAGAACAATAACTTCAGTTTTGTCTGAGTTTAACATCAGGAAATTGGTGCTCATCCAGGTTTTTATGTCTTTAAGGCAGTTATGGAGTTTAGTTAATTGATTACTTTCTTCTGGCTTCATCGATAAATACGACTGAGTATCATCTGCATAACAATGGAAATTTATAGAGTGATTTCTAATGATGTTACCTAAAGGAAGCATATATAGAGTAAACAGGATTGGTCCGAGCACAGAACCTTGCGGAACTCCAAAACAAACTTTGGTACGTACGGATGATTCATTATGAACGTCAACAAATTGAAAACGATCAAATAAATAAGATTTAAACCAGCTTAGTGCAGATACTTTTAGGCCAATTAAGTGATCCAGTCTCTGCAGTAGAATTTGATGGTCAATTGTGTCAAACGCCGCACTAAGATCTAATAAAACAAGAACAGAGACAAATCCTTTGTCTGAAGCAATCAGAAGGTCATTTGTAATTTTAACTAGAGCTGTCTCAGTGCTATGATGCACTCTAAATCCTGACTGAAATTCCTCAAATAAATTATTATCATGGAGAAAATCACACAGCTGGTCTGCGACTACTTTCTCAAGGATCTTTGACATAAAGGGAAGATTAGATATTGGTCTATAGTTGGCTGATGTTACACCCCTGAAAAGGGGAAGGGATAACTTGAGTTAGGAAACAACAGCGACTGTTCAGCTCTCAAGTCTGTATATTTAATGACTGATACACAGCCCGAGAGCTCCCCCTAGCGACTACATACCGGATATGACATTACTCCTAACTTCCCCTTTCAGTTCCTTTCAAAATAAGACATACCAAAACAGTAACATGAACATGTATTACTACAACAGATTTAACATTTAGAACTGCATTAGTTTATATTGTATTTTAAGTACCCACTACACACGCCCCTTCAAAAACAGATGTCGTCCCGACATCTTGCAGCAAAAATATGGCTTATTATGTCTACCTGTAGCAACATAAGCACTCATCTCTGACCAAGAATCTTACTATCCATACTATTTTAACACTCGCTTATCATTTGTAAACATTTGCACACGTCTTCTTTTAGTTTACACTTTACTTTCAAACAGACTTAACATGTTGTAAAAACATACTAATACTCTTGACAGCCAATGCTATAACACCATTTTCTTTCTCTTCAGGG
This sequence comes from Epinephelus malabaricus, assembly GCA_037127435.1. NCBI lineage: Eukaryota > Metazoa > Chordata > Actinopteri > Perciformes > Serranidae > Epinephelus > Epinephelus malabaricus. The sequence goes on from JANUFT010000363.1 coordinate 546,632, forward strand.
GCCAATGAATTTCTATGTTGACATCCATCTTTTTCACATAGTGCATTACAATATGCTGTAGCCTATACTATGTTCTAGACTGTTCATTTTTTTCGTTTCTCATGCCAAGTACCTCAAACATTTCACCAATATCCATCTGCATATTTTCACCTTTTGAAAACAATCAAAGTATGCATGAATATTCTCCATGTCCATCAAATGCGTATATAGGTGTTTTCTATTCTTCAAACAGTCCACAAAATAGTGAGGATGTGAATATGCTCTGTTTTCAAAACAGTCCATGAAATGTACGAACGAGTATTTCCTGTTTTCTCAAAACAGTCCATGAAATGTGTGAATGTGTTTATCGATCAGCGAACAGTCCATGAAATATATAAATGTGTATTTATTGTTCAGCAAACAGTCCATGAAATGTATAAATGTGTATTTATTGTTCAGCAAACAGTCCATGAAATGTATAAATGTGTGTTTGTTGTTCAGTATGCATGTAAGGGCACTGTTTGGTGGTGGAGGAACAGCGCGGTGTCCCTCCATTGTGTCTCCGCTCTTCCGTGTTCATTTGGCAAAGGCTGATACCAGAATGTCTGAGGGGCAGGTGACCCGATGCTGTAACAAACTGGTTTACCCAGTTCATCGTAGGTGAAGACTCTCGGCGCTCGTCTCTCGGCGCTCGTCTCTCCCTCCTTGGCCTCCCTGGAGTCTGCACAGCGTCATTGTTACTCCCACTTCGACCAGGTGATGAGGGCGTCAGCATGCTGTCCTCTAAAGCAACCTCATCTGGAAGGACGATCTCCACTTGATTTGGTGTGCTCCCTTGATCCAGCACATGTGATTCACTCTGACCCACATCCCTCTGTGGCTCTGGTTCCTCTCTGGACTCAGAATTTATTAAATCACTGACATATTCCATTTCAGTTAGATCTGTGTTTTCAGCCACCTGAGGCTGCATTGCTGGTAGAGGTTGCACCGGCAGGTAACAATACCAGTCTCCTTCATCCTCACTGCTGCTCTCAGGTTGTGCTGCACTGTTTTCATCTTTGTCTTTCTTGCTGTTCCTCTTCTTTGACTGTCTGGCGACTTTGAGTGGAATCTCTAATGGTAAGTGGCTACATGGAAGCAGGAGGTTACGGTGCAAGATTCTGCTGTCTCTCCCCTTGCCTTGCTCAGGCACAACTTCATAGATTGGAAGGTCTTTGTTTACCTGACATACCACTTCGTAGATACAGTCTTCCCAGTGACTACGAAGCTTGCCTGTTCCCCCTCTGGGAGTCATGTTTTTAACAAGGACGCGGTCGCCCCCTTCCAACACAGAGCTCCTGACTTTTTTGTCATAATGCCGTTTGCCTCTCTCCGCAGATCTCTTTGCATTCTCTCTGGTAATCTCATACGCTTCCTGCATTCCACTTTTCCATCTTTTCATGTACTGCTGGTGGTCTGGGGTTCCAGTCTCTGGTGTCAGCCGGAACAGCAGGTCAATAGGAAGTCGTGGGGCTCTCCCAAACAGGAGGTAGAAGGGAGAGAACCCTGTAACCTCACTTCTTGTACAGTTGTATGCATAGGTGAGCTTGTTTAATGACTCTTTCCAGTTGGATTTCTCCCTCTCTGTGAGTGTTTTCAACATTTGCAGGAGCGTTCTGTTGAAGCGCTCAACTTGACCATTACCTTCTGGGTGGTATGGTGTCGTTCTTGAGCCTGCAATCCCACAGTTCTTTGCCAACTGAGAAAAAAGCTGGTTTTCAAATTCGCCCCCTTGGTCATGATGTATTCTCAAGGGAAATCCGAACTTCAAGGCGTAGTCATTAAAGATCTTGTCAGCCACTGTCTTGCCTGATTTTGATGTTGTGGCATAGGCTTGTGCGAATCGTGTGAAGTGGTCGATTATGACTAATATGTATTCATACCCTCCAGAGCATCTGTCCACATGCAGGAAATCAACAGACACCAGTTTGAAAGGTTGAGTAGTGACAATGCTGGTGAGTGGTGCTCTGGTTTCTCTGCTGGGTTTCTTACTCTTTAGGCAGGAGCAGCTTGAGGAAACATACTGCTCAATCTCCCTCTGCATCTGCGGCCAGAAGAATCGATCTCTCACCAGTGAGGCTGTTCTTTCAACTCCTTGGTGTCCCATATCGTTGTGTAATGCTTTTATTTCAATTTATTTCAATTTCAATTTTATTTATAAAGCCCAATATCACAAATCACAATTTGCCTCACAGGGCTTTACAGCATACGACATCCCTCTGTCCTTAAGACCCTCACAGCGGATAAGGAAAAACTCCCCAAAAAAACCCCTTTAACGGGGGAAAAAAAACGGTAGAAACCTCAGGAAGAGCAACTGAGGAGGGATCCCTCTTCCAGGACGGACAGACGTGCAATAGATGTCGTGCAGAACAGATCAGCATAATAAATTAACAGTAATCCATATGACACAATGCTCTTATATTTTTCAGGGAGGACAAGTTGTGTTCTTACTACTGTTTTGCGACGCATAATGCCATCATCGTCCAATGTCAGCCTCTCCCACTCACGTAACAGCCGTTTAGTCTGCATACTGAATGATTTCATCTGTTGACTCCCAGGTTTGTTACCAGACAGCAAACACTTAATCACAGGACCCATACACCGATCCTCTCTTTGAGCCCGACGGATCTCTTCAGGAGGGATGGGCTGATGCTCGGAATCAGTTGTCACGGCAAACTGGGCTGACAGTGCCATAGACCAGATGATATTGGGCTCCTGTGCCTCAACAGACTGTACTGTGGCTTGCACTGATCGGGATGATAGCTCCTCTGTACACTCCTCAATCATAGTCTTAATATCAACAGGCATTCTGGAAAGGCTGTCGGCATCAGTGTTCTCTCGGCCTGGGCGATACTTGATAGTGATGTGAAAATCTGCCAGCTCAGCTACCCACCGACATCCAGTCGCATTGAGTTTGGCTGTTGACAACACATAAGTCAGTGGATTGTTGTCTGTGTACACAGTGCAAGAGGAGCCAATCAGGTAGTCTCTAAATGTTTCACAGACAGCCCACTTTAGAGCCAGAAACTCCAGTTTTCCAGAATGAAAGTGATAGTTCTTCTCAGACTCAGTAAGGGTACGGGACGCATATGCGATGACTCGCATGTTTCCTGCCTGTTCCTGATACAACACGGCTCCGAGGCCCTGATTGGAGGCATCTGTGTGCAAGACAAAAGGTTTACTGAAATCTGGGAACGCGAGGATAGGTGGCTCTACCAGACAGTTTAGCAGTTTCTCAAGCAGCTGTTGGTGGCCTTCATTCCAAGTAATGGGCTGATGGGAGGGAACGCCCTTGCATCTTCCTTTCAATGTTTTTGTCTTTGCCCCTTGCTTTTCAGTCTGCTGCTTATCTGGGGAGGCTTTCAGAAGGTTGTAGAGAGGGCCAGCGATGCGGGAGAAATCCCTAATATACTGCCTGTAGTAGCTCAGGAGGCCCATTATGGCCCTCAGCTCCCCTACAGTGCGTGGCTGTTTCTCCTTTAGAGCCCTCACTGCAATGGTGTCCGCCGGGTCCATCTTACTGCCCTCTGCTGAAACAATACGCCCCAGATAGCGTACTTCCCGCTTAAACAACTCACATTTGCTGGGTTTTAACTTTATGCCATGCTGTCTGAGCCGCTGGAGCACTGTTCTGACATCCTCTACATGTGCTGTGAATGACTTGCTGAACATGATTGTGTCATCCAGATATGGAATGCAAATCTCATCTCTCAAACCTTCCAGACAGTTCTCCATACATCGCTGGAAGGCAGCAGGTGCATTCATCAAACCAAACGGTATCCTGATCCACTCGTACAGTCCCCAGGGGGTCACAAAAGCAGTCAGATGTCTGCTCTCCTCAGCCACAAATCCCTGATGATAGGCCTTCCCTTGGTCTAACAGGGAGAACCAGGAGTTGCCCCCCAGGCCATCCATGATGTCTTGGACCCTTGGAATCGGTTGGCGGTCAGGGATGGTTTTTCTGTTTACCTGTAATCAATGCACAAACATAAGCCTCCACATTTTTTGCGTACACAGACTACTGGAGATGCATAAGGTGAGTTTGATTTCTTTACCCAGCCTTGTGTGATCAGGTCATGCAGATAATCCTTCATTTCTCTATACAGCGGTCTGGGCACAGACAGGTAAGTTTTAGCTACAGGCTCAGTGTCTTTTAATGAGATGGAGAGTTGTAACTTTTCTATGCACCCAATGTCGCTTTCTGACTTAGAGAAAGAAGCCGATTCATCTCTTAACATTCCCTGTACCACTTCCCTTTCAGGCTTTGAGAGATGGCTCAGATCAACTGGAGGGTCCCACACATCACTGGAGGGTTTCTCCTCCTCCACATCCACATTACTCACTGTGGTTAAAGGAGTAGGGCGGGACTGCTCAAAGACAGCAGCAGGGTAAACAGCTTGGATGGGTTGTAGTGTTCCAATAATTGTTCTCCCAGCTAGCACAATGTCATGGTCTGTGGGGTTCTGCACATCAACAATAATGAAGGGTTTTACTCCCTTTCTCAGTTTCACAAGGGTGTCACAGAATTCCAACCCCTCTGCCCACCGCGGATTGACATCAGGCTCAAACAGGAGGGTGGTGTCTTCATGAAAGGGGGCTGTCTGTACACGGCATTCTACTTTTACAGAAGTGTGTCTTGGTACATTTAGTCTCTCTTTTGTAGTTTTAACCATGTACTCATATGTCTGTTCAGTACTCACTTGTTCAACACAGGCTTGGACATCACTGGTCTCGAAGCCAGGAAAAGCAGCTACGACGGTATGGATCAGCTGGTGCTTATCAGTGGTGTGAGACTGCTGTAACTCTGTGTCAACAATGAGTCCTATTACATTGGAGCCGATGATGGGTCGAGCCAGGCTGGCACCGTTCATGACAAGTGTGGGGACGATAACCTCTGCTGCTGGAGCTCCATGGGAGGCTAACTTGAATGTGACTTCGACCCAGCCAACATATGGCATACTCTCTCCATTAGCTGCAGTGATATTTAGGGTTTTGTCTGCTTCCAGTAATTCACTAATATCTCTGAGCTTCACATTTGGCAGGTTTTCCCCCCTCCATTCTTCATCTATTATTGTCACCTGAGACCCGGAGTCCCAGAGTGAATTGTGTCACATGAGGTTTGTACACAGTGATTTTTGTGGACAGTCCAGTGTTCAACCTGGCAGGACTTTGAACAGTAAAGTACTTTTTTGCATGACGCACATTGCCTGAGCCTCATTTTATTTCCTTTCATGCCACAGTATACACAACGCTGGGACAGTGTCATGGGATGAGTCACTCCCTGTCCCGCTGGAGCGACCCTCGTCCGTTTAAAGGAGCACCTTTAAGATGTCTTGTCCCCCTCATCCTGCAACCAGCCAGGAAGTGTTCATTGCTGCCACAGCCGTAGCAGTGTGTACAGTCCTCAGTATTACTTTGCTGACAAGCGAAACATCTCCTTCTGCGTCGGGAGGCTGGTGTGGGGAACGAGGGCTGCATGGGGAACATGTGGCTGTACTGAGCATGGTTGCCCTGCTGACCATAGCCTGGCACTGGCCACTGTCCTGGAGGTGGCAACTGTGGTGGGGGCGGGGCAGTCATTTGCTGGCCAATATTGTTTTGGGGCCCCTCTGCTTGACTTGGGTACTGTGAGGGTGAACACTGGGGCTTCTGTATGAACTCTTTAATTTGAGAAACTTCTGCTTTCAGGTCGCTCAGAAGAGCCATGTTGGACCTCATCTCTTTAAGCTCAGACAAAATGTCTGGTTGCGCTTTACTGCTGTTATGCTGAGCAACAATTTTCTCTTTCTTTTCTGCAGGGTTGTCATTGGTCTGAGCAGAATGGATGGCTGCAGAACGTTGTGGGGTTACCATTCTCCTCTTGTCCTGTCTCTCACTCTAATAAGCACAAGAAATGTTCAGTTTTTCCAGCAATAACTCATCAGAAACACTTGGCAGCTCAAGGTATGGTTGGAGATCACGCTTAATGTTGTCACTCTGCAAGCCAGTCAACACTGTGTGGAGAAACATGTTCTGGACAAGCCCAGGGTCATACTTTAATCCTGACTCTGATTCTTGTGAGGCGAATAAAATCTTTTGCCTCAGGTCCAGTGCACGGATGACAAAGTTTTGGGGGGTCTCTTTTACACTCTGCACCTCAGAACTTAGTTGTTTATAAAGGTCAGTTGCACTTTTTTCCTGATAGTGGCACCTAAGAATCCGCCTAAGTGTGGGTAATGTCAGGTTAGTTTTCCCCTCTAAGTAGCTGCGGAGCTGCATGCCCGGAGCGATAGCTCTAATCACAGCGTCCACTATCTCCACATCCGGGAAGCCTTTGCTCAAACCGTGCTCTATCTGGCGTGCGAGGCTGGAAAAGGTAAGGCGATCCTTCTGCCCAGGCTCACCAATTTGGCCAGATATTTTAAAGTCTTTGTGCCATGAGGGTGGAGCTTGTGAGGGGACAGTGTGAGGGGCCGGCATCCTGGTGTAAGAGGTGGCTATCTGTGCTTTATTCTGTGAATTTTCACTCTCATTTAGCCTCTGCATTAATGACAACTTAGCTTGCAGGGCTTCAATTTGCTCAGCTAATCTAGCCTGTTCCTCATTTTTCTCTTCTGTGTGGCTTTGTTGCCTTTCTTGCTCATTATTTTGTTTTGTTTGTTCGTTTTTCTTCTGTAACATGTAAACTCGCTCAGTAGGCTGGGACACGAACTCGATTGAAGCTTCACTGTCCGTCTGATACTCATTTATTTTCTCTCTGAAACACAAGAGTTCAGCCATGCCTTTATCCTCCAGATCCTCTAACTCCTCTCTCTGCAGGTAAGTGCTTATCAGCGAAATGAAGAACGTTTTGCTCTTGCCACTTACATGCTCCAATTCTGGTCCAGCAATAGCCAAAAAGTCACACAAATCCACAAGATGATCCCTTGACAGCGTGCATGATGCTTGTATTACTTCCAACTGTAGTCTTTCTTGCTCCGATGACTCCATTTTCCGCGCGGTGACGGGGCAGTAGCAGGCCGTGCTAGCGTTAGCTCCGAATAGCGGCGTTAGCTCTCCTGGTAGCTTCAAAGCACCTCAGACAGCAGACGGGCTGTGCTCAGACGTTCCGCAGCTCACTGTTGCTACTTCACCACCCGATGTCGCCGTACTGGGTAAGTTGAGGGCTGAGTGACAACTGGGTTTACTTCTTCTAAGCTTTGCCCACGTCGCGCTCATCCCAGCGGTGCCTCCAAAATGTTACACCCCTGAACAGGGGAAGGGATAACTTGAGTTAGGAAACAACAGCGACTGTTCAGCTCTCAAGTCTGTATATTTAATGACTGATACACAGCCCGAGAGCTCCCCCTAGCGACTACATACCGGATATGACATTACTCCTAACTTCCCCTTTCAGTTCCTTTCAAAATAAGACATACCAAAACAGTAACATGAACATGTATTACTACAACAGATTTAACATTTAGAACTGCATTCGTTTATATTGTATTTTAAGTACCCACTACACTAACACCTCTGGATCCAGGGTGGGCTTTTTTAGTAGAGGTTTAATTACAGCTACCTTAAAAGACTGTGGTACATAGCCTGTTAATAAGGATATATTGATCATATCTAATATATGAGTGTTAACTACAGGAAAGACCTCCTTAAGTAGCCTAGCTGGGATGGGGTCTAAGAGACACGTTGATGATTTAGATGCATGCTGGGATACCTAGCTGTCTGAAGTCCACACAAGTCTGCTCTGATGCATCCCCGATGAAATGGGTGTGGCGAGAACACATCCAGGAATTTGGACTGAACTTGGCTAGATGTGAACTTTGAATTGGAACAGTACTTGGGCTGTGGCTAATGACGTGTCACAAGTCCACAAGAACACAAGTCCACAAGAACGCTTGTTGAGAAACGGCTAATGACTCTCCGTCCACATGACAGGATGTGTTTAATGAACGCCGCCGTCTGCAGCACTGCCTCTCTGTAAAGGAACATTAGTACGACCTCCTCCACCCAGTCAGCTCACAGTTAGGATACAGTTAGCACACAACTCACAGTATGGTCTCATCTGTGACATGTTTAGTTTAGTTTAGTTTAATTTAGTTTAGTTTAGCTTAGCTTAGCTTAGTTTAGTTTAGTTTAGCTTTAGTTTAGCTTAGTTTAGTTTAGCTTAGCTTAGCTTAGCTTAGCTTAGCTTAGTTTAGTTTAGCTTTAGTTTAGCTTAGTTTAGTTTAGTCTAGTTTAATTTAGTGTAGTTTAGTTTAGTTTAGTTTAATTTAATTTAGTCTAGTTTAGTTTAGTTTAGTTTAATTTAGTGTAGTTTAGTTTAATTTAATTTAGTCTAGTTTAGTTTAGTTTAGTTTAGTTTAATTTAGTTTAGTTTAGCTTAGTTTAGTTTAGTTTAGCTTACCTTAGCTTAGCTTAGCTTAGCTTAGCTTAGCTTAGCTTAGTTTAGTTTAGTTTAGTTTAATTTAGTGTAGTTTAGTTTAGTTTAGTTTAGTTTAGTTTAGCTTAGTTTAGTTTAGTTTAGCTTAGTTTAGTTTAATTTAGTGTAGTTTAGTTAAGTTTAATTTAGTTTAGTTTAGTTTAGCCTAGTTTAGTTTAATTTAGTGTAGTTTAGTTTAGTTTAATTTAGTTTAGTTTAGTTTAGTTTAATTTAGTTTAGTTTAGCTTAGTTTAGTTTAATTCAGTGTAGTTTAGTTTAGTTTAATTTAGTTTAGTTTAGTTTAGTTTAGCTTAGTTTAATTTAGTGTAGTTTAGTTTAGTTTAATTTAATTTAGTTTAGTTTAGCTTAGCTTAGCTTAGCTTAGCTTAGTTTAGTTTAGCTTAGCTTAGCTTAGCTTAGCTTAGTTTAGTTTAGCTTTAGTTTAGTTTAGTTTAGTTTAGTTTAATTTAATTTAGTCTAGTTTAGTTTAGTTTAGTTTAATTTAGTGTAGTTTAGTTTAGTTTAGTTTAATTTAATTTAGTCTAGTTTAGTTTAGTTTAGTTTAGTTTAGCTTAGCTTAGCTTAGCTTAGTTCAGTTCAGTTCAGTTCAGTCTAGTTTAGTTTAGTTTAGTTTAGCTTAGCTTAGCTTAGCTTAGTATGATCCCCATTAGCTTTACAATCTTAAATGAGATTGAAGTTTCTTTTTAAATACCTGTTTACTTTCTGTACAACAGAGATGATGAGGCAGATTATTGATTGATTATTGAGTTGAGTTGAGTTGAGTTTAATTTAGTTTAGTTTAGCTTAGCTTAGCTTAGTTTAGTTTAGTTTAGCTTTAGTTTAGCTTAGTTTAGTTTAGCTTAGCTTAGCTTAGCTTAGCTTAGTTTAGTTTAGCTTTAGTTTAGTTTAGTTTAGTTTAGTTTAATTTAATTTAGTCTAGTTTAGTTTAGTTTAGTTTAATTTAGTGTAGTTTAGTTTAGTTTAGTTTAATTTAATTTAGTCTAGTTTAGTTTAGTTTAGTTTAGCTTAGCTTAGCTTAGCTTAGTTCAGTTCAGTTCAGTTCAGTCTAGTTTAGTTTAGTTTATCTTAGCTTAGCTTAGCTTAGCTTAGTATGATCCTCATTAGCTTTACAATCTTAAATGAGATTGAAGTTTCTTTTTAAATACCTGTTTACTTTCTGTACAGCAGAGATGATGAGGCAGATTATTGCAGAGAGTTATTGCTCTATAAATAAAAGGTCGTGATAAAGCATTTGTTCTTGGGCGAGGCAGCACCAGCTGACCGTTGCTGGACCCTCTAGTGCTGTGATCGTGCACAGTGTTTAGAAAACAATTTGTTCAGATATAAAATCAGGTGTTCTACTGATCAAGACTGACTGAAACAATCCAGCTGTGTTTACTGCTAACCTGTTTTCTACCGTCAGTCATGAGAGGGAATCATGCATGAGGCTAATGTTTGATCTGGATGAGCAACCCAACACCAACCGTGCAGCCTTATTTTGGGCAATCTGCAGCTTTCTGAGCTCACCTGTAGCAGCAGATGCCCAGACCTCAGAACAAGAGTCAAGGTGACATCATACTAAACTATACTGGATCTGACACAAGAGAGGGTGAGCAACAAAAGAAGCACATTTCCTGGAGATACCAACAGCTCTTCCCATCTTTAAGATGCTGTGGTTAATATGATGACTGAAGGAAAGCCTGGAGTCCAACATTACACCAAGAGGTTTGACACTCTCCACTTGTTCAACAGACAAATTACATAACTCTAAATCCAGCTTTGGGCTACAAGATCATTTAAGTTCTGAACCTAATAAAATGCTTTTTGTTTTGGGATTTTTTTTTTGTCATTCATTTTTTTTGTTTTAACATAATATCCTGACAACATTTTCAAATGTCACAGATGTGGCATAAACAAATTAATAGTCTGTTTAAGAAAATAAAAAGTAGAAACAGATAGATAGGACAAAGAAAGAAAAAAAACATAGAAAATAAAAATAAAATATAACATTGATAAAAATAAAAATAAAACACTCATCTTACAACTTAAAGGCAGCCCCCACCCCTGGCACCCCTCATGATTCATACACATTCAAAGCATACATAAATACAATCACATGCATAACAATACCTATCCTTCCCACCATGCCTTGCACCCCTCTAAGGTGTTACACCCCTGATGTCGTCCACGAAGACTTCCCGTACCTGACTCGTTTTACTTGGAGCATTATTAACCCTGGCAATCATCTTTTCAAAGGCAGCAGTCTCTGTCATGAGTTTAAACCACTCCACAAACTCTGGTTTATGTGGGCTCTTCCAGCTGCGTAATATGAGCCGAGCCACAACAATGAAACCGGTTACTGTCAGCCGGAGCTCTGCTTTGGTAAGGCCTGGTGGCATTAGAGCCTTATCCGCTAACAAACATAGTTGTGGGGATTTTGGTAAAGGTCGTTTAAGCCATCCCTCAAGGTTTTTCAGCACCACCTTCCAGAAGGGCAGTACCATAGGACAGTCCCATATGGCATGAAGGAGTGTGCCCAACTCCTTATGACATTTCCAGCATTTACTGTCCTGGCTTAATCCCATTTTAAACAATTTCAGTGGTGTGAAATAATATCTGTGTGTGATCTTATAGTGGATGAACTTACTCCTTGCATCCCTTGTAGCCCAGCCTACATTTGAGGTCACATCCTGCCATACACCTTCACTAATCTCACCACCGAGATCCTTTTGCCATATTAGTCTCAAGCTTTCACACATTCTTCTTTGAGTATTTGACATTTTTCTATAACATAGCGAGGCGGAGTGCCGAGTATCAAGACAGTTGAGAAATTCTTGAACCTTATTTTCTCCTTCCTCTGCCCATTCTAATCCAAAAGTAGAACTCACACTCAACTGTAAATACTTCCAGAAATTCCCTTTATCTGTTAAATCACATTGTTCTTTAAGGTCCTGAAATGATATAAATGACTGGTCCCTGCAGAGGTTATTGACAACACCTACCCCTTTTGCCAACCATGTAGCCCAAAAACATGTCTTTTATAATTAAATTGTGGAGCGACTGCCATGTTAATAAGATTAATTTTCCCCCACAGGGTGAGCTTTATCAATTTTCATTTGTCCAAATTTGTCTTAATTTATTTAATTAAAGGAGCTGTATTGAGCCCCACTCCACCCTATCGAACGGCTTTGGATTTATAAAGTTGTTCATAAAAATTTGCAAATACTTTGTTAATGTGTTTGTCACCAATTCACCTTTGTCGTTTTTAACAGCTGGTGTGGCATAACTGGTCTCCCTTTGGTGTAATTGTCTAGCCAATAGTTTCCCTGATTTTTCGCCACTCTCATAAGAATTACTTTTCAACCTAAACAGGGCATACTCTGCTTGTTTGTTGTATATTTCATTTATTTGAAATTTCAAGTCACACACTTTTTTCAACAATGGGTCGGAGTGTTTCTCAGACAATGATTTCTCTAATTCTCTAAGATGAGATTCAAGATCTTTTAATCATTGTATTCGCTCTCTTTTTTTCCTGCTTGAATAGGCAACAACTTTCCCCCTTATATAAGCCTTAGAGGCCTCCCAAACAGTCCCAAACGTATCTGTTGACCCAGTGTTCACCAGAAAGAAATCATCAAGTTCACTTTCTACTAAACTGTTAAATTCTGGATCCTGTAGTAGCGATACATTTAGCCTCCACCTATTTTTTCTTGCTCCATCTGACTTCATGACTAAATCTAGCTGCACTGCAGCATGATCAGTCAGTGCTATGGGTCCTATTGAACAGTCTGAGATGCTCTCTACCAGAGCCTTGCCAATCAGAAAATAATCTATCCTAGAGTGAGATTTATGATTATGGGAATAAAATGTATATTCCCTCTGTCTCCGGTTGACAAGCCTCCATATATCAGTCAATCCCACGTCCTTCATCAAGAGTTTAATTGCCATCCTGTCTTTTGGTACATTATTAGAAAAGGTGGTTTTATCCAGGGTCCCATCCAAAACTTGATTAAAATCCCCTGCTAAAACTGTGTGCCCATCAGGTATGCCCCCTATTAAATTATTTATTCCATGAAGAAAGGCTGGATCTCCGATATTCGGTGCATAAATGTTACATAAATTAACTTTTTTCCCATTAATTTCAACTTCCACAAATGTCATTCTTCCTTGTTTGTCCTTTTGTTCTTTTATAATGAGAAAATGTAACTTTTTGTGAACCAGAATAGCCACTCCATGCTTTTTACTGGTATATGAACTGTGATATATCTGACCGACCCAGTCTCTTTGCAGTTTGGCAGCCTCTGAATCGGTCAAGTGGGTCTCTTGTAAAAAGCTATATGGGTTTGTTGGGACTTAAGGTGTGATAAACATTTCTTTCTGTTCACTGGATTTTGCAGCCTGTTTACATTCCAGGATACTATCCTCACACAACTAGCCATAATTTAACAGATACCTTGTATATGGTGCATACTGAGATGATAACTCGCACAGAGGAAGGTGGAGAGTGAGAAGAAAGAAAAAAGGGAGAGAGAGGAGGTGCCACCCCGCTGCCTGTCAAAACCCAGGTTATCCATAACATGCAAATAACCTTGTGTAAAACCCCTTCGGAACATAGAACACTGAACAAACCCCCATACAATTCAATTCAATTCAATTCAATTCAATTCAATTTTATTTATAAAGCCCAATATCACAAATAACAATTTGCCTCACAGGGCTTTACAGCATACGACATCCCTCTGTCCTTATGACCCTCACAGCTGATCAGGAAAAACTCCCCAAAAAAAACCCTTTAACGGGGAAAAAAACGGTAGAAACCTCAGGAAGAGCAACTGAGGAGGGATCCCTCTTCCAGGACGGACAGACGTGCAATAGATGTCGTACAGAACAGATCAGCATAATAAATTAACAGTAATCCATATGACACAATGAGACAGAGAGAGAGAGAGAGAGAGAGAGAGAGAGACAGAGAGAGAGAGAGAGATGCAGGTAATGACAGTAGCTTACAACAACATTAATGAAAGTAATAATATTATAGTTATAGTTCTGGCTACTGTGGTACAATATGTTGAAAGTATGTATTAATATCTGGCAGTATACATGTGTGACAATAGTCATATGTGTATAATAACAGTAGAAGTATGACTAATGACTAATGATGGCAGCAGCAGCAGGAGGCATCTGGCAGGACCACGGCAGCAGCACAACCACACACGTCACGCTGTCCAGGCACCGCTGTGATATACATATATTCCATACACAGAACAACATACTCGCCCCCCCTTTCTCTCTCACTCTTGACAGACCCACCGCAAACACGGTCCATGAATCACACTCAGGTGGTCCCCATTAGAAGCCCCCCCACCACCCCTCAAACACTCACCTGATAGTCGTCTCTTTTTACAATATGCCACACACATACTGTATGTACTATGCACATATTCATATGCACAAACCTATAAGCAGCATTTCCACAGTCTTTAAATATTATTTGCATAACTCGGGATCGAAACCCAAACAGAAAAAAACCAACATATCCATTTCCATTGTTCTGACATTGCTGGCTCTGAACAGACTTAAAAATAAATTATGACACACCATTAGCTTAAAATACAAATACAAAACGGACCACTCAGGTTATTTCACAGTTTCGAGCCGCTACATAGCCCACCCGATGCCGAATCAGTTGGACAGAGTTCCATACTCACTGGGTCTTGGACGTGCTCAGAAATCATGTGTAAAAATAATTAAACTAAAAGTCATGTCCTTTTCATATTGAGCTATGTCGTCCCATCAGTGTGAATCTATATTCTTATATTGTGTGTTGGTCAAACTGTCAGCCCGCCGTGATAAAGTTCAAGTGCTGTCCTGTTTTGGGAATATTAAGAATGAACTTATTACAAAGAACCCAATCATGCACAACTTGCAGTTCCATATTAAGGACATCATTAAGTTGTTTGCATGAACGGGCAGCAGAATACAAGGTTGAATCATCAGCATACAAAAACATTTTTGCACTTTTAGTAGCCCAAGCAAGATCATTAATAAATACAGTGAACAGTAATGGTCCAAGGCAGCTGCCCTGAGGCACACCACACACTAGATCCCCGCTGTTCGATATGCCACCATTCAAATACACCTGTTGTGATCTAGAAGACAGATAATTATGGATCCACTTTAGCACCAGTGGACCAAAACCATAACATTCTAGTTTCTTTACCAAGAAAGAACGGTTGAGTAAATCAGAGGCAGCAGTGAAATCTAACAACACAGCCACCCCCCATCAGAGAATTATCAGTGGGTCTAAACCAGTCATCAGTCATTTTGATCAAAGCAGTAGATGTGGAGGGGCCAGTTCTGTGTGCATGTTGAGACACAGTTATTAAATTATTCATAAAGAAATAATCATGAATTTGCAAATATACAACTTTTTGCTCAGGACAGCAATAATGCCAATCGCTCTGGAGTTGCTCTCATTAAAAACAGATTGTTTATCTTTGGGTACTGGGATCATTTTAGCTGTCTTCCACAACAGAGGACATTTGCATACACATAGACATCTGTTAATGATATAAGTCACAGGAGATGAAACACAACTGCAGCAATCCATAATAAATTACTATCCAGACTGTCTTCTGTTGGTTCACTCTGACATCACTGTATCTGTGGTTCTTAGTGTTCACATGATGTGTTTGTGTCACTGCTGCTGTGTAGGAACTCATAAAGTCGTCTGATTCAATGACACGTTTAAATAAAGTTGTGTTCTGTACAAAGAAAAGACACATTTCTTCTTCTTGTGAAAACCAGTTTGTTCAGTGAACTGGGACGGTTTGTGTTCCAGTTTCCTCGTTCTCTGTTCACCACCAAAACCAGTGTGACCACACGATGCCTTCAGGTGTCTCTGTAAAACCAGGAATTCACCACCTTCAGCTCTGATACTGAGGATTAACTGTAAGTTAACATGAGGACACTGAGTTTTCCTGCAGCACCTGAACGCAGCAGTGTCTCTGGAAAGTCCCGACTCTTTACATTCACTCTGACATCAACAGCCAATCAGAGGCAGAGCTGCTGATGAGTCATCAGTTACCAGGAGGAGAGGTGTGTTGTTGAATAGCAGCAGGAACAGAAGAGGTCAGACGCCCCCTACAGGTGGAGTCCATGAGATGACCTTTGACCCCTGCAGACCTCCATCATTCTCAGGCCGTGGTGGAACCGAGCAGCAACCTGCAGGGAAGCCCACAGCAGCTGAGGCTGGCTCGTACAGCCAATGAATCCCCGCAGACCTCCATGTTATAATGTCCATCTTCACAGGGGACACAGGATCACTTCTGGCTCCAAAAAACAAGATGGCGACAGCTGACATGCCAAAATCAAGGCTTCAGAACAGAGGGCCACAAACCAACGGGTGATGTCACGGCAGCTGCGTCCGTTATTTTATTCTGTCTGTGGTGGAGCAGAGTTTGTGTCTTTAGAAGGTTCCTCACTGAGTGAAATATGGAGACGGTGTCTGCGTCTAGGACCGAAACAGGAAGTTGGTTCCTCAGAAGAGGAGCCTGATAGCTGAAGGCTCTGGCTCCTCTTCAGGACCCACAGTAACCCTGTATTCTCAGAGTGCAGTGTTCTGGTGGGATGATGGGGCACTATGAGCTCTCTAAGATGTGACGCAACATTTAGAGCTCTGTAAGTGAGGAGAAGATAAAACAGGAGAAATATGATCTCTGTTCTTACTTCCTGTCAGTACTCGTGCCGCCTGGTTCTGGATCAGCTGGAGTGTTTAAAGACCAGTTGAGACATCCAGAAAAACTATGACTTGAGATCACTGGTTCCCAACACAGGGGTCCTTACCCCCACTCAGGGTCAGCAGAGCTTCACAGGAGGTCCCCTTGATTTTACATACAGTAGACCTGTACTCAGCATTTTATTCATTTCTGTGAAGAAAACTAAATTAAATGGTTATTAATGAAGTTTAATTATTATTAAAAACCTGACGGGATAGACGTTAGCATGTTAGCATGTTAGCACTTCCTGTTCCCTGGTGTTTTTGGTTGAAAAACTTAAGGTCTGTGATTAACACAAGCTGAAGAGACGTCAGTAAATACCTCATACCTGATGTTAAGTCATGTGACCGTGGTGTAGTTTGTTTATGGCCTGGTTGTGATGTTAAGTCATGTGACCGTGGTGTAGTTTTTTAACAGCCTGGTTGTGGCAGTCACGTTAAGTCGTGTGACCGTGGTGTAGTTTGTTTACAGCCTGGTTGTGACGTTAAGTCGTGTGACCGTGGTGTAGTTTGTTTACAGCCTGGTTGTGACATTAAGTCGTGTGACCGTGGTGTAGTTTGTTTACAGCCTGGTTGTGGCAGTCACGTTAAGTCATGTGACCGTGGTGTAGTTTGTTTACGGCCTGGTTGTGGCGGTGACGTTAAGTCATGTGACCGTGGTGTAGTTTCTTTACGGCCTGGTTGTGACGGTGACGTTAAGTCCTGTGACCATGGTGTAGTTTTTTAACAGCCTGGTTGTGGCAGTCACGTTAAGTCGTGTGACCGTGGTGTAGTTTGTTTACGGCCTGGTTGTGACGTTAAGTCGTGTGACCGTGGTGTAGTTTGTTTACAGCCTGGTTGTGGCGGTGACGTTAAGTCCTGTGACCGTGGTGTAGTTTTTTAACAGCCTGGTTGTGGCAGTCACGTTAAGTCGTGTGACCGTGGTGTAGTTTGTTTACGGCCTGGTTGTGACGTTAAGTCGTGTGACCGTGGTGTAGTTTGTTTACGGCCTGGTTGTGGCAGTCACGTTAAGTCGTGTGACCGTGGTGTAGTTTGTTTACGGCCTGGTTGTGGCAGTCACGTTAAGTCGTGTGACCGTGGTGTAGTTTGTTTACGGCCTGGTTGTGACGTTAAGTCATGTGACCGTGGTGTAGTTTGTTTACGGCCTGGTTGTGGCAGTCACGTTAAGTCGTGTGACCGTGGTGTAGTTTGTTTACGGCCTGGTTGTGGCAGTCACGTTAAGTCGTGTGACCGTGGTGTAGTTTTTTAATTATTATGTTCAACAAAGAAAAGCAAAACCTGCCATTTCATTTGTTTGTTAAGTCATGTGACCGTGGTGTAGTTTGTTTACAGCCTGGCTGTGGCGGTGACGTTAAGTCGTGTGACCGTGGTGTGGTTTGTTTACGGCCTGGTTGTGACGTTAAGTCGTGTGACCGTGGTGTAGTTTGTTTACGGCCTGGTTGTGGCGGTGACGTTAAGTCGTGTGACCGTGGTGTAGTTTGTTTACAGCCTGGCTGTGGCGGTGACGTTAAGTCGTGTGACCGTGGTGTAGTTTGTTTACGGCCTGGTTGTGGCGGTGACGTTAAGTCATGTGACCGTGGTGTAGTTTGTTTACAGCCTGGTTGTGGCGGTGACGTTAAGTCGTGTGACCGTGGTGTAGTTTGTTTACAGCCTGGTTGTGGTTGTGACGTTAAGTCATGTGACCGTGGTGTAGTTTGTTTACGGCCTGGTTGTGGTTGTTACGTTAAGTCATGTGACCGTGGTGTAGTTTGTTTACGGCCTGGTTGTGGTTGTGACGTTAAGTCATGTGACCGTGGTGTAGTTTGTTTACAGCCTGGTTGTGACGTTAAGTCATGTGACCGTGGTGTAGTTTGTTTACGGCCTGGTTGTGGCAGTCACGTTAAGTCGTGTGACCGTGGTGTAGTTTGTTTACGGCCTGGTTGTGGCAGTCACGTTAAGTCGTGTGACCGTGGTGTAGTTTTTTAATCATTATGTTCAACAAAGAAAAGCAAAACCTGCCATTTCATTTGTTTGTTAAGTCATGTGACCGTGGTGTAGTTTGTTTACAGCCTGGCTGTGGCGGTGACGTTAAGTCGTGTGACCGTGGTGTGGTTTGTTTACGGCCTGGTTGTGACGTTAAGTCGTGTGACCGTGGTGTAGTTTGTTTACAGCCTGGTTGTGGCGGTGACGTTAAGTCGTGTGACCGTGGTGTAGTTTGTTTACAGCCTGGCTGTGGCGGTGATGTTAAGTCGTGTGACCGTGGTGTAGTTTGTTTACGGCCTGGTTGTGGCGGTGACGTTAAGTCATGTGACCGTGGTGTAGTTTGTTTACAGCCTGGTTGGGACGTTAAGTCGTGTGACCGTGGTGTAGTTTGTTTACAGCCTGGTTGTGGCGGTGACGTTAAGTCATGTGACCGTGGTGTAGTTTGTTTACAGCCTGGTTGTGGTTGTGACGTTAAGTCATGTGACCGTGGTGTAGTTTGTTTACAGCCTGGTTGTGGTTGTGACGTTAAGTCATGTGACCGTGGTGTAGTTTGTTTACAGCCTGGTTGTGGCGGTGACGTTAAGTCATGTGACCGTGGTGTAGTTTGTTTACAGCCTGGTTGTGGTTGTGACGTTAAGTCATGTGACCGTGGTGTAGTTTGTTTACAGCCTGGTTGTGGTTGTTACGTTAAGTCATGTGACCGTGGTGTAGTTTGTTTACGGCCTGGTTGTGGTTGTGACGTTAAGTCATGTGACCGTGGTGTAGTTTGTTTACAGCCTGGTTGTGACGTTAAGTCATGTGACCGTGGTGTAGTTTGTTTACGGCCTGGTTGTGACGTTAAGTCATGTGACCGTGGTGTAGTTTGTTTACAGCCTGGTTGTGACGTTAAGTCATGTGACCGTGGTGTAGTTTGTTTACGGCCTGGTTGTGACGTTAAGTCATGTGACCGTGGTGTAGTTTGTTTACGGCCTGGTTGTGACGTTAATTCATGTGACCGTGGTGTAGTTTGTTTACGGCCTGGTTGTGGCGGTGACGTTAAGTCATGTGACCGTGGTGTAGTTTGTTTACGGCCTGGTTGTGGCGGTGACGTTAAGTCATGTGACCGTGGTGTAGTTTGTTTACGGCCTGGTTGTGGCAGTCACGTTAAGTCATGTGACCGTGGTGTAGTTTGTTTACGGCCTGGTTGTGGCAGTCACGTTAAGTCATGTGACCGTGGTGTAGTTTGTTTACGGCCTGGTACGACATTTAGTCATTTAGTCGATCGATCAGAGACATAGATGTTTTATTGTGACGACGACACACTGATGTTTTTATCCTGTGTTACCTGCTGACATGACGTCTGTGATGTTCACAGGAAGTTCATCACACACTTCCTGACTGATTCATTCACTGTACAGTGTGTCAGACACTCAAGCTTCATTTAAACATGTTTAAATTCTCTCTCATTGTGTCATATGGATTACTGTTAATTTATTATGCTGATCTGTTCTGTACGACATCTATTGCACATCTGTCCGTCCTGGAAGAGGGATCCCTCCTCAGTTGCTCTTCCTGAGGTTTCTACCATTTTTTTTCCCCGTTAAAGGGTTTTTTTTGGGGAGTTTTTCCTGATCAGCTGTGAGGGTCATAAGGACAGAGGGATGTCGTATGCTGTAAAGCCCTGTGAGGCAAATTGTGATTTGTGATATTGGGCTTTATAAATAAAATTGAAATTGAAATTGAATTGAAAACTTTATTAACACACACAGAGGGAACATCAGCAGCTGTATCAGTCACAGCATTAATGAGGTGTGTGTGTGTGTGTGTGTGTGTGTGTGTGTGTGTGTGTGTGTGTGTTGTATGAGTCATGGGTCATGTGATCAGACTCAGCAGCAGCGTCTCTGTTCAGCACTTTGTTGTTTAGTCTCTTCTTCTCTGTTTACCATCAGACGCCTGAACGCAGCAGCGTCTCTGGAAAGTCCCAACTCTTTACTTTCACTTCCTGTTCAGTCAGCAGCCAATCAGAGGCTGAGCTGCTGATGAGTCATCAGTTACCAGGAGGAGAAGTTTGGAGTTGACCAGCAGAGACAGACAGAGAGACAGAAGGAGCTGAGACGCCTCCTACAGGTTCATCCTGGTACCTTCAGTGTGTCACACCTGTTCAGTCAGCAGCCAATCAGAGGCTGAGCTGCTGATGAGTCATCAGTTACCAGGAAGAGAAGTTTGGAGTTGACCAGCAGAGACAGACAGAGAGACAGAAGGAGCTGAGACGCCTCCTACAGGTTCATCCTGGTACCTTCAGTGTGTCACACCTGTTCAGTCAGCAGCCAATCAGAGGCTGAGCTGCTGATGAGTCATCAGTTACCAGGAAGAGATGATTGGAGTTGACCAGCAGCAGGAACAGAGGAGGTCAGTCCATGAGGTGACCTTTGACCCCTGCAGACCTTCATCACCACAGTGTGAGAACGTTCTCAGTCACAGTCTGAGTCACCTGATCACGTCTCACCCCTCCTGGTTTATCAGCACACGTTTAGTATCCCAGAATGCATTTCAAACCAATCTGCAGTGACGGTGAGGTCAGACTCAAACTGTCCTCATTTCCATCCTGAGAGCAGAGTGATGTCATCATCCTGAGAGCAGAGTGATGTCATCATCCTGAGAGCGGAGTGATGTCATCGTCCTGAGAGCAGTGTGATGTCATCGTCCTGAGAGCGGAGTGATGTAATCGTCCTGAGAGCGGAGCGATGTCATCATGATGTCATCGTCCTGAGAGCGGAGTGATGTCATCGTCCTGAGAGCAGAGTGATGTCATCGTCCTGAGAGCGTAGTGATGTCATCGTCCTGAGAGCGGAGTGATGTCATCGTCCCGAGAGCAGAGTGATATCGTCCTGAGAGCGGAGTGATGTCATCGTCCTGAGAGCGGAGCGATGTCATCGTCCTGAGAGCACAGTGATATTGTCCTGAGAGCGGAGTGATGTCATCGTCCTGAGAGCGGAGTGATGTCATCATCCTGAGAGCAGAGTGATGTCATCGTCCTGAGAGCAGAGTGATGTCATCGTCCTGAGAGCGGAGCGATGTCATCGTCCTGAGAGCAGAGTGATGTCATCGTCCTGAGAGCGGAGTGATGTCATCGTCCTGAGAGCGGAGTGATGTCATCATCCTGAGAGCAGAGTGATCTCATCGTCCTGAGAGCAGATTGATGTCATCATCCTGAGAACAGAGTGATGTCATCGTGTCCCTTTGATGTGTTTCGTCATGTGAAGGTCAGGTGGTGGTTTCAGAGACGTGGATGGTTTAATGTGACGACATGTTTCCTGCTGATCAACATGATAACAGATCTCATTCAGCACACAGAGGAGAGCATCATCAGTGCCTCAGAAGCTCATTGACATTAATGCGCTCTAAACTTTTAGTTCTTAGTGAAGTTAACACAACTGGTCGATAGTCGTTTATAGAAGTTTGGTGATTCTGGGCAGCGGCACCATGAGCAGGTCTTCCATGCTTCTGGGACATAATGAGTATCTGCAGACTCCTGACACAGACTTGTCAGTACAGGGCTGAGCTGCTCCCCACTCTCCTTGAGCACAGGGCCCTGTATCCCATCAAACCCAGACGCCTTGTGTGGATTTATTCTTTGGAGGGTTCTACGCACTTGGTTCTCCTGTATAATGAGCGACTGGCTAATTGCTCTCTTAACGAATTCTGTTCATTAGAAAAATCAACAGTATTGAATCTGTCAAAAAAGGTATTTAGTTTGTTTGCAAGGGACAAATCATCACTGGTATTAATGACCCCTACCATCATGTACATGCCTCTCCAGGCTTGCCTCAGGTTTGTGTCCCTCATTTTTCTTTCTATCTTAAGTTTGTAACTGTGTTAAACTGTCAGTATGTCTTGTTTCCATGTTTGAGTCATGGGTCATGTGATCAGACTCAGCAGCAGCGTCTCTGTTCAGCACTTTGTTGTTTAGTCTCTTCTTCTCTGTTTACCATCAGACGCCTGAACGCAGCAGCGTCTCTGGAAAGTCCCAACTCTTTACTTTCACTTCCTGTTCAGTCAGCAGCCAATCAGAGGCTGAGCTGCTGATGAGTCATCAGTTACCAGGAGGAGAAGTTTGGAGTTGACCAGCAGAGACAGACGGAGAGACAGAAGGAGCTGAGACGCCTCCTACAGGTTCATCCTGGTACCTTCAGTGTGTCACACCTGTTCAGGTGTGTGAGGCAGTCTGGAGGGAAATCACCAGAAACACAGCCATAAAAAATAACTCTGTAAACGTGGTTCAAACACACGATGATGATGATGATGATGATGATGATGATGATGATGATGATGAGGCAGAAACATCAGCACATGTTTTAATCTCCTCAGAGTTTTTCTACAAACATGAAATCAAAACAGTCAGTGTGGTTTTAAATCAAAGTCAGTTCAAACTCTTCATGAAAACATTTTTAATCTTCCTAAAATGATCCTTGAGATTTATTCAGAGTGTCTGAAACATGTTGGAGTCAAACTGTGACACTGTGGCTTCATATTGATCTGGAATAATATTGATCCTGTTTATTGATCTCCTCTGTAATCAATAACATATAATATCATGTATAGGTGACATCATCAAACCAAAACATTTTAACATGGTTCATCAGTTTATTCACAGTCAGCTCAGCCAATCAAAAACCAGCTGCTGGTTGTGTCATCTGTTGCTAGGCAGCAGGATGTTAATGTTGAAGCGCAGCAGAGAGTGACGGAGCTGCAGCGCCCCCTGCTGGATCTTCATCATCATCATCATCGGAGCAGAGACAGTTTGTCGGGCGTCAGAAAAGTGTCTCTGGCTATGAAAAGACTTGGAGCTGTTTTTAAATCAGAGCGGATCATTTCCACAGAGCTGCAGGTGTGTCAGTGTTCATGAATCTACCTGGACACATGATGAGGTCATTGATCAAGACGTCTCATATATTCAAAGATGGAACTGGCTCATTGATGGGACTCAACATCCCATAATAGCTCCATCAGCCTGGTGTCCACGTCGTCATGACGTCAGGATCAGTTCCAGTGTGTTTAATATGTGTGTGTTTGATGTTGAGTTTGTGCCCAGTGTGTTTGGGCTCCATCACATTACAGCTGAATACATTATATTCAAATATATGAACACTGTTAAGATACAAACATGTTTCTGTATGTTAGACACATGACCTCATCACATGACATCACTTCACATGTGAACACGCTCCATCACACCTCACTCTGATCAGCTGATGGAGCACTTTGATTTTTCATGTCTTCAAATCTCTGATTCAGTTTGGGATGAAATCAGTGGCTCTGCTTTTAACTCCACTTCCTGTCTCTGAGGATCACGTTATCTGCACTCTGCTGATGATGTCTGTTGGTGCTCACTGTGACCCAGCTTCCCTCAGGCTGAACAGACTCAGAGCTGACTGAACTGACTCTGAGGGTTAGGGGTCAGCTCAGAGATCTGGATCAGGATCAGTTTGTTGAGCCTGCTCTCTGAAACAGGGACCTGGACCTGTGCAGCTGGAGATTTAGCCACGAGTCGGTCAGTCCCTCAGCAACACGTGTCTCTGTAGTTAACCCTTGAATAGCCATGTGGTGAGTTCACTGACATCTGTGAAAAGAAAGGGCTTCTTGTGATGTGTTTAATGGGTGATATTAAATGTTAAACATTTCTTAAAAACATTTCATGTTTAAAAAAAAGCACATTTAAGAACATTGTTTATTAAAAGCTTTACATGATTTAAAACTCCTGGAGTGGGAGAAAAAAACTTTTGTCTGCACAATTTACAGTTGTACAAATATAGTTAAATTTAATTTGATATGAATTTAAATACATATGGTAAATAAATATTTTAACAAGTATGACCTAAAATGTTGAAGTATGTACAATTATAATTATCCCACTGTCTCTGGGAATGGTTTAGAAATGATCCCCAGTCCATGAGGCCGCCTCTCTGGATCCAGTTCCTCTTCGTAATATTATGTATGTTTCTAAAAATGGGTGTTGAACAAAGTAAGGGGCAATTACCTCCTCCACAACACATTAAAGGTTTGGAGAATGTTTAATAAAATAGGGTCTCGGGAGGATTCTCTCTCTCTTTTCACTCCCATTCATTTAAACCCAGATTTTCCCCCTGGCCTTGAAGACAGCGCATTTTTCTTAAGGTCTGAAAAGTGTATTTGTACTATAGGAGACTTCGTAGCTGACAGCACTCTCAAATCCTTGAACCAGCTAATTGAACAACACGACCTCCCCTCCAGACATTTATTTAGGTATCTGCAGATCCGTACCTTTGTCTCTTCAAAAGCAAGGTTGTACCCTGGTGGGTTCTCTCGCTCTTCAACAGAAGAGGTACTGCAAGACCCTGAGCCCTGAAAACTGATAACCAGGTTCTATGATGCTCCGTGGCCTCCAGCAGAGGGCACTGGTCATCTTAAGTTTCTCTGGGAGGCTGACCTGGGGGTAACAGTGTCAGATGATGAGTGGGGTGATGTGTGGCTGAGCTCATCTAGCTGTTTGTCCACCAACAAAGTGAAAGAATCTCAATTCAAAATTACTCATAGGCTTCAGATTGCACCAGTGCTACGGAATAAATCTAATCCTTCACTTTCCAAATACTGTAATAAATGCAAGTTCTCAGAGGGATCATGCTACCATTGCATCTGTCCCTTTATTAAAAATTTCTGGAGAAAGGTTTTCAAAGAAATTTGCGGCATATTTGGTAAGCACCTGGATCTCACTCCACTGTCTTGCATCCTTGGAGTACATCCTGCACTGAATCTAAAACCTTGAATGCTGAGACTGCTCGATGTTCTTCTGTTTGGTGCCAGACGGTGGATCCTACTTCAGTGGGTCTCTGACAACTGTCCTAAGCTCTCACAGTGGTTACAGGGTATAATGGAACTTATTCCTCTGGAAGCAATGACCCACTGGCTTAAGGACAAACCTTATTTTATAAAACTTGGAACCCCTTTTTGAATTATATCGGTATGGAGAGTGCACAGACTCTGCAGAACGGCCTCTATGTACTGATCTGGTCAGTCATAGAAAGAACCACACTTGAGTTTTGGTATCAACCAAACACCACACAGTAACACTGTAATGCCTGGATATCTGCTCACGTATTCCTTCAACTGTCAATTTGAGCTTTCAGTGCTGTTGTATGGTTTTGTTTTGTTTTCCCTGATGTTGTTACATATTTCTGTACTTCATATAAATCTTCTTTGAATTTATTTATTATTATTAGTTTGTTTGTTTTTTCACCGTGTGGGGGTTTTTGTTCACCATGTTCTGTGTAGTATGAGGCGCTTTTATGTTTTTGTACAATGCTTTTCTTGTATAAATTGAAAAAGTAATAAAGATATCTTTAAAAACAATAAAATAATAAATGTTATAAATGTTAAAATAACTGTTATAAATGTTAAACTGCAGGACAGTTGAAGCAGCTAAAAGTCACTTTATTTCCATTGACTAGAACTGAGGTTAAGATCAGGCCCTTTAATGGGTTCAGACTTTATTTATTTATTTATTTACTGTGGCACTTGTTTACATGTTTTTATGCAGTAACATTCATCATGGATGATGTTTCACAGTTTTCCTTGTGTTTTGTTAAATGAACTCATGACTGAATTACTGCACCTTCAAAACATGAAGGTACACATGAGGGATACATGTGGACATACTGAAGATTACACCTGTTAAACATTTCTGTTTCAGCTTTGATGTCACGTCAGTTTCATTCAAATGGTCAAAGAAAAACATGTGAGTCAATAGTCTCAGTGAAGAGTCAATATATTGATTATTGATTCAAGAGGGAAAAAATCATTAATTAGTGTGCTTAGCTGTGGGTCCAACATCTGTTCAATCAATTTTATTTATAAAGCCCAATATCACAAATCACAATTTGCCTCACAGGGCTTTACAGCATACGACATCCCTCTGTCCTTAAGACCCTCACAGCTGATCAGGAAAAACTCCCCAAAAAACCCTTTAACGGGGAAAAATGGTAGAAACCTCAGGAAGAGCAACTGGAGACAAAGGAAACCCACGCTGACACGGGGAGAACATGTCAGAGCACCTGGAGGAAACCCACGCTGACACGGGGAGAACATGTCAGAGCACCTGGAGGAAACCCACGCTGACACGGGGAGAACATGTCGGAGCACCTGGAGGAAACCCACGCTGACACGGGGAGAACATGTCAGAGCACCTGGAGGAAACCCACGCTGACACGGGGAGAACATGTCGGAGCACCTGGAGGAAACCCACGCTGACACGGGGAGAACATGTCAGAGCACCTGGAGGAAACCCACGCTGACACAGGGAGAACATGTCAGAGCACCTGGAGGAAACCCACGCTGACACGGGGAGAACATGTCAGAGCACCTGGAGGAAACCCACGCTGACACAGGGAGAACATGTCAGAGCACCTGGAGGAAACCCACGCTGACACAGGGAGAACATGTCGGAGCACCTGGAGGAAACCCACGCTGACACGGGGAGAACATGTCAGAGCACCTGGAGGAAACCCACGCTGACACAGGGAGAACATGTCAGAGCACCTGGAAGAAACCCACGCTGACACGGGGAGAACATGTCAGAGCACCTGGAGGAAACCCACGCTGACACAGGGAGAACATGTCGGAGCACCTGGAGGAAACCCACGCTGACACAGGGAGAACATGTCAGAGCACCCGGAGGAAACCCACGCTGACACAGGGAGAACATGTCGGAGCACCTGGAGGAAACCCACGCTGACACAGGGAGAACATGTCGGAGCACCTGGAGGAAACCCACGCTGACACAGGGAGAACATGTCAGAGCACCTGGAGGAAACCCACGCTGACACGGGGAGAACATGTCAGAGCACCTGGAGGAAACCCACGCTGACACAGGGAGAACATGTCGGAGCACCTGGAGGAAACCCACGCTGACACGGGGAGAACATGTCAGATCACCTGGAAGAAACCCACGCTGACACGGGGAGAACATGTCAGAGCACCTGGAGGAAACCCACGCTGACACGGGGAGAACATGTCAGAGCACCTGGAGGAAACCCACGCTGACACGGGGAGAACATGTCAGAGCACCTGGAGGAAACCCACGCTGACACAGGGAGAACATGTCAGAGCACCTGGAGGAAACCCACGCTGACACGGGGAGAACATGCAGACTCCACACAGAGGGAATTCCCAACCCAAGAGTCCAAACCATGAACCCTCCTGCTGTGTGTTGACAGTGCTGATCACTGCACCACCATGCCGTCAGCCTGTCTTTGTCCAGTAAATTTAAAAACCACTGAGGGCCGACGTCGTGGTGAGGAAGGGGATATGGTGAGGAGGGGGATGTGGTGAGGAAGGGGATATGATGAGAGGAAGGGGACGTGGTGAGGAAGGGGATATGGTGAGGAGGGGGATATGGTGAGGAAGGGGACGTGGTGAGGAAGAGGATATGGTGAGGAGGGGGATATGGTGAGGAGGGGGATATGGTGAGGAAGGGGACGTGGTGAGGAAGAGGATATGGTGATGATGAGGGGGATATGGTGAGGAGGGGGATATGGTGAGGAAGGGGACGTGGTGAGGAGGGGGATATGGTGAGGAAGGGGACGTGGTGAGGAAGAGGATATGGTGAGGAGGGGGTGGTGAGGAGGGGGATGATATGGTGAGGAAGGGGGTGAGGAAGGGGACGTGGTGAGGAAGGGG
Organism: Epinephelus malabaricus; assembly: GCA_037127435.1. Classification (NCBI taxonomy): domain Eukaryota; kingdom Metazoa; phylum Chordata; class Actinopteri; order Perciformes; family Serranidae; genus Epinephelus; species Epinephelus malabaricus. The sequence goes on from JANUFT010000363.1 coordinate 574,474, forward strand.
ATATGGATGAGGAGGGGGATATGGTGAGGAAGGGGACGTGGTGAGGAAGAGGATATGGTGAGGAGGGGGATATGGTGAGGAGGGGGATATGGTGAGGAAGGGGACGTGGTGAGGAAGAGGATATGGTGAGGAGGGGGATATGGTGAGGAGGGGGATATGGTGAGGAAGGGGACGTGGTGAGGAGGGGCATATGGTGAGGAAGAGGATGTGGTGAGGAGGGGGATGTGGTGAGGAAGAGGATATGATGAGGAAGGGGATGTGGTGAGGAGGGGGATTTGGTGAGGAAGGGGATATGGTGAGGAGGGGGATGTGGTGAGGAAGGGGATATGGTGAGGAAGGGGACGTGGTGAGGAGGGGGATATGGTGAGGAGGGGGATATGGTGAGGAAGGGGATTTGGTGAGGAGGGGGATATGGTGAGGAAGGGGATATGGTGAGGAGGGGGATGTGGTGAGGAAGGGGATATGATGAGGAAGGGGACGTGGTGAGGAGGTGGATGTGGTGAGGAAGGGGATATGATGAGGAAGGGGACGTGGTGAGGAGGGGGATATGGTGAGGGAAGGGGAGGAGGGGGATGTGGTGAGGAAGGGGATTTGGTGAGGAGGGGGATGTGGTGAGGAAGGGGATGTGGTGAGGAGGGGGATGTGGTGAGGAGGGGGATATGGTGAGGAAGGGGATATGATGAGGAAGGGGATATGGTGAGGAGGGGGATATGGTGAGGAGGGGGATGTGGTGAGGAGGGGGATGTGGTGAGGAAGGGGATATGATGAGGAAGGGGATATGGTGAGGAGGGGGATATGGTGAGGAGGGGGATATGGTGAGGAAGAGGATATGGTGAGGAGGGGGATATGGTGAGGAGGGGGATATGGTAAGGAGGGGGATGTGGTGAGGAAGAGGATATCGTGAGGAGGGGGATTTGGTGAGGAGGGGGATGTGGTGAGGAAGGGGATTTGGTGAGGAGGGGGATTTGGTGAGGAGGGGGATGTGGTGAGGAAGAGGATATGGTGAGGAGGGGGATTTGGTGAGGAGGGGGATGTGGTGAGGAAGAGGATATGGTGAGGAAGGGGATTTGGTGAGGAGGGGGATGTGGTGAGGAAGGGGATTTGGTGAGGAGGGGGATGTGGTGAGGAGGGGGATGTGGTGAGGAGGGGGATATGGTGAGGAAGGGGATATGATGAGGAGGGGGATATGGTAAGGAGGGGGATGTGGTGAGGAAGAGGATATGGTAAGGAGGGGGATGTGGTGAGGAGGGGGATGTGGTGAGGAAGGGGATTTGGTGAGGAGGGGGATGTGGTGAGGAAGGGGATATGGTGAGGAAGGGGATTTGGTGAGGAGGGGGATGTGGTGAGGAAGGGGATATGGTGAGGAAGGGGATTTGGTGAGGAGGGGGATGTGGTGAGGAAGGGGATATGGTGAGGAAGGGGATTTGGTGAGGAGGGGGATGTGGTGAGGAAGGGGATTTGGTGAGGAGGGGGATGTGGTGAGGAAGGGGATTTGGTGAGGAGGGGGATTTGGTGAGGAGGGGGATGTGGTGAGGAAGGGGATTTGGTGAGGAGGGGGATATGGTGAGGAAGGGGATTTGGTGAGGAGGGGGATGTGGTGAGGAAGGGGATTTGGTGAGGAGGGGGATGTGGTGAGGAGGGGGATATGGTGAGGAAGGGGATTTGGTGAGGAGGGGGATGTGGTGAGGAAGGGGATTTGGTGAGGAGGGGGATGTGGTGAGGAGGGGGGATATGGTGAGGAAGGGGATTTGGTGAGGAGGGGGATGTGGTGAGGAAGGGGATTTGGTGAGGAGGGGGATTTGGTGAGGAGGGGGACGTGGTGAGGAGGGGGATATGGTGAGGAAGGGGATATGGTGAGGAGGGGGATATGGTGAGGAGGGGGATATGGTAAGGAGGGGGATGTGGTGAGGAAGAGGATATGGTAAGGAGGGGGATGTGGTGAGGAGGGGGATGTGGTGAGGAAGGGGATATGGGGAGGAGGGGGATATGGTGAGGAGGGGGATGTGGTGAGGAGGGGGATATGGGGAGGAGGGGGATATGGTGAGGAAGGGGACATGGTGAGGAGGAGGACGTGGTGAGGAGGGGGACATGGTGAGGAGGGGGATATGATCACTCTTTTTGCACATGCACCAAACTTGTGAATCAAACTATTTGCTTGAGCATATAAAGCACAGCATTGCCTGTAAATATCTTGGTCATCCTTCAACTGACCTGTCATGAAATGTCCAAGATACCTTACTTTACTATTTATATCTATTCAAATTGTTATCTGAGGATTTGAAAGTAGGAAACATTAGAGATTTGTCCTCTTTTGTTCTACAGATCATGACCACACTCTTATCTGCATTAAACTTCATGTCATGGACAGCACCATATTCAGAGGTGTGTTGAGTGTTCTCTGTGCTTGTGCTTGGACTATTTTCCTGGATCTTTGACAGTTGATTTTGGATTCAGGACACTGGATTAAGTGCTTGGCTTCAATAAAACCTCTACCTGCTGTATGACGCTGATTTGGTTTGTGGATAAAGAACAATGGCTGAGCTCTTGTAATAACACTGAGAGCTGGGGCATTAAGTCCTAAGAATGACGCCAAAAGCGTGAAAGACAGAGGCGAAATCGGACGAGGAGTATGTGACACTCACTCAGGTTACGAGTTATGCGTTACTGCAGCAGCAGAAGGAGATGTTCACGGCGCTGCTCCAACAACAACAACAGGATAACTTCAAAGGCTTTGTGAAAGTGACCATGGACTCAACAAACGCCAGAATGGATGCGTTATCAAAGGAGATACAGGAGATAAAAACAAGCCTGCAATATATGCAAAATGATGTGGATGACATAAAAACTGATAATGCAAAGCAAGCCAAACGCTGTAACTCAGTACAGGCAGATGTCTTCAAAGTGTGTGACAGCCTGTTCACTGATAAGATGGAGTATCTGGAAGGCCAGTCCAGGCAAAACAACTTGGTGTTGGGATCACAGAGTCACAGGGGGAGACCTGGGCTGAGATGGAGGAGAAAGTGAAGAAGGTTTTGGCCGAAAAACTTCAAATGAATCAGGTGATCGAGATGGAGAGGGCCCATCGTACAGGGAAACCTGGAGGAGGAAGACCGAGGCCCATCGTCGTGAAATTCCTGAGGTACAAAGACAGAACTGCCATCTTACAACGTACCAACTCTCTTAAAGGTACTAAAATCTACATCAACAAGGACTTTACAGACACCGTGAGGAGAAAGAGGAAGGATCTGAGAGAGAGAGGAGATATCGCCCACTTACGACACAACAAGCTGATCATTCATCCCCGCACTAGTACACCAAAACAACCTGGAGACCAGTACGCACTAAAAAGGTATGATGACTTCTGAAAGACAACAAACTGAACTCCCACACTGTCTGATAAGAGCCAGTTAGCACAAAGGATTGCTAAATATGATGATGTTGAAATAATGACTTTTCAATGATCATCATCCACACGACATTGAAAACAGCATCCCGATAACAATTCTTTTCTCACCAGTGATGGACTGGGGGCTCATCCTACTCTCCAGTGTGCTATGTGTGAGCTCAGTCCTGCACGTTCTTTAATGAAGCAATAGGAGAAGATATTCAGTCTCAGTTAATGTAGTTTATTAAGCAGTAAAGGAATAAAATTACAGAGCTCTGGGTCTCAACTTCACGTCCCTGACGAACAACAAAGGTGTATCAGTTCACGAAGTCTGACCTCCTGTCCTTTCCCTGACCCAGTATATTTGAGGGTAACAGAGTGTCATTGTGCACGCGAGGCGTTGTCCTCTTCTCATTGGCAGTTCCACTTCCTCCTTCACCACACCACGCCCCTGCCTCGTGTTAATCTGACTCCTTCCCGCTGGCGGTGGGGGCGTGGTTCCTGTTTTGAAAGACAAGAGAACAACACAACTCCCTACACGTGCTGTACCTTACTATCTGTATATCACTTTCTATTCTTTTTACCATATATGAAACTAATTATCTAAGCATTGCGGTATGTGCTCCTCAGACTTCATGTCTCTTCCTCTCCTGTACTTCTCCACTTCTGCAAAGCAAACACATTCAGATCAGCTGAAATCATCTCAGTATTCTCATTGTTCACACATCTAAAACTTATATAGTGAAACACAACTTATAGTAAAACACATAAAATCATTCTATTCCCAACAGTCCCCCTTTTGGCCTCATAGGACTGAGGCCACTTTTTTCAGTCCCAATGTATCCAGGTCCCCCTTTTTAGGTCTTGTGATTACTGCACTTTTTGTCTCTTTTGAAACAAAAAGTTATAACTCCCCCTTTTGGTCTAATACACATGAGACCACTCACACCTTGTCTTCTCCTGAGTCTGAGTCCAAATCTGAATCAGTAGGCGGCTCTCCTAACAGGGAGGCCGTCTCCATTTGAGTCATCTGATATGGTGGGGGCTGTGGATGTTTTCTCTCCACAGCCGACACTATGATTCTTTCACAGAGTGACCGGATACATGGGATACAACAACAACCACATAATGCTAACACCGCAAGCATTCCCACCAGAGACAAGAATACCGATACCACTAAATCTTTCCACTTACCGAACCACTTCTCGAAGATACCACCCAGGGGTTTATCAATGCCTGAGTGTTCATGCATTTCCTGAGAGAGCGTGCGCAGCCCTTCTAGTGCCTTAGTTACTGACCCGTCTGGAGCTGTGTTGTCTGGGATGAAGGTGCAGCAGAGACCCTGGAACATAGAGCAGACACCCCCTTTCTCCGCCAAAAGCATGTCTAACGCAATTCGGTTCTGGATTGTCATTAGGGAGGTGGCCGCCAACTGCTCCGAGAGTCCCCCAACTGCATCTCTGGTGCTGTTAGCCAATCTGAGAACATTGTAATGAACATAATTAATTCTGTCAACATTCTTGTTAGGAGTGATGGAGAACAGAGCAGATATTATGGCCAGGTTTTCAAAACCCGCAGCTACCTGGTCAGCCAATTTATTTTGATCTGGAACCCCGCGAGGAACGCCTATGGCGTCTATATACGTGGTGGAGTCAGAGCCAATGTCAAACGTGTCTCTTTTCTTTCTGCTAGAACTGGCCTGGGAGTCCCTCAGCCCTAAGAGGACCAGAGGCACTGCCAGTTGGACCAGTGCGCACGTGCCGGTCCAGGTAGATGGCAGGGATAATTGGAGGGTTTGATCTCCACAGTTTATCACAGAACACAGGTCAAATTTAAATCCCATGGCTGTTCCCCTCGTATAGTTCAATGTGATGCCACCATACTTATCTATGCAGCTGTCAGAAGGTCTGCCTGTTCCCGCGCTTCTTTTGGTTCGGTTTCGTGGTTGCTCTGTGGCTTTGTCTCTGGGGGAAGACTCAAAATATAAAAAAGGTAAAACAATAACACAGGTTAACACAACAACTCCCAACACACACCACTTATGGTGGCGTGGTTCTAATCCTAATAATTCTAATAACAATTTCATTTCTTTATTTTGTATTGCAAAAAGGTAAATATAAACGTGTAAAATATCAGAGTAAATATGGAGTGTAAATGTTCTGCAAGCGAGTCTTTCTTGTATCCTGGCTTTATGTTACTCAGTCGTACTCTGGGCAAAGTGTTGCTTCAAAGGAGCTTCAAACCTTCACATTGATCACAGGATATCTCTTCCGCACATATGCTAAGCTAAATGAATAAATGTCTGTGTGAGTAAGCTGTGTGGGTTTTTTTTTTAATCTTTAGTGTCTCTTATGTCCTCCAGTGTTCGGGCAGGTGTCTCTGCCACTGCACACTGACTCCAGTGATACCATGTGTCACCTTTTCCCTGTAGTTTGACGGCGTGGGACGTCCGTTCCACGACTTTGTAGGGACCAGTCCACCTTGGCTCTGACCACTTTCGTTTGATCACCTTGAGCAGGACCCACTCTGATGTTGGGGGGTCTTTCCCTTCTGCTCCCTCCTGAGCTGTGGTCACCTGTTTGGAGAAAGCTGACACCAATGCTGTTAGTTGGTCATAATACGGTTTGTATTGCATAGGGCTTTCTATTTCTTCTGTAGTTTGGATCCCAGCTCCCGGTCCCGGGAACTGGTGTCCTGTTTTTAGTTCATATGGCGTGAACCCTGTCAATGAGTTCACTGAGCTCCTGATTGACATTAGAGCTAGGGGTAGAGCATCCACCCAGCTCATTTTAGTCTGAGCACAGATTTTGCCTATTTTCCCCTTAATAGACTGATTCATCCTTTCCACCTTGCCCTGTGACTGAGGATGATAGACTGTGCCAAATGTGTGTTTTAGCCCCAATGCCTTCTCTACCTGCTGTAGGTCTTTGTTTTTGAAGTGAGTCCCGTTATCAGATCTGATTCGTTTGGGGAACCCGTGCCTGGGGATATACTGATTTATCAGAAATTTGATTACTGTCTTTGCATCCTCTGATTTGGCAGGTATGGCTTCTGGCCAGCCGGTGTATGCATCCACTGCCACCAGAAGATACCTGTATCCTCCCACTCTCTCTAGCATGTCTGTGCAGTCAATAGTGACCTCTTGACCTGGGAGTTTAGGGAGAGGAAATTTCCCCTGGTGTGGTTTCACTGTGGGTCTGACATTATATTCTGTACATATTTTACATTCTCTGATGTGACTCTCAATCATCAGCCCTGGGGGCAACACTGGTCTTCCGTCCGGAGACCTCCACACACCCTCTGTTCTCACTGCTCCTCTCTCTTTCCAGACTGTAAGCTCCTGTGGAGAAGCTTTCTGCTGCTCTGCTATTAACATATTTACATCACAGGGCGGCAGGAGGTCATGTACTGTTTTCTCTGTTTGTAGCATGATATACTGTGGACTATATCCTGCCTTTCTCTTGGCTGCCACATCTGCTGCATCATTCCCTCTGGAGACAGCTGTCCCTGCTTTATCATGGCCCTTACACTTAATGACTGCTACCTGTGCTGGCTTCATCAGAGCCTCCTGTAGCCTCTTCATATCTTTTTCGTGTTTAATGGGGGTTTTTGCTGCTGTTAAAAAAACAGATCTGATCCACTGTGTCATTTCCACATGGATCGCTCCTACAACATATGCAGAGTCTGTGTAGATGTTCACTCTCTTCCCTTCTGACCATTCTAGAGCTGCAATCATTGCCTGGAGCTCAGCCAACTGCGAGGACTCTTTCCCTGTCACCCTTTCCATGAGGACTTCCTCAAACCCTGTTTCTGTCTGTCTCACCACTGCATATGCTGCTTTCAGTCCCTCAGTTGGATGCCTGAAACAGCATCCGTCTGTGAACAGTGTTAGTAGTATAAGGGGACCAGCTTTGCGCGTGCATGTGAAATGCGCGTGCATGTGCGTGCGTGCGTGCGTGCGTGCGTGCACGTGAACCCCTCCCCCACTCCGCCCTTCCGGTTCCCCCCCCCCCACGCCGTCCCTTCCGGCTCGCCCCCACTCCGCCCCTTCCCTCACTCCGCCCCTTCCGGATCGCTGCCCCTTCCGGATCTCTGCCACCCCCGCTCTCTCATTGGTTAAACATAGCGCCTCCTTCTGGGGGGTGTGGTTTCGATTGTAAGTAGCTATTGGCTAATCAAAAAGCCCCTCCTGGCGCTCCTGCACCGGAAAAATGTCGACAGGTGTTGATTCAACAACTCATGGGAAAGTCGCGACAAGTGTTGATTCAACACCTCACCTGGCCCAGACCACTGCGCCTGGCGCCGGGATGTCCGAGATCATAGGAATTAAGGATGCACGGATGTTTTTTACAACGACCCCCCCCCCCCCCCCCCCCGTGAAAGTCGCGACAAGTGTTGATTCAACACCTCACCTAGCCCAGACCACTGCGCCTGGCGCCGGGATGTCCGAGATCATAGGAATTAAGGATGCACGGATGTTTTTACAACGACCCCCCTGCTGTGCAGCATCTGTTCGGTGTAATAAATGTTCAGACATGTCTGGGCAAAACATGTTTAGAAATTACAGTAGCCAATCATACAGCAAGGCTAGACCAACAACCAATCAGGGTTTTATGATATGTGTCGTGTTTTACCCAAATGTATAAAAATCCCTGTGAAACAAGCAGAGGACCTTTTTAAAAAAAAAAAAGTCTAGGTTGCGTGAAACACAGCGGACCCTTTTCTACAGCTTTACTGCGGACAATGGCTTCAATTAACGGTAAGTGTGCCTAAACTATATTGGATAACATTGCTCTCTAGATACTTCATTTTTCTCAGAAAAAACATTCTAAAAACAACAACTACGAAAAAAAAGTATTTCTTATTAGGTGCAGTTGCTGACGATTCCGGAGTTGAAAACCGTGCCCCTGCACCTCGCAGCAGCAGCCGTGAGTTAAAATATCATTTTTGTAGTGTGCGGGCGTGTGTGTGTGTGTGTGTGTGTGCGTGCATGTGTGTGTGTTTACTTATTTTCATTATTACTGTTATTAAATTCTAAACCTAATGAATGTATTTTCGTTTTAAATCTTGACCTAATGAATATATTTTATTATTATTATTTTAAAGAGTGTGTTACTAGGCTAAATAACGGTATTACTCTCCAGCTGCAGCACAAAGACGCTCACTTTCGTTGAAAAGGCGCAGAACAGACCCTCCAGCCTCTGCTGCTAGAGATTTTATACCGTAAGACTGTTTTTCTTTATATATTTTATTTATCATTAATGGGGGAATGCTTGCGGCATCATTGTAAACATCTGTTTTACCTCCTCTTTCTCCACAGTGCACAGCGCAGGCCGCTGAGACCCATCCATCAGTTCTCTAGCGGGTTTAACACGTAAGACATAATGTTTTAATGCTACTTTATATGAATATTATGCTAATATGTGTCGGATACAGAATACTGCTAACATAGCGTTTTTTTCCATAACAGTGCCTGGGCGATTCACCAGGACTACCCAGCTGAAAATTTCCAGAAGGTTACACCGTCAGGACAAGGATTTCTCACGTAAGACACGTCGTTATTTAATAATAATAATAATAATAGCAGCCTAATAATGATAACGTTAATGTTGTATTATTATTTTTAATAAACAGCGCTCAACCGCCTGAGCTGACGGCCACGCAAGAAACAAGCGCCGCGGTAGCTGCGTTACTGGTTGTCCAGGGATTATCTGCGGGTGAAGCGGGGAGCGCACAAGGATCGGGCGGCGTAGAACCGGCTCCAACGGCTGTTGAGGATTGCTTCAACGGCACATTCGAGGAGGAAGTCGGCGGAACAGCGGACGCCCAGCAGCGTGAGAGGGCATCGATCAGTGAGGAACACGGACCATCTCCTCCTCCTCCTCATCCTCCGCACAGGCGGCTATTTCACGAGGGAATATCTACAGAGGCTTTGTGGAGTCAGCAGGAGTCGCTCTTCCCATCACTGGACACCAGCCTACAGCATCAGCACGAAGTAAGCAAAGATCTATTTTGTACGAGTACACCTGTGAAGGCTGGCGTTGCTGATACTGGTGCTGCTTCTGCTCCCGCAGCGGGGAGAGGTGTGTGTGTGTGTGTGTGTGTGTGTGTGTGTGTGTGTGTGTGTGTGTGGGGAATCTCCCCACAATCCCCACATTATTAAGAGGAGATAACTATATTCCAGATTTTGATGATCTGTTAGACAGTACTGGTGATTACAGATACAGTAACTTACCCAATTTACTGACATTATCACCTGTACCCGCTTCATATCCTCCCCCTCCCAGTGATTTTGCTGACGTTGTTGTTGAAAGCGGTGAGGAGGAGAGCATAGCATTTATTGATACACATTCAGGCCATTCCTCCAGCCCACCTCAGCCTATCCCTTTTCCCCTGCCTCCTCCAGTAGGTGTTGTTGTTGATGTTGATGAGAGTGTAGTGTTTGTTGATGCGTATCCAAGCCATCCCTCCAGCCCTCCTCAGCCTATCCCTCTCCCCCCTGCCTCATCCACTAGGTGTATTGAACCATACGCCCCCGCCCTCCACCCCGCAGCCGCCTACCCCTCCTCAGCCTATCCCTCTCCCCCCTGCCTCACCCTCTGATTCTCCCACCCCGGTGACTGTTCTAACAAGAGAGAACGCTTTGCTTAAAACCAGGTGCAGGCATCAGGCTAGACTAATCAAGAGCGAACAGCGTCAGAAAAGATTTGCCGAGACGCGATACCTGCTCCTGGCAAGCGAGCGGCGAAACCTGATTAGGAACAGTAAAACTAACGAGCGACGCTACAGAGCCCTTAATACACAGTTACAGGTGCTTAAACAGAGCGTCGGCACCTTAATTGAATTACAGCACACAATCACAACATCAATAAATAACCTGGTAGACGCACTGTATAGAAAAACAGGAGCACATTGTTAAGTAAACATAAATAATGGCACCACCAAGGAAAATGTTAAAAACGAATGAGCACCCAGGTCGGGATGCTCGTTATGACACAGATGACGAAAACACACATTCTACCGATAATGTCCATTCGTCCCAGTGCACTACAGAGGGGCGGCGTGCTTTGACAGGTACAGTTAGGGAACGTTTTAAAACACCCTCTGGACTGGATGTATTGGCTAGCCACAGCAATGTTATGCGCTGGTCCAGATACATTATAAAAAGAATGCGAGGGATAGAGAAGAGAACAGAGCTGTTTTTAAGAGACAGAATTTTATGCCCATCATCATCAGCGTCATCACCATCACACGCTTGTGGTTCAGGTTCTGGTATTGCTGCTGCTCCCGCTACATCTAATGCTGCTGTTATTGTAGAAATCGGTGTTAATAATAACAATAGTGACAACGATAATATAGCCTCACCATGCCTCTGCTGTCAGTTCTGGGGCCGTGAGTGTCTCTGGTGTGAATGTGAGTGATCGCGGGGTCTCTGCTGAGCGTGCTGCTGCCGGTTCTGTGAATAACTCTATGGTCTGTCAACACGGCGCAGGAAATCCGGTAGAAGGAACACCCGCTGTTCCGTCTACCAGTACAGGCGGCGCACAGTTGCGTGTCCGTGACATACCTAGATTCAACGCTGCCGAATTTCGCCAGAGGGTCGATTTCAGAGACGTTAGTCTTGATAACATCACCCAGGCAATTGACGGTGTTAGAGAGAGGTTGTCATGCGTGATTGGTGCTGCCTTAGAGAACTCTCCCGCTGGTAGTGTATTAAATGTGGTTTTGAGAGGACCATCTCTAGCCAGCGATGTGCAAGCTGTTTTAAGCTCTGACAACGCATATAACGCTGACGAGTTTTTGGAGGTGGTCTCTCAAGTTGTGCAGAGTAATGACACGTCGCTGACAGATGATGATCTGGAGTTTGTTGTGACCGTGGCACGTGGTAGTAGTGGTGCTGGCTCTAGACTGAGGCTAGGAAGCGTCCCTTATGATGAAATTTTATCTAAGAAGGGAAGGCACCTGTATAACCCTGAAAACGACGGGTCTCAGAACAGTCTTTGTTTCTCTCTTTGTCTCGCCCATTTTGTTAATGAAAGCTTGTCTGCCACTGATAAAATGCAGTATGCTAAACAACTGCATAGCGCTGTAGGATTTGATGAAACCCACAAGGTGTCACTCTCTGATATCACAAAATTTGAACATCACTTAAACCTAAAAATCGTAGTATTCCACCACGGTTCAGGGCGTAAACACCTACAGTGTTACAAAACCCATGACGCTGTACACGCCAGCACTGTGTGGATGTACCTGCACAATGACCATTATTACCTGATTGTAAATAAATCCGGTTTCTTTGGTGGTACCTATGTGTGTGAGTACTGTTACGGTTCATACACAGAACCGTTTAAGCACGTTTGTAAATACCTCTGCAATGTTTGTTATACACAGTGTCACATGCACACAGGGGCCACTGTAAAATGTACAGAGTGTAGACGAATCTGCAAGTCCAGACACTGCTATAATCAGCATAAACACCCCCACTCTAAACACGACGCAGCGCCGTGTGACAAAGTGAAATATTGTGAAGAGTGCGGTAAAAACTACAAGGCAACAAGAACGCAGCATAAATGCACGCCACCAAAGTGTACACACTGCGGTGAGGCCCTAAATGAGAGCGATGCGGTACACCAGTGTTTTATCCAGCCGCTGAAAAAGCAAACCCCACACACAAAATACATATTTTTTGATTTTGAGACACGTTATCACGAGGGCAAGCACGAAGCAAACTTTGTGTGTGCTATGGACACAGAGGGAAACAAATTTTGTTTCAACACCCTGAAATGCGTTGACACGTTTGTTAAACAGTACCGGCAGCCAAAATATAAGGGGTACACATTTATTGCACACAACGCCTCTGGGTTTGATAATTACATACTGCTGGAATATTTTGTGCAACAGGGGATCCCTCCCACAGTAACCATGCGTGGCAGTAGGGTCATCCTGATGTATGACAAGGCGTTCCAGCAACGCTGGATCGATTCTTTCAGCTTTCTACCCATGCGTTTATCCAGGACACCGGCTGCCATGGGTTTTGAGGACATGGAGAAGGGGTATTTTCCGCACAAGTTCAACACCAAGGCAAACGAGTACTATGTGGGCAAATACCCCGACCCCTCTTATTACGGGTACAACACCATGTCTGACAGCGACAAGCATAGGTTCATGATGTGGTATGACACCGTCCGTGAGAAAACCTTTGATTTCCAGACAGAAATTCGCCACTACTGTGTTAATGACGTAGAAGTGCTTCGCAAGGCCTGTCTAATTTATCGTGAGACATTTATCAGGTGCACAGACCTCGACCCGTTCGCATTCACGACACTGGCGTCGAGTTGCATGGGTGTTTTTAAGGCGCGTTTTCTACCCAAAGACACCCTCGCCCTCACGTATGAAGGCGCATACACACAGCAGAATAAAACCTATTCTGCTGTGTCTATGCAGTGGCTGGAATACGTGGCCAAGGTAGAAGGCTCCGAGATTAGACACGCTTTGAACCACGGTGAGCAACAATTTGGGCAGTTTTTTGTTGATGGTTATAACAGGGCCACAAACACCTGCTACGAGTTTGCGGGATGCTTTTTTCACGGCTGTGTCAAGTGTTGCGTCCAGACCGATGTGAATCCTGTCACCAAAAAAACCTATGGCAGTCTGTACCACTCATTCTGTGAAAAAATATCAGCATTGAAAAGTGTGCATGGTCTGCGTGTGGTGGTGATGTGGGAATGTGAGTGGGAGGCGCTAAAACGTTCAGACCCATCTGTTCAGGCGCACCTCAACACTTACAGGCCCAAAGAACGCCTCGACCCACGACAAGCCCTTTTTGGAGGGCGTACAAACGCCATCAAGATGTACCACAAGGCTGATAACGCAGATGAGAAAATCAGATACTATGATTTCACAAGCCTGTATCCTACTGTACAGGCAAAAAAACAATACCCGGTTGGACACCCACAAATTATCCACCGAGATTTTGGCCCGGTAGGAAATTATTTCGGGTTTGTAAAGTGTACCGTGCTTCCTCCCAGAGGTCTGTACCACCCCGTACTGCCCTACAGGTGTCACAAAAGGCTCATGTTTCCGCTGTGTGGCCAGTGTGCTGAGGAGTTAAACCAGACCAGTGTCTGTGCGCATACTGACGCCGAGCGACAGCTGTCAGGTGTGTGGGTCTCGTTTGAACTTCAGAAAGCTGTCGAGAAGGGGTACCAGATTGTCTGCATTGATGAAGTGTGGCATTTTCCAAACAAGACAGACACATTGTTCAAGGAATATGTCAAGACGTTTTTGAAGTGTAAGCAGGAGGCGTCAGGCTACCCCGGGCATGTCATTACTCCAGCAGAGAAAGCCCAGTACATACGTGACTACCATGAAAAGGAGGGGATTTTACTCGATGCTGACAAAATCTGTGTCAACAAGGCGGTCAGGAATTGTAACAAGCTTCTCCTGAACTCATTGTGGGGCAGATTCAGCATGCGGAGTAACATGCCCTCCTGCGAGTTAATTACAGAACCGGAGAGATTCACACAGCTCATGTTCAGCGACCATTATGACGTGCGTCAGTTTGGGTTTATATCCGATGACGTGGCCTTTGTCCAGTGGTGTCACGCAGATGGTAAGGCGTCCAGAGTGAATGATGTGAATGTGTTCATAGGGGCTATGACTACCGCCTATGCTAGGCTGATGCTGTATGACTTGTTGGACAGGCTACAGGAGCGTGTGCTGTACTGTGACACGGACAGCGTCATTTTCACGTCCGGCCCAGGTGATTGGGTTCCCCCTCTAGGCTCATACTTGGGTGACTTAACCGACGAGATCAATGACGGTGATGTGTGCGGGCTCCCAGAGGAAGATTATATCACAGAGTTTGTGTCTGGGGGTCCAAAGTGTTACGCCTACTGCACAAAACTTGGTAAAACACAGGTCAAGTGCAAGGGTGTCACACTTAATGCCAAAAATGCAGCAGTGCTCACCCACGAGTCGCTTAAGGGGTTGGTCCAGTCCTTTGTGACCAATCAGAACACTCAGATTCGACAGTCTCAAAACTTATAAGAGGGGCCTCCGCAATGCCAGAGCAAACTATTACTCAGCATTAATAGAAGACAATAAGAACAACCCCAGGTTTCTTTTCAGCACTGTAACCAGGCTGACTGAGAGTCAAAGCTCTATTGAGCCTTGTATTCCTTTAGCCCTTAGCAGTAATGATTTTATGAGCTTTTTTAATGACAAAATTATAACTATTAGAGGCAAAATTCATGACCTCCTGCCTGAGGATGGTACCTATCTAACCTCAAACACAGCTGTAGAACCCAATATATATTTAGATTGCTTCTCCCCAATTTCTCTTCAAGAATTGACCGCAGTGATTTCTTCATCTAAATCATCAACGTGTCTCTTAGACCCCATCCCAACTAGGCTACTTAAGGAGGTCTTTCCTTTAGTTAACACTCATATATTAGATATGATCAATATATCCTTATTAACAGGCTATGTACCACAGTCTTTTAAGGTAGCTGTAATTAAACCTCTACTAAAAAAGCCCACCCTGGATCCAGAGGTGTTAGCCAACTATAGACCAATATCTAATCTTCCCTTTATGTCAAAGATCCTTGAGAAAGTAGTCGCAGACCAGCTGTGTGATTTTCTCCAGGATAATGATTTATTTGAGGAATTTCAGTCAGGATTTAGAGTGCATCATAGCACTGAGACAGCTCTAGTTAAAATTACAAATGACCTTCTGATTGCTTCAGACAAAGGACTCGTCTCTGTTCTTGTTTTATTAGATCTTAGTGCGGCGTTTGACACAATTGACCATCAAATTCTACTGCAGAGACTGGATCACCTAATTGGCCTAAAAGGTTCAGCACTAAGCTGGTTTAAATCTTATTTATCTGATCGTTTTCAGTTTGTTGACGTTCGTAATGAATCATCCGTACGTACCAAAGTTTGTTTTGGAGTTCCGCAAGGTTCTGTGCTCGGACCAATCCTATTTACTCTATATATGCTTCCTTTAGGTAACATCATTAGAAATCACTCTATAAATTTCCATTGTTATGCGGATGATACACAGTTGTATTTATCGATGAAGCCAGGAGAAAGTAATCAATTAACTAAACTCCATAACTGCCTTAAAGACATAAAAACTTGGATGAGCACCAATTTCCTGATGTTAAATTCAGACAAAACTGAAGTTATTGTTCTTGGCCCCAAACAACTCAGAGACTCTTTATCTGATGACATAGTTTCTCTAGATGGCATTGCTCTGGCCTCTAGCACTACCGTAAGAAACCTCGGAGTAATATTTGATCAAGATTTGTCTTTTAACTCTCATTTAAAACAAACCTCACGGACTGCATTTTTTCATCTGCGTAATATTGCAAAAATTAGGCCTATCCTGACCCGAAAAGATGCAGAAAAATTGGTTCACGCTTTTGTTACCTCTAGGCTGGACTACTGTAACTCTCTATTATCAGGTAGCTCCAGTAAGTCCTTAAAAACTCTCCAGCTAATTCAGAATGCAGCAGCACGTGTACTAACAGGAACTAAGAAACGAGATCATATTTCTCCTGTTTTAGCTTCTCTGCACTGGCTCCCTGTAAAATCCAGAATTGAATTTAAGATCCTACTGTTAACTTATAAAGCTCTAAATGGTCAAGCTCCGTCATATCTTAGAGAGCTCATAGTGCCATATTATCCCACCAGAACACTGCGCTCTGAGAACGCAGGGTTACTCGTGGTCCCTAAAGTCTCCAAAAGTAGATCAGGAGCCAGAGCCTTCAGCTATCAGGCTCCCCTCCTGTGGAATCATCTTCCTGTTACGGTCCGGGAGGCAGACACCGTCTCCACATTTAAGACTAGACTTAAGACTTTCCTCTTTGATAAAGCTTATAGTTAGGGCTGGCCCAGGCTTGCCCTGTACCAGCCCTTAGTTAGGCTGACTTAGGCCTAGTCTGCCGGAGGACCCCCCTATAATACACCGGGCACCTTCTCTCTCTCTCTCTCTCTCTCTCTCTCTCTCTCTCTCTCTCTCTCTCTCTCTTTCTTTCTCTTTCTCTTTCTCTCTCTCTCTCTCTCTCTCTCTCTCTCTCTTATTCTATTACTGCATCTTGCTAACTCGGCCATTCTGGATGTCACTAACTCGGCTTCTTCTCCGGAGCCTTTGTGCTCCACTGTCTCTCAGATTAACTCATATCACAGCGGTGCCTGGACAGCGTGACGTGTGTGGCTGTGCTGCTGCCGTGGTCCTGCCAGATGCCTCCTGCTGCTGCTGCCATCATTAGTCATTAGTCATACTTCTACTGTTATTATACACATATGACTATTGTCACACATGTATACTGCCAGATATTAATACATACTTTCAACATATTGTACCACAGTAGCCAGAACTATAACTTGTTGTTGTAAACTACTGTCATTACCTGCATCTCTCTCTCTCTCTCTCTCTCTCTCTCTCTCTCTCTCTCTCTCTCTCTCTCTCTCTCTCTCTCTCTCTCATTGTGTCATATGGATTACTGTTAATTTATTATGCTGATCTGTTCTGTACGACATCTATTGCACGTCTGTCCGTCCTGGAAGAGGGATCCCTCCTCAGTTGCTCTTCCTGAGGTTTCTACCGTTTTTTTTTCCCCCGTTAAAGGGGTTTTTTTGGGGAGTTTTTCCTTATCCGCTGTGAGGGTCTTAAGGACAGAGGGATGTCGTATGCTGTAAAGCCCTGTGAGGCAAATTGTGATTTGTGATATTGGGCTTTATAAATAAAATTGAAATTGAATTGAATAGATGCATGTGATCACAGAGGCGGAAACCATCAGACGTGATAAAAAGAAGTTTCATCTGAAAAATGACGTAGTACGCAAAAAAGTCAAGGTGGTGTATAACAAACGCAGAGTCCTGTCAGACTACAGCACGCTGCCTTATGGCTACTAACATCTCTTTTGACTCAAGACTGCAGCATCCGTTTAGTTTGGTGGTGAGTGGTCCCTCAAATTGTGGGAAGACGTATTTTGTCAAGGGTCTTATTGAAAATGCATCTACAGTTATTTCACATAACATTGATAATTTGGTCTACGTATACTCATGCTGGCAACCTTTATATGACCAACTCCTTAAATTAAGAGACATCAACTTTGTTAAAGGGTTACCCGATTCCCTGTGTGACGACGGGTTATTACCCCCGGACAAGACTAATCTACTCGTCATAGACGATTTAATGAATGACGCCAGTGACAATATAGAAGTTCAGAATGTATTCACCAAATATGTCCACCATAGAAATCTCAGCTGTATATATCTGGTTCAAAATTTGTTTATACAAGGCAAGGCTAGCAGAACCATTAGTTTAAACACAAACTACCTTGTCTTGTTCAAAAACCCTAGGGATAAATATCAGGTTACACTTCTGGGCAAACAGCTGTTTCCTGGAAACACTAAATATTTTTTAGAGGCGTTTAATGACGCCACTAGTTCCGCATACGGGTATCTCCTCATAGATTATAAAGCTGTCACTCCAGACCACTTGAGGCTCAGAACCGCTTTGTTATCAGATCAGCAGGTTGTTTACATGCCTAAAAAACAAAGGGCTAAATAATGTCGTCACGCGTGCAGAGGAATCTAGCCATGATGGAGTTGTTATATAAAGCAACGCCGGGTATGAGAAGGGTCATTGTGTGTGGCGCTAGCGCAGACTTTATCGATGCACTCTGTGAAATAGCTTTAAATGTGTTGAGAGGTAACATCCCTTTGACAGAAAAACAGTACGCACAGTTAAAAAAGAAGAGAGGCATCATCAGACTGGTTGCGGACAAAAATGTTAAACATTTAAATAAGAAAAAGAGGATTAATCAGAGCGGCGGGTTTTTACTACCACTACTTGGAGCAGCTATACCATTTATTACAAGCCTGATAAGCAGAGGTTAAGAAAGAAGAATATGGAGCATGCACAGAAGATGTTTTTGGTTCCTCAGCATCAGCTTGACATGTTAAAACAGCAACAACAGCAGCAGCAGCAGTATCAGGACCAAAACACTGCAAGCATAAGACAGGTAGTACAAAACGACCTTGACCGAGCCATGTCTGACATATTGAAACTACCCGACACAGACGTATATGAAAAGGCCAAAAAATACTCTCAAGTACTGCAGCGTTATTTGGCATTGGTGAGACAGGGTGAGCGTGAAAAAACTGTACTGACCCTGTCAATGCCTGATACCGAAATTAGACCAGAGGACCGCAGACCTGACGATGATGATGATGATGATGATGGGCATAAAAAGGACACGGTTTTAGAGGGTGTGTTAAAACACATTCCCAAAAGAAGTCAGAGAAATGCTGAATGCATTCTAGATGCAATTACCCGCTCAAAGCATGTTTTATCCTGGACAGACAACGCTGAAATTGTTGTTAACGGTCGTCCCCTCCACGGTACTCATTTGTATGAACTGGTGAAAAGTGTCACTGCATCACACAATATTTCAGACATTTCTAGACCACTGGGGTGGGACGTGTTCCTAAAAACCCTAGCCCATTTAAACATACCTTTAATGGCCATCCCTAACAAACAGGTGCGTGGGGATATAGCTGAGTATAAAAGAATCGGAGACGCCCCTAGTTTTTCATCCCATAAAAGCAAGGGGAAAAAACGGTCGGTAATAGACTCACCGGGGTACTTTAGCACCCCCCTAAGGACACCTGCTTCAACACGTTCACTACCTCACAGACTAAACACTTCACAGTGGGAGGATTTTTAATAATAATAAAAGGGTGTGTGTAATTTTGGTACAATTGTTCTGATTTCTTTATCTTTTTTTTTTAATATTTACTTTTGAATACCATCTGAATGTATTTTTTATTTTTCATTATTACTATTATTAAATTCTTGACCAACTGAATGTATTTTCCTTTTAAAACTTTTGACCAACTGAATGTATTTTCATTTTAAATTCATGACCACTTGAATGTATTTTTGTTTTAACTCTTGACCACTTGAATGTATTTTTTATTTTTCATTATTACTGTTATTAATTCTTGACCAAATGAATGTATTCTACTAATGTGTTAAATAAAAGGAATGTCTGAACTGTGGATCATGCTTTCTCTCTCTCTTTATTTCTTAGAATTATTCACAGTCACACAGCATGTTGCTGCACTGTACACATGTGAAATTATATCCACGGCATACAGAGGGCTGTATTTTGTTTACAAACTTGCACACCATAGCATCATTGCGTGCCACATTAGCACTATACATGTTTAACATTCTTGTAAAAGGAATTCCTCTTTGTATATGACACAGAAAAAAGACACAATGCTGTCCACAGGTTGTAGAGTAGTTGTTCTGAACCTGCCTCTGGGAATAATACATGTCTGCACAGTTTTCAACGAGGTATCTGTATATCTCTGATGGAAATTTGTCGCTGTTGGGAGGGTTTCCAAAACTGTCGAAAAAATA
This sequence comes from Epinephelus malabaricus, assembly GCA_037127435.1. Taxonomy (NCBI): domain Eukaryota; kingdom Metazoa; phylum Chordata; class Actinopteri; order Perciformes; family Serranidae; genus Epinephelus; species Epinephelus malabaricus. Next base: position 594,303 of record JANUFT010000363.1, read on the forward strand.
TCCATGCTTCTGTTTCGTAATATAAATAGCGAGCCAGTGTTCACCGGGCATGTTAGAGGGATGTGTATTCACAACCAGCATGGCTGGGAACGCTGTGCCTTTATGGTTTGACAGTTGGTCGCATGCCAGGACGCCTAAAAAATTTGTCCCGTTAATGATTCTTTTATTGAGGATGCCTGTCAGCTCTATAGTGTTCATGGTTGATACCGCTTCTTTTTCTTTTTAGTAATAATCCAAAAGTACTTGTCTCTTGTTTGATATTTCGATAACAGAATCGTAAACAGCATAACACACGAGGTTAACGGTGCGCTGTAGAGGTACTCTGAAACGGACTTCCAGCCTCACATTACCACTTTTAATCAGTGAAACATTCCCTGCACGACCGTCGTCCGGTTCCAGATTGAAGCAGAATAACGTGTAACCATTCCCGAAATCATTACGTGATATGGCCAGAGACCTGTCTTTTAAATGACGTCCTGTAGTTTGCACCAGCTGGAAATACTGTCTCACATACTGGCCTCTCTGAAATAGTGGCTGAAAGGGCTTTGCAGGGTGAGACTGCCCGTCTGCGTACAGGCTAATAAACTCTGTATCGTAATGCTGAAAATAGAAGGGGTTCCGGTTATAGCTCCCCGAATATGCCTCATGGTCAACAAAGCCTATGATGACGAATTTGGGGATTTGTCCCATGTAAAGATTTTCCTGGTTGCACACTCTTGTTCCCGCAGGTATGGAAAATGTTTTCAGAGCCACTCTGTCAATAGCGTATTTAGCATTAGTGTGCTGCAGTGCCCTGCTATGCGCCAATCTAACGGCAGGTGCCACGGCCACCTTTTTCACAAATAAACTAGCTGATACGATCTTCACGGCGTATTGATTATTTTGCGCAGTCATTAAGGCAAACTCGTCCTTTGATCGAATAAATTTTAGGGAAATGTCTATACCGTTTAACAATAACTTTTCCTGAAAAAACAAATCGGAGTGTATCGGCGCTATTAATTCCACAGTGCGACTGTTGACAGTGTATCGCCCTCTTTCGGCTAGGCCTTCGTTATCTCCAGCTATGGAGGCAGCATTCATGTGGTCTGCTGTGTCTTTACAAAACAGGCCGCTGCTAAACTGTGTATCCAAGGTGTCCTTTCCGTAGTTGATTAAACACTCGATTATCCCACGGTACGGGTATGTGTTGGAAGATTGTGTTATAAGCCTGTCTCCTAACATGATATCCACCTGCGAGAATAACGTACACCCGGGGTAGTTCACAAAACCCACATCTGCGGCTTGGGCCAGATCGGTACCATCGGGGTTCGTGATTCTCGCGCGCATGTACAGGTAGGTATCGTTTAGATCAATGTAATCCTCGCCGCAGGCCGATATAAAAAATTCCAGAGGCCCGGCATCCCGTAATGCCGAAACTGGGGGTATTTCGACAAATGCAGATTTTTCAGTGGATGTCTGTGTGTACGGCACTGTGAACAGATCCAGCTCCGTCTTCACACATTCTTCCGACTGGTTGTGTATGAGAGCCATGGCCGTTGCTGTTGTTTTCTCTCTTCTCAGACTAGAATATGTCTTTACGCAGAATCACCGAGCGTCTTTTGGAAGTTGTGCTTCTCTTGGCGGCCGACTTCTTTCTGCTGCGTCGTGTCACTTTGACGGTCGTTTTACGCTTTTTGGACCTGCCGGAGCTGCGACCCCTCGACGAGGGGGGTCTTTTGGACGGTCTTTTTCTGATCACCATCAACCCGTTTCCTTCCTGTCGTCTCGATACAGCGCTTCTGGCAATGTTGGACGCCATATCCCCTACAATGTTTACAGCCGCGTTTTTTAAATGTGGCTTGGCGATGCTGAATCCTTTTTTAAATAACGGTACAGCCATTCTAAGCAAGCCTCGAAATATGCCGCCTAAACCGTTACCGTATTGTGTACTTGAACCTATAAATCCGGGTAATTCGCCACCCGCTTGGTTCATGTAATATGTCATATATCGGGCATCGTCACGCACATATGGTGCGTAGGCCATTTTCTCAGGTCTAGAAATACTGCTTCACAGGTCTAAAGTGTAGTTTAACAATCACTTTTCCGTACGTGAATGGTATATACTGGTTTTGATCGTTTTTTAGCGATATCTCGATATCGTCAATGACAGATTTGGAGAGCGATGTATAGTGTGGCTTGTCATATGTCAGAGTGGGCATACGACCTACCTCCGGCGTTATATTTATACATCGGAGGAGCGGCACGTGGCTGTCTCCCACCAGCTGATAATCAACGATATCGCTGTAAACGTATATATTATAAACTCCCCCAAAAATATCTGCGGGGTGAGGACTGGCGTAGATTTTCTTAAAAATAGGGGTCACCGGTATCTCAAACGGCTCGCCGGGCTTAAAACCCAATATTTCGGCCAGTTTCCCGCGGAACGTCACCTTATATCCTTCTCCTCCCGAAAAATAAACATGATTTGTAATGTTGTTATATTGAAGACCTAAGCGCGATGTTATCGGGTTACTGATGCATTTAGCATTAAATTCTTTTAGTATTCTGGGAATGGAGTCGTAAAACCCGGCAAACAGTGTTATAGTGGCTGTCTGGTTGGTTTTACTATCGTATATTAACACGTCTGCGTCAGAAGCAGGGAACGTTGACCACACCCTAGGGTACTGAAGTTCAATAACCCCCACCTCGTACGGTTCGCTCAGAACGATCGGTTTTGCTAATTTTGTTCGGTAGCGCCATATCTTGTTATTAGGATACACGTGTAGCGATGCATTACTCGGCAACGTGACATAAAATCCGTTCTTGTTCTCCATCTTCTTGATGTTGTTGGGACGTGCGACAAATCCAAAGTGGCTGTGTAAACAGATAACGTCCGTGATATATATATATTACACGTCGACGATGTCCTTTTCAGAGACCCACGAGTTAAATTTCTCAGGCCACCCCAACCATTTCACAAGCGCCATCTTTTTCCGGCCTATAGTTTTTCTGGATATTATTTTCTCTATTTTAAACACCTTGTTTTTGTCAATGATTACCGGCTGTAGCTCAGGCTCGTAAAATGTGCCTTTTACCTCTTCACCCGTGCAATCTGATATTCTATACACAGGCTGGTCACGGGCTATGCGCCTAGTTATTGTAAAAAACTCATCTGTATATGTTTGTTCATAACCTTTTCTAAACACCCCTCGGAGTTTTGATATTCTCACAGTGTCCCCTACATTATATTTGAACGATACGATCCTCGGCGGTTTCTTCTCCTTGTACAGCGTGTTAAAGACGAGCTTCTCGTTGTCTTTGTTTACATCGGATGGAGCCATCTTTATCGATCTGTGGTGAGACTTGTTGTAAGCGTTGACGAGGTCCTGGACGACATCAACATATCTACGCGAATTAACGGACGTTAGATATCTCCACATGCGGGTCTTAAATGTTCTGTTGAAACGCTCAACCGTGCTAGCCTTAGTCTCGTTTGAGGTAGAGAAATGTTTAATTTTATACACCTCCATTAGATGTTGAAACTGTTTGTTATAAAACTCTGTCCCCTGATCGGTTTGGAGTTTTACAGGTATGCGGCCTTCGTTCAAAATGTCTTCAAACGCCTTTGCAACAGTTTTTAAGACACCTAACCCATGCATATTTAGAAAATACATCGATACATGTCAGCAGGTAGCGCACATTGTCATTTTCTGCTGAATATTCACTCATGTCCACCAGATCGGCCTGGAACTGTTTGTCAATACCACTAACCAACACCCTATTTCTAGGGAAGTGTACAGCTGCTCTAGCGTGGAGGGTATACACATCTTGCCCCTGCAAGTAACGCTTTACTTCAGGCATCCCCGGAGCCTCCCCAGTGCATTTTCTAACAGCGTCGCAAAGTTTTTGTACACCTCCAAGACCCCCTGGGTGTGCGGGGTCGTGGTAAATCTTGTCTAGCGTGCGCTCCATATTCAGTCAACAACACAAGTGGCCAGGATGAGGTCGACACACCGTCTTTTATTTATTTATGGTTTTTCAACATGTTTAGGTATTTTACACACACCATCACATCTCTGTCTATCATGTGTCGCACTAGGTGCTGAACTGCATCACAAACATCTATTGGTACACCATTTTTAATCATCAAAACACACACATCACAAAGAAATGCACAAAGACAAATAACGTGGCCTGTTGCAAACGCCTCACTCATTACAGTTTGTGAAATATGCCGTTACCACATCTTTAACCGCTGATGAACTGTGTGCTGCCGCACACACTGTATCATTCCAATTTATAACACTTGTCCTTATATCGTTTAAATGGTTGTTGAATGTAACACAGTCGCGTGGGACACCGTCACCGGTAATTACCCCGTACAGAAGTGATGTCAGTCTGTTCATGGCATGGCGTCTTTTCCACGACAAAAGATACGTGGCTATTGTGATCCCAAACAACAACATCATTTTCTGTGGTAAATATTACAAATCTGTCGATATGCAGCTGCAGCAGCACTTGGTCCACACGGTGAAGGCGTTGCGTAAAGCGGTCTCGTGCTTGTGGTCCTCCACCGTCTCCATTTCCTCGTTGGCAGATATTCCGTCACATCCGGGTCTGAGATAGTGTCTCAGAGTCTCAGCCGCTCCTAAAAGCCTGTCTTGTGAGAAAGCCCCCGGTGATATCTGCGCAAACAGGTAATGTAGAGCTTTTCCTAGAGACTGCTTGAATCCAGAGTCCAGAATCTGGTCAAAATACATACATCTGATCTGATCAAATTCAAACAAGCAAGAGTGTCGACGCTGACTCGGGTGGCTGATTTTACACCCACTGCAGAGAGCTTTTGTTTTTTCCCACCCTGCGTGATACTGGCAGCGTGATAGAAAGTCTTTGATCGTGTCCACGTCGTCTTTTGTCAGGGACAGTGTCGAGACATGTCCCTTCTCCTCCTCCTTCTTCTTCTCCTTCTTCTTCTTCACATGCAGCGCCTCAAGCGGATTCATATAAGGTGTGCAGGGTTCCACACCACCGCAATCGTTTTCCCAACACCCTCTAGTATCATCGTCGTCACAGGTGCTGATAAGGACACTGCCTGTAAAAAAAAACAAAAAAACAACAACATTAAAATCTTATACACCGTTTATCATAATTTAAAAAAGACAAAAAATACAAAAGTTATGCTAACCTAGGCTTTATCAGTAGTCGACGTGTCTGATGATTTTCGGGCGGCACAGGGAAGGAAGGTGACTACCCCGCGCATTAGCCTGCACATCATCGAAAAGAAGACGTTTTCTAACACTCTGATAAGAAGAGAGGATCCTGTCTCTTCTGATGCCCTTGTCAGCTTCGTCAAACAATTTCTGCAGAGATCTCCAGTCGCACCACTGAATAAAGAAAACAGTTTTAAACCACTCGTCACGCTCTTGAAGCGTAAGAGGGTAGGGTTGTTGTCCCCATGCATCGCGGCCTCTGCTCGCGATCACAGATTCTCGATCTTTGCACACACTGAGAAAAATAAAGTCCTCCCTCCGTTTGTTAAAACGATCCGTCTCAATGCGGTACATCTCGGGGCCCGTTTTGCTGACCCACTGCGAGACATAAATACTCTCTGGGAAACCGACCGTCCAAACTGACCGTCCATGTTTCAACGCCTGGAACCATACTGCGACCGGTGGCCGCACTGAGTGTAACGACAGAGTCCTGATATTTAACATTGTAAACATACCCATTAACCCCCTCCAGCTCTAGCTCAAATTCACGATTCTCCGGCGTAACGAGCCCACTTCCTACACGTCTCCTTTTCTTGTAAGGGGCCCGAGCATCCACAACCGTCGCCGTGTCATCAGACATACCTGGGCGGTCGCTTGACCCGATGCCGCTGTTGCTGGTGCTGGAAGACATGGTTGCAGAAACGTCGTGCAGAATACAGGCGATCGTTGAAGAAAAAAAATCAGGGTTCCTCCCGCCGTAGCTTCGCTGTCCGAGAAGTTGAGGATGTCCTGCTGAGAAAATCCCTTGTATATATATGCACACCACCTACATCCGACCTACATGATTAGCCAATAGCTAGGGTTTCATTCGAAACAACACCCCCCCAGAAGGAGGCGCTATGTTTAACCAATGAGAGAGCGCGGGGTGGCAGCGATCCGGAAGAGGCGGAGTGAGGGAAGGGGCGGGGTGGCAGCGAGCCGGAAGGGGCAGCGATCCGGAAGGGGCGGAGTGAGGGGGGGGGGGGGGACCGGAAGGGCGGAGTGGGGGAGGGGTTCACGTGCACGCACGCACGCACGCACATGCACGCGCATTTCACATGCACGCGCAAAGCTGGTCCCCTTATACTACTAGTGTTTCCTCTGCGTTAGACAGGGGCTTCGCCTGCAAATCTTCTCTCACCCTGGTGTCTTTCTGCACCTTTTCCTCACATCTGTGTGGCTCGCCCTCTCCCATGTTATCTGCCATGTTTACACCTTCATGTGTGAATGTTATGTGTGGTGCATTTAAGATCTTTTCCAGCCTCGTCTGTCTGAGTGATGTCATAGTAAATGCCGCTGAGTTTACATATGCCACTATGCTGTGCGTTGTTAGTACAGTCAGTGCGTGTCCCATCACTATGTGTGCTATTTTCTGCAAAATTTTTGCCACTCCTGCTGCATGTCGTGTGCACGGTGGGTGTGTGTAACATGTGTTCTGCGTCTGGATGGTCAGTCTTTTCCCTACCATGAAACCTCTCTATCTGTCGGTGTTCCAGGATCACCTTGTCTGTAGCTCCCTGCCTGATGCGATATGCTTTCTCAGAGGGTAAGAAATCCACCTGAGGAATTTGGGTGCGGATCCAATCAGTGAGTTGCATTAACCTCTTACACATAGGGCCCAAGTCTTTGGCCTGATGTTTTGCATGGATTGCCAGAGATATGTGAGGGGAGGCTTCTTCCTCCCCCTCATACCACTGTTGCTGTTCTGAATCGAGGTCAACAGCTGCAGCCACTCCCTCATTACCCACCAGTATACAGGACGACTGTATATCCCACCTGTGACCTTCAATTTCATTATAAAATGCCTGCTGATACATCTCATCCCCTTTTCTATCATAATAGAGTGTTACATGGAAGGGATCAGGAGGAGGTGTGTAGGGATTTAATGACTGAACCCAAGGGCGCCATGACTGATAGAGAGTGCAAATCCCAGGAGTTGCTGTGGTGTTTGGCTCGAGGAGGCCCCAGTAGATATCTGCCCACTGTCCTTCAGCTGTGGGGGATGTGTCTGCAGATAACAACATTTGTGAAGATGAATGCACAGTTGCTAGTGAGCAGTTCACAGTGTAGCCGTTTGGGAATGTCACTATCAGTCCGTCCGGGCTGCAGAGGATGGAGGCTCCACACTTTAATAACACATCTCTGCCCAAAAGGTTAACAGGACATGCCACTGAGGAGAAGAACTTCGATAAAACAGGCATCTGCTTACCTTCTTTTTAGGCCGCGGCAAGTGTTGTCATGATACTGCTGTCCTCCGCTGTTGAATGTCTTTTATCCCGTCACTCCTCCAGCTTCAATCACATCGGGGTCACCAATTGATGGACTGGGGGCTCATCCTACTCTCCAGTATGTAATGTGTGAGCTCAGTCCTGCATGTTCTTTAATGAAGCAATAGGAGAAGATATTTGGTCTCAGTTAATGTAGTTTATTAAGCAGTAAAGGAATAACAAAGACAGCTCACCGAGAGGCAGGAGGACCAGCAGTCCCCACACCAGAGCCTCTCTCCTCTGCTGCTGGCACAGGAGCTCTTAAGCACCTCCTCCATGCCAGGTGTGCTGCACCTTGTTAGGTAATGCAGCACACCTGGGCAGATCTACAAGGAGGGAAAAGGGACAGCATCAAGGAAGACATACACAAAAACCCAGATGTTAAAAGGTAAAGCAGTTTATTGTAACTTAAATTAAGGAAAACTGGTTAACAATGAGAACAAACCAAGGAAGAGGGTCGATAGGTGCTGTTTAACTCAAAAACAAAATATAACAAAATGAGGACTCACTAGGAGCTTAACCTACAATCTGACTAATCAAAAATAAAAGGAAAACAAATTCTGATTATCTAATCTAGCTTTGAAAACAAACCACAACAAAACATATATATATATATATATATACTATAGATAAATAAATATCTATCTATCTATATATATATATATAGATATATATATATATATAACTTATAACAAGCTGCAAATGCTACAAGTTCTTCGACAAGAGGCAAGCTGCCACCAACAGTTCCCACTCGAACACACCCTGAGATCAGATTTCCAACTCGGAAACTCAGAGCAACCGCATCATCCCTGACTTACGAATTCAAGATGGCTGCCAGTCACATACATAGTGAGTACTGTTTATAGCAGCTTTATGTGTCTCACATCAGGTCAGCCTCATCTGCGGCGTTCATCAGTTGGAGTGCATGATGGTTTTGAAGCTGTCTATACTCCCAAAGTGCACGGGCAACAAAGGCTGTCTTGTGGGCGTCCATGTTTTTTTCCGACTTGTCCACCCTCGTCAACTAGAATGCAAAAACTGTTGTCAACTTGGAGGTGACGTCATTCCCACTTCCGACCTCCGAGTACAAAACGAGTGCAGCATTAGATGCTTGTCCTTGATTGGCTGGCTGGGATTGGCCCACTGCACTCTTGCCGCACCAATCAGGGACCCAGGTGACCTGTGGACCAGGCGGTCAGAAGCAGCAGAGGCTGCACCAATCAAAACAGAGGGGGTGGAGCTTCTCAGTCCAGTGGCTGTGCAGACAGCTCGGCAGACAGAGGGAAAAGTTAGGCTGCGGTTGGAAAGTATTTTTTGCTTAGGAAGGTTCCTAGCTGAGTGAAATGACCCGGAAGTATTTCAGTGGCCGCCATGATAAGAGCTGTTCGAATTCTCTAAACACTAAGGAAAGGAGGTTCAATGCTTCCTTTCAGATCTCCTTTAGCATAGGATACATCAGACCTTCCTAAGCGATAGGAAAGGAGATAATTTAATCCCACAATGCTTTGCGGCAGCAATATTTAAAGCGACCGACCGTTCACGGAGACAAACGAATAAACCCGAAGAAGTAGGAGAAGAGGAAGAACGAAAGAAGCGACGAAAGGTAAAGAAAAAGAACAACTGGCTCTCAACATGACTGAAAAGTCACGGAGATCACCATGTAAGTCACCGTTACATGAAGCTTTGTCCATCTCATGCCATAACTTGATAATATGCGTAACGTGATATGTTCCAAACTCTCAACAATATGTTAAACCCATGCGAACTATAGACGTCACTCTACTGTTGCAACATTACCCAATTCAAGTTAATATTGTGGTGTCAGATCTGCTCAGTGTGCATTAATCATGTCACTATTTGAGCGTTGTTGAATCGCCAGCTTTTAACAATATCATGAATTAATTTGTCTTCAGTCACAGATGCTGACGTCTCTGCACTCATACGGGTACGTGTGTGGCTGGAGCACCTCTTCAGCGGGAGGCAGCCCTTTTTAGACTATTACACAAATGAATTTCACCCAAACACTTTAGAATAAAGCCCTGCCCCCCAGAAGTTTGTGTTTCAAGAAAAAGGGATATGAAACCTTTTTATTTAGATGATGTTTTTAATTCTTAAGGATGATAGTACAGTAGTAGATTTGTAAGCCTAACATATTTGCCTCTCTTGCAAACACTTGAACATTTGTCATAAATAATCACAATGATGCAGGAGGGTGAGTGTGAGCAATCATTTTCAGCATTTCAGTTTTGTGACTGCCTATCTTTTTTAATTCAATTCAGACGTTGGTAATTAAGTCATATTTTTCACTGTGCTGTCCACGTTTATATAGCCTGCATGAAGCAACATGGTAAGCAGGCACGGGGCGGAGTATCTGACATGCGCTTTTTGTAGTCCATCTAAACTAAACTGTAATTTCACCACGGTCGACCTACATCACTGACGTCCGCCGTCGCATGATGACGTAGCCCAGCGTAAGTGCGGTTGGATTTTCTCAGCTCTGTGGTTCTCTTTTCCTAAGTCCTTATGAATTCTCCTACTCATCTTTCCTTGACCTCGTGACGTTTCCCACCGAGGTTAAAGAATAGTGATTAGGAATAGACGATAGGAGGGACTTTCCAACCGCAGCCTTAGTCTTAAATAAACACATACACACAATGAAGGTGGAAAGAGCGGCGGCCGTAACATAAAGATACAGGGTGTAAACATAGAAAGGGTGTACGAAAATAAATTTCTTGGTGTAATATTAGACAACAAGATTTGCTGGAAGCTTCACATCAAACATATACAAACTAAACTGTCTTGGCCAAAACAAAACACATTCTCAACCAAAAATCACTTTTTATTTTCTATACCTCACTGATTATACCATACCTAAATTACTGTTTGGAGATTTGGGGAAACACATACAAGAGTTCACTTCAGCCATTATGTTTACTTCAGAAAAGAGCCATGAGAATAATCCACAATGCCGGCTATCATGACTACACTAACTAATTACTCTTACAGAACTTTGAAATTTCACGATCTAGTCAAACACAAAACAGCACAAATGATGTACAAAGTTAGGAACAATTCACCACCGGGTCACATACGGAAAATGTTTTTTGAAAGAGAGGGGGGTTATAATCTCAGGGGTCCGCTGAACTTAAAAACTATAAGTATTCACACTACAGTGAGGAGTTTTTGCATTTCAGTACAAGGAGTGAAACTATGGAACAGGATGAGTGAGGAACTAAAGAGAAGTCTAAACACAATACAGTTTAAAAAGAAATATAAAGAAGAACAAGAATGTGGGGGGGCTTTGTTAACTCTGTAATAACTGGTTAGTATATGTGTGAATGTACGTATGAGTATATGTGTATACATGTATATATGGGTATGTGGGTGTGTATATTTATGTGTGTAGACATGTGTGTACATATGTATATTTGTATATATGTGTGTGCGTGTCTGTGTGTATATAGATATATGTTTATGGGGTGTGTGTATAGGGTGTTGTGTGTTTATATGGGTACTTGTATGTATATATGTAAATATATGGGTTTATACACTGAGTACTGTAGTAGATCTATTTTTATATATTTCCATATGAGCCCAAAGTGTTTGTTTCACCTGTGATCCAATATATACATGTGCTTATTGTCTATACACAGTTAGATGTATTACACTGAGGACGTAGGTATGTGTGTGCGTGTGCGTGTATACATGTATGTATGTATGTATGTGTAGGTATATATATATATATATATTACACGGCTCTATTAAATGCTGTATTCTGATTGGTCAGTAGCGGCATTCTGCGGTCTGATATTTCTGTGTAATGACCGCTGCTAGTAGCAACGGTCATTACACACAGTTGCTATGTAGCCCAGCGTTGCTAGGGATGCTGCCCTGCAACACTGCAGCTGTCAAACAACTTCCGAGGGAAAAAACAAACAGAAGTGGCTGATTTTAACAGATGCCGCTGAAGAAAAAGAATACCTACGGACTTTCTCTGCCAAAAACAAAAGAAGACGGATTTGAATACACACTCGGCAGTCATGCTTAATGACATTTTACGTGAGTTTTATGCCTCGGTTCAGTCCACTAAGCCTGGGTGAGTACAAAACTTTCACCAAAAGTTGTTGAATCCGGTCAGTTTTAATGCACTTCGCAGAGGCAGACAACATTATTTATTTAACTGATAATTAGCCGTGTAATAAGCGGGATAATGTATAATGAGCCGGTGAATACTGGGAAAATAACTCCCTTCAGGGGAATGAAACCCCTCCGCTGCGCGTTCTATTCCCCTGTCGGGAGTTATTTTCCCAGTATTCACCGGCTCATTATACATTATCCCTTACGTATATATATATACATATATATATATATACATGTGTGTGTGTGTGTGTGTATATGTATGTGTGTATGTATGAGTGTATAGTGTGTGTGTATGAGTATGTATATACATGTGCATGTAAGGGGGTGTGTATGGGCGTACACCTTTAAATGGATATATATAGGGTGGGTGTACAGAGTATTTAGATATTTATGCGGGTATGTATATAAGGTTGACAGAGATCAAACAAAACTTTCTTGGATGACGCTATCCACTCTGAATCAAAGGTGTTTGCGACCAGCAAAACAATCTCATCTTGACTCATAGGCCTCTAGTTTCGCAGACCAGGTGAGGCGGGGGCGCAGTGCACCTGCGCTTCACCAACTGGGTGTGGCCAGGCGGATTTTGTAAGTTTGGCACACCGTGCGCCTGGCACAGCTACTCCTCTATCCCACCTCCGTCCCTCCTACCGGCGCAAGTTGGAAAGAGAGAGGAGAGAAGGCGTGGAGTGGGTTTTACACACATCACACCAATCAAATGAGCCCCTCTCCTCGCCCTTAAATGTGCCGCACGAAGGTGTAATGAGAGTTCACTCAATTCACCATGGCAGAAGAGAGCAGCAGCGTCAGACGGCCAAACTTCTCCCAGGAGGAAACTGATGTTTTGGTCCGGGAGGTCCAAGCTCGCAGTTTTGGATAGAATAAACAAACTGCAGTGTTCATGTGAAGAAAACCAACACTGCTTCCCCTCAGTGACACATTTAATTAGGGGAAGATAATTGATTTACTTGGATTTAGACTGATAATTAATGTACACTCATTTGTAGCAGTTTGTTTTAATGCTGTTGATAATTGTCAAAATAATTTACTGTGATTCAATGTGATGATTAAAAAAAAAGGAAACTAACTGAATTTAAGTCAGTCAGGTTCATTTAATGCTGTTATACAAATGAAACAATCAACAACAGGACAAACGTGTGTCAAAGAGCTCTGACTTCATTACTTTATTAATGTTAATTCATACAATCATTCATTTACACATCAGAGTTTTCTCATGCAAGTGTGACATAAAAGCTGTTTTTCACCCACAGATGTAGAAACAAGAACATTAAGAGATTATTTCATAGGTGAACCAAATCTGAATCATAAAACATATCATTGTACAGTTTGACAGTGTAAATCAGTGAAAGCTCTGCAGAGAAAACAGAGGGAGAAGCTGCAGCAGTTAGTTAATCAAAGTATGTGACCACTCATTCAGTTTGATCAGTACTGATCAATATCCAGCAGAGAAAACATGTTGAACACCAGAGGCCTGCTGCTATGAAGCACGTTCACTGAGTCGAGCTGAATGTGGCTGCACTGTCTCTGAAGCCTGACCAACACAATGCAGCCGACACACAGTTATCTGGACACTTGTCTGAGAAACACCACAACCAGGGATTCCAACACATGTTTCAGGTGTGATGTGATTCCAGGTGTGACTCAGGCAAGTGACACCATAACTCAGTAAACCTGATCCTCACAGAAAGCCCCTCTGGTGACATCATCAGCCCCAACCAATCAGCTGCACTCGTTCCCTTTGATGAGGAAGAAGGTTCCAGCAGCCACACCAAGCAGACCGACAGTCAGACCCACTCCACAGAAAACTGCAGGTCCAACACTGGGCTGAGTCTTCTCCACATCTGGACACAGAAAAGACAGAGACATGAAGCTTCACCTCCACATCTGGAGACAGAAAACACAGAAACATCTGGAGACAGAGGACACAGAAACATCTGGAGACAAAGGACACAGAAACATCTGGAGAGTGAAAATACAGAAACATCTGGAGACAGAAGACACAAACATCTGGGGACAGAGGACACAGAAACATCTGGAGACAGAAGACACACATCTGGAGACAGAGGACACAGAAACATCTGGAGACAGAAAATACAGAAACATCTGGAGACAGAGGACACAAACATCTGGGGACAGAGGACACAGAAACATCTGGAGACAGAAGACACACATCTGGAGACAGAGGACACAGAAACATCTGGAGACAGAAAATACAGAAACATCTGGAGACAGAGGACACAGAAACATCTGGAGACAGAAGACACACATCTGGAGACAGAGGACACAGAAACATCTGGAGACAGAAAATACAGAAACATCTGGAGACAGAGGACACAGAAACATCTGGAGACAGAAAATACAGAAACATCTGGAGAAAGAGGACAGAAACATCTGGAGACAGAAGACAAACATCTGGGAACAGAAGATACAGAAACATCTGGAGACAGAAGACGCAGAAACATCTGGAGACATAAAATACAGAAACATCTGGAGACAGAAGACACAGAAACATCTGGAGACAGAAAATACAGAAACATCTGGAGACAGAAACATCTGGAGACAGAAATTACAGAAACATCTGGAGACAGAAACATCTGGAGACAGAAAGTACAGAAACATCTGGAGACAGAAAATACAGAGACATGAAGCTTCACCTCCACATCTGGAGACAGAAACATCTGGAGACAGAAGACACACATCTGGAGACAGAGAACACAGAAACATCTGGAGACAGAAAATACAGAAACATCTGGAGAAAGAGGACAGAAACATCTGGAGACAGAAGACAAACATCTGGGGACAGAAGACACAGAAACATCTGGAGACAGAAGACGCAGAAACATCTGGAGACATAAAATACAGAAACATCTGGAGACAGAAGACACAGAAACATCTGGAGAAAGAAAATACAGAAACATCTGGAGACAGAAACATCTGGAGACAGAAAATACAGAGACATGAAGCTTCACCTCCACATCTGGAGACAGAGACATCTGGAGACAGAAAATACAGAAACATCTGGACACAAGAGAAAAAGAAACATCTGGAGACAGAGGACACAGAAACATCTGGAGAGAGAAAATACAGAAACATCTGGAGACAGAAGACACAAACATCTGGGGACAGAGGACACAGAAACATCTGGAGACAGAAGACAAACATCTAGAGACAGAAAATACAGAAACATCTGGAGAAAGAAGACAAAAACATCTGGAGACAGAGGACACAGAAACATCTGGAGACAGAAGACACACATCTGGAGACAGAGGACACAGAAACATCTGGAGACAGAAAATACAGAAACATCTGTAGACAGAGGACACAGAAACATCTGGAGACAGAAGACACATCTGGAGACAGAGGACACAGAAACATCTGGAGACAGAGGACACAGAAACATCTGGAGACAGAAGGCACAGAAACATCTGGAGAAAGGAGAATCAGAAACATCTGGAGACAGAGGACAGAGAAACATCTGGAGACAGAACATACAGAAACATCTGGAGACAGAGGACACAGAAACATCTAGAGACAGAGGACACAGAAACATCTGGAGACAGAGGACACAGAAACATCTGGAGACAGAGGACACAGAAACATCTGGAGAGAGAAGGCACAGAAACATCTGGAGAAAGGAGAATCAGAAACATCTGGAGACAGAACATACAGAAACATCTGGAGACAGAGGACACAGAAACATCTGGAGACAGAGGACACAGAAACATCTGGAGACAGAAAATACAGCAACATCTGGAGACAGAAAATAAAGAAACATCTGGAGACAGAAGACAAACATCTGGAGACAGAGGACACAGAAACATCTGGAGACAGAAAATACAGAAACATCTGGAGAAAGAAGACACAGAAACATCTGGAGACAGAGGACACAGAAACATCTACAGACATAAAATACAGAAACATCTGGAGACAGGAGAAACAGAAACATCTGGAGACAGAGGACACAGAAACATATGGAGAAAGAAAATACAGAAACATCTGGAGAAAGAAGACAGAAACATCTGGAGACAGAGGACACAGAAACATCTACAGACATAAAATACAGAAACATCTGGAGACAGGAGAAACAGAAACATCTGGAGACAGAGGACACAGAAACATATGGAGAAAGAAAATACAGAAACATCTGGAGAAAGAAGACAGAAACATCTGGAGACAGGGGACACAGAAACATCTAGAGACATAAAATACAGATACATTTAGAGACAGGAGAAACAGAAACATCTGGAGACAGAGGACACAGAAACATCTGGAGACAGAAGACAGAAACATCTGGAGACAGAAGACTGAAACATCTGGAGACAAGAAACAGAAACATCTGGAGACAGAAAATATAGATACATCTGGAGACAGAGGACACAAACACCTGGACACAGAGGACAAAAACATCTGGAGACAGGAGAAACAGAAACATCTGGAGACAGAAAATGCAGAAACATCTGGAGACAGAAGACAGAAACGTCTGGAGACAGAAAACGCAGAAACATCTGGAGACAGAAAATATAGAAACATCTGGAGACACAAGACAGAAAGATCTAGAGAGAGAAAACGCAGAAACATCTGAAGACAGAAGAAACAGAAATATCTGAATACAGAGGACAAAAACATCTGGAGACAGAAGACAGAAACATCTGGAGACAGAAAACGCAGAAACATCTAAAGACATAAAATACAGAAACATCTGGAGACAGAGGACAAAAACATCTGGAGACAGAAGAGAAAAACATCTGGAGACAGAAAATACAGAAACATCTGGAGAAAGAAGACACAGAAACATCTGGAGAAAGAAGAGACAGAAACATCTGGAGACAGAAGAAAAAAACATCTGGAGACAGAAAATGCAGAAACATCTGGAGACATAAGACACAGAAACATCTAGGGACAGAAGACAAACATCTGGAGACAGAAAATACAGAAACATCTGGAGACAGAAGACACAGAAACATCACGAGACAGAGGACACAGAAACATCTGGAGACAGAGGACACAGAAACATCTGGAGACAGAAAATGCAGAAACATCTGGAGACAGAAGACACAGAAACATCACGAGACAGAGGACACAGAAACATCTGGAGACAGAGGACACAGAAACATCTGGAGACAGAGAACACAGAAACATCTGGAGACAGAGGGCACAGAAACATCTGGAGACAGAAGACACTGAAACATCTGGAGACAGAGGACACTGAAACATCTGGAGACAGAAGACACAGAAACATCTGGAGACAGAAAATACAGAAACATCTGGAGACAGAGGACACAGAAACATCTGGAGACAGAGGACACAGAAACACTTGGAGACAGAAGACACAGAAACATCTGGAGACAGAGGACATAGAAACATCTGGAGACAGAGGATACTGAAACATCTGGAGACAGAGGACACAGAAACATCTGGAGACAGAGGACACAGAAACATCTGGAGACAGAAGACACTGAAACATCTGGAGACAAAGGACACTGAAACATCTGGAGACAGAGGACACAGAAACACTTGGAGACAGAAGACACAGAAACATCTGGAGACAGAGGACATAGAAACATCTGGAGACAGAGGACACAGAAACACTTGGAGACAGAAGACATAGAAACATCTGGAGACAGAAGACAGAAACATCTGGAGACAGAAAACGCAGAAACATCTGGAGACAGAGGACACATAACATCTGGAGACAGAAGACACTGAAACATCTGGAGACAGAAGAAACAGAAACATCTGGAGACAGAGGACAAAAACATCTGGAGACAGAAGAGAAAAACATCTGGAGACAGAAAATATAGAAACATCTAGAGACACAAGACAGAAACATCTGGAGACAGAAAACGCAGAAACATTTGGAGACAGGAGAAACAGAAACATCTGGCGACATAAGACACAGAAACATCTAGGGACAGAAGACAAACATCTGGAGACAGAAAATACAGAAACATCTGGAGAAAGAAGAGACAGAAACATCTGGAGACAAAAGAAAAAAAACATCTGGAGACAGAGGACACAGAAACATCTGGAGACAGAAAATGCAGAAACATCTGGAGACAGAGGACACTGAAACATCTAGAGACAGAAGACACAGAAACATCTGGAGACAGAAAATACAGAAACATCTGGAGACAGAGGACACAGAAACATCTGGAGACAGAGGACACAGAAACACTTGGAGACAGAAACATCTGGAGACAGAAGACACAGAACCATCTGGAGACAGAGGACACAGAAACACTTGGAGACAGAAGACACAGAAACATCTGGAGACAGAAGATACAGAAACATCTGGAGTCAGAGGACACAGAAACATCTGGAGACAGAGGACACAGAAACATCTGCAGACAGAGGACACAGAAACATCTGGAGACAGAGGACACAGAAACATCTGGAGACAGAGGACACCGAAACATCTGGAGTCAGAGGACACAGAAACATCTGGAGACAGAGGACACAGAAACATCTGGAGACAGATGTGTTTGTATCAACAAAGTTGTCTCACCCCAGATTCTGGTCAGTGGTTGGTCCAGGGCCTGATGTCCCACTGAACAGCTGTAGATGTCTCCCAGCTGTGGGACGAACTCCAGTCTGGAGAACTGGTTGAAGGAACCGTCCTTGTTGGGGAAGGGAACGTTGCTGCTGGTTCCTTCAGTGACGTTCTTGTTGTTCTTCGTCCAGTAGAACGTCACAGGAGCAGGATAGAAACCAGTCACATGACAGATGAGGATGTTGTTCTCTCCCAGCTCCACGTTGTCTCTGGAGTAGATCATGGGACTGGACGGAGGATCTGAACACAGACACAGCTCAGATTAATGTCTTGCATCAACTCTTGTTCCAGAGGACGGTAAAGTGAGAACAAGTATTATCAGTGAAAGTTAACTGTGGTATCTCCAGACATTTATTTGGATAGTTAAAGGAATCAAAAGGGTTGAAAGAACACATCTACACAGGAGTAATTCTAACATCAGGGCTGGTGTTGCAGACAGCTAGTTTCCACAGAATGTTTCATATAACTGTAGTATCTGAAGTTCCACATGGTGTTTGGCGTCCTGGGTCTGATATGATCAGTTAGGGCCCCAGGTCAAGAATTGATAAGCTAGGTTGAAAGGTTGACTTCCATCTAGAGTGTCTCTTTGTTAGATGTTTCATTTTGTCTCAAAGTTCACAAAAACAGCCAACCTATATAGGCAGGGTAGTTGGAGCTGTTATTCAGAGCAGTTCATATTGGCTTTGAACCCTCTCTCAGGCAATCCTAGGTGCTTGATTTGATGCTGGACTTGTTGTAATAAACCTTTCTTTATACAAGCAAGACGGTGTTAGCCAATGCTCCTTCATCATCTTCACATCATCGCTATTTAATAAACAACATAACCTTCTTCACTCAACACATCACATGAAAAATAAAGTTTTTCCACACTAAAATTTAAAAGTTCCCATAAAATGTTTCTTGGTGCAACGTCAGGTGTTTATCAGGCAGCACCCAGGCTGTTTACAGACAGAGAATGTCAGCTGAGTCATCCATCACATCATCCACAAACTATTTCATATGCACATGTGAAACACACATACATACATGACGTATCATACCTTCTGCAATAACTGTTTATTACCTCTGCCAAGGAGGGTATGTTTTTGCCGGATTTGGTCTGTTTGACTGTTTGTTTGTCTGCAAAATAAATCAAATGTATTATTATTATTATTATTATCAAAAAGTTCTGAATGGATTTTGATGAAATTTTCAGGAAAGGTTGATAATGGGACAAGGAACAGATAATAAAGTTTTGGTGGTGATCGGTTGAAGAAAAGTGAATAAAATAATAAAATGGCAGAAAATCAGAGCTGCTTGGCGGAGGTCTGCGCTCTCCGAGTGCTTTTCTAGTTTTTTAATGAATTTAATGTCATTATAGACGAGAGGACTACATGAAAAACGTTTTTTTAGGGGGGTGATACTAATTGTTGACTAACTGTGACAGACTGTGTTACCTTCTCCAGTCTGGCGCTCTGAACCGTAGCTGGGAGACACTGGTTTTCTGTAGATTATCTTCACAGCTCGTGGCTGTAACTAGCTCTAGGAGTCCGGACCAACTCTGCTTGCAGAACGAGGATGCAGAACTGACGTCGGTGCAGAAGCACATTTATTTCTCCTCTACAGCAGGAAAACATAACATAACATAACGCAGGGCCTTCTCACAGAGACTGTGCTGTAACTGGAGCTAAACACTGTAAACAGACTGCGACCACCCGCAGCATGAACAGTACTGTCTTCACGGTGCATTCCCGTCCATACACGCTATACGCCGCTTAACTTCCCACAACATCTACTACATCACACCCACACAGCCACCGTCTTAAAGCGAGGGGCTGGCCAGTAACAACTGTGAATATGACAAGATAATGGTGTGAGACCGGGTTTGGCAACATGTCAGTAGCCTACGTGCTCCGTTCTGTTAAAACGCCGCGTTGGTTAAATGGCCTGTTCGGTTACGGATAACTGGGCTTTACTGGTATAATGCAATAGCACCACCTAGCGGTGAAACACACGTTTACATGAAAAAAATTACTCACTCTAAATGTTTAGAGATTTTTGTACACGAACTCACCCCTACTGTAAAGTGGGTTTCTCCAAAATATCTGCTAAATATAGTGTGTGGGAACTGTTATATTCTTCTGCATCCACAAGAACACACATAAATATATATTCAGCTCTAACTGGGAGCTAATTTAGTTAATAAATAAACTTCCTCTGTCTCGTGCTAGCAACAATTACAGTCACGTGAATCCACTGATTCTAAACAGAGGTTCTTAGTTCCTACCTGACTGACTGACTCCATATCAGTGTACTAAAGCATCCCTTGGTGGCCAAACACTGTCGCTAGTTTTGTCATTCACATAGCCATCACACTGAACTGAATTTGGCATCAACAACATGACTTTGAATACCTTATTCTAGACCCACATACATTTAAACAAAGGGTCAAAAGGTGTTTGCATTCACATGCCTCCCGAAACTACTGCTTAGTTTATGACTACTTCTGTTTTGATTATGTAGACTCTTTTTTCTTTTATGGACAGTTGAGTCACTCACTCGGAGGTTGATTTATTAAGGTAAAAATCATAGCAAGGATTTATGCTACTTAATATCTGGAACAGTTAGATTTTCCAGAGGGTGCATCTGTCCTGAAATTCTATCTATTCCTGTGCTAGATTCCAGAAAGAGCATCAGTGAAGCAAGTCCGGTCCAAGAAGATGGACAAGCCAGCTAGTGCTCAGGATTTCTTTGCCACAAGGAGGTACAACGACAATTCCCCAGAGCAACATACCAAAGAGGAGGGGACAGCGCAGTGGATAGGCCGCACAGGACTCCCAGCACGAATTGTCGAAGATGAGGAGTTCATTGCCATGATGGCAAAAATGGACAAAAAGTTCAAAGTGCCAAAAAGACATACAATTTTAAACTTGATTGACAAAATGTACAAAGAAGAGAAAGAAAAGATCAAACAAAAGCTAGCCTCAGCACGCAGAATAACTACAAGGTTGGATATTTGGACTAAAAAGGGGCTTACAGCATCCTTCCTGGGAGTCAGTGCCTGTTACTTCAACTGTGAGGACAACACAGCTGAACACAAACTCCTGAACCTGAAGGAGATGGTTCACCCTCACAACACAGAGTCGATTAGTACACTCGTGGAGGAGTCAGTGGAGGAATGGGGGATCCCCAGAGAGAAGGTCCTCACAACAATTACTGACAATGGCAGCAATATGGTGGCTTCGTTCCACACACGTGCAGAAGTTGCCACAACTTCTGAAGAGGACTCAGAGGCGGAGCACGCCGCCGCCAATGATGACGATGAGCATCCGGAAGGGGAGGATGACAGGTCAGACTGTGTATGAAACTATGCCATTAACTCATTCAACATTTATGTAACTGGCCAAATTTATTTATATTTTGTCTGAATAAAAAAAAATCCCATAGACAGTTAAAAGGTTAAAAATTATGCTATTAATTCATTCAGCATCTGGTCATGATTTAATTTCTTGGTTCAATAATGTAAGGGTTAAAATGGTTAAATATGTACTTTTTTAAAGATATATATTGCCATGTAGATATGACTACGGAGCCATAGAGAGGACCCCATGTGTGGTTCACACCCTACAGTGTGGTGAATATGGTCCAGAAGGAACCCCCAATCCAAAGGCTGTTGGAGAAAGTGAGGCACTTGGTGAACAAGTTTAGGAAGTCATCTGTCGCCACAGAGCGGCTGCTGCAGAAGTGTGCTCTGGTTCTGGTCAAAGACTGTCCCACCAGGTGGTCAAGCTGCTTTGCTATGATTTCATGCTGTCTTGAAGTCAAGGAGCACCTCATAGCTGTGGCTGAGTCCATTTTTTTGGGCTTGTTTCTAAAGCGTAGTTGCTTATTTGGGCTTGTTCCCAGCTCCATAATAAGTTGTCAAGCAGATATTTTCAATATGTTATTTAAATGTAGGATAGTTTGTCTTGCCTGTTCCCTCTGTCCCTCCCTTTCCCAATACACACAGGAGACAGCAGAGTTTTCTCCCACCCGCCTCCTGCTTCTAATTGGCTCTGACCCTTATGCAATGAGTACTAGCCAATCAGAGGCAGAGCAGGGTAATGTGTTTTTTTTTCCTGGTTAGGAAAACATCAGTCCTGTAACTAAAAGAAAAAAGTTAGATGAGTGCATAAAAAGCAATAATAAATAAATAATTTGTGAATTCAGGATGATATTTATTTGTGTGTGCAAATTTTAATTATCAGAGGTTTACTGTGTATATAATGTACTTGGTGCATCAGTCTATATTTGATATCCCATCTGTTCTGTTTCTAATGTTAAATAATGTTAAAAGGTGGTTTCACTCCCTCTTGTGGTCGTTGTCCTGAAGCTCAGGGGGGAGAAAAATAAATAAACTGTGTACCGTGGGTACAGTTTTGCAAAACTGCGCACAGTTTACTAATCTGTCCACATGGATGTAAATTGACAATCTGTACCCACAGTTTAAAATCCATCCCCACGGACTGTAAAACCGTGCACATAAATTATTTAATTTTCTCTCACTGGAACCTCGGGGGGCTCCGTAGAAAAAAATCGCTTGTTTTGGGCTTGTTTTCACAGGCCTGGGTGCTTATTTGTCTCACAAGATCTGGCAACACTGCTGAAACCCTTCTGGAAAATGATGACAACGAAGTACAGAATCTTGTCAGAAAGGCAGAGGACTACATTGCTCATCTTGTGCCACAAAGAGAAATATGAGAAGTATGAGAAGAGCAGTTGACCGATGATGAGCAAGTTGAAAATGACGTTACAGAGGTTCCAGAGTCAACCCCCGCAAAACGGCGTAGATTTAAGTTCTTCAGTGCCAATCGTCCATCATGGCTCAAGACAGCCAAGACAACAAACATTAAGCAGGAGATTTTAAAATATAAAGTAGGGCTGTCCATTTCCCACCAGGCTAGTGCTGAGGTTGAGGAATCCAGCATTGAGTATTGGTTAACTCAGTGTTGTTCCACTGTGTTTCCAACACTGAAACCTCTGGCCTTGGACCTCCTGCCTCTCAGGCCTTTACAGAGAGGCTCTTCAGTGTAACTGGTTACCTCTCTTGTGGCCGCAGGAACAGGGCTAGGACCATTTTGGAAAGAAGCGCTTTCCTCAAAATAAACAGGCCTAAACAGTGGTTAATGGCTGGCCTGAACAGACATGCAACAAGCATGCATGTACTGTATACACACACACACACACACACACACACACACACACACACACACACTGAGCATTTTGATAAGCAACCTTTCCCATATCTATGCAAAGAAAAACTATGCTGATCCTAAATTGCTGATTCTGATTTGGCTGTGAAGATTTTATGTTTTTGATTCCTGAACAAATATATAAAGTTTAGGCCAGCACACAGTGTTTAACAGCTGAAAGCTGAAGGGGTACACTTTTAACAGTTTGACAAATGTGAGTTTTATGGCAATCAAACTATCTGTGCTGGGCACCAGTGAAAAGAAAATGTCAAAAATATAGCCATAGAGTATTGTGTACTGGACAGTTGTTTTTTTTGTATGTGTGACAACCAGTCTTACAATAACACATCCAGGGGGTTATGGTTTATGAAGCTAGCTGTTGAGACTGCTGGTTAGTTGGTTCAGTAGTTGGCATAATTCAGTACTGTTTATTCTTTCCTGTTGTTATTCTTTTAATAGTTTTTATGATGCAAAATCTGACTTTGGTTTACAAGCAATACAAGTCACAGACACACACATTTTATTTGCACTTTTTATTATGTTATTGTAGCTCGAGCATTCAAGCACCTTGTTTCTGTGTATGTTAAAGTTGAATGTATTCAATTTTTTCTGGCATTGTCGTGATGCTATTTTATTTATTCTATTTAAATTTATGTGTGTGTTTGGTTGGTAAAATAAACATGTTGTAGTTCAAATCAGAGCATCTTCCATGTCTGGAATGAATGTATTCTTGAGTCTATAAGGCAACAATAATATAATAATAAGATAACCTTGTTTGAATGGTGAAATGTGTTTGACTAAAAGAAAATTTTGGTTTCGTCTATACTATACTAGGTATGTATACTATATTGACTGGGTATAATAGAATTGCTTTACTAAAAAGAGACTAAAATACAGTTTTCGTCGACTAAAATGAGACGAAAATGCTCAGACTTTTAGTCGACTGAAACTTGACTAGACAAAAAAGTATGAATGTGACTAAAACTGATAAAAACTAAACTGACAGTTTGACACAAAGACTAGACTAAAACTAAAATTAAAACAGGCCACCAAAAACAACACACACACACACACACACACACACACACACAGTGAACAGCTGAGCAGCTATGGTGGAAACAACGTGAAGATAACTAACAAATGATTTGAGCTGATGGCAGCTACACTCGTTACTGTCAGTGACATTAATATTCAATATTAAATATTAAATATTCAGTTATCCTGGACAGAGGACAGAGGACAGGAGGACAGAGGACAGGAGGACAGAGGACAGAGGACAGAGCACAGGAGGACAGGAGGACAGAGGACAGGAGGGCAGAGGACAGAGAACATGGGGACAGAGGATAGAGGACAGAAGGACAGAGGACAGAGGACAGGAGGACAGAGGACAGAGGACAGAGCACAGGAGGACAGAGGACAGAGGACAGGAGGACAGAGGACAGAGGACAGAGCACAGGAGGACAGGAGGACAGAGGACAGGAGGGCAGAGGACAGAGAACAGGGGGACAGAGGATAGAGGACAGAAGGACAGAGGACAGAGGACAGGAGGACAGAGGACAGAGGACAGGAGGACAGAGGACAAGAGGACAGAGGACAGAGGAAAGGAGGACAGGAGGACAGGGGACAGAGGACAGAGGACAGGAGGACAGAGGACAGAGCACAGGAGGACAGAGGACAGAGGACAGGAGGACAGGAGGACAGGAGGACAGAGGACAGGAGGACAGGAGGACAGAGGACAGGAGGACAGAGGACAAGAGGACAGAGGACAGGAGGACAGGAGGACAGAGGACAGAGGACAGAATATTATTCATATAGTAACGTTGCTGTAGTTAAAATGACTGTGGCTGCTCTGGAAACATTTAGTTATATTCAAAATATTCAGTTATCCTGGACAGAGGACAGAGGACAGGAGGACAGAGGACAGAGGACAGGAGGACAGAGGACAGAGGACAGAGCACAGGAGGACAGGAGGACAGAGGACAGGAGGGCAGAGGACAGAGAACAGGGGGACAGAGGATAGAGGACAGAAGGACAGAGGACAGAGGACAGGAGGACAGAGGACAAGAGGACAGAGGACAGAGGACAGGAGGACAGGAGGACAGGGGACAGAGGACAGAGGACAGGAGGACAGAGGACAGGAGGACAGGAGGACAGAGGACAGAGGACAGAGCACAGGAGGACAGGAGGACAGAGGACAGGAGGGCAGAGGACAGAGAACAGGGGGACAGAGGATAGAGGACAGAAGGACAGAGGACAGAGGACAGAATATTATTCATATAGTAACGTTGCTGTAGTTAAAATGACTGTGGCTGCTCTGGAAACATTTAGTTATATTCAAAATATTAAGTTATCCTGGACAGAGGACAGAGGACAGGAGGACAGAGGACAGAGGACAGGAGGACAGAGGACAGAGGACAGAGGACAGAGCACAGGAGGACAGGAGGACAGAGGACAGGAGGGCAGAGGACAGAGAACAGGGGGACAGAGGATAGAGGACAGAAGGACAGAGGACAGAGGACAGGAGGACAGAGGACAGAGGACAGGAGGACAGAGGACAAGAGGACAGAGGACAGAGGACAGGAGGACAGGAGGACAGGGGACAGAGGACAGAGGACAGGAGGACAGGAGGACAGAGGACAGAGGACAGGAGGACAGAGGACAAGAGGACAGAGGACAGAGGACAGGAGGACAGGAGGACAGAGGACAGGGGACAGAGGACAGGAGGACAGGAGGACAGAGGACAGAGCACAGGAGGACAGAGGACAGGAGGACAGAGGACAGAGGACAGGAGGACAGGGGACAGAGGACAGAGGACAGGAGGACAGGAGGACAGAGGACAGAGCACAGGAGGACAGGAGGACAGAGGACAGGAGGGCAGAGGACAGAGAACAGGGGGACAGAGGACAGAGGACAGGAGGACAGGAGGACAGAGGACAGGAGGACAGGAGGACAGAGGACAGATGACAGAAGGACAGAATATTATTCATATAGTAACGTTGCTGTAGTTAAAATGACTGTGGCTGCTCTGGAAACATTTAGTTATATTCAAAATATTCAGTTATCCTGGACAGAGGACAGAGGACAGGAGGACAGAGGACAGGAGGACAGAGGACAGAATATTATTCATATAGTAACGTTGCTGTAGTTAAAATGACTGTGGCTGCTCTGGAAACATTTAGTTATATTCAAAATATTCAGTTATCCTGGACAGAGGACAGAGGACAGGAGGACAGAGGACAGGAGGACAGGAGGACAGAGGACAGAGGACAGAAGGACAGAGGACAGAGGACAGAATATTATTCATATAGTAACGTTGCTGTAGTTAAAATGACTGTGGCTGCTCTGGAAACGTTTAGTTATATTCAAAATATTCAGTTATCCTGGACAGAGGACAGAGGACAGAGGACAGAGGACAGGGGGACAGAGGATAGAGGACAGAAGGACAGGAGGACAGAGGACAGAAGGACAGAGGACAGAGGACAGGAGGACAGGAGGACAGAGGACAAGAGGACAGAGGACAGAGGACAGGAGGACAGGAGGACAGGGGACAGAGGACAGAGGACAGGAGGACAGAGGACAGGAGGACAGGAGGACAGAGGACAGAGCACAGGAGGACAGAGGACAGGAGGACAGAGGACAGAGGACAGAAGGACAGAGGACAGAGGACAGGAGGACAGGAGGACAGGAGGACAGAGGACAGAGGACAGGAGGACAGGAGGACAGGGGACAGAGGACAGAGGACAGGAGGACAGACAGAGGACAGAGGACAGGAGGACAGGAGGACAGGAGGACAGAGGACAGAGGACAGGAGGACAGGAGGACAGGGGACAGAGGACAGAGGACAGGAGGACAGGAGGACAGAGGACAGGAGGACAGAGGACAGGAGGACAGAGGACAGAGGACAGGAGGACAGGAGGACAGAGGACAGAGCACAGGAGGACAGGAGGACAGAGGACAGGAGGGCAGAGGACAGAGAACAGGGGGACAGAGGACAGAGGACAGGAGGACAGAGGACAGGAGGACAGGAGGACAGAATATTATTCATATAGTAATGTTGCTGTAGTTAAAATGACTGTGGCTGCTCTGGAAACATTTAGTTATATTCAAAATATTCAGTTATCCTGGACAGAGGACAGAGGACAGGAGGACAGAGGACAGAGGACAGAGCACAGGAGGACAGGAGGACAGAGGACAGGAGGGCAGAGGACAGAGAACAGGGGGACAGAGGATAGAGGACAGAAGGACAGAGGACAGAGGACAGGAGGACAGAGGACAGAGGACAGGAGGACAGAGGACAAGAGGACAGAGGACAGAGGACAGGAGGACAGGAGGACAGGGGACAGAGGACAGAGGACAGGAGGACAGAGGACAGAATATTATTCATATAGTAACGTTGCTGTAGTTAAAATGACTGTGGCTGCTCTGGAAACATTTAGTTATATTCAAAATATTCAGTTATCCTGGACAGAGGACAGAGGACAGGAGGACAGAGGACAGAGGACAGGAGGACAGAGGACAGAGGACAGAGCACAGGAGGACAGGAGGACAGAGGACAGGAGGGCAGAGGACAGAGAACAGGGGGACAGAGGATAGAGGACAGAAGGACAGAGGACAGAGGACAGGAGGACAGAGGACAGAGGACAGGAGGACAGAGGACAAGAGGACAGAGGACAGAGGACAGGAGGACAGGAGGACAGGGGACAGAGGACAGAGGACAGGAGGACAGGAGGACAGAGGACAGAGCACAGGAGGACAGAGGACAGGAGGACAGAGGACAGAGGACAGGAGGACAGGGGACAGAGGACAGGAGGACAGGAGGACAGAGCACAGGAGGACAGGAGGACAGAGGACAGGAGGGCAGAGGACAGAGAACAGGGGGACAGAGGACAGAGGACAGGAGGACAGGAGGACAGAGGACAGGAGGACAGGAGGACAGGAGGACAGAGGACAGAGGACAGGAGGACAGGAGGACAGGAGGACAGAGGACAGATGACAGAAGGACAGAATATTATTCATATAGTAACGTTGCTGTAGTTAAAATGACTGTGGCTGCTCTGGAAACATTTAGTTATATTCAAAATATTCAGTTATCCTGGACAGAGGACAGAGGACAGGAGGACAGAGGACAGGAGGACAGGAGGACAGAGGACAGAGGACAGAAGGACAGAGGACAGAGGACAGAATATTATTCATATAGTAACGTTGCTGTAGTTAAAATGACTGTGGCTGCTCTGGAAACATTTAGTTATATTCAAAATATTCAGTTATCCTGGACAGAGGACGGAGGACAGGAGGACAGAGGACAGGAGGACAGGAGGACAGAGGACAGAGGACAGAAGGACAGAGGACAGAGGACAGAATATTATTCATATAGTAACGTTGCTGTAGTTAAAATGACTGTGGCTGCTCTGGAAACATTTAGTTATATTCAAAATATTCAGTTATCCTGGACAGAGGACAGAGGACAGGAGGACAGAGGACAGGAGGACAGAAGGACAGAGGACAGAGGACAGGAGGACAGGAGGACAGGAGGACAGAGGACAGAGAACAGGAGGACAGGAGGACAAGAGGACAGGAGAACAGGAGGACAGGAGGACAGGAGGACAGAGGACAGAGGACAGGAGGACAGAGGACAGAGGACAGGAGGACAGGAGGACAAAATGGAGCCAGTTTGTTACAAACAGTCTGACGTGCAGTGAGTTTGACTTTAGTTTAAAGAGCTGAGGACAAAGTGTGAGATGTGTTTGTCTTTACCGAATTCCAGTGGGACGTCCTTCATGGCTTTGCGTCTCACTTTCAGGTTCTGTTTGCAGATCTGTTGATTAGCCACAGCACCTTCATAAGTTCCTTCCTCATAGCTGATATGATCAATGAAGCTGGGCTGAGGCTCCACCCCCTTCTTGTTGATGAAGTCTGCGTACCACATCTCCTCACCATCCAGAGCGAACAACTTTTCTCCATCAGAGTCTGAACAGCCATCAATAGCAAGGTCCTCATGTAGACCTGAAAACAGAGACACAGGGTTCACACTGACTGTTTGTTTGTTTCTTTGTTTGTTGTTGAGTCAGTAAACAAACAGTGTGTTTCCTGTGTTTGAACCTTCAGAGGTTTAAATGTGAAACTAAAGGACAGAAACTTACTGTCAGCTGAGACACAGAGGACACAGGAGAGGACCAGGACCACCATCATCTTCATCATCTTCATCATCTTCATCAGCTCTCTGTAGACCTGAACCTTTCTGAGTCTCTGTAGACCTGAACCTGTCTGAGTCTGTGTAGACCTGAACCTGTCTGAGTCTCTGTAGACCTGAACCTGTCTGAGTCTCTGTAGACCTGAACCTGTCTGAGTCTCTGTAGACCTGGACCTGTCTGAGTCTCTGTAGACCTGGACCTGTCTGAGTCTCTGTAGACCTGAACCTTTCTGAGTCTCTGTAGACCTGAACCTGTCTGAGTCTCTCTGTAGACCTGAACCTGTCTGAGTCTCTGTAGACCTGAACCTGTCTGAGTCTCTATAGACCTGAACCTGTCTGAGTCTCTCTGTAGACCTGAACCTGTCTGAGTCTCTGTAGACCTGGACCTGTCTGACTCTCTGTAGACCTGAACCTGTCTGAGTCTCTGTAGACCTGAACCTGCCTGAGTCTCTGTAGACGTGAACCTGCCTGAGTCTCTCTGTAGACCTGAACCTGTCTGAGTCTCTGCAGACCTGGACCTGCCTGAGTCTCTCTGTAGACCTGGACCTGTCTGAGTCTCTGTAGACCTGGACCTGTCTCAGTCTCTCTGTAGACCTGGACCTGTCTGAGTCTCTGTAGACCTGGACCTGTCTGAGTCTCTCTGTAGACCTGAACCTGTCTGAGTCTCTCTGTAGACCTGGACCTGTCTGAGTCTCTCTGTAGACCTGAACCTGTCTGAGTCTCTGTAGACCTGGACCTGTCTGAGTCTGTGTCTCACTCTGAGGACGACTGACAGAAACTCCAGCAGCAGCTGAACTCTAAACACTGAACAGCCAATCAGAGTGCAGAGATCATGTGACATCATCAGTGTCCAGGTAGAGACAGGCTGCTGCTGACACAGACTTTAACACACAGACGATACGATCAATAATCAATACTGTATTTATGGAGTCTTTTCAGAATAAAGTGTTTTGTTGGATGGTCACATTTTAAGGTTTGTTTAATGTTGAGTTTTTCAAAATAAAAGTCTTTAATTCAGGTGGTTGCTGTGGAGATAAAAAATGTTGCCACAGTTTCATCGTCTCCATTTTAGATCTGACTGGTCGATAAGATCGTTAGAATGAATGAAGATCATTTAAATAAAGATGTGTGATCATTAACAGGAGGTGAAATCAATAAGAGTTGTAGTTTAAATGTACTTCCTGTTGGAGAGTTGGTGACGTGCTGTCACAGAGTCTGATGTGGTCCAGGACTCCTCCACATGTCTCAGTGTCTCTGAGGGGTTCAGGGTGGACACACACATGTTGTTTCCTACATGGAGAACCAAACACTGTTGGACGGTCCACTGTGAAGAGACAAAGGTCCCTCTGAGCAACACTTAGCTACAAACTGTTAGCTTAGCATCAACATGTGGAGCAGGTTCCACTCACATCTGGACCAGAGCTCCTCTTTAAAGTCCACATCAGGAACAGAGGGTCCGTCTGTAGAGTTCCACCTGTCACATCAAACCACCGTCTGAACCTCTTCAGTCTAATGACCTCACTGGTCCACCACAGTAGCTCTGGTTCTTGGACCAGGTCTGTTCAGGACTCTCAGAACCTCGGTGCTGGTTCATGAGCCGGCTGTGTTTACACCAACTGTTTGGGTTGTAAGCCATTTTATTTTAGGTCAGAATGCTCCGCACGGTTTAATATCAGGTGTGTCAGCTGTAATCTCATTGATTCTCTCTGTACGTATCAAAGTAGATCCGTCTCTTTAAATGTTGGAAACATCAAGACATTTAAATAACCATGAACACAAAGACTCTCCGTCCACATGACAGGATGTGTTTAATGACCGCCGCCGTCTGCACCACTGCCTCTCTTTAAAGGAACAGTGTGTAATATTTGGCATGGTTTATTGTCAAATCTGAATCTGAATCTGAATATTCTACCCATTAATATGTTTATACAAGTGTATAATCGCTATAAAATAAAATTCGTTTGGTTTTCGTAGCCTTATAATTATGCTTTTATATATATAGCAAGGGCCTTGCTTTAGAGAGGTTGCCATCTTGCGCCGCTATGTATGTACAGCAGACCGAGCGGACAATCCAGCCAGCCAGAGAACGCGTTTCGCGTGTATAAATAAACCAACGAAGACAGCGGAAGGAAGCGACACATCCGCTGAGGATAAAACTCTGGTTATTGGCAGCTCTATTCTGAGGAACGTGAAGTTAGCAACACCAGCGGCCACAGTCAAATGTATCCCTGGGGCCAGAGCGGGCGACATTGAGTCAAATTTAAAACTAGTCAAGTCACAGTTTATTTCAAACCATACCATACATTACATATACAGACACAACATGCAACACGACACAATAAGAATTCAAATAAAACTCAACAAGACAACATCTGACATAACAATACACTGGTTTGAAATGGGGATGGAGGAAGCAGAGCTCATAGATTCCAACCCCAGTTTACACAACACACAAGTACAAACTAACAAAGTACAATGAACACACTTAACGCTCTTAGTGCCCCCTTTCCATTTCCCTTCACTACTCTACAAACTCTTCCTTGCCATACAATTCTAGAATTTCCTTTTTGAACCTTCTTTTAAATTGCTTTAAATTTTTACTTGTTTTGACCTCTTCAGACAAACCATTCCACAGAGATGTTCCCTTAATTGTGATGCACATAGTTTTAAGCGTTGTTCTTGCTCCTTTTTGTTGTAATTAGTTTTTTCCCCGCAGGTTATATCTCTTACACCCTTCCCTTTCACTTAAAAGTGATTGTAAATTGTATGGAAGGGAGTGGTTCTTTGCTCTGAAAATTATTTGTGCAGTTGAGAGATTGACCAGATCTGGTAATCTGAGACAGGAAGCCCTCAAAAACAGATGATTTGTGTGCTCATTGTACTTTGTGTTGTATACTGACCTAATGGCTCTTTTCTGCAAAATAACTAAAGGTGACAAATTTGTTTTATATGTATTACCCCAGACCTCCACGCAGTAGGACAAATATGGAAAAACAAAAGCATGATACAACAAAAGTAAAGAGTGGCTATTAAGGATCTGCCTGGCCCTTCTCATGATACCCACACTCTTTGCCACCTTTGAGCAGACATGCATAATATGAGGTTTCCAGCAGATTTTTTCGTCAATTATCACACCCAGAAACATGTTTTGTTCTACTTTTTCAATAACAACATCGTCAATTATAATTTGCACTGGAATAGCAGTTTTACGTTTCCCAAATAACATGAGTTTTGTTTTGTTCAAGATTAGATCTAATTTGTTTGCATTGCGAGTGAAGTTGATCTATATTTCTGAAACCAAATTGACAGTCGGAGAGGAGATTATGTTTCACAATACATCTATTTAGTCTGGCAGCTTCTCTAAGATCTTTGAAAATTGTGAGGGGAGAGAGATGGGCCTATAATTTGTAAAAAGATGTTTATCTCCTACTTTGAATAATGGAATTACTTTTGCTATTTTCGTACTGTTTGGAAATCTTCCTGTTTGAAAAGACAAATTCCAAATATATGTAAATGGTTTTACAATACCTTCTGTTACCCTGAAACCGCTGGCTAAAGCTAAACGTAGATTCAGTAAGATTGTTATTCACGTCAGCGGCAATGACACCCGGTTACGCCAACCGGAGGTCACTAAAATTAATATTGCTTCGGTGTGTGAATATGCAAAAACGATGTCGGACTCCGTAGTTTTCTCTGGACCCCTCCCAAATCTGACCAGTGATGACAGGTTTAGCCGCATGTCATCATTTAATCGCTGGCTGTCCAGGTGGTGTCCAGCAAACAATGTGGGTTTCGTTAATAATTGGCAAACTTTCTGGGGAAAACCTGGTCTTATTAGGAGAGACGGCATTCATCCCACTTTGGATGGAGCTGCTCTCATTTCTAGGAACCTGGCAAATTTTATTAGTAATTTAAATCCCTGACAACCCAGAGTTGAGACCAGGACTTGGAGACGCAGTCCTATATACCTCTCTGAGCTTCTAGTTCAGTTACCCAGCCATAGTTTTCATAGTTTTATACAAACGGTGTCTGTCCCCGACCACCTAAATTATTTAAATCTAAAATTAAACAAAGAGGAGTTGTGCATAACAACCTCATAAAAATTAAAACCTCTTCTGTGACAGAAAGACAAAACAGGAGAATTAAATGCGGACTGTTAAATATCAGGTCTCTATCGTCTAAAGCAGTGTTAGTAAACGAATTAATATCAGATAATCATATTGATTTACTCAGTCTCACAGAAACCTGGCTGTGTCCAGATGAATATGTTAGTCTAAATGAGTCCACTCCTCCCAGTCATAATAATACCCACATTCCTCGAGGCAGCGGCCGAGGAGGGGGAGTTGCAGCCATTTTTAACTCTAGTCTGTTAATCAGCCCTAAACCTAAACTAGATTATAATTCATTTGAAAGCCTCGTTCTTAGTCTTTTACATCCGACCTGGAAAACCTCGCAGCCACTTTTATTTGTTATACACTCATTGTTTTAACCATACCCTCGATCTAGTTCTGACGTATGGAATTGAAATTGATAACCTAACAGTCTTTCCATAGAATCCCTCGCTATCGGATCATTATCTGATTACTTTTGATTTCTTTTTACTCAATTACACGCCACTCAGCAACAGTTACTATACTAGATGTTTATCAGATAGTGCTGTCGCAAAATTTAAGGAAATGGTTTAATACCAATACCTTCAGTAACAGAGGTTTCCCGTGCCGACTTTAACCTCTCCCGAATTGATCATTTTGTCGATAGCGCCGTAGGCTCGCTGCGAACAACACTCGACTCTGTAGCTCCTCTTAAAAAGAAGTTAACAAAGCAAAGAAAGTTTGCTCCTTGGTATAACTCTCAAACCCGTAAGTTAAAACAAATATCGTGAAAATTTGAAAGGAATTGGCGATTAACCAAACTGGAAGAATCTCATTTAATCTGGACAGACAGTCTCAAAACTTATAAGAGGGGCCTCCGCAATGCCAGAGCAAACTATTACTCAGCATTAATAGAAGACAATAAGAACAACCCCAGGTTTCTTTTCAGCACTGTAGCCAGGCTGACTGAGATTCAAAGCTCTATTGAGCCTTGTATTCCTTTAGCCCTTAGCAGTAATGATTTTATGAGCTTTTTTAATGACAAAATTCTAACTATTAGAGGCAAAATTCATGACCTCCTGTCCTCAGATAGTACCTATCTAACCTCAAACACAGCTGTAAGACCTAATATATATTTAGATTGCTTCTCCCCAATTTCTCTTCAAGAATTGACCGCAGTGATTTCTTCATCTAAATCATCAACGTGTCTCTTAGACCCCATCCCAACTAGGCTACTTAAGGAGGTCTTTCCTTTAGTTAACACTCATATATTAGATATGATCAATATATCCTTATTAACAGGCTATGTACCACAGTCTTTTAAGGTAGCTGTAATTAAACCTCTACTAAAAAAGCCCACCCTGGATCCAGAGGTGTTAGCCAACTATAGACCAATATCTAATCTTCCCTTTATGTCAAAGATCCTTGAGAAGGTAGTCGCAGACCAGCTGTGTGATTTTCTCCATGATAATAATTTATTTGAGGAATTTCAGTCAGGATTTAGAGTGCATCATAGCACTGAGACAGCACTAGTTAAAATTACAAATGACCTTCTGATTGCTTCAGACAAAGGACTCGTCTCTGTTCTTGTTTTATTAGATCTTAGTGCGGCGTTTGACACAATTGACCATCAAATTCTACTGCAGAGACTGGATCACTTAACTGGCCTAAAAGGTTCAGCACTAAGCTGGTTTAAATCTTATTTATCTGATCGTTTTCAATTTGTTTACGTTCATAATGAATCATCCTTACGTACTAAAGTTTGTTTTGGAGTTCCGCAAGGTTCTGTGCTCGGACCAATCCTATTTACTCTATATATGCTTCCTTTAGGTAACATCATTAGAAATCACTCTATAAATTTCCATTGTTATGCGGGTGATACACAGTTGTATTTATCGATGAAGCCAGGAGAAAGTAATCAATTAACTAAACTCCATAACTGCCTTAAAGACATAAAAACTTGGATGAGCACCAATTTCCTGATGTTAAATTCAGACAAAACTGAAGTTATTGTTCTTGGCCCCAAACAACTCAGAGACTCTTTATCTGATGACATAGTTTCTCTAGATGGCATTGCTCTGGCCTCTAGCACTACCGTAAGAAACCTCGGAGTCATATTTGATCAAGATTTGTCTTTTAACTCTCATTTAAAACAAACCTCACGGACTGCATTTTTTCATCTGCGTAATATTGCGAAAATTAGGCCTATCCTGACCCGAAAAGATGCAGAAAAATTGGTCCACTCTTTTGTTACCTCTAGGCTGGATTACTGTAACTCTCTATTATCAGGTAGCTCTAGTAAGTCCTTAAAAACTCTCCAGCTAATTCAGAATGCAGCAGCACGTGTACTAACAGGAACTAAGAAACGAGATCATATTTCTCCTGTTTTAGCTTCTCTGCACTGGCTCCCTGTAAAATCCAGAATTGAATTTAAAATCCTACTGTTAACTTATAAAGCTCTAAATGGTCAAGCTCCGTCATATCTTAGAGAGCTCATAGTGCCATATTATCCCACCAGAACACTGCGCTCTGAGAACGCAGGGTTACTCGTGGTCCCTAAAGTCTCCAAAAGTAGATCAGGAGCCAGAGCCTTCAGCTATCAGGCTCCTCTCCTGTGGAATCATCTTCCTGTTACGGTCCGGGAGGCAGACACCGTCTCCACATTTAAGACTAGACTTAAGACTTTCCTCTTTGATAAAGCTTATAGTTAGGGCTGGCCCAGGCTTGCCCTTGCCCTTGCTAACTCGACCATTCTGGATGTCACTAACTCGGCTTCTTCTCCGGAGCCTTTGTGCTCCACTGTCTCTCAGATTAACTCATATCACAGCGGTGCCTGGACAGCGTGACGTGTGTGGTTGTGCTGCTGCCGTGGTCCTGCCAGATGCCTCCTGCTGCTGCTGCCATCATTAGTCATTAGTCATACTTGTACTGTTATTATACACATATGACTATTGTCACACATGTATACTGCCAGATATTAATACATACTTTCAACATATTGTACCACAGTAGCCAGAACTATAACTATAATATTATTACTTTTTATTAATGTTGTTGTAAGCTACTGTCATTACCTGCATCTCTCTCTCTCTCTCTCTCTCTCTCTCTCTCTCTCTCTCTCTCTGTCTCATTGTGTCATATGGATTACTGTTAATTTATTATGCTGATCTGTTCTGTACGACATCTATTGCACGTCTGTCCGTCCTGGAAGAGGGATCCCTCCTCAGTTGCTCTTCCTGAGGTTTCTACCGTTTTTTTTCCCCGTTAAAGGGTTTTTTGGGGAGTTTTTCCTGATCAGCTGTGAGGGTCATAAGGACAGAAGGATGTCGTATGCTGTAAAGCCCTGTGAGGCAAATTGTGATTTGTGATATTGGGCTTTATAAATAAAATTGATTGATTGATTGATGTGTTTTGTCATGAGCCATTCTTGTCGGAAATGATAGGGCTTTGGCTTTTTCTGTGCTGCGACATCACCTGCAGACTCGTCCTCTGAACTATCGTCGTCAGAAGTTTGGGAAACTGGCACAGGACTGACAGGAGTTTCTGGATCATTTTTTCTTGTGAAAAACGAATCTATAGTTCGTTTCATAGCGTCACTTTATGGTCAAATGACGCAGCACCTTCTACTTGACACCGGCTCTGTGACCCCTCTCTGTCTAAAGGCCCGAACATACTCGAGCTTACTATAAGTGAAGCGGACTCCGCGAGGAATGTCCGCAGTCATTCGGGCTTTCATAGTCGAGCGCACTTCCACGTTGTAGTTTCCTGTAAAAATGTCCGTGAAAAATCCCTGCGATGTGAAAAATACATGCCGAGCAGTCACTGGTGCGCAGAGCGGAGTCCGTGCGGTCGTAAAATCTGAGCTTTGCGTGCACAGGGCTTGCGGATGTCCGCTTTGAGTCCATGCGGACCTCCATGGAGTCCGCTCCGCGTACGTTCTGCCCGAGTATGATCGGGCCTTCACACATCACACAGTGCACACGTACTAAAAGTGCTGCATGTTGCTATGGTTACTGGCGCCCCCCCGCCTCGCAGTGCGCATCCAGACACACCACACACATACACACACACACACTCGCTTCTGCTCCTCCATGAAATGCAATTTTTAAAAAAAAAGGGAAGAAAAAGGGGGAGAGGGGTGGATTTGTAAGTCACGCTGGTGCTCCACGTTAAAAAACTATGTCGCACAGCCTCCAAAAAAAGTCGCAAAATGCAACCAATTAGGCACAGTCTGGAGCCCTGTGTCCCTCATTTTTCTTTCTGTCTGAAGTTTGTAACTGTGTTAAACTGTCAGTATGTCTTGTTTCCATGTTTGAGTCATGGGTCATGTGATCAGACTCAGCAGCAGCGTCTCTGTTCAGCACTTTGTTGTTTAGTCTCTTCTTCTCTGTTTACCATCAGACGCCTGAACGCAGCAGCGTCTCTGGAAAGTCCCAACTCTTTATTTTCACTTCCTGTTCGGTCAGCAGCCAATCAGAGA
This sequence comes from Epinephelus malabaricus, assembly GCA_037127435.1. Taxonomy (NCBI): domain Eukaryota; kingdom Metazoa; phylum Chordata; class Actinopteri; order Perciformes; family Serranidae; genus Epinephelus; species Epinephelus malabaricus. The sequence goes on from JANUFT010000363.1 coordinate 632,477, forward strand.
CTGAGCTGCTGATGAGTCATCAGTTACCAGGAGGAGAAGTTTAGAGTTGACCAGCAGAGACAGACAGAGAGACAGAAGGAGCTGAGACGCCTCCTACAGGTTCATCCTGGTACCTTCAGTGTGTCTCACCTGTTCAGGTGTGTGAGGCAGTCTGGAGGGAAATCACCAGAAACACAGCCATAAAAAATAACTCTGTAAACGTGGTTAAAACACACGATGATGATGATGATGATGATGATGATGATGATGAGGCAGAAACATCGGCACGTTTTAATCTCCTCAGAGTTTTTCTACAAACATGAAATCAAAACAGTCAGTGTGTTTAAAGTGGTTTTAAATCAAAGTCAGTTCAAACTCTTCATGAAAACATTTTTAATCTTCCTAAAATGATCCTTGAGATTTATTCAGAGTGTCTGAAACATGTTGGAGTCAAACTGTGACACTGTGGCTTCATATTGATCTGGAATAATATTGATCCTGTTTATTGATCTCCTCTGTAATCAATAACATATAATATCATGTATAGGTGACGTCATCAAACCAAAACATTTTAACATGGTTCATCAGTTTATTCACAGTCAGCTCGGCCAATCAAAAACCAGCTGCTGGTTGTGTCATCTGTTGCTAGGCAGCAGGATGTTGATGTTGAAGAGCAGCAGAGAGTGACGGAGCTGCAGCACCCCCTGCTGGATCTTCATCATCATCATCATCATCATCATCATCGGAGCAGAGACAGTTTGTCGGGCCGTCAGAAAAGTGTCTCTGGCTCTGAGGAGACTTGGAGCTGTTTTTAAATCAGAGCGGATCATTTCCACAGAGCTGCAGGTGTGTCAGTGTTCATGAATCTACCTGGACACATGATGAGGTCATTGATCAAGACGTCTCATATATTCAAAGATGGAACTGGCTCATTGATGGGACTCAACATCCCATAATAGCTCCATCAGCCTGGTGTCCACGTCGTCATGACGTCAGGATCAGTTCCAGTGTGTTTAATATGTGTGTGTTTGATGTTGAGTTTGTGCCCAGTGTGTTTGGGCTCCATCACATTACAGCTGAATACATTATATTCAAATATATGAACACTGTTAAGATACAAACATGTTTCTGTATGTTAGACACATGACCTCATCACATGACATCACTTCACATGTGAACATGCTCCATCACACCTCACTCTGATCAGCTGATGGAGCACTTTGATTTTCCATGTCTTCAAATCTCTGATTCAGTTTGGGATGAAATCAGTGGCTCTGCTTTTAACTCCACTTCCTGTCTCTGAGGATCACGTTATCTGCACTCTGCTGATGATGTTGAGCTTGCTCTCTGAAACAGGGACCTGGACCTGAGCAACTGGAGAGTCAGTCAGTTGCTCAGCAACACATGTCTCTGTAGTTAACCCTTGAATAGCCATGTGGTGAGTTCACTGACCTCTGTGAAAAGAAAGGGCTTCTTGTGATGTGTTTAATGGGTGATATTAAATGTTAAACATTTCTTAAAAACATTTCATGTTTAAAAAAAAAAAGCACATTTAAGAACATTGTTTATTAAAAGCTTTACATGATTTAAAACTCCTGCAGTGGGAGAAAAAAACTTTTGTCTGCACAATTTACAGTTGTACAAATATAGTTTACTTTAATTTGATATGAATTTAAATACGTATGGTAAATAAATATTATAACAAGTATGACCTAAAATGTTGAAGTATGTACAATCATAATTATCCCACTGTCTCTGGGAATGGTTTAGAAATGATCTCCAGTCCATGAGGCCGCCTCTCTGGATCCAATTCCTCTTCATAATATTATGTATGTTTCTAAAAATGGGTGTTGAACAAAGTAAGGGGCAATTACCTCCTCCACAACACATTAAAGGTTTGGAGAGTGTTTAATAAAATAGGGTCTCGGGAGGATTCTCTCTCTCTTTTCACTCCCATTCATTTAAACCCAGATTTTCCTCCTGGCCTTGAACACAGCACATTTTTCTTATGGTCTAAAAAGTGTATTTGTACTATAGGAGACTTCGTAGCTGACGGCACTCTCAAATCCTTTAACCAGCTAATTGAACAACACGACCTCCCCTCCAGACATTTATTTAGGTATCTGCAGATCTGTAGCTTTGTCTCTTCAAAAGCAAGGTTGTACCCTGGAGGGTTCTCTCGCTCTTCAATAGAAGAGGTACTGCAAGACCCTGAGCCCCAAAAACTGATAACCAGGTTCTATGATGCTCCGTGGCCTCCAGCAGAGGGCACTGGTCATCTTAAGTTTCTCTGGGAGGCTGACCTGGGGGTAACAATCTCAGATGATGAGTGGGGTGATGTGTGGCTGAGCTTCACCTGGAGGAAACCCACGCTGACACAGGGAGAACATGTCAGAGCACCTGGAGGAAACCCACGCTGACACAGGGAGAACATGTCAGAGCACCTGGAGGAAACCCACGCTAACACGGGGAGAACATGTCAGAGCACCTGGAGAAAACCCACGCTAACACGGGGAGAACATGTCAGAGCACCTGGAGGAAACCCACGCTGACACGGGGAGAACATGTCAGATCACCTGGAAGAAACCCACGCTGACAGAACCTGGGCTGACAGATGGTGATGGACGGCGGCGGAGAGTCACCAACCCAACAGGACAAAGAGAAAATATAAACAAAGTGTATCAGTGAATAAATGGTCTCATCTGTAACATGTGACATCACTGTATCTGTGGTTCTTAGTGTTCACATGATGTGTTTGTGTCACTGCTGCTGTGTAGGAACTCATAAAGTCGTCTGATTCAATGACACGTTTAAATAAAGTTGTGTTCTGTACAAAGAAAAGACAAACACTGAGACACATTTCTTCTTCTTGTGGAAACCAGTTTGTTCAGTGAACTGGGACAGTTTGTGTTCCAGTTTCCTTGTTCTTTGTTCACCACCAAAACCAGTCTGACCACACGATGCCTTCAGGTGTCTCTGTAAAACCAGTAATTCACCTCCTTCACCTCTGATACTGAGGATTAACTGTAAGTCAACATGAGGACACTGAGTTTTCCTGCAGCACCTGAACGCAGCAGAGTCTGTGGAAAGTCCCGACTCTTTACGTTCACTCTGACATCAACAGCCAATCGATCCCCGGCTCCTCCAGTCCGCATGTCCAAGTGTCCCTGAACCCCAAATTACTTGTGATGGCTGTTCATCAGCGTGTGAATGGTTACTGAGCAGCAGGTGGCGCCATGTACAGCAGCCTTGGCCACCAGTGTGTGAACGTGTGTGTGGATTCAGTTCATCATGATGCAGACACTCTACATCAGAACATGTTTTTAATCTGAATGTTTGGAGCGAATATTTAAATGTAAAGAGTTTTGTTCAAACAGTCCAACAGTAAATGAGTTTCACTGGAAGTTAAACTTAACATGAAAAGATTTTATGTGGGCGGAGCATGAGTAATAAACGTGGGGGGCCAAAATCATGATTGTGACAATATTTGATTGGTTACACTTTCAGTCCTCCTGGGAACAGCGTGTGACTGGCAGATGAGGGTGGAGCTGTGGAAACAACTCAGGTTCCCAGAAAAGTCTGAAGTCGTCTTGCACCTGAAGACCATGTGTCCTGAGTCAGAGAGTTTTTAGTCTCACAATAAGATGTTACAGACACTGGAGATCTTTCAGAGTCACTGTGACATCGTTAGCTTCAACAAAATCCCCTGGAAGTATGCCTCACCACAGTCCTGCATCAGGGTCCAGACTAAACCTGGTCCAGGACTGTCAGAGTAAAGACCACAGTCCTGGATCAGGGTTCAGACCAGCTCAGTATCAGCAGAGTCCAGACTAAACCTGGTCCAGGACTGTCAGAGTAAAGACCACAGTCCTGGATCAGGGTTCAGACTAAACCTGGTCCAGGACTGTCAGAGTAAAGACCACGGTCCTGGATCAGAGTTCAGACCAGCTCAGTATCATCAGAGTCCAGACTAAACCTGGTCCAGGACTGTCAGAGTAAAGACCACAGTCCTGGATCAGGGTTCAGACCAGCTCAGTATCAGCAGAGAATCAGGTGTTGCAGCACTGACAGTCATGAAGCAGGTTGAAGCAGCAGCTGCTTTTTATTCCATCTGACAAGCAGCTACAGGTCCAGGATCAGTTACTGGGGACCAGAATCCTTCCTGGATTAAAGAGACGAGGACAGGGTCAACAACAAAGACAGACACCACGTCATTAAAACTGGTCCAAACTGGTGTGAACTGGTTTTAGACTGTGTGTAGTGTTCTGACCTCGGGCCTTCCTCTTGTAGTAGATGAATCCAGCCAGAGATAAGACCAGACCCAGGATCAGTCCTGAGGCTCCGATGGCAATCTTGTTTCTCTCAGACTCAGGCATGGACAGGTCTGAGGACAGACAGGTGAGCAGACAGACAGGTGAAAAGACAGACAGGTGAACTGACAGACAGGTAGAGAAACAGACAGGTGAGCAGGTATTTACCCCAGTCAGTAACCAGAGGTTCTCTCAGGCTGGCGTGTTCCACCACACAGGAGATCTTCTCTCCAGACCTGCTGACACAAAACACATCAGTGATTCTGTTACACTCTCTGAGAAAAACTGGACCAGAACCAGACTGAACCAGACTGAACCAGACTAGACCTGGATACCTGAATATCTGTGAGATATTAGACCATCTGAACTTGAAGCTACCTGGACCTGGACCTGTAGCTACCTTGATGTGGACCTGGACCTGTAGCTACCTTGATGTGGACCTGGACCTGTAGCTACCTTGATGTGGACCTGGACCTGTAGCTACCTTGATGTGGACCTGGACCTGTAGTTACCTTGATGTGGACCTGGACCTGTAGCTACCTGGATGTGGACCTGGACCTGTAGCTACCTTGATGTGGACCTGGACCTGTAGCTACCTTGATGTGGACCTGGACCTGTAGCTACCTTGATGTGGACCTGGACCTGTAGTTACCTTGATGTGGACCTGGACCTGTAGCTACCTTGATGTGGACCTGGACCTGTAGCTACCTGGATGTGGACCTGGACCTGTAGCTACCTGGATGTGGACCTGGACCTGTAGTTACCTTGATGTGGACCTGGACCTGTAGCTACCTTGATGTGGACCTGGACCTGTAGCTACCTGGATGTGGACCTGGACCTGTAGCTACCTTGATGTGGACCTGGACCTGTAGTTACCTTGATGTGGACCTGGACCTGTAGCTACCTGGATGTGGACCTGGACCTGTAGCTAACTTGATGTGGACCTGGACCTGTAGCTACCTGGATGTGGACCTGGACCTGTAGCTAACTTGATGTGGACCTGGACCTGTAGCTACCTGGATGTGGACCTGGACCTGTAGCTACCTGGATGTGGACCTGGACCTGGACCTGTAGCTAACTTGATGTGGACCTGGACCTGTAGCTTCCTTGATGTGGACCTGGACCTGTAGTCTGTCATACAGTTCAGAGTCAGTTCGTTGTTGTAGAATAAAGTGTCTCAGAAGGAGACAGGAAGTCATGTGCACAGGAACAGGAAGTCCTCAGCTGAAGTTATCTGTGTGTCAGTGTGACGTTCAGTCAGTCAGCGTCAGGACATGATGGAGGTCAGAGCTCTCTGCATCACACTGTGTGAGTCATACATCTCTCTTTATTCCTCTCCTTCAGCAGATGAGTTGATCAACACATCTCTGCTGTTGTTGTTGTTGTTGTTGCTGTGTTTGGATCTCTGATTGTTTACCTGTTGAATTAAATATCTGAACTTCCTACTTGATCAATCAGCATTTTAAAGGTCTCTCAGCTGCACACACTGTTTGTGTTCATGAACTAACTCAACAGGAACCAAACGAACGAGCAGTTTTAATTTAACGCTCATTTAGACGAGCTGTGAACAAACAGCAGGAGGTAAAGAACCTCGGTGTTGTCTCTGACTGCGACGTGTGTTTGAACCCCACAAATGTTACTGTGTGTGCGACGTCTTTCACCTGCAGAAGACACAGGACGACTCGTTGATGGTTTAATCTCGCGCCCACTGGACCACGTGAACGCCTTGTTCTCAGACCTCTCACAGAGACCTTTGAACAAACGGCAGCAGCACGTCGACTCACAAGACCAAACACACGAGTCCGGCTTTAGAGGCTCATTTTAGGACTCATTAAATCTCCTCACGGACCGGCTCCTGACCTGTTGGTTTCAAACCTGCATCGTATTTTAATGTGTGTGTGTGTGTGTGTGTGTGTGTGTGTGACTGAATCTCATCTTATCCTGCCTTTCATGTGTATTTTCTCATGTTATGAGACGAGGCACTTTGAGTCGCGCTGTCTGTACGAACTGTGTGATACAAACACAACTATCATCGGGTCTCGAGCACGCAGTGCGAAGACGCTGTCGAAATGCATCGTACTTGAAAACTCATGAAACTTTGCAGACGTATCACAGCTGCTCAGAAGTTTGATACTTTAGAGTTCTCATGCTCGAGTGCTAAAAGTGGCTCAGTGGCGCCCCCTACAAATTAAAAACATCCCAGGACGTACAAAAAAGCCTCTTGGAGCCATGCTCTAAACCCAACAGGAAGTCAGCCATTTTGAATTTACTGTGCAATTTTGGTCCATTTTTGCCCGTTTCCAGAGGGCGTAAATTAACGAACTCCTCCGAGAGATTTCATCTGATCGTCTTCAGACCTCGGTCTGTCCCACGTCAACACCTTGAAGAAGAAAACTTATTACAACCTTGAGTTTTCGTCAAACCTGTGACCGTGGCAAAGGTGTGCCGCCACAAAACAGGAAGTAGTTTATAACTCTAGCATTCATGGTCCAAACGTCACAGGATTGATACCAGTCCCGCCCTGAACACATCTACATGACAATATTTAGTAATGAGCACAGCGCCACCTGCTGGAAATAACACGTCATGTTAGAATATGACATGAACCCCAAAGTTGTGCGTGGGTGTGAGGGCCCGTTCATCGCTGCTGCAGCTTTAATTATTATGATCATCATGTTGTAGTGATTAATATGAATCCTACGTGCAGTATAAACCATGTGTTGACACAGCTCTGTCCTCTCTCGTCTCTGCAGTGATGAACGTGTTGATGCTGCAGCCAAGTCGTCCTCAGACAGCTGGTACGTAGCAGATAGTCCAGTCCGAACCCTAAAACATGGACCCTGACATGAATGCCAGCTCACCCAACGTCTGACGCCTGAACACGTTTGATCCATTAAAAGTGTGAGCTTTGGAAAGTCAAAGATTAAGTGCTCTTACTGTTGTGACGAGGTCACAGTGAGGATGTGTTGGCTTCTTGCTACTTCCTCTGCAACGTACAGGTCACGTGACTTTGTCTTTGTTGTTCTGGGACAGACTTTGTTTCCTTCTGTGATCCAGGCTCATTCATTGTGTCTCAGGTGCAGCTCTTCGTCTCGTTGCAACCAGACTGCAGCTCTTTGAATACCAGTCTGTGCGTTTTACCTGTGAGGGGCTGAACGTGTCGGCCGGATTCAGAGTGAGGAACACAGAGGAGTTCATTTCAAAATGTTCAAACGACACAGAGACGCCGACCGTGACCTGCACCATCGACTTTGCGTTCGTATCGGACAGTGGAGAGTACTGGTGTGAGGGCGGAGGGAGGAGGAGCAACTCTGTGAGCATCAGCGTCACTGGTAGGCTGACTGTGTGTCTGACTGTACGACATGTGTCACTGTAAGCACAGCACAGTGTGTTTCTCAACCACTGTTTGTTCCTCTGCTGACGTTCAGCCGGCTCAGTGATCCTGGAGAGTCCTGTTAGTCCTGTGACGGAGGGAGATGATGTCACTCTGCGCTGCAGGAACAAGACCACCTCCTCAAACACAGCTGATTTCTTTAAAGATGGCCGCCTCATCAGGAGCAGCTCCACAGGAGAGATGACCATCAGCAGTGTGTCCAAGTCTGATGAAGGACTCTACAGGTGTCACATCTCTGGAGCTGGAGAGTCACCTGAGAGCCGGCTGACTGTCACAGGTGAGTCCAGGTGTCAGGTGTGTAGTGACACAGCATGATGAGTCACTTCATTCAGACAAACACTGACAGAACTTTGTTTCAGTCCCAGAGGTGACGTTTGACTCAGTGACACGAAGAGAGGACTTGAACACACCGCGTGCACCAGGTGACATACAAACACGCTCCTCCTCTGCCCTCTGTGTGCTCCTCCTCTGCCCTCTGTACTCTCCTCCTCTGCCCTCTGTACTCTCCTCCTCTGCCCTCTGTGTGCTCCTCCTCTGCCCTCTGTACGCTCCTCCTCTGCCCTCTGTACGCTCCTCCTCTGCCCTCTGTACGCTCCTCCTCTGCCCTCTGTACGCTTCTCCTCTGCCCTCTGTGTGCTCCTCCTCTGCCCTCTGTACGCTCCTCCTCTGCCCTCTGTACGCTTCTCCTCTGCCCTCTGTGTGCTCCTCCACTTTTGGCCGTTTTGTCAAAGGCGGAACTTTCTGTGATTTTTGCAGCTTGTGACTCAGAGATGAAATGTTCCCTGCACCACTACGTGCTGCTGTGGGTGGCTGTCGCTGTGGTCCTGTTCCTGCAGCTGCTGGTGATGGGACTCCTCCACTGGAAGAAACAGCTGGGTACCAAAATCCTCCTTTAAACAAACTCAGGTTTGATGGTTCTGGTTCTGCAGGTCGTATCAGCTGTTCCTGACATGAGCTGTGTGAGGAACACGCCAAGAGGACAAAATAAAGCTGGGTCTGTGTCGACTCTCTGCCTCGCTCACATTACTCTATATAATCATGCTGCTGTCACGTTATGTTTCAGTCTCACTGGAAGCAGCGCTGCGTGACCCGAACAGGGAGCTGTTTGACAAGAAGAAGAATAAAGGTGAGACGTCACGTTGACCACACGTGTTTGAGAGCGTGTGTTTTACAGCTTCACATCAGCTAACCGCGTCACACGTGCTGTTTTGTTTTAGACGCTGCACACGCTGCTGATAATTTGAGCCTCGGCCTCGACACAAAACCACGGACAGAAAAAGGCGAGTCAGTGTGAAGTCCTGCACAGGAAGTGAGGTGGAAGCTTCAGCACGCTACAGTGTGATGTCACTGTAACTGACTGTGTGTCTGTTTACAGGTGAGGATGACTCTGTGCCTCAGTCTTTCCATTCCACCTTCATCATCGACGACACTTTGTGAACTCGCCAAAAAGGTTCATATGTTATTTTCATCATTCAATCATTAACTTAAACAAATGTTTTTTATTTCTATCACACAGGTGCAGTGATGATTGCTGGGTAATATATGTGTGGATGTTGTCCAGTCTCTGTCTCATCATGTGATGAGACCATGCGTGCACAGTAGCGTGCACCACTGCACACAACGAAACTGAAGGAGACATTTTTATCCCTGAACTTTAACCATGCTGAACATGGTCGCAGCCTGACCACAGAGGGTCACAAATGAAATATGTTCATATGTCACACGTGTGGTGCGTTCAGGCAACAAAGAGAGGACGACCCACATGAGAGACGAGGTCAGCAGGTACGGTGACGAGAAGGGCTGCCCACAACGTCGAGACAAAGAAGGCTTGAAAGCAAAGTCATGAAGTTCACTGACTCTAAACTCGACCATTTACTGAACATTAGCTAGCTGTGTAGCTCCTTTACACGCTAACTACGTTACCCAGAAACCCTTGTGTGTGAGAGTCCCAGTAACACATTGTGCTCACGGTCACAGCGACCTCTAGCGACTAATGTCACTAGGCTGGTGTTTGCACTGAAGGGTCCTCGTCTACAGAGATCACTATGATGCACCGCCATGTCTCTACAGTAGCCCAGAAGGGACAAACCAAACACCAATTCTACATAGGGACATTTTTGCAGCAGCCACTGTAGTAAGACCAAGTGCAACGAGTTAGACTGATTTTTAATGTGAGACGTCTTTATTCAGCCTTCTAGCTGGAAGAGACCTCTGAGGGTGATTCAGCTCCTCAACAACAAACACTGAAGGAATTCTCACCAGGAGAAGGTTCAGCTGGTTGTAATCTGTACTTCACCACTAGATGTCACCAAAGTCTGACACACTCCACCTTTCAAATGTTGTCATGTGCATAAACATCTTTAACCTGTGTGTTTCCTGTGTGTCTTTCAGACCACTGAAGAAGAAGGAGCAGGAGGGACTGCTGACACCGTCATACATGTCCAGGGAACTTTAAAGACTTTAACATGCAATAACTTCAGTATGCAACATGTGTTTAGTTCAGCGTTATACAGAGTGCTTTATTCTAATGTTCAATAACACATGTCCACATCAAAAGGGTTCATTACTGTTATTATTCTTCCATCTTATGCTGTGGCTCAAAGTCCTGTGAGCTGGAACAAGCAAGAAACATGAAACTTGTATGTGTAAATGCTTCCCAAGAAATATGGCCCAAAGTGGCCACATGGTGGCGCTAACATAAGTGGCCCCATCTTGTTTCTTCAAAAGTCCACACCCATCACTGCATGAGTCTGATTGGCCTGAAATGTGGCACACACAGGCAGCTCAGTGTGCTCCACAGAAACCCTCCTGTACCATTAGTCTGTCTAGATCTGCCTCCAGTTTGATATTTAAAACAAAGAGTTAAATGAACAGAACGTTTGAGTTAATAACACAGAAACTGGTTTTCACCCTCTGAGGATGAAAATACAACTTTTTATTATGAATGAGCAAAAACTAATTAAAAGAAGTGAATAAAAACAGCAGCACATGTTTCAGTCCTTCACTTTCACCAGTGCATTTCTTTTTGTGCACAGATGTCCCAAATAAACTGACTTTTATTGCACTGATCTCAGCCTGTGGACTTTTTGTGTGTCTGTCCAGCCTGGTTACACTGGTGCTGCATCTGCTGTCCTGTCTTTACTCTCTAAGCCCACAGGACGGCACCTTTGGGTTAAAGTTTCTGAGCTTTCAGCCCTTTGTTGAACCGAGAACGCCATCTAGTGGGCTCATAAAGTAAAGGACACAGTTCATGAGGCTTCATTTGGCCATCACTCATCATGTTTTAACACATCAATGGATGAAAATCTGTTACAGTGGTGCAGTGGTTAGCACTGTCACCTCACAGCAAGAGGTTTCCTGGTCCGAACCCGAGTGTTGGGGAGCCCATCTATGTGGAGTTTAATTGTTCTCCCTGTGTCAGCGTGGGTTTCCTCCAGGTGCTCTGACATGTTCTCCCCATGTCAGCGTGGGTTTCCTCCAGGTGCTCTGACATGTTCTCCCTGTGTCAGCGTGGGTTTCCTCCAGGTGCTCTGACATGTTCTCCCTGTGTCAGCGTGGGTTTCCTCCAGGTGCTCTGACATGTTCTCATGTCAACGTGGGTTTCCTCCAGGTGCTCTGACATGTTCTCCCCGTGTCAGCGTGGGTTTCCTCCAGGTGCTCTGACATGCTCTCCCTGTGTCAGCGTGGGTTTCCTCCAGGTGCTCTGACATGTTCTCATGTCAACGTGGGTTTCCTCCAGGTGCTCTGACATGTTCTCCCTGTGTCAGCGTGGGTTTCCTCCGGGTGCTCCCACATGTTCTCCCTGTGTCAGTGTGGGTTTCCTCCAGGTGCTCCCACATGTTCTCCCTGTGTCAGTGTGGGTTTCCTCCAGGTGCTCTGACATGTTCTCCCCGTGTCAGCGTGGGTTTCCTCCAGGTGCTCCCACATGTTCTCCCTGTGTCAGTGTGGGTTTCCTCCAGGTGCTCTGACATGTTCTCCCTGTGTCAGAGTGGGTTTCCTCCAGGTGCTCTGACATGTTCTCCCTGTGTCAGCGTGGGTTTCCTCCAGGTGCTCCGACATGTTCTCCCTGTGTCAGCGTGGGTTTCCTCCAGGTGCTCCGACATGTTCTCCCTGTGTCAGCGTGGGTTTCCTCCAGGTGCTCCGACATGTTCTCCCTGTGTCAGTGTGGGTTTCCTCCAGGTGCTCTGACATGTTCTCCCCGTGTCAGCGTGGGTTTCCTCCAGGTGCTCCCACATGTTCTCCCTGTGTCAGTGTGGATTTCCTCCAGGTGCTCTGACATGTTCTCCCCGTGTCAGCGTGGGTTTCCTCCAGGTGCTCCCACATGTTCTCCCTGTGTCAGTTTGGGTTTCCTCCAGGTGCTCTGACATGTTCTCCCCGTGTCAGCGTGGGTTTCCTCCAGGTGCTCTGACATGTTCTCCCTGTGTCAGTGTGGGTTTCCTCCAGGTGCTCTGACATGTTCTCCCTGTGTCAGTGTGGGTTTCCTCCAGGTGCTCTGACATGTTCTCCCTGTGTCAGCGTGGGTTTCCTCCAGGTGCTCTGACATGTTCTCCCTGTGTCAGCGTGGGTTTCCTCCAGGTGCTCCAGCTTCCTTCCACAGTCCAAAGACATGCAGGTTAATTGGTGACTCTAAATTGTCCGTAGGTGTGAATGTGAGTGTGAATGGTTGAATGGTCACAGGGGCTTTACAATACAATAAGCAAAAACATCATTTAAGCTCAGTGTCAATGGAGCAGCACCAAGACCTGACCTTAAGACTCAAATGCTCTTCCACAGAGACATACCTACAACAGCAGCCATGTTGTTTCTCCACTAAACAGCTGTGGAAAAGGAATGGTTGCCACTGACCACATCATGAGGGCAGCAACTGCCCCAACCCGCCACAGATACAAACACATGCACACACACATGAACACACATCAAACACCAGGAAGAAGCCAGTGGACCAACAGAGACACAGAGCCAGTAGAGTCAGTCGTTAGCTTGACTGACACTGAGGGGACGTAGAGACAGAATGAGACAGTTAAAGGAAGTGAAGGGACGTCTGAGGACGTCATGTCCACTCTGTTTGAGGGCAGGTCTGTCTTTCACAGTTAGCCTACGTTGTTTGTTGATCGCTGACATCACTGTTTTGTCTAAATTATAATCTATTGATCAAAACTGATGAGAAATGATGTCATGACGAAACTCAGGTCCTTAAAGACACAAATGAAAGTGTAGTTACCTTTAATTTGAATTTTATTCCAAAAAGCTTCACCCATCAAGCTAGCTAACGCAGCTAACGTAGCTAGCTCCTCCCCTGGGCTCACACTTACCTTTGCTGTGCTCCTTCCTTGTTGCTCAGTGATGGAAATACGGAAATCGACGCGCAATCGCAACGAACGACGGTTTTGAACGCAAGGTTTGAAATTTGACTCCCACACACACTCAGCACACACTCCTGTGTGACATACCTCAGGCGGGGTTCGAACCCGCAGGTTTGCAGCTCACTGCGTTGGCAGTCAGCATCCTTCACCACTGGACCATCTCCACCGCTGATCAACACAACATCATTGTCATCATTCATCAACCTGCAGAGAAACAAAGTTTACAGACTGAAAGATGTCCTGGTGTTCTTTAACACTGTTGTACAGGTGGTTCTAGTGTTCCTTTAGGATGTTTCGGTGTCACTGAGGAGGTCACAAAGGTCCTTTGGGAGGTTGTAGAGGTTCTTTAGGTGGTTCTAGTGTTCCTTTAGGATGTTCCTGTGTGATTGAGGAGGTCACAAAGGTCCTTTGGGAGGTTGTAGAGGTTCTTTAGGTGGTTCTAGTGTTCCTTTAGGATGTTCCGGTGTCACTGAGGAGGTCACAAAGGTCCTTTGGGAGGTTGTAGAGGTTCTTTAGGTGGTTCTAGTGTTCCTTTAGGATGTTCCGGTGTCACTGAGGAGGTCACAAAGGTCCTTTGGGAGGTTGTAGAGGTTCTTCAGGTGGTTCTAGTGTTCCTTTAGGATGTTCCAGTGTCACTGAGGAGGTCACAAAGGTCCTTTGGGAGGTTGTAGAGGTTCTTTAGGTGGTTCTAGTGTTCCTTTAGGATGTTCCAGTGTCACTGAGGAGGTCACAGAGGTCCTTTGGGAGGTTGTAGAGGTTCTTTAGATGCATCTAGTGTTCCTTTAGGATGTTTCGGTGTCACTGAGGAGGTTACAGAGGTCCTTTGGGAGGTTGCAGACGTTCTTCAGGTGGTTCTAGTGTTCCTTTAGTATGTTTCAGTGTGACTGAGGAGGTCACAGAGGTCCTTTGGGAGGTTGTAGAGGTTCTTTAGATGCATCTAGTGTTCCTTTAGTATGTTTCAGTGTCACTGAGGAGGTCACAGAGGTCCTTTGGGAGGTTGTAGAGGTTCTTTAGGTGGTTCTAGTGTTCCTTTAGGATGTTCCAGTGTCACTGAGGAGGTTACAAAGGTCCTTTGGGAGGTCTCATGTGGTCCACACAGCTCAGCTGGTAGAGATGTAGCTTTACTGTCTGAAGGTTGTGGGTTCAAATCCCACTCCTGCTCTGTGTATGTTCCTTGTGTCGACCCTCAGGAGAACGTGTCATCAAGATATATCTTATTGTGAAAGGTCTGGTTCTTAAAGACACTCAGAGCTGATCTCAGATCAGACTGATTCATGTGTGTTTCAACACATTCTCAGTTGAGGTGAAAAGTGTCTCTTGGCTTCAGTTGAGTCCATCAACCTGTGGAGCTGCAGGGCCCCCAGCACGGGGGGAGGGGCCCCTCACTAAAGCAAATGCATCACAGGACATTTTAACACATGAAGACAGGGTCAGGGTTCAGACTGTTACGAGCTGAAGACGCTGGACTAGCGAGCGAGGGTAGCCATGTCTACCTAAACAAAACTGGAATCAGACACCAAGGAAGTGACTGAGTGTGCAGCATGAAGCATTGTGTGTCCGGACATGGTGCAGGCCAGCATTACAGCACCCTGGGTATCTGTCATTTACACTACTGAGGCAGCAACAGCTCAAATGAATCCTGAGAATCCTCTGATCCCAGCAGCATCAAACCTATCACTGTGAACTCATTGCATTAACTGTGGAAGCAATCAGGAACACTCCTCTCTTCGTACATTTACAGCTACACATTGTGTCCCAGCTGCTGTTACTGTACTGGTCACATGAAAGGCTCACTAATGTGGACTCCAGTGTCTTCAGGTATGTTGAGCTGGTTCCAGCTATGAACACAGTGTGTCTTCATGTGATGGTGAGGACAAGGTTCTGCAGTCAGCTGACAGCTCAGCCTTCAGTCCCCCAGCCTTTAATATCATGGTCTGTGTCTCCATCTGGTGGCTGAATCCTGTCAAAGCTGCTCTGCTTCACTTCAGTAGCTTCAGGCTTGGCAGTGGCAGTACTCACATGTTATGATATGGTTTGTCACAGGTTTGGGGCTGCACATGCATCACTGACTCTAACAGTTACACAACACATTTAAAACCACTGCAGTCCATCAGGTGAGCCAGTTTCAGGGTCCTGGTGTTGTGCACACTGACTCACTGCCATGGCAACAACTCATAGTATTGTATGAAAAACAAAGTGCTACAAAAGTCAAAGCATATTGTGTGAAGACAAATATTAGTAGAGTATGTGGTGGAATAATCATAGTATAGGTTTGAATGTCTTTCTTTAAAGGTGTGAATGAAAATGTTCAAGGAGCAGGCCTCAACTGTCTCCAGCTCATTAGCTCAGGGAGACAGAAGCTGGGTTTGAGAGTTAAAGCATGAGAGTTCAAATCTCAGGTGACCTGTCAGTCTGTTTTGGAAGCTGACACCTGAAGGAAAACTATAAAAGCTGTAAGTAACACAAGCAGAGAGTCACTCACCTGGTAGCTCAGACTGTCAAAGGCCTGCTGACAGATTCAGAGGTTGGAAGTTTGATCCTCGTTCAGGGCAGGTGAGTTTTAAAGTCCATTTCCCAAATGAAAAGTTTAAATACGCCTGTAGAAAAACATCCACAGTGACGGGTGCTGGCCCAAGATGTGAGTTTGAATCCTGCTTGTTGTTGGTATTTGGAGCATTCAAGGCATTTTGCAGGGACACGAATGGGGCTTATGGAACAGTGACATCATAAATACATCATACGTCATAGTCTAGCATGTTGTCCAAAATCACACACACCATGGTTATTGTATGGATATTGTGCACAATGAGTCTCATCAACAGTTACAGTATAAATAAGTGTTTAATTTCCAGAGCAGATATACTGATGAACATTTACACAGATACAGGACGAGTGAAGGAAACATCACAGTCACAGCCTCTGGTTTAGTCTGTGAATAAAGCACAGGAACATTTACACAGGTTTAACAAAGGATCAAGATAAACTGAGACGTTTAAATTCACACTGATGTATAAAAGTTTAAATGTGTGTGGAGACAAAAATACATACTGAGCATTTTAATATGTGAAACTGGACTTTTGTGATCAATGAACCACAGAGACAGCTGCATCAGTTTCACATTCATTCATTTGTTATAATTTATCTTCCTGTTTTAAAAGATGATCGATTAACTACAAGCAACAAGTTGTCATCTCAAGTCATCACGTATCGCTGCTTTGTCAGTGCAGCTTTTAGCGTGCCTGTATTTGACGCCTTTGGGCTGCTACATATACGTGACCACACTGACCCAGAGGGCTGAGCTAGCACAGTCTCCGATGCTAACGCTAGCAGCCAGCCTGGACCAGGTGTTCAGACTGAGTCAGTCTACCTGTGACCGACTCACGGACTCCCTCACAGAATGGACTGCAGACAGTTTGGGTGGTCGAGGACAGGGGGACAACTGTGTCCAACATCCAGCAGCTTCACTACGACACGTCTGACAACATTCAATTGAAGGATCATTTTTAAAACACTTTCAATTAATTCAGATGAATTAATCACAGAGGATAATTAGATTTTCTTTCATCACTTGACAGCCCTATTAATTATGAATCAACACACATCTTTACCGTCTCTGTGATGTATGAATATAACCAACAGCCCACCTGATGCACTGACATGTATGAAGTTTAAACACATGAGTGTGCATGGAAACACAACCATTACTCTGCAATATGTAACATCATGAAATATTTCAGTCAGATGATAAACTCACATGTACAAGTGACTGTGGATGTTTGATTTACTGTCTTTATACAGACGTGCAGAGTCTCTTCTGTCCTTCAGTCAGATGTCTCTTCTCTCAGTGACACATAAACAGTGTGTCTGTGCAGTGACACATCATTTTAACTTTCATTTAAACTCCAGTGAGTGAAGCCTTCTCTGTAACAGTACGGAGCAAAGACACAGTGTGGACCAGTCCTGCCTCATCGCCTGTGGAGCTCAATCAGTCCTCTGAGAGTGGGCTGGTGCTCGCAGACGGAGCTGGTGTCACAGTGGAGCTGGATGCTGCTGGTCCTGTTATGAACACATATTAAATCATGTCAGATGGAAAAAACATTTTGGACCTGATCACTGGACTGTATCTTTAAATAGTGTCTAAAAAATAAAGTGTTGTTAACAACAAATCCAGCAAAGGCGGGGCCTTCTGTGGTGGTCACGGCAACATGTTTACAGCTGGTAAACAATGGAGGAGTTTTTCAGTGATTTTAGAAACTGGACGTCCCTGTAAGGTGGGCAGCAGGGGTGATGGAGGGGTCCAGCAACAGCGGACTTTCACCCACGAGGCCAGTGTTTGCTTCCTGTATGGATGCAGAGCCAGACCTATCCACGTGTGTTTGTTGCACATTGACATCAACGTAAACATGCAGTGTTGTTTTGTTTATTTATTTTGAAAAAGACTGCATGCATGTAACGAGCTGAAACTGTACATTTCCTGTGAAAACTGAAGTTTATTTTGAAAAGACACGATGACTGTAACAGGCAGGATACACACCCACATGAAAGTCCACTTACCAGGCGGCGATATGTGATGAGTGGGGAGTGAGAATGTGTCGTTTTATACTGGATTTAATTGGTTGTCTTACCCATGCTCAAAGCGTAGTAAACAGGTGTAGTCGAGGGTTACCCTGATCTGATGGAGACAGACAGTGTGAGTTATTGAAAGGCAGTAAACACATCAAACATTTATTTGATAGATTTGATATGTTATTCTACAATGCTGCTTCTCCACTGGAGATATATTTAGCTGCTCTCACACCCGGAGTTTGGTTCATTTGGTCGAGATCAGAGGGGAAAAATGAGCCATTGATGATGAGCACATGAATTAAATTTTTGGTTTAGCTGTTGACAGAATCACAGGTCTGCTGTCATAACATCCTGTGGTTGGTTCGTTTTCTTTCACACAACAAATGAAACCGCACCAGAGTCTGTTCGGAAGCAGACCCGGTCCCACCTTTTTGAGCAGTCTCAGCTCAGTTGTTTGGTCACCAGAGATGGATCAATAGTGTTGTTTCTTAAATAGCGATGATGTGAAGGTGACAAAGGAGACTCCAATGACACCGTCTTGCTTGCATAAAGAAAAGGTTTATTACAAGAAGTACAGCATCTATCAAGCATCTAGAATGCTTGGAGAGGGTTCGAAGCCGATGTGAACTGCTCTGAAAAACAGCCCCAAATTACCCCCATTATATAGACTCGCTGTTTCTGTGAAATGTGAGACAAAGTCAAACAGACGTTGGGCCCCTAACTGGTCATCTGTTCCAAAACTTCAGAGTAAATGATAATACACTACAATAGCTTTCACACCAGCACAAACAGACCCGGGTTTGTTTTAACCAAACCAAACAAGTTACACGTGAAAGCACCGTTAGTCACTGCATTGGTATGTGGGGTACCCCAGGGCTCAGTACTGGGCCCTCTTTTTTCCCCTGCATATATTTTCCCTGAGACATTACATTCACCATTTTTTAATAATCTTTATGCAGATGATACCCAACTTATTATTTGTGTTAAAAACATACTGATGTTGTCCAGAATTTATTGATGGGAACCTTTGTAATAATGTCGGTCATTGTTATTTGTTTTATTGACCTTGTTGTTACAGGTTTCACAATCAAAGAGTGCGTTGGTCACATTTCAGCATGAACACATTTCTCCTGTTAGACTGAGTCAGATGTTTGATTTAACTTTTAAAATTAATATTTATTGTAAGTATTTAGTAGTAAATATTTTCTCAGGCTGACAAAGACTGCTAATACCTTATTCCATAGTTTTACGATGTAGACCTGACAGTGTTGTATGTTTGTGTGCATTGGATCAACACATGTGAAAGGTTGATCAGGGCTTCATGTTGACATTTCTTTAGAGTCTCCAGATGAGAATAAACTGGGGACTGTAAAGTGTGTATTGTCACGTATTCTTCATGGAGGCTGGCTGCTTGACTCTGATGCAGCTTCCCCCCGACTGTCCAACCACAGGAGCTGCTACACAATGAACTGAGAGACCAGTGTACCTGTTTCTGTCTGTAGGTTTCTTCTGTGGTTTTTGTCTGAGATGCTATAAAAGAAATTTAAACTAGTGCCTGAAGCTCCTGAAGCTGACAGGCTGAGATAGTTTCAGATCATGTCAGTTTATTAACTCAGTGTTTGCAGAACTCTCTGCTTGTGCTGCAAACATTAACCTGCAGGGTGATGAACTTCAAATGAAATCATTCAGCAGTGTCATCTGATTAAATGTGTGACAGCGATCAGTCAGTGTGAAATTAATTACCTTCTGCCTTTCCATGGTTTGTGATGACAGTATATACTGGCTGACATCGATCAGCTGCTCTGGTCTCTGCAGGCACTGAAACATAATGATAAAAAACTATCACTACTATTTTATCAGGAACACCAGTTTATTACAGTTATGTTGGCATCACTGTTTTTGTCTGCCAGTAACTAACAAGAAATTGCAGTGTAAACATGACACACTTTGTACTTTACGACTGTGACATGAAGCTGAGCATCAGTGTGTTGGTCAGAATTCTTCAACAGCAAAATCTAGATGATCCTTATAAAAATGTTTGGTCATGACATGTTTATGTTTGTTGTCATTTTCATGAGACGTATTTGGAGCACGTTTGGCCTCATGATCCAGTTTGAGCTGAGCTGTACTCAACTGTTGCAGTCAGTTCTGGTATCACCTGGAGGCTGAAAGATTCAACCCAGTCTCACTGTGAAGTTGTTGAAGTCTGGCACCTGTTTGGTGACTTCTGGTGTCAGACACCGACAAAAGAAGCCATCCTTTAAAGTCGATGTGATACACTGTTATCGTTTAATGGTGCCGTTGGGCATCAGAGGAAATGTGACAGGACAACAACAAAAGTTAAGGTGGCAGAAGTCCAGGTAGGGTGGCTGATGGATGGGTCCAACAACCACCGACGTTCACCCAGGAGGCCGGTGTTCACTTCCTGTAAGATTGTAAAGCCAAACCCTGTTCTTTTTTCCTAAACTCAACCACGTGTGTGTGTCGGCTAAACGTAACCACGTGTGTGTGTTGGCTAAACATAACCAAAGAGACTGTATGCAAACTGAGGTTCTTACCTGCTCGTACAACAGAGAGCACTGGGGAGGAGGGAGGAGATGGAGATGGAGGAGAGGGAGGAGATGGAGGAGATGGAGGAGCATCTGCCTGAACTGAACACACCAAAACAAAGAAACAGGACAAAAGTCTATCAGGCACAAATAATCAGAGTTTATCAAGCAATAACAAAACACCAGCAGGAGTGCTGCTGTGATTGGTTGGTCCTCGTCACATGACGTGGTGCACGCTGCGTTCCATAAAGTTACAAAGAGTGCGCCTGCTGTGCGTCTACATTGAAACCTTTGAGGGTGCATCATGCAGCATGTGTGCAGCTGCCTTAAAGTCCCAGTGCTGTTACACTGTACATCAGCACTTACTGAATGACCCCTGTCCAATCAGATCGCTCGGTCTGAACCAGCTGTTGTATTAATGCTCCTTGACTTTGATTTTACAAGTTTCTGAAATCTAACTCATGAAGGGATGTAAAGGTGAGTCTAGTCAGGTGTATTCTGAATCTAAATGATTCACACCTCTGAGCTTCATGTAGAGGAGTCCCAGCATCAACAGCAGCAGCAGAGCCACAAGTAAAAGAGTGACAGTCATCCACAGCAGGGAGGAGACACGAGGGGAGTAACTGACAGGAGCACGAGTCTCTTCTTGGTATGCTGGACAGATAACAACATAAAGCGTGTGCTGTAACGATGACACACGCGTGAAGGAACGCAGGATGAGAATGAAGGATAAAACATACAGCTCAACTCTGTAAAGTCTCCTGACAAAACATTTTACACAACATAAAAGAAGTGAGCCTCGACTCAGAGAAGGTTCACACCCGTGGAAACATGAATGTCTCACCTGTGACAGTCAGCCGGCTCTCAGGTGACTCTCCAGCTCCAGAGATGTGACACCTGTAGAGTCCTTCATCAGACTTGGACACACTGCTGATGGTCATCTCTCCTGTGGAGCTGCTCCTGATGAGGCGGCCATCTTTATAGAAATCAGCTGGGAAGTTGGACGCCATCTTGTTTCTGCAGCACAGAGTGACATCATCTCCCTCAGTCACAGGACTGACAGGACTCTCCAGGATCACTGAGCCAGCTGATCGACAGGTGACAGGTCAAAAGGTCAAAATGAAAGTAATGTGATTTTTACCTTTTTTACACTAAATGCTAATTAAATATTAAGTATGAAGCACATTTACGTTCATTGTGTTTAAATAATAAATCAATAATATTCAGACAGCTATGAAGGAGGATTAGGGCCACGTAGAGGGAAAAAAATCTTCTCGAACATGAAGTCAAAATATCAGGACGTTGTTCTCGTAGATCTTTGACTTCAAATGTCCAACTGTCTTCCTCAACGCGGCCCTCGTCCTCCTGCCCCAGTGATTAGGTTCATATTGGCCAACTGTATTTCATGTCTTGTCCCAACATGTGGCAGTGTTCACGTGTGAAACAATAAGTTAAGGATATCTAAAGTACTCATATTTCACAACATCAGTAATTAAGATTTTAAGTAGGTACCGCTCACTACGATGCTGACAGTGCTGCTTTCCTTTCCTCCAGCTTCACACCAGTATTCTCCGCTGTCTGTTGAGAAGGCCGTCGTGATGGTGCAGGGTCCTTTGGTCTCCCAGTTTGTGTTACACAAGGTTTTGATGTCCTTGATCCTCCTCATCACCCTCCACTGAGTCGAGTCATGAGGAAAGCCCTCGCAGTTTACAAACACTGACTCGTATTCAAAGACCTGCAGTCTGGATGGGACGATGTGAAGAACAGATGCGTCTGAGACAGAGAAGAAGGGAGGGATCAGTAACTGTTCTTTATTTACTATTCTAGTAAAATGACAGAACAACAAGGGAGAGATGTTAAAGACACTCAATGAAAAACTCTTTCTAATCGTTTAAACTAACTGGATCTGACAAATATTGACGAGGTGAACATCTACAGTCTGATATAACGGCACCATGAGAGACCAGTAATCACCACTTCATGGTAACTTACCAGCACTGTGAGAACAGCTGTCTTTAACCTGTGCAGGCTGCAGCAGCAGCAGCAGCAGCAGCAGCAGCAGGAGGCGTGTCACTGGAAACACAAACGTTATTTCACAGACAAAAGCTTTTTCATGTCTGTTTGAAACAAGATGCAGCACACAGACTCAGTACTCACTCAGCGTGACGCAGACAGCTGTGACCTCCATGTTGACTTGCTGCTGACTGCATTACAGTTCACCTACAGTTCAACATGGCTGAGCACTTCCTCTTCCTGTGCAGCTTATTTCTGGTGACTGAGTCTTTGTGTGAGACAGAGCTGAGCTCACCTTCTGTTGGTGTTTGTTTGAAACAGCCAGTGTGTCTCAGATCACCTCCTTCATC